>CM046449.1:52406456-53037934 GCA_025506515.1 Flaveria trinervia | reverse complement strand
CAGTACTTTGGTCTTTCAGCTTCAGCACTTGTGTTCTTCAGCTGTTGTACTTCAGCACTTTGGTTCTTCAGCTGTTAAGGTCTTCAGCACTTGATCTTCAGCTGTTGAAGTCTTCAGCACTTGTCAAACTACTGATGGGGCTTTCAGCAGTTTTGTGATACCGTGTGGGACTTAGAGATTTTCTGATCTTGGCTCATTGGTTCTTTTGTCCAAAGAGACTAAACAACCACCCCAGAAGATGCTAGAGAACAGGATTATCAAAAGGGGTTAGTCTACAAGAGGCTTGAGAACTTCAAATAGAATGAGCTAAGTCGGCTACTCGAAGGTACATCCTGATGAGTTTGCATATAGACAAATTACAACTGTTGAGCTCAAGAACGGCAACAGGCAAGTACATCTCAGAGCTGTATGGGCGAGAAGGATTGTTTGATGGTGAAGCCGAGAACCTGACATGGAAGAACAAATCAGGTTTCTCAGAGCCTACACCAGAGAATCCTACAGGCTCATACACGGGAAGTAGATCTCATGAATGGGATAACAACTCTATGTCTAGTTCCCCAAAGCAGAGTTCCCATTCATGTTGCCAAACAATATCAGAGACTTCTTCCCAGGCCGGGCTTATATGGGTCATCTTCTCTACTGATCAAGAAGGAAAAAGACCAATCTTTTGCCAACAATAAGTGGGATAATAAATAATTAGAGGTTTGGCTGCATTGGTTCAGGGGGAGTTTGTTGGACAAAAGAACCAATGAGCCAAGATCAGAAAACCTCTATGTCCCACATGGTATCACAACAACTGCTGAAAGCTTCATCAGCAGTTTGATCAAGTGCTGAAGACTTCAACAGCTGAAGAACTAAAGTGCTGAAGTACAACAGCTGAAGAACACAAGTACTGAAGCTGAACAGCTGAAGAACACAAGTACTGAAGCTGAACAGCTGAAGAACACAAGTGCTGAAGCTGAAAGACCAAAGTATCGAAGTACAACAGCTGAAGAGTTTACAAGTGCTGAAGATCAACAAGTGATGTACAAAGTCTGAAGACAAAGACGAGGACATCAGCTGATGATATCTACTGAAGTCATCAGCTGATGAAACATCTGAAGGTCAAAGTCTGAAGATCAAGTACTGAAGCGTTAGTAGTTTGTCACAACTGCTGAAGAGTACTTCTTCAGTAGTTGTGATATCAGTAGTTTTATATTTCTAGTTTCAGTAGTTTTGTAAAACGACTGAAGAGCTTGTTCTTCAGTCGTGTAGTTTCAGTAGTTTTATATTTTTCAGTAGTTATAACAACTGATAACACTTAGAACTTTTTGTAAGAGATGTCAGCTGTTTTGACAACTTCAGTAGTTGTGTTTCAGTTGAAATAAATCTGTTAGATGTCACTATCAAGTGACATCAGCAGACGTCACATCTCTTATAAAGAGGTGTCGACCTAATCATAATTGTGACATTCGGTTACCACGAAAGCGAATATTGAATGAAATATATTTGCAGATATTCTCTCTCTCTATAACCGTCTTTGTTCTTCATTGAATATCGTTTTGTTCTTGTGGATCGACTAATTCATTGTTTGAATTCCGCTGCAATACTCGTCAATCAATCAAACATAGATCACTGATCCTAACAGTAACCGTCATGAAACAAAAGATAATGAAAATCCATTTTATGATGGTGACGGTTCTTCTTCTGATGAACATGTACCGCTGAATCGAAGGGGTGATAGGGGTGATAATAGGCGTTGGGAGGCAGGAATGCAAACCAGTATTCCTGAATTCGATGGTGATACTTTGAACTTGGAAAAATTCATTGATTGGCTTGTTGTTGTTAAAGAAGTGTTCGAATTCAAAGAGGTTCCTCAAGACAAAGGGTTTCATTTATCGTGGAAGGGCTTTTGCATGGTAGCAGCAACTGAAACTGACACAGGAGAGGGTTGGAAAGCCAAGGGTCATAACTTGGAGGAAGATGAAGAAGTTCATGAGGGCCAACTATATTCCTCATAATTACCAACGATTAATGTATCAACGGTAGAAAATTTAAGACAAGGGTCCAAGTCTGTTGGGGCTACACAACAGAATTCTACCAATAATTGCAAGAAATTATATTCAAGAAACTAAAAAAACAACTTGTTTCTCACTACATTGGTGGACTAAGGGTTCAGCTCATGGAATTCATCATCATGTTTGACCCGGTGACACTTTCTGATGCTCATGAACGTGCTCTAGCTTTTGAAAAACAAAACTGGCGTTGTGGTGTTTATCTTCTGTTGGAGGAGGTTCGGGTCGGGTAACACGACATCTCGTTTTGTGCCTGGCCAAACAAAACAGGGTGTTGGTAGCAATGGACCACCTCTTAAAGGAGTTTGCAGTAATAGCATGAAGTGTTAAACGTGGGGAGACTAGTCATGGACAATTAGAATGTAAGAAAGCTCGTAAAAGAAACATGTTTGCTCACCCTGAAGAATGGGAAGATGGTGGTGAGGCTGATGAAAGTTATGAAGACACTCTAATGTTTGATGATGATGTTGAGTATGTGGAAGAGGAGGTGTCTGGAGACGTGGGGACATGCCTAGTGGTTAGACGTTCATGCTATACACCAAAGGCAATGACAATGATTGGCTTAAGCATACATCTTCCATTCAACATGTACCATGCTGGGGAAGGTTTTTACTTTTGTTATTGATTCAGAGAGTTGTGATAATCTAGTGTCTGAAGAGGCTGTTAGGTAGCTAAGCCTAAGAACGGGAGAACCATCCTAAGCCTTATAAGCTCCAATGGCTTAAGAAGGGAGATGAGGTGCAAGTAACCAAGCGTACCCTTACGGCTTTTTCTACTGGTAAAACATATAAGGACAAAGTCTGGTGTGATGTGGTTCCCATAGATGCGTGCCATTGCTGTTGGGTAGACCATGGGATATGATTGTAATGTCAAACACAATGGACGATTTAATGCTTATAGTTTCTTGTTTGATAACGTGAAGATAACATTCTTACCCACTAACCAAAGGAAGTGGCTACCAAACCTACTGCTACTTTATTGACTCTTTTTTAGTTTGAGAACGAGTTGGAGGGTGGGGATGATGTTTTTTTGCTCATAGGTAAAGAAGTGGTTGAGAGTGCTCATGTTCCTAATGCTATGGTTCCTCTACTTGAAGAATTTCCAATGTTTTTCCCATTAATTACTTTATGGTTTGCCACCTTTGCATGAAATCCAACATCATATTGATCTAGAATCTGGATCATAATTGCCAAACAGGCCACATTACAAGATGAGCCCAGAAGAGCTGAGGAGTTACAAAGACAGGTTGAGGAGTTGATATCTAAGGGCCATGTTTGTGAAAGTATGAGCCCTTTTGATGTTCCTGCCTTGTTGACTCTAAAGAAAGATGGCACTTGGCGCATGTGTGTTGACAATCGAGCTATCAACAAGATTACTATAAGGTGTAGGTATCCTATCCCTAGACTTGATGATTTGCTTGATCAGATTGGTGGTCCTACAATTTTCTCAAAGTTGGATTTGAAGAGTGGATATTACTACCTTCAAAACTCTTGAAGGATTGTATGAATGGTTGGTAATGCCTTTTGGTTTGTCAAACACACCAAGCAATTTTATGCATGTGATGAATTAGTTGCATAAACCTTTTATAGGGAAAACTGTGGTTGTGTATTTTGATGACATTCTTATTTATAATGCTTCTTCTAGTGAGCACCTCATGCATGTCAGGCAAGTTTTGTCCTTACTTCGCAAGGATAGTTTCTACACAACATCAAAAAAGTGTGTTTTTATGAGCCCTAATGTTTTGTTTTTGGGGTATGTTGTTTCTGGTGGGGGAATACAAGTGGATGAAACTAAGGTAGCAGCTAACGATTCATTCCATATTTCATTTCTATTATGGCTCTAGTGACGGACTATATCAAGGGGAAGACGTTTGTATGAACCGAAACGGTTGAGCTTGCTTTTCAAGTTATAAAAGACAAGCTCACCACATCACCTATTCTGGTATTGCCTAATTTTTCTCAAGTATTTGAACTTCATATTGATGCCTCAAAGATCGGGATTGATAGGGTGCTTAGTCAAGGTGGCCGACCTATTGCTTACTTTAGTGAGAAATTGATAGGTCCAAAGTTGAGGTATAATACTTATGATTTGGAGTTTTGTGTAGTGGTCCAAGCTGTAAAGCATTGGCGTCACTATCTGTTTCACAAAGAGTTTGTTTTGTTCACTCATCATGATTGTTTAAGGCATATTCGTACGCAAGATAATGTGTCACATAAACACGGGTGTTGGTTAGCATTCTTGAAAAAAATTTTGTTGTTAAACACAAAACTGGAGTTTCGAATCGAGTTGCTGATGCCCTAAGCACGAGGAGTAATCTACTTGTGTCTATGAGGGTTGATGTGCCGGGCTTAGATGTCATTCGTGAGCAGTTAGCCATTGATCCATATTTTTCAGTTATTATGCAGGATGTATAGACTGGGCTGAAGTCAGATTTTCTTATACAAGTTGGTTTTCTGTTCAAAGGGAATAAACTATGTATTCCTGATTCCAGTCTGTGTTTACAGATTATTAAGGAATTGGATGGGGAAGGGCATGTTGCTCATGATCGTACTCTACAGTTGGTACAAGCTTCTTATTTCTGGCCTACCATGAGAAAAGAAGTTAATCGTTATGTTAAGAGGTGTCATATTTGTCATGTTTCTAAGGGCACAGCTAGTAACGCAGGCCCCTACATGCCATTGCGGTTCCTTTGCAGCCATGGGTTGATAATAGCATGGAATTGTGTTAGGGTTGCCGTTTACACAAAGGGGTAACTACTCTATCTTTTTTGTTGTTGATAGGTTTTCTAAAATGGCTCATTTTATTCCCTGTAAGAAGACAACTGATGCTATTAATATGCCACAACTTTTCTTTCGTGATGTGTATCACTTACATGGATTTCCTTCTTCTATTGTTTCTGATCTAGATACCCGTTTTTGAGTCACTTTTGGCGCCGTCTATGGAATATGGTGAAGACTCAACTCAGTTTTAGTAGTGCTTATCATCCATAATCAGATGGCCAAACTGAAGTTGTAAACCGTTTGCTTGGTAATTTGCTGCGATGTCTAGTTGGTGATCATGTGAATGCATGGGACTATAAACTATACTAAGTCGCGTTTGCTCACAATCATGTTGTTAATCGAAGTATTGGGTTTAGTCCATTTTAGGTGGTTGATTCTTCACAACCTCGAGGCCCACTAGATTTAATGTCACTTCCTGCATCTTGCTCATTTCCCAAAAAGGTAAACGCTTTTGTGGAGGGGTTGCATGAAGTTCATAAAGTTGTTCATCATAACTTAACCCAAGAGAATGCCAAGTATAAGAAAGCTACTGATAAAAAATGAAGGCATGTTGATTTTGAAGAAGGTGACTTTGTCTGGTTTGTACTAACCAAATATCGCTTTTCAATAGGGGAGTACGACAAGTTGTCTGCCAAAAAGATTAGCCCTGTTGAGATGGTGTAGAAGATAAATCCTAATGCCTATCGACTAAAGTTGCCTAGCCA
This sequence comes from Flaveria trinervia, assembly GCA_025506515.1. NCBI lineage: Eukaryota > Viridiplantae > Streptophyta > Magnoliopsida > Asterales > Asteraceae > Flaveria > Flaveria trinervia. The sequence continues at coordinate 53,032,396 of CM046449.1, read as the reverse complement.
TATTTGGTGTTCAGATGTGTTTAATGTGAAACATTTGCTGCCATATCATGGTGATTTTTCTAATGGTGAGGCTGTGGGGAATTCGAGGACAAATTTTGTCTACCTAGGAGGGAATGATGTGGGCCCTACTGTGGATGAGCAAGCTTTAGCCTTTTTGGAGGCCCAAGGTCGCTTATCAAAAGGGGCTTCACTGAAATGGCCATAACTTGGGCTAGAAGTCTCTGTTTTGGGCTCGAGACCAGTCAAAATGATCGTCGGATTGTGGAGCACGATTTCACAAACAACAATAGGTGGTTTGGGTAATCGTTTCAGCGTAAAAACGGCTTATTTTAAGAGTTATTTCAATTTTTGTCTTATTTTTACATTTTGTTGGACTTTGTGTTTGGCCCAGTTTCTGGCACGTTTATGTTTTGTGGCCCATTCGAATATAGTTTTGTTTCTTTATTTGCTTGTAAGGGATGGTTGAAAGATTATTAAAAAGTTTATGAAAAATCTGTTTTTCTGTTTATCTCGGTTTGTGTTAGTGTAAACCTTGATTATCAGTATTCTTTGTGAATCAACGATAGTTAGAAGAATTGTTCTTGGTATTCTCGTGAATCAACAGGTTCAATTATCTATCTTTCTGTTTCTGACTGCATCAGATATGAGCTATGGCATGTCATAGTGACAAGTCAAAAGGCAATCTGCCTTTTGACTCAACATTTGATTTTATGTCTAGTCTTATGTATTCAGTTGGCTTTCAAAGTATGGCCGGTTGTAAGATGTAGTATATGTATCTCAAGTACTTATAACATTCCCTATTCTTTGTAACACTTTGTAACACTTTGTAATGGAACTTGAGAAGCAATATACAACTTTATTGAAAACCAAATACTTGTGTTGTTTGCAATCTTGTTATGTCTCTTATTTACTTATGTTCTTAGCATCTTCTACTCTAGTTAACTAGTTCCCTATTTGATATGATAATTGTTCTAAAGAACTCTCCTCAATTGTGTTGTTGTGTTGTAAAGTGCATCGCCCCTTCTAATGGTCCTACATTTGGTATCAGAGTATTTTAGGCTCTTGATATAAGATTTCACCATCTTAAGATCCCTCACACACACAAAACACTTAACAACTCAAATGGTAGCTATCACTAAGGCTGATATGAAAATTGGAACTATGACAAAGTCTCCATTGGTCACTCCTGAAGACTTTGATACTGGGTGTCGAAGAATGGAAAGCTTTATCAGGTCTCAAGACTCCAGGATGTGGGACTTGTTGTTGAAGGACCTTACATACCAAGCACCTCTTCAGTTACTGGTGGTGGTATGATTCCAAGGTTGTGGTTGATTTTCTGATGAAGATAGAAAAAGAATAGAGATTGACCAAATGGTCATGATAGCCCTTCAAACTACTCTTCCAAACTCCATATACAGAGGTTTCAAGAAATGAAAAACAACTTAACAGCTATGGGATGCATTGAAACTAGTGTATGAGAGTTCTACTGAAGCCAATGAGAACAAGAAATATCTCTTAAAGTAGAAGTTTGAAAACTTCACCTTTAAAACAGGTGAAACCATGACTCAACAATACTTCAGATATGTTGAGATTATGGATAGTTTAATGGATGTTGGAGTAACTCTTGAAAACAAAGACATTGTGAGGAAGTTTATGCATTTTCTTCCTAGACAATGGACATATTACTGTGTTGTTATCAAGAGGACTAAGAACCTTAAGATTTGATAAACATGCACTTACTCTAACTGAGTTGTATGGTATTCTCAGTGGGTACCAGGTAGAGATAAGCATGCAAACTTATCTAGTAACTCTAGGAATCAAATAGGTTCAACCTTTCATGTGACTGAAAGGGGTAGCATTGAACCTTAGTATCATCTTTATTCTACCCTGACAACTCACAAAAGTGTTTGTTCATCACCTTCCTAGAGACTTGAGGAGAAACCTACACTCAAGGAAGTCCCTTCCAAGAGACAAGTTCTTCTTAGGCTTTTGTCTTTGTTAATGAATCCACAGGAAACTTTCAATTAACCCTTGAAGATTTGGGTTGTATCCATCCAGATGATCTAGAGTATATGGTGATAGCTCCTCCATACAGTCTTGTCTATAAGATCTCCTAGTTGTGGAACTTGTAAAGATGAGCTTCCCCTGATAGACCCCTTGACTGAAGAGGATGAAGAGGAGATGATGAATAATGGCTGTAAGAAAAGTGCAGAAGAGCATTCTAAGGAGGGTCATCATCCCTCTGAGGAGAGTAAAGCTTCTGGGATGACCAAGTCCAAGAGAAAGAACTTGATGAAAAAGAGCAGGAGAAAGGCAAAGAAGGCTCAAGAGATCAAGGCCACCTTCAACTCTTCACAGAAACAAGTCTTCATTTCTCTAGGATTTGAAGTGGTTAAAGGTGAGGACACAAACTTGAACTCCAACAACAAGAGTTCTGGTTCATGTCCAAATCATCAGAGCATCAAGAAGAAGGCTGATAAGTTATGCACCACTACTGTACAACATGAACTATTAAGCTCCAAAGTGAGTTTTAACCCCACAAGAATGGCCACATCATGTGACAAGATGAAGATAAGGAATAAAATTGATCATGTTCAGCCTTGTTCACAAAAGAAGACTCCTAGAAGGAAGAAAATAGACTGTGTTATGTGTGGGAGTACCTCTCACTTTGCTAGGGATTGTGTTTACAATCCAAAGAGTACTCTCTACATCACAAAGAAAGAAACTTCTAAGAGTCTAAAGAAGAAGAAACAAGCTTTGGAAGGAAAATATTTTTCCTTCAGAAGCTCCAAAATGAAGAATAAGACAAGTGGAAACTTGCCTTTGGAAGAAACTTTGGTCTCGGAAGGAAGGAATATTTTTGAAGTACTGAAGCCTGCTATAGTGAAAACAAGATCTTCTTAAGGACCAGTCATCAAAACTTCCAAAGTCAACAAAAACATCTAAATTATTGAAGTTCAAGTCCAAGCTCCTAAGCTGGTGAGGTAGTCAAAGAAAGGCCAAGTGGCTAAGGGTTCTTCATCAACTTTAGCAAATTATCCCGCTATCATGACTATAGGATCAATTACTGTTGCATTGACTTCAACTTCTTTTGATGAGCCTAAGAACAATAAGGCTTGGGTTTCCAATTTTAACTAACCATCTCTTTTGTGTAGGAACAACTCAAGACAAACAAAAATTTATGGATCATTGATAGTGGTTGTTCTAGGCACATGACAGGCAATAGGTCAGTACTCCAAAAGTTTGAAACAATTGATGGAGGACCATTTGCTTTTGGAGGAGATGGAGGAGGTTACATTATAGGAAGGGGCAAGGTCACAAATAGTAAGCTTAGTATTGGAATGGTAAATTTTGTTAAGTAGCTTTGGTACAATCTACTGAGTGTATCCCAATTTTGTGATTAGAGTCATAACATGCTCTTTACTGAGCATGAGTGCATTGTTCACAAGCCCGGGGTGGTCATTCCTCATGAGCATATTATGCTTAGAGCTCCTAGATGAGGGAACATGTACAAGATGGATTTACAAGAAACATCTCCCTCAGGAGAAGTTTTATGCTTTCAATCTAAAGCAAATAGTTTTGCTGAGAGGAGAAACAAGACGATTATTGAAGCTGCAGAACTATGTTGTCTGACTCTAAACTGCTCCTCACCTTGTGTGCTAAGGCAGTCAATACTACCTGCTATGTACAAAACTGAATTTTAGTGGTTAAGACTCCTGATAAGACACCTTATGAACTTTTGCACAAGAGGAAACCTTTCATTGGTTTTCTCAGATCATTTGGATGGCCTTGCATCATCTTGAATATCAAAGATCAAATTGGCAAGTTTGCTGAGAAATCAGATGATGGATACTTTATTGGATACTCTTCCCAAGCTAAGGCTTATAGAGTATACAATCTCAGAACTAGAATAGTTGAAGAGTTAGCCAATGTGACATTCAATAAGCACACTCCCAGTGTGAAAGGTTCTGGTCCTGATTGGCTATTTGTTCTTGATTTAGTTACCAACCGTTTTAACAAATCTTGTGAGCATATTTTAGGGTCTCTAGATATATTACCTACAAGTGATCCAAATCCAAGATTTGAGCTAAGAAGACCTTCAAGCTACACATCTTCAGTTCCATTGATAAGAAATCCTACAAATGAAGCTTCTACCAGCACATCAATGACAAATTTTGCTCATGCTTCTGGAGTGCCTTCAAAGTCTAGCTTAGAGACATATAAATCAAAAGAAGGAGCTTCAAATGTTGAAGCTTCTACCAGCATATCAATGATGTCACACAAACATTGGATAATGATAATCTTGATAAGTGTACTGATGTGGAGGGTGAATCCTCATTGCCAGATCTAAATTTCTCTATTTAGATCTATCTAAGCAACTTGTTGTAATCCTTCAGCTAAGGATCCATAAGTCTCACCCTTCCACAAACATCATTGGAGATGTTGATACAAAGGTAAGAAAAAAGGACATACCCATGATGCAAATGTTTGTCTTCACTCTTGTTTCTTGACACAGATAACGCCAAAGTAAATTGATGAGGCTCTAAAGGATGAAAGTTGGGTTGAAGCTATGCAAGAGGAGCTGCTTCAATTCAAACGACAGAAGGTTTGGAACATATGTCATCTTCCTCATGGGAAGACTACTATAGGAACCAAATGAGTGTTCAGAAATAAGAAGGATGATATAGGACTTGTCATCAAGAACAATGCTAGATTGGTTGTTCAAGGGTATACTCAAGAAGAAGGAATTGACTACACAAATGTCTTTGCTACTGTAGCAGGACTTGATGTTGTCAGGACATTTCTAACTTTTGCTGCATCTAAGAACTTCAAGGTTTACCAGCTTGATGTCAAGTGTGTTTTTCTTAATGGGGTGATTGATGGGGAGGTGTATTTCAAACAACCACCTGGGTTTGTAGATCCTGGTCAGCATAAATATAAAAGGGGTACTATTGATGGAACTCTCTTCATCAAAGGAACAGGAAATGACATTATGCTAGTTCAAGTATATGTGGATGACATGATCTTTGCATCAACTAATTCTAAGATCTGCAAAGACTTTGTAATGCTGATGAACGAAAAGTTTGAAATGAGCGTCATAGGGGAACTCAATTTCTTTCTAGGAATTCAAGTGAAGCAAGTTGACAATAGCATCTTTATAAGTTAGTTAAAGTATGTTCAAGATATACTTACTAATTCAACATGAATTATTGTATGGTTGCTAAGACACCCATAGCCAGAAACCACTCCTTTGGACATGATCTTGAGGGGAAGTGTGTTGATAAGCATCCCTTCAGGGCAATGATTAGGTCTCTTATATACCTCACAACAACAGGCCGGATATCATGTTTTCTACATGTATTTGTGCAAGATATCAATCCAACCCCAAGATGTCACACCTAATCACTGTCAAAATAGTTCAAAGATATGTCAAAGGTACTCCATCACTTGGCCTTTAGTATCCAAAGAACTCTGACTTCAATCTATATTCTTATACATATGGTGACTATGGTGGCTGCAACATGACTGCAAAGTCTACATGAGGGGGATATCAATTTCTTGGTAAAAGGATAATCTCTGGCAATAAAAGAAACAACCTAATGTATCTGCATCAGCTGCTAAGGGTGAATACATTGCTGCTGCAAGCTACTGTGCTCAAGTGCTTTGGATTCAAAATCAGATGTTGGACTATGGATTCAACTTTATGAACACTACCATCCACATAGACAACAATAGTGCTATCTTATCATAGAAAATCCTATGCAGCGTTGAAGAACAAAACACATCAATATTTGGTATCACTTGATTAGAGATAACTTTGAAAATAGATTAATCAAACTAGTCAAAGTTAACACAAATGAACAATATGTTGGTCTATTTACCAAAGCTTTTGATGAACAAAGATTCAAATATCTTGTGTCAGCTATCTTGTGTCAAATATATTATTTTTAAAACTTGTGTGTCCTACGTTGTCTATTTTATCACCTTCATAAGCCCTTGTTTTCCTTGGAAATAAAATCTTTTTGAAAGAAATTCCTTAGATGTTTGAAAATTTTGATATCTTTATCCTTCGGAAGATTTAGAATTACCTTCAGAACAAACTTATGTCTTAGCAAACAAATATCTACTTAATTAATTTTACCTTAGGAAGAAATTTCTAATATATTTTTTGAAGCTTAAAATCAACTTAAATACTAGTATGTTTTATAAGAACAAATTTTCTTTCGAAAGCAATTTTCTTTTAGAAGTTTTGTATTCTTCTTAGAATAAACAATCTGACTTCTCAATCTCTTCTATAGGAAAATTCTCAAAAATATTTGAAATATCTTCCGAAGTCAATTTGCCTTCGGAAGCTTTCATTGAAGAACTTCCGAAGCAAAATAACATTTGGAAGATTTCTCGACTTCTAAGAAAACTACTTTTTGGTCAAAAGAAAACTCCTTTTTAAGAGGTGGGATCGACTTCTAGATTTCAAATTTTATCCACTTTCATTAACATTGTCTCAGATGCTTTTCACATATCAACCCAACAATTCCCACCTCTTTTACTAACTTCTTCATTTGCACTATTTCACTCACTTAAGTTCCTCTAAAACGCCTTTGTTCTTTATCTTACTTCACGGTTAAGCTTCTGAGAATGGCCAATCTAAATCTGAGAAACAACCCTGATTTCTCCGTGCAACTTAACAAGCAACACAACAAAGTTGCTCTATTGATTTCTAAGAAAGATAGTTTCTCAGACGTTTGCCATTTTCTGGCTCTATTAAACAACTTCACCTACCTTACAATTGATCCGACTCTTTATGAGGATCACTTGCTTGAATTTTGGAAGACCTAACAAGAGTTCATTATGGATGAGGAGAAGACACTGTCTACCCCAGTGTAGGGGAGGTCAATCTTTATCACTCCGGCCATCATCAACAATCATCTTCAGCTGCATCATGAAGATGGCATGTTGTTCTTCCCAAAGAAGGTTGTCGATCATTCTTTTGAGCAAATGGGATATGAGGAAAATTTCTCTGTAAAGTCCTTCAAGAAAGGGAAGGTCTCATCCCAGTGGAAATACCTGCTTCATGTGGTTATCCATAGCTTGTCCAACAAGCATGGAGGGTGAGACCAGATTCCTGAGGATCTCTCCTTCATAGTGCATGGAATAGTTTAGGGGATCAAGTTCATGTACTTTCAATTTTTTTATACAAATTACTTGCAAACTTGGACTCTTTAGAGTATTACATGTTTCCTCGATATGTACAATACATTCCTAACTATGAACTAGGCTCACAGTTGAGGGAAACTACGGTAATATTCTTAAATTGGGACAGATGAAGCCCGACATCTTTAAAATATTGAAGAAGCCAACTGTAGGCTTCTCAAGGGTAGAAGCAGCCCTTGTCCCCAAAATGTTAGAGCTCATTGCTCAAGGTAACAACCTAGCAACACAAATTAGTGTTGAACCTACACCTTCTGCCTCCCAACCACCAAAAAGGCCTCAACTCACCCACACTTACAAAATAAAATCCAAACAAACCCTAGCTCAAGGTATTGAGCTTGTGCAGCCCCCCCCCATACACTCACTCATACATGAGGAAGTGGATACTAGAGCTCCCACTCATCCTAAGGAGCAAACCACTCCCATATCTTCATGGATCAGTACTGAGGTTCCTCATGCTCAGCTTGATGAGCTCATAAGCCCAATAGTCTTAAGCCTTCACTTTGAGTCTCAACACTCAGGTGAAGAACATTTAGGGGATAGTTACCATCCCTAGTCTCTAGACTTAAACAACCAAGTTCCCAACCTTGACATCTATACTAATGAAGATTTAGGTTTCAGTGAGTACCATGAGTTTCTCTACTCCTCCCCAACTCAAAGAGAGATGAGTGCTCCTAAGTCACCTATGCAAGTGGGTGATGCTACAAAAAAAGGGAGCAAGTCATCACAGACATAGAACCTAGGAGTTCTTCATAGAGCAAGGACATTGAGGACTCACCATCTTCACTCGAAACTATCCATACTCAGCAACTTCCTCAAGTTTGCATTGATATGGACTCTATAGACTCTTTCATTCAAAGTTTTTTTAAGGAAGGTATAACAAGGGCAGTGCCATCTCCACCTCAAGGAACTTCCAACTACATCATAGGGTGGATGTACGATGCAAACAGAATAGCTCTTATTCTTAAAAGAGTTCAAGGGCAGCAAGAAGTATTTAATATTTAGACATTGAACTACTATGAAGGTCTTGACCCGATCAACATGCCACTTGTCAATCCAAACCAATCTAGACAAGCTGACAGGCTAGCACAAAGGATTCAGGACAGAATTACTGAAGAGTTCAGTCTAAAAAGGGGACAAATGCGATTAGGTAATACTATTGGTAAACTAGATGTTGACGCAGACCCTAAGATTAGCTTCAAAGGGTAAACGTTGACTTAAGGCCTAATGGTAGAGCCTAAAAGCCCTATCATACCAACAACTACTTGAGCAATTCGTTCCCTTAGTGAAGCACCTGCTAGTGAAGGTGTATCACAACCTTTCTCTAGCCAAAGCTAGGAGGCTACACCAAGAAATGAAGGCCAAAGCTCTCTCCACCCCGAGTCACAAAGGTCTGTGAGTGACAAAGGGAAAAGGAAAATGACTTCTAAGGAGATTGAGGAGGAGAGAAAGAGAGGAAGAGTAAGCTAAGGGGAGAAAGTTCCTTTGGATCTGCAGCATTCATGGAAGCTGCAATCAGGGCTGCCCCCAGACCAAACACTCAAGATGATAAGTTAACGGTAGTCAGGATTACTTACCTGCAAACCAAGAACTATGACATTGATCAGACTATATCTCTCTCCTTAGAGGAACTTAATGAACTGGGTGACATGGAATTGTTAAAAGAGAAGAAGGAAGCAGAGGATGCAAAGATACATCTCTAAATCAAAGAGGAGAAGAGAGAAAAGAGATTGTATAAGCATGTTCTCACTCTCTCCCTAGTTCAAGAAAGCCATAAATAAGAGGCTGTGGCTCCATAAGAGTCTCAGGTGGACAAAGAGACTGATAAGATCAATAAGATCAACTACCTGAGTGGCACATGCCTATACCAGGCATCTGCACTTCTTTCCTTATCCTTTGAGTATATAGAGTTTGATTATCTCAAACAACTTGAGGTTGAAGTACTTAATGAACAAAAAGCAACAAAAAGAAAGATAAGGGAAGATGCTACAAGGTCAAGAGCCATCATCCAAAAGAGCATGAAGAAGTTTGCTGACAACCAGATGATGATGAGCTTCTTGAAGCTGTATGGATTCTCCGAATGGATACTTGGCCCTGTGTCTCTATCCACAATGGATGAGAACATCAGGGTAATCAAGCAAAAAATCAAAAAAGGAGGGTTACCTGACTTACACTCCCCTCCAAATGAAGTTCTTCCTGAACTGGAGGTTAAGGTTGAAGAACCTGAGACAACACCACCAGAACCTCCTCTTAAGCCTCCGCAAGCTTCATCTTCTTATCCAGTGGATACCAGATGGAGATAAAACTGCAAAACTCATGTGGTAACTCTAGCAATCAAATGAGTTCAGCCCTTCATGTGACTAAAGTGGATAGCATAGAACCTCAATATCATCTCATATTCTACCCTGACAACTCACAAAAGGGTCCATTCATCACCTTCGTAGAAACTCCAAGAAAAAGCTACACTCAAGGAAGTCCTTTCCAAGAGACAAGTTCTTCTCATACCTTTGTTTTTGCTGATGAATCCACATGAAACTTTCTCTTCACTCTTGAATTGGATTGTATCCATCCAGATGATCTAGAGTATATGGAGATAGTTCAGCAGATGGTTTTTCTCACTCACAGAGCTAAGAGGTTCTACAAGAGGACAGGGAGAAAGTTTGAAAGCAATGCAGGTAATGGAAAGTTTGGGCTCGATAAAAGCAAGGTAAAGTGTTACAACTGTAACTAGGTAAGACAATTTGCTAGAGAATTCAAGGCACCAAGAGCAAACGGTGGCTAGACTCAAGCCAATCCAAACTACACTGAGAGAGCTTCCCAGATTGAGAAGCCAAAGTAGCAAGGTGCAGTTGTTATTGAAGAAGGAGGCTTGACTAGAGCTTTCAGGTGGAAGATGCATCTCTAAATCAAGCACTCATTGTTGACCACGATGAAGCTAAGGTATTGGAACATCTTTGCACTCTGAATTCATTCCTAAAGATAATAGAGATAGGTCCTACAACTTAGGGATAAGATCTGATCTTGAGTCCTTGATGATCTTAAAATCTAATTTCAAAACGGCTGAAAATGATTATAAGTTAACGATAGAGAACTTAGAGAAAACCATTTTAGTTCTTAAACATTAGGACACCAATTATAGGACTCTAATCAAGGACCTCATAACTAAGTTGACTGAATGCCAGGCCGAGCTTGTGATTAGAAAAACAGGGCATAAAAATGTGTTCTTAAAGACGAGATCTTCAAGAAAATGATATCATCATCCTTTCCTGCAAAAGTTTGTTATGAGAATAAGCAGGGACTGAGATCCTATAAGATAGCTCCTTCACACAGAATCTTGTCTGTAAGATCTCCTAGGTGTGGAACTTTTGAAGATGATCTTCCTTTCATAGACCCTCTGACTAAAGAGGATGAAAAGGATTAATAAAGAATGGCTCTAAGAGGAGTGAAAAAGATCATTCTAAGAAGGGTCATCATCCCTCTATAGAGGGTAAATCTATTAGGATAAGTCCAAGAGAAAGAACTAGATCAGAAAGAGCAAAAGAAAGGCAAGGAAGGCTCAAGAGGTCAAAGCCACCTTTAGCTCTACATTGAAACAAGTCTTTGTTTCTGTAGGATTTGAAGTGGTTAAAGTTGAGGACACAAACATGAACTCGAACAACAAGAGTTCTAGTTCATTTCCAAGTCATCCTATCATCTTGAAGAAAGCTTATAAGTTTTGCACCATTGCTATACAACATGAACCATCAAGCTTCAGAGGTAGTTCTAACCCCACAAGAATGGCCATATCATCTTAGAAGATGAAGATGGAGAGTGAAAATGATCATATTCAGCCTTGTTCTCACAAGAAAAATCCTAGAAAGAAGAAAATGGATTGTGTAATATGATGAAGTACCTCTCACCTTTCTTGGATTATATCTACAATCCAAAGAGTACTCGCCACATCACAATGAAAGAAAATTCTAAGAGTCTAGAGAAGAAGAAGAAAGCTTTGGAAGGAAAATTTGTTTTTTTGGAAGCTCCAAAATGATGAAGAAGACAAGTGGAAACTTGACTTCAGAAGAAACTTTGGCCTCAGAAGAAAAGAATACTTACGAACTACTAAAGCATGTTGCAGTGGAACTTGCCTCATCACTCAAAACATCGACTTCTGGAGCATCTTTAACAAGCTCATCATAATTTAGTCTAAACATCTCTGCTTGCTACTCGTCAGTCAGGTCATGAATGATTTCTCCTTTGGGAGTGTAGCTCGCTGACCTTCTAACAATCCCTTCCAAGTCAAGAATCATGTTAGCTGAGTCTTGACTTCCTAAAGGGGAAGAACATCATAATCATCATTTGTGGAGCGATGCCTTTGACCTAATCATGTGTCTCCTCAGCTGGAGCTGCAGAGGACGCGACCCTTTTGGACCGCCTCTCCTAAGCTGCTTGACTTGAGGCTGATGCTGATGCATCACCTTCTTTATCATCATCAGCATCCTGATCATCTTCTTTTCCTTTTCCACTTGGTCCCACTTCCTCGTTATCATAATCTTCTTCTGATTCATCATCTCTAAGCTCATCATCATCATCATCTCCACTATCATCACCATTGTCTCCACTATCATCACCATCATCTTAATCTTTAGGGGCTCACCCTTAGATCCCTTCAACCTTAGCATCAGCTTTTTGTTCTTTTTCCCCAACCCCTGGTTCTTCTCGTGAGCAGCGTTCTTCTTTGTCCGCTGCGTAATCTCCTTGCCTTGGGCGGTATTGGTTGCCATCAGCTAGTTCATCTGGTTGGATCTCAGCTCATCTGTGGCTAGCATCTTTAGCACCGGTCTATTTAGGCTCGTCAGCTGTTCCTCTAACCTGACAATGGGTAGAGTAGAGTCAGGTGTAAGTGGGAAGTGGGTGGATGTGCTAGCTTGGTGAGTAGTGGGTGTAGTGGTGGATGTGGTGAAGATAGGAATAGGAATGGAAGTGGATTATGTTGGAGCTATATTGGGTATTGTGGGTGAGGTGGATACGAATGTCTGAGTGGTGGTGGGAGGGTTAATGGCTATGGTAGTGGCTATGGTAGTGGTTGTGGTAGTGGCTGTGGTAGTGGTGGTGGAAGAACTGATCAAGGTGATCTTCTATCTCTTACCCTTCTTGCCATAAGGATAGGCCATCCTCATCTTCCTAGATCCCTTGGCTGTAGGGGCTCCCCCTGAGCTAACACGTTGGTCGAGTGTGTATGTTGGATCTGTGACCTTGTATCACCACCCTCAGACCTAGCTTGCCATCCACCAATCGCCTCTTTCCACTTCTCGGTAGCCACAACCCGACTACCAACTTTCCTGACGAGAAGCTCATCATCAGACCCTTCTTTTTCATCTAACAAGAAGTCCTAGTGGATAGCAGCCTGCTTAGATCCACTAGGTGCATCAGAAGTACCGTGTGGAGATGGTGGAGATATAGTAGACGTGTCGGTGGCCCTTGGTTGACTGGGACCAGTATCTCCACCACCTTGACGGTTCATCATGGTCATCATCATCATAGTCATCTTCTTATTAGCAGGAACGACTACGGGCTCAACATTAGAATCACTGTCATGGTGACTCTACTTCTTATTAGAGGGCGCTATATAATCCCCATTTGCCATATGGCCAAATAGTCTCCTGACCCGGGGCTTCACCTGCTTGCCCCAATACACCTTCATCCTCCCTAGTGTGGTTTCATCCATCACCTCTAATACAAACAGCATCATCTGTCTCCTTCTGTAGTAAAAGAAGCTTATCATCTATAATCATCTACAAGAAACGTTGATACATGCAAAAGCCGTCCTTGCCTTTGGCCTCAATGTTCTCTATCAAGTAGGAGAACAGCATGCGGGAGAAACTCAATGGGTTGTTCAGTACCAGTGCAACGTATGCATTCTGGAATTGGTCAGACATCTCATAAAAAATTCCACGCCTGGAGGCTATACTTTTTAAGATCACATGTGCCAAATACTTTAATTGGGGGCACATGTTGCTCTTGTTCAGTACACCGACATTGATGTCTCTCGTGTACTTGATCCTCAAAAAGCAACCACGAACAGTTAGTGGATGCAGCTTGGTTGGGTAGGCTCCGTCCTCACCTAGATCCAAGACCCTCCTCAGATTGTCTTCCCTAATCTCAATCTCCTATCTGAATATAGAGCTCCGAATATAGTGGGGCTCAACGAACCGGTCAACCATAGTACTTTCCCACAAAGCCTGTTGAATGGATCTGTATAGTATGCATGGTGTAGAAATAGCCTTGTAGATCCTCAATCTACGCAGGAAGACAATAATCCTAGTGAACTCAAAAGCGTTCCAGGATGTAGCATCCAGATAATTGCGCTTAGTGCTCATAGTCCATCTCTTAGCCATATTGCTGCAACACAAGAAACTTATACGTTAGATTTTGCGTAAGAGATAATAGTTGGATTTTAGTGATTTTGATCAAACGGTTCAATCGTGCGATTGAACCATATGACTAAGTTTAGTCATACGATTGAGCCTGTGACTGAGTTCAGTCGTGCGATTGAGCATGCGACTGAACTTGGTCGCATGTTAAGCCATGCGGTTCAGTTAGTCATGCAACTGAGTCATCGATTGATTCACTCATGCGATTGAATCATGCGCCTAGCTCAATTGTGCGACTGAGGTTCATATGGAGTGTCTATTCCAATCTTGCTCTGTTCGACACTCTAACTTAGAATCTTTGTCAAAATGATAGATTTCACTTCGTGTTTGGACTCATTAGATTTGTAGGGACTCAAATAGCACTTTGTGTCTTTTAAATCAACTTTTACGTCCATTTAAGACGTCTATTTTAAGAGTTTAGTCCTGGTCATTGATCTTAACACTTTAGGATATTTAAGGTTTGATTAATCCATTCATTTGAACCGATTTCATTTGCAAAGTACCTACAGATGAGTAGGAAATCAGTTAGTATCACAATCAACGGGAAATCACAATAATCGGAATTTTGGCAGAGTGTCTGTGTATGGGCGGTTTTTTGAGAGTATTGAAGAGTGGTAGGGTATACAACCGACTAACCCCCTTATTTATGTTGTTTTGTGTTTCAGTCATGCGACTGGACCCATACGCGTGATTTATTCATGCAACTGGACTTCAGTCGTGCAACTGACTTAGATTCCATCATCCAGTTGTACGATTGGTTTATTCTTATGATCCAATCGCATGGTTGCCCCATACTAATGGTCCAATCGTGTGATTGGCTCATACTTGTGGTTCAATCGTGCAATTGGCTCATACTTATGATTCAATCGTGCGATTGGCTCATACTTTTGAGTTTGACCTCATACATTTCCATACACTAAAAATCTATAATTATGATATATAACATTATGAACGATGATCATCTCAAACATCACCCTTTTAACAGAAAATCATTTGATCACCTCAGACGTGATCCTTTTAATTAGTGATTCACAGAGTTCATCTAGTTCTATAGTCCGACATAGACACAAAGAAGATAACAAAAAAACAGAAAACAACTTGAATTAAAACAAACAAGACATATTTTTGTGTTTATGGTTTGAGGTGGATTGAGACCTCTTAGAAACCATCTAACTGATTTTTCTTCCTGAGTAGAACAGCTTCAAATTAATTCTATCATTTGTGGAAAGATTCATATGGAACCAAAGTTATAACATAATCATTTCGGACCCTTTTATATGTACGTTGATACTAGATTCTCATTTGTCTAAGAGTCAATATCACTTTTAGGAAATCATACTAGAGCAATAAGATGCACACAATGATTTTGACTGTCGAGAGTTGCAGCCACGATGATTGTTAGTATATTTGTCCACTTAAATCCATACAAAGATTTTTTACTCACATTAGTGATAAGTTAGCTTATATTATTTTAACAAGCACTTATAGATCCCACACTTATATGGTAATCAACATTCCTTGGGAGATTTTTGAGTAGTCTACTGGTATTTGACAAGAAGAAACTATTCTAAGAGCTTTCAAAGAGATGCCAAGCCTCCGGTCCATGCCATCGCACAACAGAGAGGCATAAACAACAATGAATTCTACAATATTTAGGTTATGCTTATCCGCAGGTCAGTGTCATCACACAGCGGAGAGGCACACAACCAATCTTCTTGTTAGAGTAATTTTTCTTTTGCACATAACGCACCAACAACATTTGTCATTAGCTTGACTGTGCTTAACAATTTTTTCATGTGCTTTGCTCATTTTAATGATCTTCCGCACACATTTGTGGCATTTATTTTGCTCGTCATCCCTTAGTGGAAATACGTTGAATGTGTTAACCAGGGATAAGATGAGAACCCACAGCAAGTTGAACAAATTAGTTTAAATTTGATTCACCAATGTATTGTGTTCAATCTACTAACACATCATATAATGAATTAGCAACCTCTAGGCCTACTTTCTCTATGTTACCTCAGTAGCAGACTAGTTAACTATTATTTTTCTTTTATTTTGCTTGGACTTCTCAAACTTGTAATTTGAATATAGCAATTTGATAATTTAAATCCTTTTGATGTCACAAACAATTTGATCCGTAAGTACTCTCATTTTTCATAATTGTTGAATCAATCTCACAGATTTAATTTCATTGCTTTCAGCTAATTTGCCCACCCTCTTTTTTATAAGTATTAAATAAGAAAACTAAATAAATACTAAAACTAAACCATTCTCCTCCTAAAATTCTAAAACCGAAAATGTTTTTGTGTTTTTGGATTTTTAAAGACCGGAAAATAAAATTAAACAATAAAGAAAAAAATGTGGTGGACTAAGAACTCGACTCTTCTAGAATCACAACACTTTCCTTTTTCACGCAATTAACCTCCAAAAGATATAAAAACCGAGCTTTGTCAAAAGCTTTTCGGTAGAGGTCGGAGCGTTGAAAGCTTCTATTAATTTTAAAAACATCAATTAATTTCCTTTCAAAACAATCACATATAAAGTGATATTTAAGGCCGATATGTTTAGTTTGTAGGTGTTGGACCGGATTTTTAGTGACAGCAATTGCAGCAGAATTATCAACAAAGATAGAGGTGTTAGAAAATTGCAAACCATAGTCTCACATTTGTTGTTAATCGAAATGATTTGTGAACAACACTGTAGTAGGAACATATTCAGCTTCACAGGTTGACGGAGCAACCGATGTCTGCTTCTTACACTGCTAGGGGACAAGGTGTCTTCCAAAGAACAGACATCCCGTTGAGGTTGACTTGTAATTCATCTTGTAACCACCATATTCCGAGTCACTATACGCTGTAAGCTCAAAGTCATCATCATGAGCATACCAAAACCTGAGTGTTGGAGAACCCTTCAGATAATAAAAGATCCTTTTTACCCCAATGAGATGATTCACTTTTGGTTTTGCCTGATATCTGGAACAGAGACATGTGGCATACATAATATGAGGATGAGATGAGGTGAGGTACAGCAAAGATCTGATCATTCCTTGGTACATAGTGGCATCTACCAGATCACCATTTTCGTTGGGTGCCACATCATGGTTCATGGCAAGCAGAGTCCCTGCAACCATTGCATTCTCCATGCCGAACCGACTCAGGATATCTTCTAAATATTTGGACGGATACAGGAAGATTCCGTTTGGTGTCTGATCCACCTAGAACCCAAGAAAGAACTTTATCTCTCTCATGGCACTCATCTCAAACTCAACTTTCATCACAGATTCAAATTCTTTACATAATTCTTCATTTTTGGAACCGAAGATTATGTCATCCACATATATATGTACGAGTAGTAAATCACCATCTTTATCTTTGATGAATAACATGTAGTCAATAACCCCTCTGCAAAAACCATGTTTCAGCAGATGAGTAATGAGTTTCTTATACCAGGCTCGAGGGGCTTGATGAAGCCCGTAAAAAGCCTTGTCCAGTTTATAATCTCCATCCCGATGATAAGGATCCTCAAATCCTTCGGGTTGAGTGACGTATACCATTTCACGAATTTCACCATGAAGGAATGTACTTTTCACATCCAAATGATAAACTTTGATCTTCATGTTGGATGCATAGGCTAAGAAGATACGAATTGCTTCCAGCCTTACCATCGGTGCAAACACATCATTGTAATCAATGACTTCGACTTGTCTAAACCCTTGAACAACAAGCCAAGCCTTATTTCTGATTATGACCCGTTGGTCATCTTTCTTACACATAAGAACCCATTTAGTGCCAATCACCTTTGCACCTTTTGGTCTGTCCATAAAAGTCCATACTCCTAACTTCTTGAACTGAAGGAGTTCCTCTTGTATAGCACTAACCCATGCCTCATCATTTAAGGCTTCACTTACCTATTTTGGCTTAAATTGAGACACAGAAAATCGATAAGCACCATCATGTACACATCCTTTTTCCATGACTGCGGCATAATCAACTGAATATAGCTAATTTCGTGTCTGAACTCCCGATAGAATATACCCTATGATGTTGTCCAGGGGATGATCAATATTAACACGAGTTCTGGGAGTAGTGGAACAACTACTTCTTTATCTAGAGTTTAAATCCGAAGTTCAGGTTCTATGGCTGTTGGAGTATGGGGTTCAGAAGTTCCAGTGGCATCAAGATCAGATGCTTGTGTACTTTCAGTAGTGAGCACCTATTCCTCCTGGTCCACATGTTCAGTCTCAACTTCTTCATCATCAAAGGAACACTCATTTACATCAAGCTCTCCCCTTGAAGGGCTAGAAGAATCATCAAATGGAACAGATGATGTCCAGTCTAGTGTAGGAGTATTCCAAACATCGTACATCATTCGAGCAGATAACTCATCACTAGAACAAGAAGGAGGGAGATTGAAGGACTTGACAAATCCATCTTAGTCAAAGAAGAATGAAGGTCCTTTCGTAGCTGGGGGTGGTGTATATTTGAACATCAACATTGCACTACACTTCTACCTGACCCATTGAGTTGTTATAAACTCTATTGTCTGGTATACAATATCCAAGAAAGATACCTTCTTCTGCCTTCGGACTAAACTTCCCAGTCTGATTTTTCTTTAAGAGCATGCACGATGCTCCAAATGGTCCTAGATACTCTGATTTGGGTTTACGTCGCTAGTGCAATTCATAACACGTTTTTCCATGACATTTGACCACTAAGACTCGATTGAGAGTGTAACATGAATTAGCCACTGTCTCATTCTAGAATTGAATAGCCAGTTTAGAGTCAGCCAACATTGTCCTTCCTATGTGTATCAAGCTTTGATTCTTTGTTTCAGCAACCCCATTCATCTGTGGAGTGTAGGCAGACGTAAATTGTTGAACAATTCCTTTCTCTCAACCGAATGCCTCCATCCACTGATTCTTGAACTCTGTTCCGTTGTCTGATCCAATCTTTCATACTTTCAGCTTGTATATTGATTCTAATGTAGTGGCTAGATGCTTGAATGATTCAAATGTCTCTGACCTGGCTTTTAGAAACATCACCGAATAGAATCTGTAGTAATCATTAGTTACTACAAGGCAGTACCAATCACCAGCAATGCTCTTTGTGCTGACTGGGCCAAACAGATCCATGTGTAGAAGCTTGAGCGGAATGTCGATAGAATTAACTTTCTTTACTTTGTAAGACTTCTTGGTATGTTTCCCTTTCTTAAATGCTACACAGAAGTTTGGGAGCTGGAAATTCATCACTTTAACTCCATTCACCAGATCATTCTGAACAAAATGATTCATCTTTCTCGTTAATATGTCCTATTCTCCTATGCCAGAAGACTAAATCCCTCTCTGTTGCCTTTGACAAAAAGCACTAGAAAGTAGACTAAGCTGTGGAGGCTTTTGATAGATCCAAGATATACAGATCGTTATATGTTGGAGTTGACATTAGAATTTTCTCCTCCTCGACAACATACTCCTTCTTCAACATGTAGCACTTTTTGTTGTCAAACAAAACCTTGAAACCCTTATCACAGATTTGGGAGACAAAAAGCATGTTGTTTTGCAATTGCTGAACGTAGTTGACCTTGTCAAACTTCACTTTCTCGTTTCCCACTTTGCCTTGAGTGGTGATGTAACCTTCTTTATTCCTAGCGAATGAAACATATCCCCCTTTAATTTGCTTGACATTGAAAACGAGAGACGAATTCCCGGTCATGTGCCTGGACGCCCCACTATCAATAATCTTGGTATTAGTGATAGCACTATAGCGGACACCCTGCACATATAGAGGAATTGATTTGTTTGGGCTTGTGACCTAAGCCATAACTGGCTTAGGTGTCCTAGAGGCATCACAGATCATGAATTCAACCGACTTTCCTTCAGAGGATAAGGGTACATCTTTCTTCTTCTTGTCCTCACTATGAGACACAATACTTGATTTTTCTTTCCATGAACCAGTATTGTGGAAGGCCTATTTGTGGTAATCAGACGAGTGGTTTATGGTTTGAACTTTAGGTTCACTAATAATCTTAGGTGTAACCTTAGGAGGACTATTAGATCTGATTTTAGGAAAACTTGGTTTTTCATCAAAAAGTTCTATTTTCTTTTTTGGTGTCTGATAATAAGGACCATTTGCCGAGATATGTCTTTCTTTTTCACAACTGTAGTAGGATCTCCCTTCAACGGTTAGAGGAATGTTTTGATGGGGGTTGAGTTTGGTAGGGGTTTGAAATATGTCCGGTTGGGTGAAGACTCTTTCTTTGTAGATGTTTCACCTTCTCTAACAAACTTAATTGTTTTGACATTTTTAACATCTTTCATTTTATTAGGATTTTGATGATTAACACGTTTAAGATTCAGTGGATTAGACCTTTTAGGTTCTGAAGTAGACGTTTGTGAAACTAACCCTAATTTAACCTTTTCAATTTTATCATCCAAATCCATAACATGTACCTTATTTGCTGATCCCAAAGTAAAATCCTTCTGTTTAGTGACAGATTTCACAAGCTTACCCGTAGAATCTAGATCACTAACCAGAGGAGTAGACACCATATGATCCTTTACAAGGTTATTATTAATTGGTCTACATTTCGTGTTCCAAAGGGTCACTAACCAAAGAGTAGACACCATATGATCCTTCCCCTGTATTCCATTATATCACTAAGTTCTGAACAATGTGAGAAGAACTTGCCAAACTATGCAGTTTTTGTTTTAATGATTCAACTTCGATTTGCAAAACTCCTTTTTTCCTGTTTTGGTTTCCTCTAAAGAATTTAAATAGAACTTGATTTCATTTGATTGATTTAAGGCAACAACCTCGGTTTCCCTTAGTTGTTTCCCCAACAGTTCTATCTTTTCTTAGAAGCTGCACTCATTTTGTGTTAAAACACGATTTGCTTCAGTGTAGATTTGTAAATCATTTACTAGATTGACATTATGTTCTAATAACCTAGAAAATTTAAATAAATGCTTTCCCTAAATTTATCACATTCAGTACATGCATGTTTTTCAAATAATTCGTCTTTAGAACATACCTGTGTAGAACTAGACGAATCAGCCATCAAAGCAGTGTCAGACTCTTTAGTGATTGGAGATTCTGAATTTATAGCACTGAGCTCTTATTCAACCAACTGATCAATGACATAC
This sequence comes from Flaveria trinervia, assembly GCA_025506515.1. NCBI lineage: Eukaryota > Viridiplantae > Streptophyta > Magnoliopsida > Asterales > Asteraceae > Flaveria > Flaveria trinervia. Next base: position 53,011,636 of record CM046449.1, on the reverse strand, counting down.
ATAGCTTCTTTGATATCTGAAAGTGTATGCTTAGCTATGATATCACCTTCACTTCCAGATCCATCATCCATTGTATTAACTAAAGCAATATTGGATTCACTCGGAAAAATGAATCGGAAGGACCGGTCTTGTCCTTCATCACGTTGAGCAACCAAAGCCTTAGACTCTTGACTTGAAGATGAAGCTGCAATCTTATCCTTGTCTTGTCGGTTGAATATAGGAATAGGATTTCCATTTCCATTCTTCTTTGGCTTTATGCACTCACGTTTGAAGTGTCCCTTTTTACTAGAATTAAAGTACGTGACTTTGGTTTTGTGGAATCCAAATGTTATATCTTTTGTAGCAACCAAATTTTGTCCCATATTTTTCACAAACTTCTTGGCTCTTCTAACAACACTAGCCAAAGCCCACATAATATCCATGTGTTCCAGTTCATTTGCATCAACTTGCACGTAGTCCTCATCAGCAAGATGACTGTTTCCAATCTTACCCGCAACTAATCCATCATAACATTAAACAACAACAGCTAGAAGATCCATGTGCTCTTTGGCAACTTCCACGGTGACATTTTCGAGATTCTTGGTCTTCAACTTGGGAAGGAGCAGGAGATGAAATAGAAGAGCTAGACACAAATGTTGTTTGTAGCGGTGCACTTGAAGTAGCCAGAGTTAGAACTGAATTGTATAGAGCCGGATTCTGAACATAAGATCTTTTCTTTAACTTGTATTTCATACGTAGTTCTTCCTCCCTTAATTTCAAAATGAAATCATCTATGTCTAAAGTAGCAAGAGTGTCGTTTTGTCTCAGATTAGACACAAATGAATCCCATTTGTCTGGCAAACCATCAACAAAGCTTGAGACTTTATCTTCCATGGATGTGGTCACGCCATGAGTGTGCAACTCACTTATTCTATCAATCGATTATATCATCCAAGCTCTCATTCCTCATCGATGAAAATTTTTCAAATTTCTTCTTATGAGCATTAGCCTTCAGAGATTTTAGAGTTGCATTTCCTTTGTCTCTCTTTTTCTAGGCTTCCCATAATTTCTTAGACTGCTTGTTCTTAGAGAACTGATGAAAGATGTCCTTACGAATAAACTGAGTGAACAAGGCATATGCTTTCTTTTCAGCATTATGAAGAGTCTTCTGAGATTCACTCATTCCTCTCAATGTCAATTTAACTCCATTTGCACTGACCGGTATTGTGTAATGAGTCTCAATAGATGTCGAAAGATTTGGATCAACTCCATTCAAGTAGATTTCAATCTTCAATTTCCACTTTGGGTAATCATCCAAAGTGAACAGCTTTGGCGGTTTTTTGTGGTTTCCAATCTCATTTTCCGAAAGTAGAAGATTCTGGACCCGCGAGTCCTTTCCAAGAGTGAATGCAGCAAACTAGTCTTCCATTGCTTTAAACTTGGTAAGCATAGAACAGGACAAATTCACTTGTCCAAATGAGCTACGCGAATGAGTCACTCGTGCGAATGAAGGATACAAATGAATTCAATCAAGCGATTGGATTTAGTCATGCGTATGAACAAGGCAATTGGAATCAAACAACTGGAGTTTCCTAACCGTGTGAATAGGATATGTGATTGAGTTCAATCGTACGAATGATAGTATACGAATGGGTTCAGTCATACGAATGTACCAATCGTGCGACTGAAGACTCTGTTTGAAAATTCTAATAGTTTGAACACTTTGACACAAAATACAAATTTTCCAGAAACCCTAATCTGCCGTATGATGAAAACTCAAAACTTTAACACATTCAAACGTTGAAAACACCTTTTTTGTAGCAAAAAGGTGACTCTTTTGAATGAAACGTTAGTTTTTAACACCAAAACCAATTGAATCCACGCAAAATCACGAGCCTTAGCTCTGATACCACTTGTTAGGACCGTTTTCGTACGGAGTACTAACGGATTCTGCGTGAGACCGGATCAAATAGTGTGGAATCCTATTTGATTAGCTATCCAATCAGTGAGAACGACAACCTGATCGATCTAACAATTAAACAAAAATTAAGAATTGATTAGAAATCTATCACGAACGAACTTTGAAGTTGGATTGGCAGTTTTGGATGCTCTGGATGGCTAGGTTTGTAAATATTAGAAGTCTCTTCCAAAGCCTAATTTTTCCATGAATTATGTGGTCTTTATAGGATTGTAGTTTTCATTCGTACAACTGAACCATTAGCATGTGGTTCAGTCCTACGACCGACTCATGCGGTTGATTCATACGCACGACTGAAGGTTTAGTCATGCAACTAAATCAATCTTATGTCTTAGTCATATAACTGATCCAGTCTCCTGGTTCAGTAGTGCGACTGATCTAGTCTCCTGGTTCAGTCGTGCGACTGGTCCATAAGTATGATTCATTCATGCGTATGGTCCATATGTATGGTCCATTAGCATGAATAACCACTCGACTAGGTTGAACATATTTCTCAATCATTATTGACTTAGAACCATGTATAACAACCTTAAACCTATATAAGATGTTCATATATATGAATTATCTTAATACAATAATAATATGAAATATTCTAAGACAAATAATCATCAAAAGCATATCATATTTCATGGAATAATTAGATTACACATAAACTAGGAACATAATGTGTTGACAAACTTAAATTTTCTTGTAAGACTTTACACTCATTCTTTACATTCCACTTTTCATTATTAAATTTCTTTCACTTAGTTAGGTTAATAGTCTACATTCATAATAATACGTAATAAGGAACATAAAGAAAACATAACATAGAACATGAAGAAAACACAACGTATCAAGTACAATCTATCATAGAAACATAATCGATCCTCCGCGAGACAGCGGGGGTTCGGGGGTGGTAGCCCTTGACAGTGGGGTCCTCGGGGTAGCAGCCCCTAGTGGGGTCCAAGGGGCAACGCCCTGACTCGGGCCTGGCTAAAAGGGTTTATTTCTTCCTCATATAGAAATTTTATTTTTAAACATTTATATAACACACTTTGTTATTGAAAAATCGAGTTTCCTCTTAAAACCTCTTAAAATTTTTGTCATTTAAAAACGTATATATAGTATGTATAATAACCCCAAAACATGGAAAACTTATAAACAAGGGGATCTAGAATTCACCTAGAGACAATGGTAGTTTCTCAACTAAGCTTTGTAAGCAAGGGTCTCACTACACATCTTGTAGATAAGTTAACACTTAAAGAGGATAATTACTCCTAATCTTGATGCTAGTTCACCTAATTCTCTGTCAGATTCACTGGCAATTTCACTACCACCATCGCTAGTAGTTTCGCCGGTAATTTCGCTACCAGTTTCGCCCAACTTTCTTTGGAGTTCTGAATCTGTGAAATTATCTGCGAAACTATGTGCGAAGCTATAGTTTTATAGAAAGTGTTCGTAGTTTCGCTACACCACTACATAATTTCACTCGATGAGCATTCAATTTCGTAGAACAGGCTGCAATTATGAACCTGCCCATTTTTGACCCAAAAATCAACCTTTTACATCCAAATACTTGGTTTATCATCCAAGAAGCTATATATAAACTTTTTACATATTTTGTTACACAAAAACATGACTTGTAGACGATGTTTTGCCATTTTTAAAACCCCCAAACCCTAGAATCTGTGTATAATCTAAAGAGTCGACATGAAGGTGTTTCTTACCTGGATTTTTGGTCTTTCCTAATTGTTTGGATGTCCACAAACACTGATCTTTAATCTCTTAATCAACCAACCTTGGATCTTCACCTCTTCTCTACTTTCTCTCTCTACACTCTCTCTCTCTAGAAGTTAGTTGTTGAGTTGAAAATGAGAGTGGCTGTAGGTGATTCTTTTTTATACACCGGGTGTTACCGTGATCTTAAAGTCGTCTAACTCATAACCCGTAAGGTTAAATTGGTCCCTAATCCACTTCCCCTCTTATTTTCATTAAATACCCCATGTAAGCTCATTATTATTAATTGGCTCGCTTCGACATTATTTCGGGCGTTACATAAACATAAGTAAAATATATTATGTTTTACAAAACTAGAACTCTCTCAATAGCGCTAACTTTTTTGTATTTTCCAGTTGGCAGGTAAGAGTTGCTGAAGATATCATGAGGACAACTACTTGACTTGTTTTGGATGGAATCTATTTTTTATTGTGATAATGTTTTTGTTATGTAATATCACAAATGATATTTTGTAATTTAACAGTAATGTATTATTTTACAAAAGCGATTATTAATATATGAAATGGTTTAGTTAAATGATTTTGTTGTAATATTTTAGAAATGAAAATGCATGCTTTAGGTTTTATGTGTAATGATTGATCACATATGAGTGTTTTCGAAACGTGGCCTTACAATTACAAAGGCACTAGACAACAAGATTTATGCTTATGGGGGTAATTACAAGGTTGCAAATGTGGACTTCTTTAAATCTTTAATTCGCCGAGCCTAGGGGGAGATTGTAATGACTGAACCAAGAGGCTCGGAAAATCAAATCAAGATGATTAAGATCAAGCACGCGTATGAACCTGAACTTGCGGTGCGAGAAGTTCATCTCGTGCAAGAACTACACAAAAAGTTTTGAGCTTAGTATAAATAGTTAGTTATTAATGTAATTGGTAACCTTTTTCTCATTTTTTTTATTTCACACTTATTGTGATTCATTAAAATCAGGGAGCAATACAACTACAAATTTCTTTACAATCGTTCTTATCTTCTACCTTCTATACTGCATTGATAGCATTCCACACTATCGTTGCTAGATCGATCTTATGTTATATTGGTTGCTTTACAGATGAATTATAAAAAAAATATTATGGTTGAGTATCAGTGTTATGTATAATATATACTAAGAACCAATTAATCTAATAAATTTAAAATAATAACAAAATTACACAATCACTTATTGTTATTTTGTGGTTATTAATTTATCTTAAACACAATTAGATTTAAAAATATATTGGTGAAATAGATAACACTAACGTTATATAATCTATAAAAAATAATGGCAAAAAATAACACATGGTGATATTAAAAAAATACTATGATTTTTGAGAAAAGTATCGTTTAAAAGTATATTATTGTGTGATTATAACAGTAAAACATAATAATAAATTACAAATTTATACAATTTATTGAAACAATGACGGCTATATGATAATATAACCGAAAACATAAAACAAAATGACAAATACATATGACAATAATGATAGATGGTATCGAATAATTGTAAATTTTAATAATAGACCTGATACCCTCTTTTTCCTATATCTCTATCTTTGTTTTAATTATGTTGGGTTCAACAATGGAATAAACTGAAGCTTACCAAATCATAATTACAACCAACTAAAGATCACATTATACAAGTTCATAGACCAAGTTGATTACCACAAAACAACAATACAAGACAATTTAACATGACAATGTCAAGATCAAGACCATTAGAAAAGTCAAAATTAGGGCATGTTGTAGTAATAATATAAATAGACCCCCTTGTGCATTTTTTGCAAGTGTGGCTTTTTGCGTGCGTTTCTCATGGTGTAAATCACCTTCCAAGGAGAAATCCTCTCCTTTGGTTGGGTTTGATTTCACCAGCCATCTATGATTCTTATTGTAAATTGTTTATCAACATCAATGAAATCATAATATTATTATTATCCATCTCTTTGTTCTTTGATTCACACACGTCCACCCATCTTAATTTTGATTTCTAGATCTGAACGTGATGAATCCTAAGATTCAAGCTCAATGAATCTAAAATATTGATTTATCAAATAATATATTGTAAGGCCCCCTTCCTGGAACGCTCACAACTGGTGAACAATTGCACATAAAACATATAATTATATTAACTTGAAATAAACGTTGCAGCGGAAACATTTAAAAACAACATTTTCATTATAACTGCTTTTCCAAAATAATACAACATTCGTTACCTTCAACTTTTACTTGCCAACTGGAAAAACATAAAATGCCAAGTAGCTGCTCCATACCATCCTCAAGAACTTTTACCTAGCAACTAGAAACACATAAAAGTCAGCGTTGCTGAGTACGTTCTTGTTTTAAGTAAAACATACTTTACTTTCATTAAAACCGTTCTTAACTTTTGCATGTGATCACACATCATACTTAGACATAGATAATATTATTATTATCTTCATCATTCATTCATTCATGCATTCTTACTTTCATTCATACATTCATCATCACTTCTTTTCATTCCACCAAAAACCATGAACTTTACCCCACCGTCATGCATAAAGCTGTTACTGGGCCAAAGTTTATCATAGACCCCCCTTCATGACGCACATTAGCGTGGCCACAGTACCTAGGGTCAAATTCAGGTGTACTATTTTCATGTGCGATACCCACCGTCATGCATAAAGCTGATACTGGGCCGAGGTCTATCATAGACCCCCCATCATGGCGCATAGCAGCCTGGCCATAGCATCTAGGGTAAGCGACAAAGGTTCTATACAAATGGTCAATCACAAAGAAAGACCTCAGTGTGCATCCTTCTGGGGTAGCTAACCCACACACCGTTGATCTAACACCCTTCATTGGGCGTGTTTCCACATACAAGGCTTGTAACACTTTACTTTTCTTCATTCATTAATGCACGCATTCTTTCATCATCTTCCTCTTTTCATTATCTTCCACTTTACGTTCCATAATACTTTTCATTTCATTCATTAACATTCAACGTAAAGCCATGGGAAAATAAATATACAATGTAAGGAACATCAATATACACAGTCAACAATTCATATAGGGCATCATACATACATAACATACGTCATACCTACCATCATGTATAAGCATCAATCATACATCATAAAATCATCATGCAATGCCCATCACATCATCTATGACCTCAAAAGTCAGCCTACATGAACCCCCGAGAACGTCCCAAGTCAAAGCCTACATTTCACTTTTTTCCCAAAAAGTCAGAAAAAATATTTTAAGTGTTCATCCGCATTTGTTACCCGCGTTTCTTTTTGTTCATCCGCATTTCTTTTACTCATCCGCATTTGTTCATCCGCATTGACTTTACTCATCCGCACTTTTCAATGCTCATCCACGTTTGTTCTTCCGCCTTGACTTTACTCATCCACATTGGTAAGTGCTGATCCGCATTTGTTCATTAGCATTTACTTTACTCATCCGCATTTGTCAGTGCTCATCCGTATTTGTTCATTCACATGAACTTTACTCATTCACATTTGTCAATGCTCATCCACATTTGTTCATTCGGATGAACTTTACTCATCCGCATTTGTAAATGCTCATCCGCATTTTTAAATGCTCATCCGCATATGTTCATTCATATGAACCTTACTCATCCGCATTTGTCAATGCTCATCCGCATTTGTTCATCCGCATTGACTTACTCATCGGCATTTCCTTACTCATCCGCATTTCTTACTCATCCGCATTTCTTACTCATCCGCATTTCTTACTCATCCTGATTGACTTTCTCATCCGCATTGACTTTCTCATCTTCATTTCACACACTTAAGCAGTTTTGCTAAACTTAGGCGTATGAACCACTATTTTGGTGCATGAGCAGCCTAGGGCACACTATAATCACAATTCAGTCCCCAAACACCATCTATCATGTTCTAAGCATAAATTGGGCATTCTAAGCCTTAGAAGCACAACCATAACATCATCAACCATGAACATAGACCAAAATCACACTATACCCGCAACATACACACATTCATACATACGAATATGAAACCCAGTTTTATAAAAACATACATTCATGCATTTCCATCCCGAAAATCAGTTAAAACATGTAAAAGAGGGGTTCTAGAACTCACCTTTGCAGCTCTTGAGTATGGCTTCTTCCAAACCTGTTTGTAATTAAGATCAACCGCCTAGAAACCAACCAAAAACACACACCCGAACACACACAACACACATGAGCATAAACCCGAGGACATAACGAGTTAAGAACATCACAAACACACGAATTTTTACCTTAAATTCGCCTTTTCTGGTTCTTCTTCAAAAACCCGAGGGTTTTTCACCTCCTTGATACTCTCTCTCTCTCTAAAAATCCTATGGTACAAGGTGTGTAGGAGGTGATGGGCGGCCATCACCTTTTACACCCACTTTTTCTAACCTTTTATCCTTTTGATACTTTTTACGCCTCAACTTGGGTAAATTATCTTTTCTTTCTTTTACTTCAATTTATTCTTTTTTTACTAGCTTTAAAAAAGTAACCAGTGTTGCAAGTCCACCCCCTTATTTAGGTTTTGTCACCAAAACCTGTTATTCCTCAAACAATCATCGGTAATGTTGTCTCATCTCTTGTTTAGTCTTGCATGTAGACTCGGATACCTTCCTGTGCTTCCACTATACACACACAAGAGGAACCACTTTATTCCTCAGCCTCTTCTCTTTTCGATCAATGATCACCACTAGTTGCTCTACGTAATTGAGCCGTTCATCTACCCCGATATACTCTAGTGGTACAACCATATCCTCATCTGCTAAACATTTCCTCACCTGAGATACATGGAATGTCGGGTGAATTCCACTTAACTCATCTGGTAACTCCAATCTATAGGCCACCTCTCCTATTCTAGCAATGATTCAGAAAGGCCCTATGTATCTAGGGCTCAACTTGCCCCGCATTCTGAACTGGATTATACCCTTTCAAAGTGAGACTTTCAACATAACCCTGCCACTCACCTAGAACTCAATCGGCCTATGTCGTTTATGAGCATACGACTTTTGTCTATCCTTGGTCGCCTTCATGAAGGCTTTGATCTTTTCTAGCTTCTCAGTCGTAGCCTTGATCACCTCGACGCTCCCTAACTCCTTCAAACCAACATCACCCCAACACACATGTGTCCTATATCTCTTACAATATAGCATCTCATAAGGGGCATACCGATACCTGCATGATAACTATTGTTATATGAGAACTAACCTAACGGTAAGTGGCCATCCTAACTTCCTCCAAAATCGATGACACATGCACGGAGCATATCCTCCAGCCACTAAATGGTCCTTTCCGACTGACCATCTGTCTGAGGATGATAAGTCATGCTAATATGCAACCTCATCCCCATTGCATAGTGGAACTTATTCCAAAATTTTGATGTAAACCGGGTGTTACGATCAGACACAATAGACACCGGCACACCATGACGAGTTACGATCTCCTTAACGAAAAGATCAGCCAACCTCTCGGATGAATACGTTTGGCGAATCGGTAGGAAGTGAGCACTCTTCGTCAAACGATCAACTATCACCCACATGGCATCATACCCTCACGTGGTACGCGGTAGCTTTGTAATAAAGTCCATGGTGATGTGTTCCCACTTCCACTCTGGTATATCCAAAGGTTGGATCTTCCTATACGGCTTTTGGTGCTTGGCCTTCACATGTAAACAAGAAAGGCATTTACTCACATACTCCACCACATCACGCTTCATATCGGCCACCAATAATCTATCTTCAAGTCTTGCTAAATCTTTGTAGCACCGGGATGAATAGAGTATCGAGTCCTATGAGCTTCGTCCATGATCTTCACGCGTAGATCCCCAAAACGAGGAATCCACATTCGTCCAAATCGGGTTCTAACACCAATTGTGTTTTCACCCAATTCCGTAACCAGACCTCACATTCTTTCGGAGTTTAGATGATCAACTTTCAATGCTTCATCTTGAAACTCTTTGACTTGCTTCCTCACCTCAAAGGTCATGGTCAACTAGTAAGCTTTCACCCGGATCGGCTCGGGTCTCTCTTTTCGGCTAAGGGCATCCGCCACCACGTTGGCTTTGCCCGGATGGTAGTGGATCTCGCAATCATAATCTTTTATAAGCTCCAACCATCTCCTCTGCCTCATGTTCAAATATTTCTACTCAAAGAAATACTTCAAGCTCTTGTGGTCGGTGAATATAGTACACTTTGTACCGTATAGGTAGTGCCTCCATATCTTTAATGCGAAGACCACAACTGCTAGCTCCAAGTCATGAGTAGGGTAATTAACCTCATGAACCTTTAACCGTCAGGATGCATAGGCTATAACTTTACCCCTCTGCATTAACACACACCCGAACCCGGAGTACGAAGCATCAGAATAAACCACTAGATCTTCACTCCAATCGGGTAATGACAAAATAGGACCTTGAATCAACCTCGCCTATAACTCCTCGAATGTCTTCTCTTGAGCTTGACCCCATACGAACTTTACATTTTTCTGGGCCAAGTTGGTCAGTGGAGAAGCGATCTTAGAGAAGTCTTGAATGAATCTTCTATAGTAGACCGCCAAACCCAAGAAACGACGAATCTCGGATGGCGAGGTTTCCATTGTATCACTACCTCCACCTTTGTCGGGTCCACCATAATCCAATGAGGATTCACCACATGACCCAAGAATTGAACCTCGTGCAACCAAAATACACATTTGAGAATTTAGCATACAATTCTCCCTTCTTAACGTCTCCAACACCTCCCGAATGTGACCGACATGGTCCTCTTCACTCTTGGAATAGATCAGGATATCATCGATAAACACAATCAATGATTTATCCAACATCGGCCGACACAGTCGATTCATCAAGTCCATAAAAGCAGCTGGTGCGTTGGTCAAGCCAAATGACATAACGAGAAACTCGTAGTGACCATAACGCATGTGAAAAGCTGTTTTAGGGACATCCTATTCTATCACCTTTAACTGATAGTAGCCCGATCAAAGATATATCTTTGAGAACCAACTGGCACCTTGAAGCTGATCAAACAAATAATCAATTCTTGGTAAGGGGTATTGTTTCTTTATTGTCATCTTATTCAGCTCACGGTAGTCAATACACATCCTCATGCTATCGTCTTTCTTTTTCACGAATAAGATTGAAGCACCCCAAGGAGAGATACTCGGTCTAATCAACCGCTTATCAAGCAGCTCTTGCAATTGCTCCATCAACTCTTTCATCTCAGTCGGAGCCAACTGATATGGTGCCTTGGCAACAGGTTGGGCACCTGGTATCAAATCAATCTGAAACTCGATCTCTCAGTGTGGTGGCACTCCTGATAAGTCTTCGGGAAACACATCTGGAAAGTCACACACCACCGGGACATTGGATTGTTGTGGTGTTGGTGAATCCACGCCCTTTACATAAGCCAAGTAGGAACTACATCCACGCGTCATGCACTTTCCCGCCACCGCCATCGAAATCACCTTCGGGATCGTAGTGACTCGATCACCATAAACCGTCACCAAACTCCCATCAGGCGCTGTCTAACGAATCATCTTCTTACGACACACAATGTTTGCCTTGTAGTCCGCTACCCAATCCATCCCTAGGACTACATCAAACCTGCCTAAGGTCATCTCGAATGGTCTATCAGGAAACTTATGACCTTCTACTTCCACATCACATCCTTCTATCATCTTAGAAATCCTGGTAGACTTACCTATGGTAGTTTCTACATCAAAGGGCACATCTATATTCTTACTACTAACAGGCAATTTAGCACAAAAAGCAGCAGAAATGAAACTTTAACTAGCACCATAATCGAATAACACAGAGGCAAAAGTTTGGTTTACTAAAAACGTACCTGACACAATATCAGGGTTTGTTCTAGCCTCCTCCTGTGTCATCGTAAACGCTCTGGAGCTCGCCCTCGGTCGTTCACCTCCAATTTTCTTCACCCAGAACCCTCAGCCATCGTCTTCTTACAGTCTCTACTCATGTGACCCTCTCCACCATAGTTAAAACATCAGACCGTATGACAGTCCTTTGCTATATGCCCCGTCTCATCATATTTGTAGCATAAGTTTGATCCCAACCTACATTAAACGATATGCTCTCTTCCACATTTGCCAAACTTTTTCGACCCCGCACCAGATGTGACCACACGGCGGTCATCCACCCGTGGCCTCTTGTTACTCATCGGGGCACCACCCCGACCAAACCTTTTTCCATTCCAATTCCGGTCACCCCCACCTTTCTTACTGCCTTTAGTCACCACCACAGCTCTTTCATCATAAAATTTCCCTGCCAAATCAACCGCCGACCTAAACGTGCTCGGTCGGGCAGCGATCAAGTGCCTACTAATATCCCCTGGCATGCCCTGATAGAGGCGTCATATGATCTGGCACCAACCATTCCATTTCGTTGAATTTAGTGGTGTATTCTTGATGTGTCATGGTTCCTGCCTCCAGCTGCAGAAATTCCCTTTCCACCTTATACAATTCCCTGTAAGGACAAAACTCCTCAATTACCAACTTTTTCAACTCAGACTACCTCATTCTCCTAATTTCCCGACTACCCTCAGCTTGGACTATATGTCCCACCAATATAGAGCCGAGTCCACAAACGAGTGGGCAGCAAATTTCACCTTCTGGTCTACTCAGCACTCACTAATATTCAGAATAGCTTCCATTTCCCTCACCCATCGGTGAGCAGCAGCAGGAGTGCCATTACCTTGAAAAGTAGGGGGCTTACACCTTTGAAATGCAACATAGTTACAGCCTTGTGCCGCCTCTGGCTTGGGCTCTTCTTCTTTCTCTTCTTCTTTGTCATCAGATAGAATCGGATCAGTCTCGGGCTGTCTTCTTTCGCCGGTAGGTCTGCTTCTTTCCTTCCTCTCCCTCTCCCGTACAACTTTAATCACTTCAGTCACTACACACAGTAAGGTTGTCTGCATGACTTGATGCACCTCTTAAACACAACCTCCTTCACCGAGGCTGTTAAGTTAGCAATCTCATCACTGCACTCCTGATGAGGGGTCTCGGGTCTTCTTGAACCACCATTTCGGTTCTAGGCCTTCCTCTCGTAGCCGTGGTTCAGCACCATGACATCCACCACGTGAATTGTTACATGATCTACCACCAGCCATCCTTAAACACACTAAAAGATTTAAACACCAACACGATCATTCAAGGGAACATGTCAGTTTATGTCGAGAATAGTAAGTCCCTAATTACAGTGGCCATTTATGATTAGCCACTTACTTTACTTTTCATACCCCGAGCATTACCTATCCTGACTACATATGTATCTAAATCTACAAGCAACACATAAACCACATAACATGTGCACGTAATATCGGTTATCATCAAGAAAATACCTCATGGCACACATCTACTAGAACTGGCATCCTTTCCCTTTCCGTACCATTTTCAGTTTAAGTTTAGGTTTATTTTGAAAATTTACCCGTTTCACTTAAACTTTGGCTCTGATACCAACTTGTAAGGCCCTATTCCCGGGATGCTCACAGCTGGTCAATCATTACACATAAAACATATAATTATATTAACTTGAAATAAATGTTGCAGGAAACATTTAAAAACAACATTTTCATTATAACTGGTTTTGCAAAATAATACAACATTCATTACACAATATCATTAGTTCGCATTACAATGCAAAAACATTAACAAAAGAATGCCATCGAAAATGCCAAGTACCCACCCCGTGCCCTCCTCAGCAACTTTTACCTGTCAATTGGAAACACATAAAAGTTAGCGTTGCTGAGTGAGTTCTAGTTTTAAGTAAAACATACTTTACTTTCATTAAAACCATTCTTTTCTTTTGTATGTGATCACACATCATATGTACACATAGATAATATCATTATCCTCTTCATCATTCATTCAGTCATGTTTTCTTACTTTCATTCATACGTTCATCATTACGTTTTTTCATTCCATCAAAAACCATGAGCTTTACCCCACCGTCATGCATAAAGCTGCACTGGGCCAAGGTCTATCATAGACCCCCCGTCATGGCGCATAACCGCGTGGCCACAGTACCTAGGGTAAAATTTAGGTGTACCATTGACATGTGTTATACCCACCGTCATGCATAAAGCTGATATTGGGTCGAGGTCTATCATAGACGCCCTATCATGGCGCATAGTAGCCTGGCCACAGTATCTAGGGTAAGCGACAAGGTTCTATACAAATGGTCAATCTCAAAGAAATACCCTGGTGTGCATCCTCCTGGGGTCGCTAACCCACACACCGTTGAACTAACACTCTTTATTGGGCATGTTTCCACATACAAGGCTTGCAAGACTTACTTTACTTTCCTTCATTCATTAATGCACACATTCTTTCATCATGTTTCTCTTTTCATTATCTTCCACGTTACGTTACATAATACTTTTCATTTCATTCATTAACATTCAACGTAAAGCCATGGAATAATAAACGTACAATGTAAGGAACATCAACATACACAGTCAACATCTTCATACAGGGCATCATACATGCATAACATACATCATACATACCATTATGCATAGGCATCAATCATACATTATAACATCATCATGCAATTCCCATCACATCATCTATGACCTTAAAAGTCAGCCTACATGAATCCCTAGGAACCTCCCAAGTAAAAGCCTACATTTTACTTTTTTCCCAAAAAGTCAGAAATTATTCTAAGTGTTCATCCACATTTCTTTTTGTTATCCTCATTTCTTTTACTCATCTGCATTTTTTCATCTGCATTGACTTTACTCATCCGCGTTTGTCAATGCTCATCCGCATTTGTTCTTCTGCATTGACTTTACTCATCCGCATTAGTAAGTGCTGAGCCGCATTTGTTCATTCGCATTGACTTTACTCATTCGCATTTGTCAGAGCTCATCCGCATTTGTTCATTCGCATGAACTTTACTCATCCGCATTTGTCAGTGCTTATCCGCATTTGTTCATTTGCATGAACTTTACTCCTACGCATTTGTAAATACTCATCCGCATTTGTTCATTCGCATGAACTTTACTCATCCGCATTTGTCAATGCTCATCTGCATTGACTTACTCATCCGGATCTCCTTACTAATCCGCATTTCTTACTCATCCGTATTGACTTTTTCATCCGCATTAACTTTTTCATTTGCATTGACTTTCTCATCCGCATTGACTTTCTCATCCGCATTTCACACACTTGAGCAGTTTTTTAAACTTAGGCGTTTGAACTACTGCTTGGGCGCATGAGCAGCCTAGGACACACTTATGTTAGGATCTCAACATCTAGTTTGATCAATTAGGTTGGATTTGCAGCGGAATGAGCCCACGTATTAACAAATTTAAACAAGAACACACGAAATTTATCAATGAAACAGTGTTCATTATAGAGAGAGAAGTTTTGCCAAAAGGAATATATTCATTCAATACACGCTTCGGTTGGCTTCACGCGCATCGTTACAATTAGGTCATCTTTCCTTTTATAACGGAAGCTGACGTCAGCTGATGTCACTTGACAGTGACATCTAACTGTTATTTAACTACTGAAAGTTAACACAACTACTGAAGATGTCACACAGCTGACATCTTCTTACAAAAATACCAAGTGTAACTATCACTACAACTACGAAAAGAAACTACTGAAACAACAACACTGAAGAACATGCTCTTCAGTCGTTTTACAAGTAGTGAAATAGAAAATAAAACTACAAAAGGAAACCATCACAACAACTGAAGAATGCTTCTTCAGCTGTTGTGACAAACTCTGAAGGCTTCAGTACTTAGACTTCTTGAACTTCAGCTGTTGTCATCAGCTGATGTCTTCAGATCTTGTCTTCAGTCTTTGTACTTCAGCTGTTGATCTTCAGTACTTTAGTCTTTAGCTGTTGATCTTCAGACTTTGGTCTTCAGCTGTTGAAGTCTTCAGTACTTTAGTCTTCAGCTGTTGATCTTCAGACTTTGGTCTTCAGCTGTTGAAGTCCTCAGTACTTTAGTCTTCAGCTGTTGATCTTCAGACCTTGGTCTTCAGCTGTTGAAGTCTTCAGTACTTTAGTCTTCAGCTGTTGATCTTCAGACTTTGTCAAACAGCTGATCAAGTCTTTAGTAGTTGTTGTGATGTCTTGTGGGACTTAAAGGTTTTTCTGATCTGGCTCATGGTTCTTTTGGTCCAACAAACTCCCCTGAACCAATGCAGCCAAAACCTTTAAGCTTATTGAAGATGTCCCACTAATTATGGCAGAAAGATTGGTCTTTTTGTCTTCTAGATCAGCTCAGAAGTGACCCTTGTAAGCATAGGCCGGGAAGAAGTCTCAATGATCTCTTTGACAAAGGATGGATGGGAACTCTGTCTTGGGGAACTGGACACAGAGCTGTTACCCCATCCATGAGATCTACTTCCCAACTATGAGTCTGTAAGACTCTCTTGTATAGGCCTCAAGGAAGGTTACTTGTTCCTCCTTGGTAAGCTCTTCTGCTTCTCCTTCAAAGAGTGACTCTGGCCCATAATACTCAGAGAGGTATTTGACCTGCTTCCCATTTTTTAGTTACACAGTTGTTATGACTCTATATGCGAATTCATCTGGGTGAATACCCTCTAAGAATAATTGGAGCTCATTCTTTCTAACTTCCTCAAGCCTCCTATGCACTAACCCCTTTTTCACCACTTTATTCTCCAGCATCTTTTGTGGGGTCAGTTTAGCTTTATAGGCTTTCTTGAAGTCATCTAGGATCTCCCAAGGTGATACTACAAAGGCCAGTGAGATCACTTCATCTACAATCTTCTTTACTTGGCCAATGTATCTCTGTGGACTATTTTTCTTTTTAATCCTATGAGACACCCTGGGATCAGGACAAATCCTCACTTTCTCTTTTTGATATTGAAAGGTATGTCTGAGAGTGTATAATCTCTGAGCATGTTTCTTCATATTGATGATTGAAGATGTGGCAGCGTATGCTTTGTCGACTCTTCTCAACAATTCCTCATTATGTTGTTTGTGAAGCTCTTCTTCTTCTAACTTCACTTTCACAATTTGCCTTTGAGATTCAGGAGTAATTGTTGGAGGGTGACTTATGGCTTAGGCAACTGTATAACAGCTGAGATTGGCAGCCTGTCTTCATCTTCATCATTATCTTCATCTTCCGCTTCTAGCCTCAGTACCCTTCTCTTCCTCTTCTGGGGTACATCATCGGCTATTGGTTTTGTGGGTAAGGGAATTGGTTTAGTGGGTTGTGGTTGTGGTGGTTTTGGTGTGGGAATTTGGATAGGCTGTTCTAGCATTTTGGATGTAAGTGAGGCTTTAGATTGGTTGACCAGTTCAGTCCTACTCCCAGCACCAGCTTCATTCAAGGCTTCAATGACCAGCCCTTTGGTATATACTTCAGACGAACAGATCTTGGTGGTTACTGCCAAGATGCTGTCCCTGGACCATGACTTGATTTCAATCAATGGTCTTCCAAGATACTTAGCTATGAACCTGATCATGATTTCCAGCCTTTCCCTTTCCAACACACTATAACTTGCCATCTTGCTTGGATTTCATCAATCTCCAATCTTCTAATTTCTGAGTCAAGTTTTTCAGTGTCATGACCTTGCCTAAACAACTGATCAATGATGTTATCCATTGATCGGCTATGTTGGGCATCAGCCACCTTCACCATTTCCTCCAACTCCTTCTCCTTCTTTCCACTCTTCCTTTTCTTGTATGTGACATGGAAGTCTTTAGTACTTTTAGTCACTTTCTCCATTTCAGCTTCCTTCTCCTTCTCCTTCTCAGTCTCTACACCCAACTCCTTCTTATTTTCCACCTCTATCTCTTTTTCTTTCTCTTTCCCATCTTCAGTCCTCTTTCGTTTTGTTTTCACTGACTGAATCTCCCCCTTTTTGGTTGTATTGGTTGCAAGGGTTTGATTGTCAGAAAGCCTTTTGCTCCCAACTTCCTCAATCAAGGGTTGGACTACCGAGGGAAGCCTCTCATCAAGGGTTTTAATTACTATATGAGTGATAATTGGTGTGATGAGAGGTAAGGAATTTTGAAAGATAGCAGCTATTTGCTCAGGGGGGTTCTGTCCCTGAGAGATAGTGCCAGAAGGTAGAGTGGTGCTGAGTGTTTTGGAGTGGCTCTGTGTATAAGAGACCTTTAGAGGAAGATGCCATCTGTTGGTGTATTGGGGCAGATGAACTTAGATCCTGAGACATTTTGGCAATCAACTCGTTGAGTCTGCTTACCTCATTCTCTAGGATGGTATTTTGGGCTAAAACATTATAGAAGAAGCCCAGGTCATCATCAGTGTTTGCTGAATCACCTGACCTCCTGATAGAATCAGGAAGTACATGCTCTGAGTGTAGATCAGTATCAGCATGTGCCCCTTGTTCTTGGTACTGGGGACAACCTGCCTCATGACTATGTCCTTCATTGGCAGTTGCCTTTAGTGAGGTCTTATGGATGTTACCAATTGCATCCTAATCATATGCTGAAGCAGGAGAAGTGGTAGCCTCACCCGATGTTCTAATCTCTGTTTCTACACATGGAGATGGAACAGTGTAACCCCTGTGTTGTGGGTTATCAGAAGCATTTTGATCCTCCCCCTCAATTTTGAGGTATCCCAGTTTTGAATGGTATCTGGGGAGGGGGTGAGGAATGCAACTGACTCAGCACTTTAGCAACAATCAGTGTTGGCTTTGAAGGGCGGTCGCAGTGGGGATTGGTCCGAAGCAGATTGTACCCGGGGTGAGTGGTGCGCTTCAATGGTAACCCTCTCAATTGAGATAGGCTCCATTATTTGGGATCCCCATTATGGTTGCAACAGGATCCTGTTGAGAGATACCTGTGCGCTTTAGCAGGTTGAGTCATGGACATAACTGGGGGGTTATAACCGGTATGTTTTCCTGTGTTTTGTGTACAGGGCATCCTCAGGGGACTCATTTCCCTAGTAGCCGTTTTGGGATTCTTGTGTTTGGGTTTGGTGGGGACTTTGGATTTGGAGGAGGTGGTTTGGGTTCAAGCTGCATGGGTTTTTCGCAGCTTGGCAGCCTGTTTGAGTGACTGGTCTGAGTTGTGCCTCGAGTATACCTCAGGCAATACAGCCATGGCAGGGACTCCAGGCCAACAAGTCTCTCAGCTTTCAGCTTGTTCTCTATAATGGCCATTATGAACCGTGGATATAATATCCATCGGTTAGCAATAGGTTTTGAGACCATATCCTTAAGTTTAAGAAATATTATTTTAGAAAAATTTAAGTTTTCTTGCTCAAGGATAGAGAAGAATACCTGCTGCCACCTGGTTGACATTTGATCCCAAGAAGAAGTCTTAGGGGCTAGGCAAACATTCACCATATGAAAAATAAGGCGTTCCGCGTCATGGAAATGCTTCTTTAGGATGGTAGAAGCGCTGAGGTTACCCTGGTATCCATGTTGGGCAAGGATAGATCAGTGGTGCCCTTTGAATATCCAGCGAGGAAGGTGGCATCATCCAGTTGTAGGGTTTGGTGAAGGATTGCCGGAGTGATGACCACCTTAAGGTAGTTGACGAACGACTGGAGAGACTCGATGTCATTCTCCCCAGTGGTAAGGATGACATTGTCCAGAACTGATTTAGGGATTCGGCATAAATGGTAAGATTGATAAGGAAAGCCGTTTTGTATGGAGAATGGACCATTAGATCAATGGCAGTATCAAACTTCGTCCAGAAGGGTAATTTGGTAAGGTAGGCAACACAGTTGTGTCTTGGTTTAAGCTGCATGGTCGCCATTAATGTGAGAGAAGTTTTGGTGTTTTTGAACATTAGATTTGAGATAATGAAGCTTTGTAGGATTAGGTATTTATAGGGTATGGGTTATAAAACAACTGAAGGGTTTGGTGTTAATCATCAGTAGTTTTAAACGACTGATGACATGATATTAACCTTCAGAGGTTGAAACAACTGAAGTCTTGGTTTTAGGCATCAGTAGTTATAAAACTACTGAAAACCATGGTTTCGGCTTTAGATGTTGGAAACAACTGAGGACTTGGTGTTAGTCATCAGTAGTTGTGAAACTACTGAAGACATGGTTTTGTCATCAGTTGTTGTAAACGACTGAAGACTTGGTGTTAGTCATCAGTAGTTGTGAAACTACTGAAGAATTGGTTTTGCTTCAGTTGTTTAAGATGAAACAGCAGTTGTAAAACGTCTGAAGAGAAAATTTCCATGAGTAGTTTTCGTCAATTCTTAGCTTTTCAGGTGTTTCATACTGTCCTCAACACTTACTCATCAGACTTTTTGGTTGTTTTTTCAGTTGTTTCATAGGACATCAGTACTTATCTGTTTTTACTAACATCAGTAGTTTGTAACAGAATCAGTACTTATTTGTGACATGTTTACTAATGATCATCAGTACTTGTTTACTGAGATCATCAGTAGTTGTCACTTATTCTAGCTGCAGCATACCAAGCCTTAATACTAGGTTTTGGAAAGTTGAACTATCCAAAGGCTTAGTAAAAATGTCTGCAAGCTCATTAGCACTAGGCACAAACTTTGGATCAATCAGACCTTTTTCAAAATAGTCTCTAATAAAATGGTGTCTGATCTCTATATGTTTGGTCCTAGAGTGTTGGACAGGATTCTTGACAATGCAAAGAGCTGAAGCACTGTCCATTAATAATGGAGTCTTAGTCTCTGTAATGCCATAATCCAAAAGTTGGTTCTGAAGCTAGAGTACCTGAGATGTACAACTTGCAGCAGCAATGTACTCTGCTTCAGCAGTGGATGTAGCAACAAATGTTTGTTTCTTACTCTGCCAAGAAATCAAACAGTTGCCTAGGAATTGACATCCACCAGAAGTTGACTTTCTCGTTAACTTACACCCTGCATGGTCACTATCAGAAAAAGGAACTAATTTGCAAGAGTGTCCAGTGGAATACCATAAACCTAGAGATTGTGTACCTTGCAGATATCTAAAGATCCTCTTGACTGCAATCAAATGAGACTCTTTAGGAGCAGCCTGAAATATAGCACAAACACAAGTTGCAAACATGATATCTGGTCTAGAAGTTGTTAAGTACATCAAGGACCCAATCATACATCTGTAAAGTGTTTCATCAACAGCTTTACCTTTCTGATCTGCATCCAGTTGAGTGGTGTGGCACATGGGAGTAGAACAGGGATTACAGTTTTGTAAATCAAACTTATTCAAAAGATCTTTTGTATATTAAGACTGATGAATGAAAGTCCCATCAGCCTTTTGTTTGATTTGCAATCCTAGAGAGAACTGAAATTCTCCCATTGCACTCATTTCAAACTTCTTTTGCATTAAATTGGTAAAATCATCACACAACTGGGGATTAGAGGATGCAAAAATAATATCATCAACATAAATTTGAACAAGTAGCTTATGCCGATCCACCTTCTTAATGAACACAGTTTTATCTATGGAGCCTCTAGTGAAATTATTTTAAAGAAGAAAATTTGATAATGTCTCATACAGGCTCTAGGAGCCTGTTTCAACCCATAAAGAGCCTTATCAAGCTTGTATACCCAATCTAAATGTTTATTATCCTCAAAACCTGGTGGTTGACACACATAAACCTCTTCTTTTATTTTACCATATAAAATGCACTTTTAAAATCCATTTGAAAAACTTTAAGATTGTGGAATACAGCATAGGCTAAGAACAATCTAATTGCCTCCAATCTGGCTACAGGAGCAAAGGTTTCATCATAATCAATACCTTCTTCCTGTGCAAACCCTGAAAACCAGTCTGGCCTTGTTCTAACAATAAGCCCATTTTCATCTGTTTATTCCTAAACACCCATTTAGTGCCTTATGCACACTTACCTAGGGGTAGAGGAACCAGTTCCCACACGTGCTGCTTGTTCAACTGAAGAAGCTCAAGCGGCATGGCTTCAACCCATCCATTGTCCTTAAAGCAATATGTTAGTTCTTTGGCTCTTGCTGACTAATGAAGAGAGCATAGAAGCAGAAATTGGACAATTAACTTCTTGTTGAAACACCAGCATTGATATCACCAATGATTTGAGACATTGGGTGATTCTTCAGCTCTTGATAAACAATGAGATCTGTGCAAGTGTTTGTAGGACCTTCAACAGCAGCAATGGTGATGCAGACTCTTGAAACCAAGAATGGGATGGCGAACCAAAAGATGTAGAGGAATCATAGATCTCACCAACATTTGTTGTGGATGGAACTGCTGAAGCTACAGAAACATCAAGTTTAGTGGACTCAGGCAGTTGATCACTAAACTTGAATAGGTGAGTATTGATATTATCATCATCATCAATACCACCAGGTGGAGAACTGTTGACAGGAGCAACAGCTGAAGCCTGATAAGGAACATATTACAGTATGTCCAAATCAAATAACTCCACAGGGTTTTGTGGAATCTTGTCCTTTGGAGATTCATTAAACTTTACATGCAGAGTCTCTTCAACTATCTTTGTTCTGCAGTTGAAGACTCTGTATGCCTTGCAAGTAGATGAATAACCAACAAAATACCCTGCATCCACCTTAGGATCAAATTTGTGGAGTTGATCCTTTGTGTTGTGAATGAAACAAGGACACCCAAAGGCTCTGAAAAATTAAATTACAGGAGCCAAATGATGTAGAACTTCATATGGAGTCTTCATCAACCTCTGATTTACTAAGGCTCTATTCTGCACATAGCAAGCTGTGTTAACAGCTTTAGCTCAAAAGGTCAATGGCAAACCAGAGTCAGCCAACATGGACCTTGCAGCTTCAATTTGGGTCATGTTCTTTCTCTCTACTACTCCATTTTGTTCTGGAGTCCTTGGGATGCTAAACTGCCTCTTGATTCCCTTTGAGAGATAAAAATCATCAAGTGTATGGTTTCTGAATTCTGTTCCATTATCACTTCTGATACACATGACAGATAGGGAATACTGCTTCTCAACATACAACACAAAGTTTATAATCATCTCAGCAGCCTCATCCTTTGAATGCAAGAAGAAAGTCCATACAAAGCTGGAGTAATCATCCACAATTACCAGATAGTATTTCTTCTTTGCCATACTCATTACTCTCACAGGACCAAAGATATCCATGTGTAGTAATTGCAAGCAGGCATTGGACTTGGGTTCTTCAATAGGAGGGAATGAGACTTTGTGTTGTTTTCCTTTCAAACAAGCAGTGCAGTTGTCTTCACATCTGAACTCCTTCATAGGCAATCCCCTTACTAAACCATGATGTATTAGCTGATTCAAGTTTTTAAGATTCATATGACCCAGCCTTCTATGCCATAGAATAGATTCTTGAGGAAAAGCCTTGGAAAATAGGCAAGGATGGCCTTTAAGATCTATTTTCTTGGAAAGATCTAAGGCATACACTCTTCCTGTGATGTTGGCCCTCAGGAGAATGTGACCATCCAACACCTTATCAATCAAACTCAGAAGTTTGGATGACAGAATCCTGTAGTTCTGACTGGTGAAAAGAGCAACATGGCCTTTATCACACATTTGACTGACACTCAAGACATTGTACTTGAGATTCTCCACATGGTTAACATCATCAAACCTTATTTCCCCATTGGAGACAAAGCCTTTGCCAATGATGTAACCCTTAGCATCATTGCCAAAAGAAACAAACCCCTTCTTTCCTTGAGAGTAATCATGAAGAAGAGAGCTGTTCCCTGTCATATGCATAGATCCTCCACTGTCTACATACCAGATGCTACTGTGGTATGCTGAAGAACCCTGCAATCATAATAAATTAGTTAGTTTTTGAGACCCAAACCTTTTTGGTTTTGGGTCTGTTCACATCAACAGATGGTAAACTAATAGATTTGCTATGAAGAACAGCCTGAGGGGATGGAGATGGTGAAGAAGAATCCTTTGGCATGAATTTTATTCTCTATGGTTTCAGCACAGGAGCATCTAATTGGTTACTCTCCCCAATAGATGTTGAACCATCATAACAAGTTGTGTCTGATTCTGTGATAAAGCCTTCAGCTCATCAGACACATTAGTGCTTGAGATTGATGGATTCCTATGTTGTACCATCTCCCTTTGAGCAACCTCAACTGTTGCCAGATTAACCCCTTCCTTTTGGATTTATTTTTGGATTTTGGGGTTACAGGTTTTGATGTTGCTAGTACAAACTTGGTTTCAAACTCAGTTTTCATTTTATCCATTTTCTTTTTAATGTTCTCATTGTGTTTGTGTTTGGAGCCCTTTTTATACCAGCAATCATCAGTAAGATGATTGAATAAGCCACATATTTCACATGGCTTTTTCTTCATCTTAAGTTGATCATCTGCTGAAGAAGATGAATCTACTGAAGACTTATTCTTCAGCAGTTTGCGACCAGTACTAGCAGTTTTCTTCCTTGCTGTACATGCTTTCTTGATATCTTCTTCAGTAGTTTTCCCACCCTTTTACTGACAGTTTTCTTTCCTTTAGTACATGCAGTAGTTTGGGTTTGTTCTCCAGGTGTTATGACTTGCTCTTTAGTACTTTCAGTACTTTGTGAAATACCACCTGGAGTGATCAACCTTTTGATCATGTGAGTGTCAGCATTTGAACCATCAACATCAGATGATAGGTTTTAGGAGGAATTAATGCTGACTCCAACCTCTGATGGTGTTGTATCAGATAGTAGATCACATGATGAAAAGGATTGGTTATTGCTTTCTCCATCAGATTCTACCTCCGCTCTGGGAGTAAAATCTGTAGGAGGAGCAGTGTGATTATAACCAATGCCAAACTTCACATTGGATGCAGACTGCTTACTGAGAAGCATTTCAAAACCCTTGCAGGAATGTACCCATCGATCACACTCTACCTGGGTAGCTGCAAGTGTTTCTTTGAGGTCTCTGTACTGCTCTAGAAGTACGTCTTCCCTAGCCTTATCATTAGTGATTTGGCATTTAAGTTTGTAAATCTCATCATTCTTATCATTAAGCACAGACTCAAATTTAGCTTTTCTTTTGGATATTATTTGTTCTAGCTCAACGTTCTTGTTAATTAAAGCTACATTTGCTTCTCTAATAGATGCAAATGCGGCTAGGCATGTTTCAGAACATAGCTTGGCTTTGGCCTCAGAGGATACCTGTGATACCTGTGGTGTGGAGGCATTAGAGGATGAGGTATCAGCAGACTCCAGGGCCATAAGAGCAATGTTTCCGAAAGGATTGTCACCACCATGTTGACCAGCACCAGAAAATAGTTGTTCATGACCAGACATATCATCTAGTAAAATTCTCCAGTCAACAACTCCTGGGGTGAAAAAGCTGTGTTGTTGAGGTTGAGATTGTTGATGAGATTTGGAAGGTTGAGGCTCAAGAAGAGCAGGTGGTTGTTGAGCAATGGGTACTTGAACTTGACTGGTTGTGGCATGTAATAGCAGGGATATGGATATGGCATTAGACCCTAAGGGACAAAATATGTAGGAGATAGAGGTTGTGATTGATGACCAGAACTAGTAGGATGTTGCCCACTGTTTTGTTGAATATTACTTGGAAAAGTCACAAAGGGTGTAGAGGAGTTAGATCCAGATGATCAACACTCTCTTGCAAAGTGCCCAAGCCTGTGGCATTTGTGACACCTCACTTACTCTTGTCAAAACCAACTTTGGTTTTGCCAGGAGAGTCCAGGGAATTTCCTACCAGTTCTCTTGTAGAACTTCTGAGATCTGATATTAATCAAGGCCATTTGGCTCAGAATATCCATCTCTTCTATGTCATCATCAGCTATACCTTTCAAATCATCCATAATGAAGCACAAATTGTCACTATTACAGCCTGACTGACTATCAACGCTCACAAATGCATGATGAGAACTGTTTGAAGAGAAATCTATATGCTCATCATAATTACTTTCTGATGCAGCATATTCTGACTCATGACCGACCAAGGCAGTGTTCCGTGGTACAAAGTC
Organism: Flaveria trinervia; assembly: GCA_025506515.1. Taxonomy (NCBI): domain Eukaryota; kingdom Viridiplantae; phylum Streptophyta; class Magnoliopsida; order Asterales; family Asteraceae; genus Flaveria; species Flaveria trinervia. The sequence goes on along the minus strand of CM046449.1, from coordinate 52,986,044 downwards.
TTGAGTAAGCTTTCCTGATAATGCCAGTTTCCATTTCTGCTATATCTCTCTTTCAAATGTAAGCAGTTCCCCATGAAGTTGGGTGAGAGATAGGCTATCCAGATTTGCATTAGAGCATAGGACAACTGTATATGTGTCCCATCTCTCAGGCAGTGATCTGAGGAATCTGTGGTTCATCTGGCTATTAGTGTATTCAGTTTGACCATTTTCAGCTTAGAGATCAAACATGAAAAACTCTCAAACTGTTGAGTCAGAGTCTCACCCTTCCTATGAGCAAATGTCTCATATTGTTGGGCAAGTATTTCCCTATTGTTTGCTAAGACCTCATTAGTACCACCAAATTGTTCTTTTAGTGCCTTCCAGAGGTCATGAGCAGTTTCATGATGGTTAAGCCCAGAATAGATTTCATTAGGCAGTGCCATGGCCAGAATTCCATGTGCTTTAGCATCAATCTCAGACAGTTTTCGATCCTCAGCAGAGTATTGTTCCTTCTTCTTTGGAACCATTTGGTTGGTTTCCGGATTGTTCACCATAGGCTTATGTGGACCATATACCACAGATGTCCAACAACCTGAACTGTTAACAGACAGGTGATGGAGCATTCTTCGTTGCCATATGTTATACTCAGTCCTAACCAACATCGGAGGCTTGGTTGAGGAACCAGTATTGTGAGGGTCATTAGAAGGAGTAGTCATTTTCTGAATTCAGACAAATTCAAGGTAAACAAAGAAAAATCTAGCTCAAAACCACTTAGAACCTCAAACAAAATGGCCAGAAGCAACATAAACTCAATCTCTATAACCGATTTTTGCAAATTTGCTAATTCGATCAAACGTAGATAGCAAAAGAACAGTTTCAATGATCAATTGTTAAATCGATCAATGATTAACCTGCTCTGATACCATTTGTTAGGATCTCAGCATCTAGTTTGATCAATTAGATTGGATTTGCAGCGGAATGAGCCCACGAATTAACAAATTTAAACAAGAACACACGAAATTTATCAATGAAACAGTGTTTGTTATAAAGAGAGAAGTTCTGCCAAAAGGAATATATTCATTCAATACACGCTTCGGCTGGCTTCACACGCATCGTTACAATTAGTTCATCTCTCCTTTTATAAGGGAAGCTGACGTCAGCTCATGTCACTTGACAGTGACATCTAACTGTTATTTAACTACTGAAAGTTAACACAACTACTGAAGATGTCACACAGCTGACATCTTCTTACAAAAATACCAAGTGATAACTATCACTACAACTACCGAAGAAACTACTGAAACAACAACCACTGAAGAACATGCTCTTCAGTCGTTAAGGAAACCATCACAAGAATGAAGAATGCGTCTTCAGCTGTTGTGACAAACTCTGAAGGCTTCAGTACTTGAACTTCTTGAACTTCAGCTGTTGTCATCAGCTGATGTCTTCAGATGTTGTCTTCAGATGTTGTCTTCAGTATTTGTACTTCAGGTTGATCTTCAGTACTTTAGTGTTCAGCTGTTGATCTTCAGACTTTGGTCTTCAGCTGTTGAAGTTCAGTACTTTAGTCTTCAGCTCTTGATCTTCAGACTTGGTCTTCAGCTGTGAAGTCTTCAGTACTTTAGTCTTCAGCTGTTGATCTTCAGACCTGGTCTTCAGCTCTTGAAGTCTTCAATACTTTTGTCTTCAGGTTGATCTTCAGACTTTATCAAACAGCTGATCAAGTCATGAGCAGTTGTTGTGATGTCTTGTGGGACTTAAAGGTTTTTCTGATCTGGCTCATTGGTTCTTTTGGTCCAACAACTTATCATCATAATTCAGCCCCCAAACATCATCTATCATGTTCTTAGCTTAAATCGTGCATTCTAAGCCTTAGAAATACAACCATAACATCATCAAGCATGAACATAAACCAAAATCACATCATACCCGCAACATACAAACATTCATACCTACGGGTATCAAACCCAGTTTTATAAAAACATACATTCATATATTTCCAGCCTCAAAATCAGTTAAAACATGTAAAAAGGGTTTTAGAACTCACCTTTGCAGCTCTTGAGTATGGCTTCTTCCAAACCCGTTTGCAATTGAGTTCAACCGCCTAGAAAACCACAAAAACACACACCCAAACACACACAACACACATGAGCATATACCCGAGGACATAAACAATTAAGAACATCATAAACACACAAATTATTATTTTGAATTCGCACTTTTTTGGTTCTTGTTAAAAAACCTGAGAGTTTTTCAACTCCTTACTACTCTCTCTCTCTTTAAAAATCCGATGGTACAAGGTGTGTAGGAGGTGATGGGCAGCCATGACCTTTTACCCTCTCTTTTTTCAAATCTTTTGTGCTTTTCATACTTTTTACCCCTCAACTTGGATAAAATATCTTTTTTTTTATTTTCTTCACTTTATTGTTTCTTTACTTACTTTAAAAAAAATAACCGGGTGTTATATATCTCTTAAGAAGCAGAAAAAGGTATATAATTTTCTGACCATAGTCGAAGTTCAAGATTTTATAATTTCGTCACTCATAATTTGTTTTGCTTCAATCAAGCCGACCACTAAAGTTTCATGATTGTATTAATAAAGTAATTCATAAACTTTTAATTTGTGTAAAAAATGAAGATCCAAAAAAGTGGACAACATTTAAAAAACAAATTATTTAAAAGAATTAAAAAGAATTATTTGTGAAATAATCGAAGCAAGCTTAAACTTTAGGCTATCTTATTTGAACAAATAAGAATATAAATAAATCCATCAAAACAATGAAAAATATAAGTTATTTAAATTAAATACTGCTAAAATGTTTTTACTGCTTTGTGATGATTTTCTTGATAATAAAAGAGTTTATCTACTCGATGTCATGTGTGACCTGTATTTTCTAACTACAAAAGGTAGGTGTGAGAAGAAAATAATTTCACATTTTTGTATTATATGTAGGTCAAATTTGTCAGTTTTAGGATTATCATGTTGCGTGGATTTATGGCTTTGGTTCGCGTGTGAATGTGAAGGTTTTCAAATGTTAAGGTATGAAAATACTAATACTATATTATATAATAACGAATTGTATCAATAATAAAAGCAATAACAATAATATCGGACAATATCGTACTTCAAATAATTAAATATAACTCGACAATTATAATTCACATTACGGGTTCCCAGTAGTATTAAATAAATATTATAAACTGTTTTGCTAGGATATTATACTTGCAATTAATAATACAAAAGTTAAGTAGTTAGTATTGTACGTTTAAAAAGCATAGATTCAATGAGAAAGATCACTAACAAGTTGTTATAACTAAAGACTTTTAGTAACACAAAACAAATTTGAAATTTGGATGGCCTCGAACAAGAAACCTCTTAGTTATTCTCATACACAACATAGTTCAATGAATTGTAAACTATAAGTGATTTGCATCCTAAAACATTAAAACCACAATTCCAAGTGAACATCCATTAACACACCGAAAGAAAAGAAAGCTGGCCTTGACGATTAAATATCAAACAAAAACTACCTAAAAAATGTACATAATTCAAAAATAAACACTTGCTTTACAAAAACAATAACAATATAAGTTTTTTCTATTATAAATGGACCTATGTATATCTAAATCATAGACAAGGCCATAGCGATCATCGACAAGGCCATAGCGATCATAGACAAGGCTATACCGTTATTCTCATTTATTTCTCAAAGTAGCACCCTTGTATAGCTTGTCTAGGCTTGTTTATAGTTCTTTTAGAATTCGTGTTCTACGGGTAATCAGTTAAGTTTTCAAAGGTGTAAATTCAATAATTAGGAAGTCTACTCAAGACACGCCTATTTTAACTTGGTAAATTTAAAAAACACATACTCAAATTGTGTCAACTTAAAGTTAGTGAGCTCATGCTTTAATGTAATAAGATTTATAATAATACATAAATATAAGTAAGTAACTAATAATAGTTATTGGTGCCTGGTAGAACATATTACAATCAAGCATGACCTGGACTTAACTTTTTAAGCACGAAAATATCCCCAACTAATAAGCACTATAGTGTAAGGTTTAATTGTGCCGTGCTATGCACGATTAAGTTGAAATAATTATGCAACCATAAATCATGTGGCTCCTAATATAGTTAATGAGCATGCACGTGTTCGGGTCCTAGAGTAGTTAGTTATTACATCATAAAATAAGTTATCAAGAGTGTGTATTCCACCCAAAATGTTTAAGTAAAAATAGGTCTAAGAATTACACTTCGGAATATTTGATATAACTAAGTAAATTATGCTAAGTATCAAATCCACTAAATCCAAAAAGATCAATTCTTTCAAAGACAATAACAAAGTCTTCTGACCAAAGACTAATTTCTTCCATAGATAGAGAAGGTATGTCTTCTCTAACATACTTTTGACAAAAGCTTAATCATCTTTCCGATGCCACCTTTAAAGACTCGCCAAATAGCATGAGTTGGTGAAATGTCCATGCTTTTGACAACTGTAGATTAAGATGTTGAGTTTGTAACTTTGCAACAATATACTTTTATTCTTTTTGTTATTGATAAGGATATGAGTTATGAGATGCCATAGTCACTAGTCAAAAGACAATCTGCGTTTTGACTCTACATGTTTGTCTAGATTAGTGTTTTTAGCTGGCTTTTAAAATATATAGTATAATATGGACAGTTGTAACATATAGTATAATGTATCTCAAGTACATATGTTCTAAATGTAAGCTTTGTAGCACTTGTAAGAACTTGAGAGCAATATATATCATTCTCGAAAACCATATTTGAGTGTTCTTGTTATTATTCTGTTACTTGTGTTCGTTGTTTCATCCTAATTTGTTTCCTATTTGATCTACTAAGTGTTCTAAGACTCTCCTCCTTGTGAAACTGTTACATCGACCCCTTTCAACGATCATGCAATTGGTATCAGAGCATTTTAGGCTCTTGATTGTAAGATTTCATCATCTTAGATCTGTTAAGATTCACTAAACACTTAACAACTGAAATGACAGCTATGTTAAAGGTTGATATGGATATCGATACCTTGACAAAGTCTCCACTGATCACTTTTGATGAATTTGATACTTGATGTGAACGTATGGAAAGGTTTATAAAGTCTCATGGAAGTAAGAAGTGGTGACCCATCATTGAAGGAGCTCACATCCCAAGCATATTTTCAGCCACTGCTGGATGTGGGATGATACCTAAGGAAATGATTGATTATTCTATAGAAGATTGGAATAAAATTGATGTAGATCAAAAAGCCATAACCATTCTCAAAACTGCTCTTCCAAACTATATGTACAAAGGCTTCAAGAAGTGCGAAACTACTAAGTAGCTCTATGATGCATTAAAGTTTATATATGAAAGGAACGAATAAGTCAAAGAAAACACGAAAGATCTCATGAAGTAGCATGTTGAGAACTTCACCTACAAGACAGGTGAAACCATGACTAAACAATATTTGGGTATGTTGAGATTGTGGATAAACTAATAGATGTTGGAGTAAAACTTGAGAAGAGGGATATTATTAGGAAGTTCATGTTCTCTCTTCCCATAGAATGGACTCACTATTGTGTGACCAATAAGAGAACTAAAAACCTTACTGTACAGATTAATGACGTGGACGATGAAACCTAAACATTCAATGTCTATCCTTCATATTACACAAGTTCTATGAAGAAGAATGCTTAGAAAGTTTCACACATGCACCAGAAATATTCTAAGTGTGAAATCTTCCGAAGCCAAGACCAATATCTTTTGAAGCCAAATATGAAGTCTTCGAAGCCTCAGAGACAAAGTCTTCCCAAGCTTCAACTCATGAACACAGATTTCTTCCGAAGACTTTTAACACATGCTTTATGTGATGTACTTTTCCATAAAGCTGGACACCTTTCCTCTACACCTCTATAAGGTCACCAACTTACATGAGTTGGTGAAATGGTCCACGCTTTTGGTAACTGTACATTAAGGTCTGGAGTCTGTAACTTTCTACTTCATGTACTTTATCTTTTTTATAATAGATAAGGATGTGAGCTATGACATGGCATAGTTACTAGTCAAAAGTGTTGGACCAAAAGAACCAATGAGCCAAGATCAGAAAACCTCTAAGTCCCACATGATATCACAACAACTGCTGAGGCTTCATCAGGAGTTTGACAAGTGCTGAAGACTTCAACAGTTGAACATCAAGTACTGAAGACTTCAACAGCTGAAGACTAAAGTGCTGAAGCTCAACAGCTGAAGAATACAAGTGTTGAAGCTGAAGACCAAAGTACTGAAGCTCAATAGTTGAAGAACACAAGTGCTGAAGCTGAAGACCAAAGTACTGAAGTACAATAGCTGAAGAGTCCACAAGTGCTGAAGATCAATATCTGATGTACAAAGTCTGAAGACAAAGACTGAAGACATCAGCTGATGACATCTACTGAAGTCATCAGCTGATGAAACGTCTGAAGTTCAAGTCTGAAGACCAAGTGCTGAACTTTCAGTAGTCTATCACAACAGCTGAAGAGTACTTCTTTAGTAGTTATGATATCAGTAGTTTTATGTTTTTACTTTTAGTAGTTTTGTAGAACGACTGAAGAGCTTGTTCTTCAGTCGTTATAGTTTCAGTAGTTGTAGTAAATGATAACACTTAGTATTTTTGTAAGAAGATGTAAGCTGTTTTGACATCTTCAGTAGTTGTGTTTCAGTTGTTTAAATAATTCTGTTAGATGTCACTATCGAGTGACATCAGCAGACGTCACATCTCCTATAAAGGAATGTTCCAGCACGACATTCCTATATAAGGGATGATTGACCTGATTGTATGTGTGACAATTTTCCACCACGAAAGCGTGTGATTGAATGAAATATTCTTTTTGCAGAAACTTTCTCTCTCTATAACTAATTCCGTTCATTGCAATATCTTTGGTATTCTTGCTCGAATTATGCTAGTTGGTACTCTATTCCGCTATTGAAATCATTCGAATCGATCAAACTAGATGTTGAGATCCTATCAAATGGTATCAGAGCAGGTTAATCATTGATCGATGTAACAATTGATCATTGAAACTGCTCATTTGCTCTAAGTTTGATCGAACTAGCAAATTCGCACGAATATGTTATAGAGATTTGAAGTTCTGTCGCTTTTGGCTATTTTAATTGAGGTTTTTAGTGGTTTTGTGCTAAATTTGTTTTGCTTATCTTGAATTTGTCTGAATTTTCTAAAATGACTACTCCTTCCAATGATCCTCACAATACTGGTTTCTTAACCAAGCCTCCGATGATGGTTAGGAATGAGTATAACATACGGCAACAACGAATGCTCCATCACCTGTCTGTTAACAGCTCAGGTTGTTGGACATCAGTGGTACATGGTCCACACAAGCCTATGGTGAATAACCCGGAAACCAATCAAATGGTTCCGAAGAGGAGGGAGCAATACTCAGATGAGGATAAGAAATTGTTTGAGATTGATGCAAAAGCCCATGGAATTCGGGCCATGGCACTGCCCAATGAAATCTATTCTGGGCTAATGCATTATGAAACTGCCCATGACCTCTGGAATGCCTTGAAAGAACAATTTGGAGGAACAGATGAGGTCTTGGCAAATAATAGAGAAATCCTTGCCCAACAATATGAGACATTCTCTCATAGGAAGGGTGAGACACTGACTCAACAGTTTGAGCGGTTCTCTTGTTTGATCTCTGAATTAAAAATGGTCGACATGAGTACACCAATAGCCAGATGAATAACAGATTTCTCAGATCACTGTCTGAGAGATGGGACACATATACTATTGTCCTACGCTCCAGTGCAAATTTGGACAAACTATCTCTCACCCAACTCCATGGGAAATTGCTCACATTTGAGAGAGAGATAGAATAGAAACGAAAACTGTCATCATCTGGAAAGCTCACTGATGACTTTGTACCAGGAAACACTGTCTTGGTTGGTCATGAGTCAGAATATGCTTCATCTGAATGCCAGTATGATGAGCATATTAATTTTTCTTCAAACACTTCTGATTCTGCATTTGTGAGTGTTGATAGTCAGTTTACTGGGTGTAATAATGACAATCTATGCTTCATCATGGATGATCTCAAGGGGATTGCTGATGATGACTTAGAAGAGATGGATATTTTGAGCCAAATGGCCTTGATAAATATCAAATCTCAGAAGTTCTACAAAAGAACTGGAAGAAAGTTCCCAGGACTCTCTGGCAAAACCAAAGTTGGTTTTGACAAGAGTAAGTTGAGGTGTCACAAATGCCACAAGCTTGGACACTTTGCTAGAGAATGTAGATCATCTGGATCTAATTCTTCTGCACCCTTTGTGACTTTCCCTGGCAATACCCAACAACACAGAGGGCAACATCGTGTCAATTCTGGTCATCATTCTCAACCACAATCTCCTGCATATTTGGTCCTCAGGGTCCAATGCCATATCCTTACCATTGTTATTACATGCCACAAACCAGTCAGGTTCAAGCACCCATTGCTCAACAACCACATGCTCTTCCTGAGCCTCAACCATCTCAATCTCATCAACCTCCTCAACCTCAACAACACAGCTTCTTCACCCCTAGAGTTGTTGACTGGAGCAGTTTACCAGATGACATGTCTGGTCATGAACAACTGCTCACAGGTGCTGGTCAACATGGTGGTGACAGTCCTTTTGGGAATCTGGCACTATGGCTCTGGAGTCTGAAAATGGATCATCCTCAAATGCCTCTTCATCACAGGTATCACAGGTATCCTCTGAGCCTAAGCCAAATTATGTTCTGAAACATGCATAGCAGCATTTGCCTCTATTAGAGAAGCAAATGTAGCTTTAATTAATAAGAAAATAGAGCTAGAAAAGATCGTTTCCAAAAGAAAAGCTGAGTTTGAGTCTATACTTAAAGAGAAAAATGATGAGATTTATAAACTTAAATGCCAAATCACTGATGATAAGGCTAGGGAAGAGGTACTTTTAGAAAAGTACAAAGACCTCAAGAAACCTTGCAGTCACCCAAGTAGAGTGTGATCGATGGGTACAATCATGCAAAGGTTTTGAAATGCTTCTTAGTAAGCAATCTGCTTCCAATGTGAAGTTTGGCATTGGTTATAATCACACTGCTCCTCCTACAGATTTTGCTTCAAGAGCAGAAGTGAAATCTGATGGAAAAAGCAATAACCAATCCACCTCATTATGTGATTCACTTTCTGATATAGCACCATCAGAAGTTGAAGTTAGTATTATTCCCTCGTTGAACCTATCAGCTGATCTTGATGGTTCAAATACTGACACTCACATGATCAAAGAGTTGATCAACTCAGGAGTTATTTCTGGAAGTCTTGAAAGGACTGGAGAGCAAGATTTAACACCTGAAGTTCAAACTCCAACTACTGTCAGCACTGAAGAGAAGAAAACTGAGTAGAAATGGTTTGAAGACTACTAAAGAGGAAGTCAAGAAAGCAAATAGTGCTTCCAAAGTGCTGAAGACAGAGTCTTCAGTAGTTTCATTTCTCTTTAGTTGATGATCAACATAAGATGAAGAAGAAACCATGTGAAATATGTGGTTTGTTCAATCATCTTACAGATGGTTGTTGGTATAAAAGAGGATCCAAACTCAAACATAAAGAGGAAATTAAAGAGAAAATGGTTAAAATGAAAACTCAGTTTGAAGCCACATTTGTACTAGCAACATCAAATCCTATAACCCTTAAGTCCAAAAAGAAATCCAAAAAGGAAGGGGTTAAACAGGTAACAGCTGAGATTGCTCAAAAGAAGAAGGTGCAACATAGGAACTTATCAAACTCCAATGCCAATGTGTCTGGAGAGCTGAAAGCTTTATCACAAAATCAGACACAGCTGGTTATGATGGTTCAACATCTATTGGGAAGAGTTAACCAATTAGATGTTCCTATGTTGAAACCACAGAAAAGGAGGTCCAGGCCAAAGGATTCCTCTTCTTCACCATCTTCTTCCTCTCAGGCTGTTGTTTCCAACAAACCTGTTAGTTTACCATCTGTTGATGAGAACAGGCCCAAAACCAAAAAGGTTTGGGTCTCAAAATCTAACTAATTTGTTGTGTTTTGCAGGGTTCTTCAACATGCCACAGAGGCATCTCGTATGTAGACAGTGGAGGATCCATGCATATGACATGAAACAGATCACTTCTTAATGACTACTCTCAAGGAAGGAAGGGGTTTGTGTCATTTGGCAATGATGCAAAGGGTTACATCATCGGCAAAGGCTTTGTTTCCAATGGGGAAATAAAGTTTGATGATGTTAACCATGTGGAAAATCTCAAGTACAACCTCTTGAGTGTCAGTCAAATGTGTGACAAAGGCCATGTTGCTCTTTTCACCAGTCAGAACTATCGGATTCTGTCATCCAAAGTTCTAAGTTTGATTGATAAGGTGTTGGATGAATACACTCTCCTGAAGGCCAACAGGACAGGAAGAGTGTATGCCTTAGATCTTTCCAAGAAAATAGATCTCAAAGGCCATCCTTGCCTATTTTCCAAGGCTTCCCCTCAAGAATCTACTCTATGGCATAGAGGCTGGGTCATGTTAATCTCAAAAACATAAATCAGCTGATAAACCATGGTTTAGTAAGGGGACTGCCTGTGACGGAGTTCAAATGTGAAGATAACTGCACTGCTTGTTTAAAAGGAAAACAACACAAAGCTTCATTTCTCAATAGAAGAACCTAAGTCCACTGCCTGCTTACAGCTTCTTCACATGGATCTCTTTGGTCCTGTGAGAGTGATGAGTATGGCTAAGAAGAAATACTGGCTGGGAATCGTGGATGATTACTCCAGATTTGTATGGACTTCTTCTTGCATTCAAAGGATGAGGCAGCTCAGAAGATTATCAACTTTGTGTTGTATGTTGAGAAAAGTATTCCCTCTCAGTCAAGTGTATTAGAAGTGATAATGGAACAGAATTCAGAAACAATACACTTGATGAGTTCTACCTCTCAAAGGGAATCAAGAGGCAGTTTAGCATTCCAAGAACTCCTCAACAAAATGGAGTAGTGGAGAGAAAGAACAGGACCCTTATTGAAGCTGCAAGGTCCATGTTGGCTGATTCTGGACTGCCAATGACTTTTTGGGCTGAAGCTGTCAATACAGCTTGCTATGTACAGAATAGAGTTCTAGTAAATCAGAGGTTGATGAAGACTCCATATGAAGTTCTTCATCATTTGGCCCCTCTAATTTCATTTTTCAGAGCTTTTGGGTGTCCTTGTTTCATTCTCAACACACGGGATCAACTTCAAAAATTTGATTCTAAGGTGGATGCAGGGTACTTTGTTGGTTATTCATCAACTTGCAAAGCATACAGAGTCTTCAACTGTAGAACAAAGATGGTTGAAGAGACTCTACATGTTAAGTTTAATGAATCTCCAAAGGACAAGATCCCACAAAGCCCTGTGGAGCTATTTGATTTGGACATACTGCAATATGTTCCTTATCAAACTCCTATTGTTGCTCCTATCAACAGTTCACCACCTGGTGGTACTGCTGGTGCTGATGATGTTGATGATAGCAGTACTCACCTCTTCAGGTTTAGTGACCAACTGCCTGTGTCCTCTAAACCTGATGCTCTTGTAGCTTTAGTAGCTTCATCCACAACAAGTGCTGATGAGATTTCCGCATCTTCAACTTCATTTAAGTTGCCACCATCTACATGGTTTCAAGAGTCTACATCAACATTTGTTGCTGCTGAAGGTTCTACAAACACTTGCACTGATTTCATTGTTTATCCAGAGCTGAAGAATCACCCAATGTCTCAAATCATTGGTGATATCAATGCTGGAGTTTCAACCAGAAGTCAATTGTCCAATTTCTGCTTCTATGCTCTCTTCATCAGTCAGCTAGAGCCAAAGAATTATCATGTTGCACTTAGAGACAATGGCTGGGTTGAAGCAATGCAGCTTGAGCTCCTTCAGTTCAAAAAACAGCAAGTGTGGGAGCTTGTTCCTCTTCCCCCAGGTAAGTGTGCAATAGGCACTAAATGGGTGTTTAGGAATAAAACATGAAAATGGGCTTATTGTTAAGAACAAGGCCAGACTGGTTGTTCAGGGGTTTGCACAAGAAGAAGGTATTGATTATGATGAAACCTTTGCCCCTGTAGCCAGACTGGAGGCAATTAGATTGTTCTTAGCCTATGCTGCACTCCACAAAGTTTTTCAAATGGATGTTAAAAGTGCATTTTATATGGTAAAATAAAGAAGAAGTTTATGTGTGTCAACCACCAGGTTTTGAGGATAATAAACACCCAGAATGGGTATACAAGCTTGATAAGGCTCTTTATGGGTTGAAACAAGCTCCTAGAGCCTGGTATGAGACATTATCTAACTTTCTTCTGCAAATAATTCACTAGAGGCTCCATAGATAAAACTTTATTTATTAAGAAGGTGGATCAGCATAAGCTACTTGTTCAAATTTTTGTTGATGATATTATATTTGCATCCTCTGATCCCCAGTTGTGTGATGATTAACAAAATTAATGCAAATGAAGTTTGAAATGAGTGCAATGGGAGAATTACAGTTCTTTCTAGGCTTGCAAATCAAACAAAAAGCTGATGGAATTTTCATTCATCAGTCTAAATATACAAAATCTTTTAAATAAGTTTGATTTACAAAACTGTAAGCCCTGTTCTACTCCCATGTGCAACACCACACAATTGGATATTGATCAGAAAGGTAAAGCTGTTGATGAAACGCTTTACAGATGTATGATTGGGTCCTTGATGTATTTAACAGCTTCTAGACCAGATATTATGTTTGCTACATGTGTTTGTGCTAGATTTCAGGCTGCACCTAAAGAGTCTCATCTGATTGCAGTCAAGAGGATCTTTAGATATTTGCAAGGTACACAATCTCTAGGTTTATGGTATTCCACTGGGCACTCTTGCAATTAGTTGCTTTCTCTGATAGTGACTATGCAGGGTGTAAGTTGACCAGAAATCAACTTCTGGTGGATGTCAATTCCTAGGCAACTGTTTGATTTCTTGGCAGAGTAAGAAACAAACATCTGTTGCTACATCCACTGCTGAAGCCGAGTACATTGTTGCTGCAAGTTGTACATCCAAGTACTCTGGCTTCAGAATCAACTTTTGGATTATGGCATTACATAGACTAAGACTCCATTATTAATGGATAGTGCTTCAGCTCTTTGCATTGTCAAAAATCCAGTCCATCACTCTAGGACCAAACATATAGAAATTAGACATCATTTTATAAGAGATTGTTTTGAAAAGGATCTAATTAATCCTATGTTTGTGCCTAGTGCTGATGAGCTTGCAGACATTTTTACTAAGCCTTTGGATAGTTCACTTCTCCACAACTTGGTGTTAAGGCTTGGTATGCTGCAGCTAGAATAAGTGACAACTACTGATGATCTCAGTAATAAGTACTGATGATCATTGGTAACCATGTCACATATAAGTACTGATGAGTTCTTTTACCCTCAGTAGTTTTATAACTACTGAAGGCTAAATGCCTCACAAGTACTGAAGTACTTTATCTGTTCTAAACTACTGATGTAGTTACAACTACTGATGTGGTTAAAACTACTGAAATCAGTAAAAACAGATAAGTACTGACGTCCTATGAAACACCTGAAACAGATGAAAAGTCTATGAGTAAGTGTTGAGGATAGTATGAAACAGCTGAAAAGCTAAGAATTGACGAAAACAACTGATGAGTAATTTCTCTTCAGTTGTTTCTACAACTGCTGTTTCTAAACAACTGAAGCAAGACCACAGTCTTCAGTAGTTTCACAACTACTGATAACTAATACCAAGTCTTCAGTTGTTTACAACAACTGATGGCAAAACCACTGTCTTCAGTAGTTTCACAACTACTGATGACAAAAACCAAGTCCTCAGTTGTTTACATCATATGAAGTCAAAACCACTACCTTCAGTAGTTTCATAACTACTGATGGTTAACACCAAGACTTCAGCTGTTTCAACGTCTGATGGTCAAAACCAAGTCTTCAGTTGTTTTATAACAACTGATGACAACACCACCACTGTCAGTCGTTTTAAACCTCTGAAGGTTAATACCACGTCATCAGTAGTTTCAAACAGCTGATGACCACACCAAAACCTTCAGTAGTTTTCTTTCAGCCTTTTCCTCTCCCAACCCTATAAATATGTCTTCTTCTCAAACGGTCCATTAGCCGTCTTCTGACCTTCATACTTTCAAAAATGGCAACCATGAGTCTAAAACCCCGACATAACTGCGTCGCCTACCTCACGAAATCGGCCTTCTGGACAAAGTTTGATCACGCCATAGACCTAATGGCTGATTCTCAATATAATACAGCTCTGCTCTTAAACCCGACCACCATCTACCCAGAGTCACTCAGTCAGTTTTGGTCCAATGCCTACGTTCACACTGATGTGCCTACCGGCCAAATCTCTGTTAGGTCATTGGTCCAAAAACAAGTAGAGGTTACACCTGATAGCATTCGTCGAGGGCTAAATTTACAAGATGCTACTGCTGTGACTGAGTACCCGAAGGGCACAACTGATATGTCCTTCCTCAACAATGGCATGACGGAAATCTTCATGCTGCTACCATACTGAAGAAGAACTTCGCTGATGCTGAACGACTGATATTTCATATGGTGAATGTTTGCTAAGCCTCGAAGACATCCTCATGGGATCAAATGTCTTCCCGTGGCAACAGGTATTTATTTGATTCTAGAACACCAACCTTTAAATTTTTCACAAATTGTGTTTCTAGAAATCAAAGATCTGGCACAGAAACCTGTGGGAAAAGATGGCTATTATATCCCAGGTTTCTGATGGCCATAATTTTAAATGAATTACAAACTGATGGCTTTCTTGGCCTTGGAGTCCCTGCACCAGCTGTTCTAGCTGAGGTATACTCCAGGCATAACTCCGACCAATCTCTCAAAGAAGCTGCCCGTTGCTCAAACCCAAGCAAAGGGAACCCACAGCTTCAACTGCCAGATCCAAAGTCCCCACCAAGCCAAAATCCAAACCCAAACAAGCTAATCAGGGAGATGAGTCCCCTGATGATGCTCCTGTACCATCCAAACAGGATAAACCTACTGGTTCAAACCCCCCAGTAGCATTAACGACTCAACCAGCCACAGCCGCACAGGTGTCCTCTCAAAAGGATCATGTTGCAACCATTTCAGGGGAACCCACATTGCTGAGACCTCTCTCACTTGAGGAGGTTATCATTGAAGAGCATCCCTCTCCCCGGATGCAATCAACTTCTATCCCCTCTCCCCATGCAAATGCCCCTCAAAGCCCAACCATTATATTGCCAATGTGCTGACTCAGCTGCATGCCTCTCCTCCTCCCCTACAACCACCAACAAAGGGGAGAACAACAGCAATTGAGGAAGAGGATACACATGCTTCTGACAACCCACAACACCGGGTTTAAATGTTTTATCTCCTGGTGTGGATATGGAGATCAGAACATCTGGTGAGGCTGCCACCTCTTCTGAATCAGCATATGATCAGACTGAGGTTGGTAACATAACTAAGACCTCACCAGAGGCAACAGCTGATGAAGGACAAAGTCCTGAGGCTGGAAGTCCCCAGTTCCAAGACAAAGGGGCACATGCTACATCTGGTCTACACCCAGTGCATGTACATCCTGCTACAAGCAGGAGGTCAGGTGATTCAACATCTACTGATGATGACATGGGCTTCTTTTATGATGTTCTTGCCCAGAACATAATCTTAGAGGAGGAAGTCAGTAGGTTGCAAAAACTACTTGACCAACTCTCTCAGGGAGAAAGACCATCTGCCACCACATCAACCCAACAGATGGCACCTTCCTCTAAAGGTCCCTTAAACACACAGCCACTACAAAATTCTCAGCCACCTGTCTCTTTTCTGCACCATTTCTCAGGACCAAAACCCCCCTGAGCAAATGGATGCTATCCCTCAAAATCCCCTATCTCTCATCACACCACAGCTAACCGAATTGTTATTAAAACTGTTGATGAGAGACTTTCTTTTGTCTTACAACCCCTGGTGGAGGATGTACTGAGCCAACAACTTTCTGCTACTCAATCCCTTGCAACCAATGCACCCAAAAATGGGGAGAGTTCAGCAGTAAAGCTAAAAGAAAGAGGATGGAGAAGGAAGAGAGAAGAGAGAAGGATAAACAGTGGAAAAATAGAAGGATTGTGTATGAGGCCGAAAAAAGAAGGATGTGTGTATGAGGCCGAAAAAGAGAAGGAGAATGTGATTGAGAAGGGAGCTGAAAGAGAAAAAGTACATGAAAGTCAAAAAGATTCTCATGTCACATACAAGAAAAAGAAGAGTGCTGAGAAAGAGAAGAACTTGAACGAAATGGTTAAAGAGGCTGATGCTGAACACAGCAGATCAATGGACAATATCATTGATCAGCTGTTTAGGCAAGGTTTCGACTATGAAAAGCTGGATTCTGAAATAAGAAGATTAGAGATCGAAGAGATCCAACAAAGATGGGCCAGCTACAGCACTATGGATAGAGAGAGACTTGAGATCATGATCAGATTTATCAGCAAATACCTTGGGAGATCATTGATCGAAGTAAAATCATGGACCAGGGACAGCATCTTGGCCATAACCTCCAAGATCTGTTCATCTGAAGCATACACTAAGGGTTTAGTAGTCGAAGCTTTGAATGAAGCAGGAGCAGGGACTGAGCTAGCCAAACACTCAAAAGCTACACTCACCTCCAAAATGCTAACTCAGCTTGTCAACATTTCCTCTCCAAAACAACCACAACCACAACCCACAAAACCAACTCCCTTACTCTCAAAACCAACAGCCGATGATGCACCTAAGCAGAAGAAGAGAAGGGTGTTGAGGCTTGTGGAAGAAGAAGAAAATGATGATGAAGAAGATAGGCTGCAGATCTCAGCTGTTCTATAGTTGCCTAAGGCCAAAGATCTCTCTCTGCAATAACTCCTGAGCAACAAAGAGATGCAATCAAAGTGAAATTGAAAGAAGAAGAACAACACAGATTGCATGATGAAGAGTTATTGAGGAGAGTAGATAAGCATATGCAGCCACTTCTTCCATCATTAATATGAAAAAACAAGCTCAGAGGATCTATACTCTTAGACATACTTTTCAGTATGTGAAAGAAAGAGTAAGAATTTGGCCTGATCCTAGGGTGGCTCACAGAATACAAAAGAAAACATCCCTCAGAGATACAGTGGTCAAGTCAAAAATTGTAGATGAAGTGATCTCCTTGGCCATTGTAGTTTCACCCTGGGAAATCCTGGAAGATTTCAAAAAGGCCTACACCTCAAACATGCCTCCACAAAAGATGCTAGAGAACAGAATGATCAAAAAGGGGCTGTTGTATAAGAGGCTGAATGAGATCAGAAAGGATGAGTTACCACTGCTATTAGAAGGTCATCATCCTGATGAATTTGCTTACAGACAGATTACAACAGTGGTACTCAAAAATGGAAAACAGGTCAAATTCCTGTCTGAGTACTATGGGCCTGAAGGATTCTTCGATGGTGAGGCAGAGGAGCTCACCATGGAGGAACAAATTGTATTTTTAGAGGCCTACACCAGAGAATCCTACAACTCATAGTTGGGAAGTGAGTCTCATGGATGGGGGAACAACTCAGTGTCCAATTCCCCAATACAGAGCTCCCATCCATACATTGCCAACCAAATCATCAGAGACTTATTCCCAGGCCAGTGCTTATATGGGTCATCTTCTCAACTGGTCAAGAAGGAAAAAGACCAACCATTCTGCCAACAATAAGTGGGAAAATAAATCAATTAGAGGTTTTGGCTGCATTGGTTCAGGGGGAGTTTGTTGGACCAAAAGAACCAATGAGCCAAGATCAGAAAACCTCTAAGTCCCACATGATATCACAACAACTGCTGAAGGCTTCATCAGCAGTTTGACAAGTGCTGAAGACTTCAACAGCTGAAGATCAAGTACTTAAGACTTCAACAGCTGAAGACTAAAGTGCTGAAGCTCAACAGCTGAAGAATACAAGTGCTGAAGCTGAAGACCAAAGTACTGAAGCTCAACAGCTGAAGAACACAAGTGCTGAAGCTGAAGACCAAAGTACTGAATTACAACAGCTGAAGAGTCCATAAGTGCTGAAGATCAACAACTGATGTACAATGTCTGAAGACAAAGACTGAAGACATCAGCTGATGACATCTACTGAAGTCATCAGCTGATGAAACGTCTGAAGTTCAAGTCTGAAGACCAAGTGCTGAAGTTTCAGTAGTTTGTCACAACAGCTGAAGACTACTTCTTCAGTAGTTGTGATATCAGTAGTTTTATGTTTTTACTTTCAGTAGTTTTGTAGAACAACTAAAGAGCTTGTTCTGCAGTCGTTGTAGTTTCAGTAGTTTCTTTTCAGTAGTTGTAGTAACTGATAACACTTAGTATTTTTGTAAGAAGATGTCAGCTGTTTTGACATCTTCAGTAGTTGTGTTTCAGTTGTTTAAATAATTCTGTTAGATGTCACTATCGAGTGACATCAGCAGACGTCACATCTCCTATATAAGGAATGTTCCAGCACGACATTCCTATATAAGGGATGATTGACCTGATTGTATGTGTGACAATTTGCCACCACGAAAGCGTGTGATTGAATGAAATATTCTTTTTGCAGAAACTTTCTCTCTCTATAACTAATTCTGTTCATTGCAATATCTTTGGTATTCTTGCTCGAATTGTGCTAGTTGGTACTCTATTCCGCTGCTGAAATCATTCGAATCGATCAAACTAGATGCTGAGATCCTATCAAAAAGGCAATCTTCATTTTGACTCTACAATTGATTTTGTTTGTGTCTAGTCAATTGTATCCAGCTGGCTTTCAAAGTATAGCCGGTTGTAGGATGTAGTATAAGTATCTCATGTTCTTGTGTCTTTCTATTGTGCTTTGTAACACTTGTAATAGTACATAGAGAAAGCAATATATTGCATTCTTGAAAACCATATACTTGTGTTATGTCACTTACATTACTTGTGTTCTTAGTATCTTATTATGGTTAATCCAGTCTTATTGTTTGATTAAGTTTTAGTTAATCTCCTCTTTGTGTTGTTGTGTTATAATTGACCCCTTACCAGTCCTGCATTTGGTATCAGAGCAATTTAGGCTCTTGATATAATATCTCACCATCTTAAGATCCCTCATACACACAAATACTAAACTTTTCAAATGGAAACCATTTCTAAGACTGATATGGAAACTGGAACCATGAACAAGTCCCCACTGATCACTCTTGATGAGTTTGATACCTAGTGTTAGAGAATAGAAGGTTTCATCATGTCTCTTGATTCAAGAATATAAGAGTCTATTGAGAATGGACCTTTCATACCTAGCACCCTTTCTGCTACTGGTGCTCGTATGATCCCCAAGGATGTGGCTAACTACTCTGATGAAGATAGGAAGAGAGTAGAGATTGATAGAAAAGCCATGACAACCCTTCAAACTACCCTTCCAAACTCTATATACTGAGGTTTCAAGAAGTGCAAAACAGCCAAGCAGCTGTGGGATGCACTGAAACTGATGTATGAGGGTTCCTCTGAGGCTAGGGAGAATAAGAAAGATATCCTGAAGCAGCAGTTTGAAAACATCACCTTCAAAACATGTGAAACCATGACTCAACAATACTTCAGGTATGTTGAGATTGTGGATACCCTTATGGATGGAAGAGTTTCTCTTAAGAACATAGACAGTGAAAGGAAGTTCATGTCCTCACTTCCTAGGCAGTGGACACACTACTGTATGGTGATCAAGAGGACTGAAAATATCAAAAGTCTCACTCTGACAAAGTTATATGGGATTCTCAGTGGCTACCAGATGGAGATGAACATGCTAGCTTCATCTGACAACTCCAATAATCAAATGGGTTCTGCCCTACATGTGGTTGAAAGGGATAGCATAGAACCTAAACATCATCGCATATGCTACCCTGACAACTCACCAAAGGGTCCTTTTATCACCTTCCCAGAGACACCAAGGGAGAACTACACTCAAGGAAGCCCATTCCAAGAGACAAGCTCTTCTCAAGCTTTTGTGTCTTCTGATGAAAGTTGTGGCAACTCTCTTTTCCCTTTTGAAGACCTGGACTGTATTCATCCAGATGATCTGGAATACATGGAAATAGTCCAGCAGATGGCTCTTCTCACTCACAGAGCCAAGAAGTTCTACAAGAGGACTAGATAGAAGTTTCCAAGCAATGCAACAAGTGGAATGTTTGGCCTGAACAAAGGCAAAGTCAAGTTTTACAACTGTAACTTGATAGGAAACTTTGCTAGAGAGTGTAAGGCACCTAAAACAAGTTGTGGCTAAACACAGCCCAGACCCAACTACACTGACAAAGCTCTCCAGAATGAGAAGTCAAAGCAGGAGGCTACTGTTGCTATTAAAGAAGGAGGCTTTGACTGGAGCTGTCAAGTGGAAGATGGTTCTCCTAACCAAGCATTAATGGCAAATCATGATAAAGCCAAGGTATTGGAACATCTCTGTACTCCTGAATGCATTGCTAAAGTCAATAGATACAGGTCCTATAACATGGAGATAAGATCTGACATTGAGTCCTTAAACATTTTAAAATCTAATTTTATAAAGTCTTAAAATCATTATAAACTAAAGATAGAGGACCTTAAGAAAACCATTTCAGTTCTAAAACACGAACACACAGATTTTAGGACTCAAATCAAAGATGTCATAACCAAGCTGACTGAGTGCTAGGCTGAGCTTGTGATCAGCAAAGCCAGACAGAAAAGAGTGTTATTGAATAAGAGACCTTCAAGAACATGATATCCTCATCCCTGCACAACAAAGTGTGCTATCAAAATAGGCAGGGACTAGGATCCAATGAGATAGCTCCTCCACACACAATCTTGTCTTTAATATCTCCTAGGTATGGAACTTGTGTAGATGAGTTTCCTCTCATAGATCCTATAAGTGAAGAGGATGATGAAGAGATAGTGAATAATTCCTCTGAGAAGAGTGAAGAGGAGGATTCTAAGAAGGGCCACTATCCTTTTGAGGAGAGGAAGAAGACTGTGATGACCAAGTCCATGAGAAAGAACTTGATTAAAAAGAGCAAAAGAAAGGCAAGGAAGGCTCAAGAGATCAAGACTAGTTTTGACTCCAAGCAGAAACAAGTTTTCATCCCTACAGGATTGAAAGTAGTAAGGACTGAAGACATCAACCAAAACTCTTCTGCTAAGAGTTCTGGTTCTTCCTCAACTCATCTCAGTACCAAGAAGAAGACTGATCTGCTGTGCACCAGTACTGCATAGCCTGGACCATCAAACTCCAAGAACAGTTCCCAGCCCGAAGGAACTGTCCCAGCATCTACAAAGATAAAGGTGGAGAAGGGATGTGACCAAAGACAGTCTTCTTTCGAGCAGAAGACTCTTGTGACGAAAGAAATAGTGTGTGTCATGTGTGAAAGTACCACTCACATTGCTAAGGATTGTCCATACAATCCTAAAGGTACTGTCCATATGACCAAGACAAAGACTTGAAAGGGTCTCAAGAAAATTCAAGCTTCGAAAGGAAAACATGTTTCCTTCGGAAGCTCCATGTCTAAGAAGAAGGCAAGTGGAAAATTACCCTCGGAAGAGAAGTTGGTCTCGGAATAGAAGTTGGTCTCGGAAGAAAGAAGTTCTTCCGAAGCACTAAAGTCTGCTGCAGTGTCTGCAGAATCTTCCGAAGGTTCAGTCATCAAAACTTCTGAAGTTCCAAAATCTTCCGAAGTTTTGAATTTTAAGTCCAAGACTCCAAAGGTGGTGTGGAAGTCTAAGAAAGACAAGTGACTGAGAATTCTCCATCAACAACAACTCAAGATCCTCTTAGCACAACCATAGGATCTATTACTGTTGCATTACCTTCTGTTAATGAGCCCAAGACAAGTAAGGCTTCGGTTTCAAAATGTAACTAATCAACTTCTTTGTGCAGGGATAGCTCAAGACAAACAAAAATGTCTGGATCATTAATAGTGGCTGCTCTAGGCACATGATAGGCAATTGGTCACTACTCCAGAACATTGAAAGAATTGATGGAGGACCAGTTGCTTTTGGAGGAGATGAAGGTGGTTACATTTCTAGAAGGGGCAAGGTCATAAATGGTAACTCGGTATTGAAAAGGTAAACTTTGTCAAAGAGCTTGGGTACAATCTTCTGAGTGTATCCCAACTTTGTGATCAGAGTCATAACATGCTCTTTACTACGCATGAGTGCATTGTTCTCAAGCCTGGTGTAGTCATTCCTCATGAGCATATCCTGCTTAGAGCCCCCAGGAAAGGGAACATGTACAAGATGGATTTGCAAGAAACATCTCCCTCTGGAGAAGTTTTATGCTTTCCGTCTAAAGCTAATAGTGATAAGTCTTTCCTATGCCATGTAAACTTTAAGAACATGAACACATTAAATAAAAATGATTTGGTAACTAGAATACCAAAGAAAGAGTTTACAAGTGATAACCATTGTGTTGCATGCCTAAAATAGAAGCAACATAAGGTATCTCACAAGCCTAAGGAAAGAAACTCCATCACTACACCCCTACACTTGTTACATATGGATCTCTTTGGCCCCACCGGTGTAATGAGTCTAGGAAGGACCTCTTATTGTTTAGTGATCGCAGATACATTTACAATATTCACCTAGGTTTTCTTTCTTAGAACTAAGGATGAGACTCCTGAGATTCTAAAGAATTTCATCTTAAAGATTGAGAATCAATCTAATCACAAGCTCAAGATCATAAGATATGATCAAGGAACTGAATTTAAGAACCAAAGCCTTGATACATTCTGTGATAAAAAGGGTATTACAAGACAATACAGTGCTCCCAGGACTCCTCAGCAAAATGGTGTTGCTGAGAGGAGAAACATGACACTGATTGAAGCTGCAAGAACCATGCTATTTGACTCTAAGCTGCCCATCACCTTCTGGGCAGAGGCAGTCAACACTGCCTGCTATGTGCAGAACAGAGTTTTAGTGGTCAAAACTCATGGCAAGACTCCTTATGAACTTTGGCACAAGAGGAAACCTTTCATTGGTTTTTTCAGGTCATTGGATGTCCTTTCACCATCTTGAATACCAAAGATCAAATAGCTAAGTTTGCTGAGAAATCAGATGATGGACACTTTATTGGATACTCTTCTCAAGTTAGGGCTTATAGAGTGTACAATCTCAGAACTAATATTGTTAAAGAATCAGCCAATGTGACTTTCAATGAACACACACCCTGTGTAGCTGGTTCTAGTTCTGATTGGCTGTTTGATCTTGACTTAGTTACCAAATGTTTTAACAAATCTTGTGAGAATGTTTTAGGATCTGCAAAAAAATTAAATACATGTGATCCTCATCCAAGATTTGAGCTAAGACGACCTTCAACTCATACATCTTCAGCTCCAGTTGGAACTACTTCTGCTAATGAGGTTTCTATCAGCACTACAATGACAAACTCACCTGATACATCTAGGGTGCCTTCAAATTCCAGCTCAGAGGCTCCACAACCAGATAAGAACATCTCAATTGTGGAAGACAACTATGGTGGTGGTGACAGTGACCAAGAATTTCTTGATGCCACTAAAAACACCATAGATAAGAACATCAATGATGTCACACACTACTTGGATCACGTTTCTCTTGAAAAGTATGCTGATGTGGTGGGAGAAACATCCATGCTAGGTCTAAATTTCTCTAATTTAGATCTTTCTGAGCAACTTGCTGTGATCCCTCAGCTTAGGATCCACAAGTCTCACCCCACCACAAACATCATTGGAGATGGTGTCACATGGGTAAGGACAAGAGGACAAACCCATGAAGCAAATGTTTGTCCTCACTCTTGTTTCCTATCCCAGATAGAGTCAAAGAAATTTGATGAGGCTCTAAAGGATGGAAGCTGGGTTGAAGCTATGCAACAAGAGCTGCTTCAATTCAAAAGTCCTTAAAGTTTGGAACCTTTGTCCTCTTCCATATATGAACACTACCATTGGAACCAAATGGGTGTTTAGGAACAAGAAAGGTGATAGAGGCATCATCATCAAGAACAAAGCTAGAGTAGTTATTCAAGGATACACATAAGAAAAAGGAATTGACTACACTGATGTCTTTGCTCCAGTAGCAAGATTAGAAGCTGTTAGGATATTATTGGCATTTGCTGCATCCAAGAACTTCCAGGTCTTTCAGCTTGATGTGAAGTGTGCCTTTTTGTATGAAGTGATTGATGAAGAGGTATATGTCAAACAGCCACCTGGTTTTGTAGATCCTAATCATCCTCATTATGTCTGCAAGCCGGAAAAAGCTCTTTATGGGCTGCATCAGGCACCCAAGAAGTGGTATGAGACACTTTTGAGTATCTTTGTAAACATGGATACAGGAGAGGTACTATAGATAGAACTCTCTTCATCAAAGGACATGGAAATGACATATTGCTAGTTCAAGTGTATGTGGATGACATCATCTTTGATTCAACTAATCCAAAGCTCTGTAAAGGCTTTGAGAAGCTGATGAAAGACAGATTTGAAATGAGTGTCATGGGGGAACTCAATTTCTTTCTGGGAATTCAAGTGAAGCAAGTTGAAGATGGCATCTTCATAAGTCAATCAAAATATGTTCAGGACATATTGAAGAGGTTAATATGACTAATTGTAAGATTACTAAGACACCCATAGCTAGAAACCATTCCGTTGGACCTGATCTTGAGGGGGAGTGTGTAGATGACCACTTATACAGGGCTATGATTGGGTCTCTTATGTATCTTACTGCTAGCAGGCCTGATATTATGTTTGCTACATGCATCTGGAGATATCAAGCCAACCCTAAGATATCTCACCTCATCACTATCAAGAGGATTCTAAGATACGTCAAGGGTGCGTCAACACTTGGTTTATGGTACCCTAAGAATCCTGACTTTAATTTGTATGCTTCTACAGATAGTGATTATGGTGGTTACAACATGACTGCAATGTCTACATCTGGGGGATGTCAGTTCCTTGGTGGAAGGGTTGTCTCATGGCAATGCAAGAAACAATCCTATGTCTCTGCATCAACTGCTGAAGCTGAATACATTGCTGCTGCAAGCTGCCGTGCTTAAGTGCTTTGGATTCAAAATCAGATGCTGGACTATGGGTTAAACTTCAAGGAGACTTCCATTCTCATAGACAACAATAGTGCTATCTCAATCACAGAGAACCCTGTGCAGCACTCAAGGACTAAACACATCAATATCAGGTATCATTTAATAAGAGATAACTACGAAAATGGATTAATTAAACTAGTCAAAATTCACAAAGATGAACAATATGCTCATCTGTTTACAAAGGCTTTTGATGAACAGAGATTTAAATATCTAATATCTGCTATTGGGATGCTAAACTTTGAGTAGATTTTTCTTAAAACTAATTCTTATTATTTCTTGAAATATGTGTGTCCTAAGTTGTCTAGTTCATCACTTTCATAAGCTCATGTTTCTTTGGATGAAAATTTATTTTTGAAGACTTTCCTTAGATTTTTGAAAATTTCTGATAATTCGAAAGTTATGCTTTTAACTTCGGAAGAAAATCATGCCTTCAAAATAAATAACTATCTAAGAAATTTACCTTCGAAAGAGTTCAGATCTATCTTCCAAAGCTTAAATACTTATCTCAGACACTTATTCATTTTCAAGGACCATTTACCTACGAACCAAAATTAACTCTTTGAAGCTTTGTATTTTATATGCAAAGCAATCAAGTTTTAATTTCTCTTCCGAAGCAAGATTTTCAAGACTCTCAGGAAAATCTTCGGAAGTCATTTTAGCTTTAAAAGCTTTTTAATTAAAACTTCCGAAGATAATCAACCTTCGGAAGCTTTTTGACATCCAAGAAAACTACTTTTTGAGCAAAAGCAAACTGCTTTTTTAGAGGTGGGACCGGCATCCGGATTTCAAAGTTTATCCTCTTTCATTGAACTTTATCTGAAATCCCTCTCATATATAAACCCAACGGTTTCCCCCTCTTTCTATCATTTGTTCTTCCTCCAAACCTAAAAACCCCAATTTCTCTCTAAAATATATTTCTTCCTTCTTTCTTCATCTTTAAGCTACCTCAAATGGCCAACTTTGTTCTGAGAAATGATCCCAACTTTACCATGTAGCTAAACAGGCAACATAATCAGGTGCTCTGTTAAGCTCTGAGAAAAATCCTAATTTCTCATAGGTTTGTCGATTCTTAGCTTTATCCAACTACTTTACCTCCCTAACCATTGATCCTCCTCTCTATGAGGATCAGCTACTTGATTTCTGGAAGACCTGCCAAGAGGTCATTATGGACAGGGAGAAGACACTATCTGCCACAGTGCAGGGGAGAACAATTTTCAATACTCCGGTCATCATCAACTGGCATCTTCAGCTGCATGATGAAGAAGGTGAAGTGTTCTTCCCAAAGGAAGCTGTTCATCATTTCTTTGAGTAAATGGGATATGATGAGAAATCTCTATAAAGACCTTTAGGAAAGGGAAGGTCTAATCCAAGTGGAGATTCCTGCTCCATGTGGTCATTCACAGCTTATCAAACAAGCATGGTGGATGGGACCAGATTCCTGAGGATCTCTTCTTCATAATCCATGGAATGGTTCAAGAGGTCAAATTCAGGTATTCTTAGTTTGTTTATACCAATTTACTTGCGAATTTAGACTCCTAAGAATATTACATGTTTCCTAGATATGTCTAGTACATTCTTAACTGTGAACTAAAACAGGTAACATTCTTAAATTGGGAAAAATAAACCCTGGCATCTTTAAAATACTAAGAAAGCCCACTGTTGGCTTCTCTGGGGTAGAACAACCCTAGTCCCAAAAATGTTAGAGGTCACTGCTGAAGGTGAGAACCTAGCAGCACAAGCTAGTGTTGAGCCCACACCTGCTACCTCCCAACCACCCACACAGCCTAAAATCACCCTCACTTACCAAATAAAATCCAAACGAACCCTTGCTCAGACTATTCAGTCTAAGGAGGCCCCTATATACATACCCACACAGGAGTCAGTGACATTGGAGCTCCCACTTCTCCTGAGGAGACGACCATTCCCATCTCTTCAAGAATCAGTGCTGAGGTTCCTCATGCTCAGCCTGATGAGCTCATTAGCCCAACTACCTTAAGCCATCACTCTAAGTCTCAACACTCAGGTGATCAACCTTCAGGGGACAATTACCATCCCCAGCCTATAGATCTCAACCATCCAATTCCCAACCTTGATTTCTATACTCATGAAGATGTAGGTTTCAATAAGTATAATAAGTCTATTTTCCTTACCCCTAATCAAAGAGAGATGAATGCTCCTGAGTCTCGTATATCTATCCCACATCAGTCACCTACAACTGAGGTGGACACTTCTGAACCTATTCAGGATGTTTGTATGGAAGAGGCTCTCACTTCTGAAAGTGATTACATCATTAAGACCTCAACCATGGCAACACATCCTACTAACATCTCAACTGAGATTGCTAGTGTGCAGGGAAAAACCAGCAGCCAAGAACCTGAAGCTGGTGGTGAGAGAGAGGATTTTGGTCCAATCATCTCATCCCCTAATGATTCTTCTGATGAAGATGAGGGTAATCTAAGATTAAAGGTACAAAACCTGACTAAAACATGCACCTATTTTGTCTCAAAGGTCAATCACCTTGAATCTCATGTGACTACCTTAAACAACAAGATCAATGATCAGCAATATGAGATTTCATATCTTAAGGAAAAACTAGTTGGGTGACCCTTAAGAAGAGCTTAACCAGGAACACAAGATCCTATGGATGTGATTGACCTATCTTCCAGCTCACCTATGCAAGTGGGTGATGCTACCAAAAAGGGGGAGAAAGTCACCCAACTATGGAACCTGGGAGTTCTTCAGAGAGAGTGGACATTGAGGACTCACCATTCTCACTTGCTATTGCATTCTCAACAACCTCCTCAAATTCATATTGATGTGGACTACACAAACCCTTTCACACAGTGTTTGTTTGAGGATGGGAAAATAAGGGCTATGTCATGTTAACCATCTTCAAATCACATCATTGGTGGAGATATGATAGCATCAGGAAAGCCCTAATCATCATAAGAATTCAAGGATAGCAAGAAGTCTTCAATTTTAAGACTTTAAATTACTATGAAGGTCTGGATCTAGTCAACATGCCACTTGTCAACCCAAATCAAGAGAAGCTAATAGACTGGCTCAACGAATCCAAGACAGGATCACTGCAGAGTTCCACTTAAGAATGAGACTTAAGGAATCAGGCAATGCCACCAGTCAACTGGATGTTGAGGCAGACCCTAAGATTACTTTCATAGGGGAAACCTTGACTGAAGGCCCAGTGGTAGAACCTGAGACCCCTGTCTCATCATCATCAACTACTGCAGAGATCCACACTCCTATTAAGACACATGTTCGTGAAGGTGCTTCTCAACCTCTCTCTAGCCAGAGCTCAGAAGCTACATCAAGCAATGAAGACCAAAGCTCTCTCCACCTTGAGTCACAAAGGTTTGTGAGTGAAAAAGGGAAAAGAAAGATGACATCTGAGGAGATTGAGGAGTAGGAGAGAGAGAGGAAAAGGAGGCTGAGGGGAGAATGTTCCTTTGCTGGGTCTTCAAGACTCATGGACTCTGCTATCAGGGCTGCCCCTAGATCAGATACTCAGAATGATGAGTTAAGGGCAGTCAGGATAAATTATTTGCAGATAAGGAACTATGACATAGATACTGTCATCTATCTCCCCTTAGATGAGTTGAATGAACTGGTTGACCTGGAAAGTTCAAAGGAGAAGAAGGAGGCAGAAGATGCAGAGCTTCTAGGACAAGTAAAAGAAGAGAGAAGAAGAAAAAGAGTCTACAAGGATATGCCTACCCTCTCCCTAGTTCAGGAAAGTCCTGCACAAGAAGATGTGGTTCAACAAGAACCTCAGGTAGACAAAGAAGAAGATAGGATCAAGATGATCAACTACCTGAATGCCACAGGCTCCTATCAGCCAGATGCATTTCTTCCCTTGTCCTATGACTATGTTGACTTTGAGTACTTAAAACAACTTGAACTTGAGATAGTCAAGGATAGAAAGACAACTAAGAAGAAGCTAAGGAAGAAGCTGCAAAATCAAGAACTATCATTCAAAAGGGCATGAAGAAGTCTATTGATAGGCAAAGGATGATGAGCTTCTTGAAGCTATATGGATTCTCCAGAAGGAGACTTGGCCCTTTGTCTCTATCCACTATAGATGAGCATATTAGGGGGATCAAGCAGAAGATCAAAAGTGGAGAGCTCATTGACTTACACTCCACTCCAAGTCAAGCCCCACCTAAAGTGGAGGTTAAGGTTGAACAACTAGAGACAACACAACCTGGACCTCCTGCTGAAACTCAGCAAGCTTCATCTTCTGATCCACAGCAAGGTCAACCTCCATCTCCTTCTGAGCCTGAGAGAGAGGAAGTCCCAACTGAGAAAGATAATGAAGATCAATCTAGTACTGCAGGCCAGTCTTCTCAGTTAAAATCTACAAAGACAAAGAAGATGATGGCTTCTAAACCAAAGCCAACGAAGAAGAAGACTACACCCTCTTCTAAACCCCAGTATGAGTCAGAACATCCTTAGGTTGTGTATCCAAGGATGCTACATCAACTCCAATTCAAACAGCTCCTCTAGCATCAGGAAGACCCATCTTGTCATTAGAGATCAAGGCACTGAACACATTTACACATGGCAAGATATGTTTCAGTTGCCTCTGCATGACCTCTTTGATGTGTGAAGACATTTTGACAGTCTGAATGATCCTGATCACCTTATGAAGAAAGGATTGGTGATCATCAGAATAAGGATTGTTAATATCTAAAGTCTACTAAGTGTTGTGGTAGCATCAGCCTAGGGGGAGTTTGTAGAGATTAATGAAGAGACTGATGCGATCTAAACATCCAATGTCAATCCTACATGCTACACAAGTGCTATGAAGAAGAATGCTTAGGAAGTTTCACACATGCAACAGAAATATTCTAAGTGTGAAATCTTCCGAAGCCAAGACCAATATCTTATGTTGGAGCATATATAGTGTGTTCGTTGCTTGTCAAATAGTCTAGGCTTAATGTAATACACCTGATATGTTGTAAACACATGAAACTGGGTCATTCGAGGAGCATATGCGAATGAGACTCAGTCGTACGACTAAGACATGCTAATGGACCAGCCATGCGACTGAGAGATGCGATTGGGACATTCGTAAGACTGAACCATAAGTATGGTCCAGTCCTACGATTGAGCCATATGCATGGTCCAGTCGTAAATTGAACCATACGCATGGTCCAAATGCACGAATGGGCCTAGTCGCATCTAATATGGGCCGAGGCCTATATATACCAGTTTCAATATGTAGAGAGATTAAGGATTTTAGAAAGGGGTTGAGAGGAAGTCTGCTTGGAGCCTAGGGCTGCCGGATGAGAGGGGAGATCATGCTCGATCTTCCCCTTGCCAAGAGTCTTGATTCTTATGTTGTAACGAGCTTGTAATCGTTAGGTTTTATCAATGAAACCATTCAATTATAGTTCGTATTATCGATTGACTTTTTGGTTTGTGCTGTTTGTTTATCCTTTCATCAAGAACATGTTCGGATGTTTATCGATCCATAAACCTACTTAAAAATAAAAATAAGCGGGTCCTTTTCCAGTAGGTGGTGTGGTATATCTCTGAACATCAACATTATACCACACTTCTACTAAACCAGTTGAGTTGTTGTAAACACTCTTGTTTGGTATGTTGTATCCTAGGAAGATCCCTTCAGCAGCCTTCTCACTGAATTTCCCTTCTTGAGTCTTCTTCAGAAGTGTGCATGGCGCGCCAAATGGTTCGAGATACTCCACATTAGGTTTACGTCGTTGTAGTAACTCGTAACAGGTCTTGCCGTGGCGCTTGACTACCAGAACTCGATTTAATGTATAACATGCATTTGCCACTGCCTCGTTCCAGAATTGGATAGGCAGTTTCGAGTCTGCTAGCATTGTCTGTGCTGTCTCTATCAAGCTTCTATTCTTCCTTTCAGCAACACCATTCATCTGAGGCGTGTAAGGAGAAGTGAACTGGTGCATAATTCCCTTTTCCTTGCAGTAAGCCTCCATCCACTGATTCTTGAATTCAGTCCCGTTGTCTGAGCGTACCTGTCTCACCTTCAGCTTGTAGAGAGATTCCAATGTGGTTACTAATTCCTTGAATGACTTAAATGTTTCTGACTTGGCCTTGAGAAGCAATACCCAAGAGATCTTGAGTAGTCATCAGTAACCACATAACAGTACAAGTCACCAGCAATGCTCGTTGTACCGACTGGACCAAACAGATCCATGTGAAGAAACATTAACAGCTCTTCTGTTTAGTAGAAGTGTGGTATAATGTTGATGTTCAGAGATATACCACACCACCTACTGGAAAAGGACCCGCTTATTTTTATTTTTAAGTAGGTTTATGGATCGATAAACATCCGAACATGTTCTTGACGGAAGGATAAACAAACAACACAAACCAAAAAGTCAATCGATAATACGAACTATAATTAAATGGTTTCATTGATAAAACCTAACGATTACAAGCTTGTTACAACATAAGAATCATGACTCTTGGTAAGGGGAAGATCGAGCATGATCTCCCCTCTCATCCAGCAGCCCTAGGCTCCGGGCAGACTTCCTCTCAAATCCTTTCAGAAATCCTTAATCTCTCTACACATTGAAACTGGTATATATAGGTCTCGGCCTATATTAGATGCGACTGGGCCCATTCATGCGATTGGACCATGCGTATGGTTCAATCATACGACTTGACCATGCGTATGGCTCAATCGTACGGCTGGACCATACTTATGGTTCAGTCTTACGAATGTCCTAATCGCATCTCTCAGTCGCACGGCTGGTCCATTAGCATGGCTCAGTCGTACGACTGAGTCTCATTCGCATATGCTCCTCTAATGACCCAGTTTCATGTGTTTACAACATATCAGGTGTATTACAGTAAGCCTAGACTATTCAACAAGCGACGAACACACTATATATGCTCCAACATCTTCCGAAGCCAAATATGAAGTCTTTCGAAGCCTCAGAGACAAAGTCTTCCGAAGCTTCAACTCATGAACACAGATTTCTTTCGAAGACTTTTAACACATGCTTTATGTGATGTACTTTTCCATAAAGCTGGACACCTTTCCGCTACACCTCTATAAGGTCACCAACTTACATGAGTTGGTGAAATGGTCCATGCTTTTGGTAACTGTACATTAAGGTCTGGAGTCTGTAACTTTCTACTTCATGTACTTTATCTTTTTTGTAATAGATAAGGATGTGAGCTATGGCATGTCATAGTAACTAGTCAAAAGGGAATTTGCCTTTTGACTCTACAATTGATTTTGTTTGTGTCTAGTCAATTGTATCCAACTGGCTTTCAAAGTATAGCCGGCTCTAGGATGTAGTATAAGTATCTCATGTTCTTGTATATTTCTATTGTGTTTTGTAACACTTGTAATAGAACAAAGAGAAAGCAATATACTGCATTCTTAAAAACCATATACTTGTGTTTTGTCTCTTACATTAGTTGTGTTCTTATTATCTTATTGTCGTTAATCCAGTCTTACCGTTTGATTAAGTTTTAGTTAATCTCCTCTTTGTGTTGCTGTGTTGTAATTGACCCCTTCACTCGTCCTGCACTTACTACCTTTACTCTCTCAGAGTTTTATGATGTCCTTGGTGGCTACCATATGGAGATGAACATGAAAAATCAATCAAGCAACTCTTCTAACAATCAACAAAGTTCAGCCCTACATGTGCTTGAAATGGATAATAAAGAACCGTAACATCATCTTATTTTCTACCCTGATAACTCATAAAAAGGTAATTTCGTTACCTTCCTCAAGACACCGAGGAAGGGCTACATCAAATGAAGCATATTTCATGAAAGAAGCTCTACTCAAGCCTTTGTATTTGCTGATGAAAGTTGTAGAAACTTTCTCTTCAGCCATGAAGACTTTGATTGTATCCATCTAGACGATCTGGAGTACATGGTGATAATCCAGAAATGGCTCTCTTACACACTAGCCAAGAAGTTCTACAGAAGGACATGAAGAATGTTTTCAAGTAATGTATCCAATGGAAAGTTTGGAATGGAAAAAAGCAAGATGAAGTTTTAGAAGTATAACCAAATAGGACAGTTTGCTAGAGAATGCATGGTACCGAGGCGAAATAGTAACCAAACACAACACAGACCAAACTACACCAAGGGTGCTCCCAGACCTGAGAAGCCTAGCTAACCAAAACAACATCTTATTTTTATTGTTGTAGAGGGAGGTTTTGACTAGAGCTTTCAGATAGAAGATGTTTCTCCTAACCAAGCACTGGTGGCTGACTATAAAAAAGCTAAAATAGCATATATTTGTACTCTTGAATGCATTGCTAAAGTAAATATTTACAGGTCTTATAACTTGGAATGAGATCTAACCATAAGTCCTTGAATATTTTAAAAGCTAACTTTAAAATAGCTGAAAACTTAATATACTTGCAATAAAGATTTAGAGAAAATAATTTAAACCCTTAAGCATGAGCATATAATTTATAGGACTCAAATAAAGAAAGCCTAAGCTGTGAAGTCCACCTTTAACTCCAAAGAAAAATAAGCATCATCTCTGTAGGATATGAAGTGGTGAAACAAAAGTCTCAACCATGGAATCCATTACCTAGAGTCATAGTTCATGTCCAAATAATCCTCGTTAAAAGAGGAAGGCTAATCAAATATGCATTACTGCTGCATAGCCTGAACCATCTAGTTCCAAGAGAAAGCTTCACCCTAAGAAGCCTACTGTATCAAGCTTAGCCTTCTACTCAGAAGAAAAGTCTAGAAGAAAGTCAACTAAATGCATGATATGTGATAGTATTTCTCATTTTGCTAGGTATTGCAACTACAATCTCAAAAGCACCATCTACATGACGAAGAAGAAACCTTTAGAAAAGAAGAAAAAGAAGATAGATTTAAAAGAAAAATCTCTTCTTCTAGAAGCTCCAAAGTGAAGAAGATGATAAGTGAAAACATACCTTCAGAAGAAAATTTGCTCTTGGAAAAAGGAATGCTTTTGACGTGCTTAAGTCAGCTATAAATGATGCAAAATCTTCTTAAGGTCCAGTCACCAAAACTTTCAAAGAAGGTCATGTCTAGTCTTCCAAAGATGGCATGGAAGATGAAGGAAGTGTGTGTGACTGAAAGTTCTTCACATCAAATGTTCCTTAAATCTTGCATATAGGAACAATTACTATTGTATTATCTTCATTTTACATAGACGAGCCCCAAACCAATAAGGCTTGGGTTTCAAAATGTAACTAACCATCTCTTTTTATGGATGAACAACTAAACACAAAGGAAATGTATTGATCATTGATAGTCGTTGTTCAAGGCACATGGACGACATTCAGGTTGATACACCACCGGAAGGGGCATGGTCACAAATAGAAAGCTCAATATTGAAAAGGTAAACATTGTTAAGGAGCTTAGGTACAAGCTTTTGAGTGTATCCTAATTTTGTTATGAAAGACATAACTTGTTCTTTACTAAGCACTAGTGCATTATTCTCAAGCCTAGGGTGGTAATTGCTTAAGAGCATATACTACTCACAGCCTCAATAAAAGGGAACATGTACAAGATGGATTTCCAAGAAACATCACCTTGAGGAGAAATATCATGCTTTCTATCTAAAGCCAATCATGAAGAGTTTGTCCTTTAACTTAAAAGAAAGTGTCATGTAAACTTAACATATGAATAAATTAATTAAGAATGTTTTAATAACTAGAATGCCAAAGAAAGAATTTACATTGATGGCCACCGTGTTTCATGCTTGAAACGGAAGCAACATAAAATGTCTCATAAGCCAAAAGAGAAGAACTCTATCACTACTCCCTTACGCTTATTTCATTTGGATCTCTTTTTCCCAACTAGTGTAATGTGTCTAGGAATGATCTCTTATTGTTTCGTGATCACAAATGATTTAACAAAATACACTTAGGTCTTCTTTCTTAAAACAGATGATTTCACAAAATACACTTAGATCTTAAGGAACTTTGTTTTGAAAATTGAGAATAAATGG
This sequence comes from Flaveria trinervia, assembly GCA_025506515.1. NCBI lineage: Eukaryota > Viridiplantae > Streptophyta > Magnoliopsida > Asterales > Asteraceae > Flaveria > Flaveria trinervia. Next base: position 52,950,980 of record CM046449.1, on the reverse strand, counting down.
GATCATAAGGTCAAAATTATAAAATGTTATCAACGTACTAAACTCAAGAGCCAAAGTTTTGATGCATTTTATGATGAAAAAGGTATTAAAATAGAATATAGTGCTCCTAAGACTACTTAGTAAAATGGTATTACTAAGAGGAAAAAGTTATCACTTATTGAAGATGCAAGAACAATATAATCTGAATCTAAATTGCCTATCAGCTTTTGGGCAAAGGTAGATCAGACTCTTGCTATGTGCAAAAAAAAAATTAGTAGTTAAGACCAATGGTAAGACTGCTTATGAGCTGTGGTGCAAAAAGAAACCTTTTATTAGTTTCCTCAGGTCATTTGGATTTTCTTTCACCATCTTGAATACTTACTGGGTTGTGAGAATGATTTCCTCAGTTGATGTGAATTAACTAGGATCGAATATGATAATTGAGTAAGTATTTATATTGCGGATAGATATAAGCACAAATCATTGAATGCTAGAAATACTAAAAATGCTTTGTATAGTGATAGAGAAAAGTTACAATGAACGCTAGGGTTTAGCATAGAACAGTAACAAGGCACCACTAAGACATGCGACTATCAAAGATTCTTAATATTCTAATTGTCAAAGGATAAAGTAATAAGGTTGCCGAAGAGTAGGTTTTCTATTCTATCTATAGGGTAGAAAGAGCCTTTACAAAAATGACTAAACTACTCCATTACATTACATACGAAGCTAGTCCAAGTACAAAAATCTATTCAACATTTTCTTTTATTCATCATCCGCTTTAACTAATGCGGATGTTTTGATCTTCATCAGCATTTCTTGATGTTCTTCAGCATTGGTGTTTCATAATTAGCATTGACAAATACAGATGAACAAACACATATGCACAATTGCTTGACATCCATATTAGTAAATGCGGATGGACAAATAGTTATAAGGATTTGTTTGGTTGTCCGCATTTGTTAGTGCTGAAGAACAAATACTTGTCAGAATTTCTTCAATGGTCATCCGCATAAACAAATGCAAATATCCGACACTTGTCTTCTTCTTTGATGTAGATTTTTCATTCGCATATGTTTTTGGACTTAGGGATAATTTTAGTAGAGCTACGATCAACCACAACTTGAAATGACATGAATGATCCTTTTATGGTCCAATAATACAGCCCTAAGGATTATACAGCCTAGGTACTTCAAAGGTTTGATGGTGGATGAGGTTGTAAGGACTTTGTTGGGTCTTGGGTAATTGGAGGGAAATAATTGGTTCTGCCAGAGAAGGATCAAGAATAGCTTTGATCATCATGACAAAATCTTTTGCATGATTTATCTTGTCTCTGTTAAGTACATGGACCTTTATCAGGCTCATTGTGTATATGGCTTCAATGGGTAGCTTTTTCAAAGAGATGGGTTCCCAAATCAACACAGTGGATAACCCATCCGTATGAATAAAAAGATCTCCTTTAATATCAACCTCCAAGTTCATAATGTTCCGCAATTACAAAGTAGTATTTTTCTTTTTTCTTTGCTCTCTTTTGGTAATGATTCGATCATATGCCATCTTCAGAATCTTAATGCACTTAAGGAAGAAGTGCATATGAACCTCTCCAAGCTGATTGCTGATCTCCATGAAGTGTTTGTGTAAATATAGCGGATGTATCATTGATGAAGCAATCTGACTTCATACCCACTGAATAACTGAATCTCAACATCCTCCTTGCCTCCCTACTTCCTTTCGATAACCAACTCATAAGTCTTCTCATCATATAAAACATTGGAGATTGGTTTGGAAGAGTGAGTTCCTGTTACCATCTTTCTTTTCAAAGACTTAGTTGGCTTTATATTCATCTCAGGAAACACTAACTCCTCAGCCCTTCTTCTTTTTGTGTTTTTCTCAGGAGGATTTTAAAAAGATTTATTTTTTCTATGGCAATTTGCTTTCAGAGATCTGAAGTTATTGGTTCTCTTGAACATCTTCAAAATGACTTCAAACTCATATCTCTATACATGGCTTTATGGTTGACCATTCTAAATTAGCCAGTTCCTTCAAGTCAGGAATGTGCGGGAGTTCACTAGAGCAGAGTACTCTTCGAAGAACTGAACCATCCTTCAAATCCTTTGAACCATAAACATGTTCTAGTCCTATCATACTTCCAAGAAATGATTTTGACATCAATTTTGCCTTATCAACTAGACACACCCTAAATTATCTTCTTAGTGGTGAGCCTTTCTTGAAGTTTCAATTGAGAAGGCTCAGTGTTGGACCAAAAGAACCAATGAGCCTGATCAGAAAAACCTCTAAGTCCCATAGACATTACAATTGCTGAAGAAGATCCCAACAGCTGAAGACATCAGCTGATTACAAGGTCTGAAGACAAAGTCTGAAGAAAAGATCTGAAGATTTCTACTGAAGACAAAGTCTTAAAGTAAAGTACTAAAGACAAAGTCTGAAAATGACGTACTGAAGACAAAGTCTGAAGCTATCAGCTGAAGACAACGTCTGAAGGAAAAGTCTGAAGAACAAAGACTGAAGAGAAAGACTGAAGACCAGAGTGATCAGTAGTTGTCACAACAACTGAAGTTATTAACTTCAGTAGTTCTGATGGTTTTCCTTTTCAGTACTTGTAATTTACCTTTTCAGTAGTTTATAGTTTCAGTAGTTTTATGTTCTTGTACTTAGCATTCTCTGAGATGTGATCAGTTGTTGAGAACATTCTCAGTAGTTTGCATAGTTTCAGTTGTTTGTATAAATCTGTTAGATATCACTATCAAGTGACATCAGCAGACGTCACATGCCTATATAAGGAATGTTGACCTAATTGTAACGTGTGACATTCAGCCACCATGAAAGCATTTGAATGAAATATTCCTTTTGCAGAATTCTTTCTCTCTCTATAATCACGTGCTTTTCTATTGAATTTCAATTGAGTTCTTGCTAAATTGTCTAATTCATTGTTTGAATTCCGCTGCAATCTACTCTAATTGATCAAACTTAGATCACTGATCCTAACAAATGGTATCAAAACAGTTAATCATTGATCGATCTAACAATTGATCATTGAAACTGCTATTTCGATATCTAAGTTTGATCGAATTAGTATATTTGCAAGAATTGGTTATAGAGATTGATTTTCTGCTGCTTTCGGTTATTTGCTTTGAGATTTCTCTTGGTTCATATTGAGTTTATTGTGTTTTGCGCTAAATTAGTTAAAACTTAATTGAATTTGATTGAATCTGAGAATGACTACTCCTTCTAATGACCCTCACAATACTGGTTCCTCAACTAAGCCTCCGATGATAGTTAGGACTGAGTATAACATATGGCAATGAAGAATGCTCCATCACCTGTCTGTTAACAGTTCTGGTTGTTGGACATCTGTGGTACATGGTCCACACAATCCTATGGTGAACAATGAGGAAACCAACCAAATGGTTCCGAAGAAGAAGGAACAATACTCAAATGAGGATTGAAAACTGTTTGAGATTGATGCTAAAGCACATGGAATTCTGGCAATGGCACTACCGAATGAAATCTATTCTAGGCTTATGCATCATGAAACTGCTCATAACCTCTGGAATGCATTGAAAGAACAATTTGGTGGAACAAATGAGGTCTTAGCAAACAACAAAGAAATCCTTGCCCAACAATATGAGACATTCTCTCATAGGAAGGGTGAGACACTGACTCAACAGTTTTAGCGTTTTACTTGTTTGATCTCTGAGCTGAAAATGGTCAAACATGAATACACTAATAGCCAGATGAACAACAGATTCCTCAGATCACGGCCTGAGAGATGGGACACATATACCATTGTCTTAAGCTCCAGTGCAAATCTTGATAGCCTATCTCTTACCCAACTCCATGGGAACATGCTTATATTTGTAAGAGAGATAGAGCAGAAAAGGAAACTGACATCATCAGGAAAGCTCACTGATGACTTTGTACCAGGGAACACTGCCTTCGTTGGTCATGAGTCGGAATATGCTGCATCAGAAAGCAATTATGATGAGCATATAGATTTCTCTTCAAACAGTTCTGATCATGCATTTGTTAGTGTTGATAGTCAGTCAGGCTGTAATAGTGACAATTTGTGCTTCATTATGGATGATTTGAAAGGTATTGCTGAGATGACTTAGAAGAGATGGATATTCTAAGCCAAATGGCCTTGATTAATATCAGATCTCAAAAGTTCTACAAGAGAACTGGTAGGAAATTTCCAAGACTATCTTGCAAAACCAAAGTTGGTTTTGACAACGGTAAGTTGAGGTGTCACAAATGCCACAGGCTTAGGCACTTTGCAAGAGAGTGTAGATCAACTGGATCTAACTCCTCTGCACCCTTTGTGACTTTTCCAAGCAATAGTTCACAAAACAGAGGGCAACATCCTGCTAGTTTTGGTCATCACTCACTACCTATATCTCGTGCATATTTTGTCCCTCAGGGTCCAATGCCATATCCATATCCCTGCTATTACATGCCATAACCAAATCAAGTTCAAGTTCCTATTGCACTACAACCTCAAGCCTTACCTGAGCCTCAACCATCTCAACCATCTCAATCACAAACTCATCATAGCTTCTTCACCCCTGGTGCTATTGACTGGAGCAGTTTACCAGATGATCTTCCTGGTAATGAGCAATTATTTGCTTGTGATGGTCAACATGGTGGTGAACATCCTTTTGGGAATCTTGCTCTCATGGCCCTGGAGTCTATTGAGAGTTCATGCTCCAATGCATCTTCATCACAGGTAACCCAGGTATCCTCTGAGGCTAAGGCCAAGCTATGTTCTGAATCTTGCATAGCTGCATTTATCTCTATTAGAGAGGCAAATGTAGCTTTAATAAATCAAAATCTTGAGCTTGAGCAAACCTTTCCAAAAGAAAATCTGAGTATGAGTCTATCCTTAAAGGAAAAGATGATGAGATTTATAAGCTTAAATGCCAATTAAATGATGAAAAGGCTAAGCTAGAGGTCATTCTTGAGAACCACAGAGATCTCAAAGAAACAGTTCCAGCTACCCAAGTTGAGTGTGACCGCTGGGTATCATCCTGCAAGGGACTTGAAATGCTTCTTAGCAAGCAAACATCATCAAATGTGAAGTTTGGAATAGGTTACAATCACATTGCACCACCTACAGATTTTACTCCAAAATCAATAGTAAAACCTGCAGGTGAAAGTAATTTCCAACCACATCATCATGTGCATCATCCTCAAGTGATCACCCAAGATCAGAAGATGAAATCAATGTTGATACCTTAGCAAATCAATTGCCTGATGGGTTAACTACTGATAAGCACATGAAGCTAAGTACTTCAGATGTTGTCCCTCAAAGTACCTCAAGTACTGAAGGGCAAGTCACAACATGTGAAAAGCATTTCAAATCAACTTAAATAAAAGTATTAACAACTGCTGAGGAATCTATCATACGGTCTTTCCAGGACGGATAGAGAACAGCTGAAGAACAAGTCCTCAGTTGTTACAGATCCTTTAGTACTTAACACAAGTACTGAAAGGAGGAAAGTACTAAAGATCACACCTTCAGTAGTTTCCACTTCAGCAGTTGATCAATCCAAGATGAAGAATAAGCCATGTGAAATATGTGGTAAATTCAATCATCTTTCAGATGAATGTTGGTACAAAAAGGGTTCCAAACTCCACAGAGATAAGCTCATTAAAATTCAGATGGATAAAATGAAAAATGAGTTTGAGACCAAGTTTGTACCACAGTCATCCCAATGTGATAAACCCATGGCTTCACCTAAATCCAAAAAGAAAGATAGGGTTTATCATAAAACAGCTGACAGTGTTCCTCATGATAAAAATTAGACTAAGTCTGTGAATTTCAAGGAGGAAATAGTGGGCCACAGGAACTCATCAAAAACAAGTACTGATGTGTCACAAGAGCTGAAAGCTTTAGCTACAAATCAGACACAACTTGTTATGATGGTTCAGCATTTGTTGGTGAGAGTTAACCAACTAGATGCACCTGTGATCAAACCACTGAAATGGTATTCCAAGCCCAAATCCAAGGAATCCATTTCAGCACCATCTCCACCTTCATCAGCTGTTAATCATGAGAACAAGTTATGGTTAAATCTGTTGATGAAAACAGACCCAAAACCAAAAAGGTTTGGGTCTCAAAACCTAACTAGTTCCTTGTGATGAATGCAGGGTTCTTCAGCTTGCCAAAGGAGCATCTGGTATGTAGACAGTGGAGGATCTATGCATATGACAGGGAGCAGCTCTCTTCTTAATGACTACTCTCAAGGAAAGAAGGGACTTGTTTCATTTGGAAATGATGCTAAGGGTTACATCATCAGGAAAGGATATGTGTCTAATTGAGAACTCAGATTTGATGATGTTAACCATGTGGAGAACCTCAAGTATAATCTACTGAGTGTCAGTCAGACGTGTGAAAAAGGGCATGTTGCACTTTTCACAAGCCAAAACTGCAGGATTCTGTATTCCCAAGTTTTGAGGCTGATTGACAAGGTATTGGATGAACATACTCTCCTGAAAGCCAATAGGATTGGAAGAGTATATGCCCTGGATTTGCCAAAGAAGATTGATTTGAAGGGTCATCCTTGCTTGTTCTCCAAAGCCTCTCCTCTGGAATCTAAACTCTGGCACATAAGACTGGGTCATGTAAATCTCAACAACATGAATTAGCTGATCCACAATAGTTTAGTGAGAGGTCTACCAATAAAGGAGTTCCACTGTGATGAAACCTGCACTGCTTGTTTGAAAGGAAAACAACACAAAGTCTCATTCCCTCCTATTGAAGAACCTAAGTCCACTGCCTGCTTGGAGTTACTACACATGGATCTATTTGGTCCTGTGAGAGTGATGAGCATGGCAAAGAAGAAATATTGTCTGGTAATTATGCATGATTACTCCAGATTTGTATGGAATTTCTTCTTGCATTCAAAGGATAAGGTTGCTCAGACGATTATAAACTTTGTGTTGTATGTTGAGAAGCAGTATTCCCTATCAATCAAGTGTATAAGGAGTGATAATGGAACAGAATTCAGAAACCATACACTTGATGATTTTTATCTCTCAAAGGGAATCAAGAGGCAGTTTAGCATCCCATGGACTCCAGAACAAAATAGAGAGAAAGAACAGGACCCTAATTGAAGCTGCAAGGTCCATGTTGGCTGACTCTGGTTTGCCATTGACCTTTCGGGCTGAAGCTATCAACACAGCTTGCTATGTGCATAATAGAGTTCTAGTAAATCAGAGGTTTATGAAGATTCCATATGAAGTTCTACATCACTTGGCTCCTCTAATTTCATTCTTCAAAGCATTTGGGTGTCCTTGTTTCCTTCTCAACACAAAGGATCAACTCCAAAAATTTGATCCTAAGGTGGATGCAGGGTATTTTGTAGGATATTCATCCACATGCAAGGCTTACAGAGTCTTCAACTGCAGAACAAAGATAGTTGAAGAAATCTTGCATGTGAAGTTCAATGAATCTCCTAAGGATAAAATTCCACAAAACCCTATGGAGTTGTTTGATCTGGACATACTGCAATGTGTTCTTTATTAACCTCCAGCTGTTGCAGATCATGTGAATAAATCATCTTCTGCAGCACGTCTTCCACATTGTGGTACTGAAGATGATGATGATATCAGTACTCACCGTTTCAAATTTAGTGATCAACTGCCTGAGTCCACTAAACTTGATGTTCCTGTAGTTTCAGCAGCTCCATCCACAACAAATACTGATGAGATTTCTGACTCCTCTACATCATTTGAATTGCCATCTCATACTTGGTTTCAAGAGTTTGGATCAATATCTGTTGCTGCTGAACCTGCTACAAACACTTGCATTGATCTTATAGTGTACCAAGAGCTGAAGAATCACCCCATGTCTCAAATCATTGGTGATATCAATGCTTGCGTCTCAACCAGAAGTCAATTGTTCAACTTCTGCTTCTATGCTCTCTTTATCAGTCAGCTAGAGCCAAAGAACTATCATGTTGCTTTAAGAGACAATGGATGGGTTGAAGCCATGCAACTTGAGCTACTTCAGTTCAAAAAGCAGGAAGTGTGGGAACTGGTTCCTCTACCCCCAGGTAAGTGTGCAATAGGCACGAAGTGGGTGTTTAGGAATAAAGCTGATGAAAATGCCTTATTGTCAAGAACAAGGCTAGACTGGTTGTACAAGGGTTTTCACAAGAAGAAGGTATTGATTATGATAAAACCTTTGCCCCTGTAGCCAGACTGGAAGCAATTAGATTGTTCTTAGCCTATGATGCATTCCACAATCTTAAAGTTTTTCAAATGGATGTCAAAAGTGCTTTTTTATATGGAAAAATATAAGAAGAGGTTTATGTGTGTCAACCACCAGGTTTTGAGCACAATAAATATCTTGATTGGGTGTATAAACTTGATAAGGCTCTTTATGGGTTGAAGCAAGCTTCTAGAGCCTGGTATGCAACACTTTCAAATTTTCTTCTTCAAAATAATTTCACTAGAGGCTCCATAGATAAAACTTTGTTTATTAAGAAAGTGGATCAGCATAAGCTACTTGTTCAAATTTATGTTGATGATATAATTTTTGCATCTTCTGATCCCCAGTTGTGTGATGATTTTACAAGTTTAATGAAACAAAAGTTTGACATGAGTGCAATGGGAGAATTACAGTTCTTTCTAGGCTTTGAAATCAAACAAAAGGCTGATGGAACCTTCATTCATGAGTCAAAATATACAATAAATCTTTTCAATAAGTTTGATTTACAAAACTGTAAGCCCTGTTCTACTCCCATGTGCAACACCACACAACTGGATGTAGATCAGAAAGGTAAAGCTGTTGATGAAACACTTCACAGATTTATGTTTGGGTCCTTGATGTAGTTAACAGCTTCTAGACCAGATATTATGTTTGCAACTTGTGTTTGTGCTAGATTTCAGGCTGCTCCTAAAGAGTCTCATTTGATTGCAGTCAAGAGGATCTTTAGATATCTGCAAGGTACACAATCTCTAGGTCTTTGGTATTCCACTGGACACTCTTGCAAATTAGTTGCTTTTTCTCATAGTGACTATGCACGGTGTAAGTTAACCAGAAAGTCAACTTTTGGTGGATGTCAATTCCTAGGCAACTGTTTGATTTCTTAGCAGAGTAAGAAACAAACATCTGTTGCTACATCCACTGCTGAAGCAGAGTACATTGCTGCTGCAAGTTGTACATCTGAGGTACTCTAGCTTCAGAACCAATTACTGGATTATGGCATTACAGAGACTAAGACTCCATTATTAATAGATAGTGCTTCAACACTGGATGTAGATCAGAAAGGTAAAGCTGTTGATGAAACACTTCACAGATATATGTTTGGGTCCTTGATGTACTTAACAACTTCTAGACCAGATATTATGTTTGCAACTTGTGTTTGTGCTAGATTTCAGGCTGCTCCTAAAGAGTCTCATTTGATTGCAGTCAAGAGGATCTTTAGATATCTGCAAGGTACACAATCTCTAGGTCTTTGGTATTCCACTGGACACTTTTGCAAATTAGTTGCTTTTTCTGATAGTGACTATGCAGGGTGTAAGTTAACGAGAAAGTCCACTTCTGGTGGATGTCAATTCCTAGGCAACTGTTTGATTTCTTAGCAGAGTAAGAAACAAACATCTCTTGCTACATCCACTGCTGAAGCAGAGTACATTGTTGCTGCAAGTTGTACATCTCAGGTACTCTGGCTTCAGAACCAATTACTAGATTATGGCATTACAGAGACTAAGACTCCATTATTAATGGATAGTGCTTCAGCTCTGTGTATTGTCAAGAATCCAGTCCGGCATTCTAGGACCAAACATATAGAGATTAGACACCATTTTATTAGGGATTGTTTTGAAAAAGGTCTGATTGATCCAAAGTTTGTGCCAAGTGTTGATGAGCTTGCAGATATATTTACTAAGCCTTTGGATAGTTCAACTTTCCAAACGTATGCTGCAGCTAGAATAAGTGACAACTACTGATGATCTCAGTAAACAAGTACTGATGACCATTAGTAAACATGTCACAAATATGTACTGATTCTGTTAAAAGAAACTGATGTCTGTAAAATCATATAAAAACTGATGTCCTATGACACAACTGAAAACAGCTAAAAAGTCTGATGAGTAAGTGTTCAGGACAGTATGAAACAGCTGAAAAGCTAAGAATTGACGAAAAATACCAATGAGAATTTTCTCTTCAGTCGTTTCCACAAACTACTGTTTCACCTTAAACAACTAATGACAAAACCATGTCTTTAGTAGTTTCACAACTACTAATGACTAACACCAAGTTCTCAGTTGTTTTCTACACCTGAAGACAAAACCAAGGTTTTCAGTAGTTTCCTAACTACTGATGACTAAAACCAAGTCTTCAGTTGTTTTCAAATGTGTGATAGTTAAAACCAAGTCTTCAGTTGTTTTCATACAACTGCTGACAACACCAACACTTTCAGTCGTTTTCTTTTCAGCCTTTTCTTAACCTATAAATGCATGCACTTTTAGCCGAATGTTTCATTAGCCTTTTTCAATCCTTTTCTCTCTCAACAATGGCGACCATGAAACTCAAACCTAGACATAACTGTGTTGCCTACCTCTCGAAATCGGCCTTCTGGAACAAATTTGATAATGCCATCGATCTTATGGTGGATTCCCAATACCGAACCGCCTTTCTTTTGAATCCTACCATATACCCCGATTCCTTACACCAATTTTGGACCAACGTCTCTGTAACAACTGGTGAAAATGATATCCAAATCACTCTCCAGTCGTTGGTTAACTAGAAACAGGTGGTAATCACCCCTGACATCATTCGCAAAACCCTAAATTTGCATGATGCCACATGTACTATAGAATACCCGAAAGGCACCATTGATATGTCTTTCATCAACAATGGGTATGAAGGAGACTTAAGTGCTACAACCATTCTTAAAAAGCACTTCCATGATGCTGAAAGACTTATCTTCCACATGGTGAATGTCTGTCTTGCTCCAAAGACATCTTCATGGGATCAGATGTCCTCAAGATGGCAACAGGTATTGTACTCTATCTTTGAACGACAAAATCTAAATTTTTCTGAGATAGTGTTTATGGAACTAAAGGATCGGGCTCAGAAACCTCTGACAAACAGATGGCTATTATATCCCAGGTTTCTGATGGCCCTAATTTTAAATCAATTAAAATCTAACGGCCTTGTTGGTCTTGGAGTCCCTGCTCCAGCTGTTTTAGCTGAGGTATACTCCAGACATAACTCTAACCCTACTCTCAAAGGGGCTGCCCGACTGCTCAAACCCAAGCAGAGGGAACCACAGCCTCCCCTCCAGATCAAAAGTCCCCACCAAACCCACACCCCAAAATCCCAAAAAGGCTACTCAGGGAGATGAGTCCCCTGAGGATGCCCCTGTACCACCAATACAGGAAACACATACTGGTTCTAACCCCCCAGTTATGTCAGAGACTCAACCAGCTGAAACAGCACAGGTATCCTCTCAACAGAATCATGTTGCAACAACAATTGGGGATATCATATTACTGGAACCTATCTCAGTTGAGAAGGTTACCATTGAAGAGCATCTCTCACCCCGGGTGCAATCTGCTTCTGACCAATCTCCAAATGTAACCGCCCCTCAAAGCCCAACCTTATAGTTGCTAAAGTGCTGAGTCAGCTGATTCCTCACCCCCTCCCCAGAAACCGATTAACACTGGGAATACCTCAACAATTGAGGGGGAGGACCAATATGCTGCTGATAACCCATAGCATAGGGGTTATAATGTTCAATCTCCAAGTGTAGAAGAGGAGGTTAGAACATCTGGTCAGGCTGCCACTTCTACTGATTCAGCAAATGAACAGGATGAAGTTGGTACCATATATAAGACCTCACCAAAGGCAACTGCCAATGAAGGACAAAGTCCTGAGGCAGGAAGTCCCCAGAACCAAGAACAAGGGGCACATGCATATACTGATCTACCCTCAAGGCATGTACATCCTAATATAATGAGGACGTCAGATGATTCAGCAAAGACTGATGATGACCTGGGCTTTTTCTTCGATGTCTTTGCCCATAACACAATCCTAGAGACTGAGGTGAGCAGACTCAACGAGCTGCTAGCCAAAATTTCTCAGGATGAAAGTCCACCCCATTGACCCACAGATGGCACCTTCATTTGAAGGTTCACCAAACACACAGCCAATACACTAACTAAGCCACCACCCATTGCTTTTGGCACCACCTCTCAGGAACAGAACCCCTCTGAGCAGATGGTTGCAACCTTTCAAAACTCCTTACCTCTCATCACTCCCATCATCACTGAGATAGTACATAAAGCCATTGATGAGAGGATCTCCTCAAATCTCCAAACACTTGTTGATGATGTTGTGCAAAAGTCACTTTCTGCCATTCAAACCCCTGAACCCAATACACCCAAAAAGGGGGAGTCTAAGGTAGTAAAAGAAATAAAGGGAAAGAGAGTGGTCGATAAGAAACAACAAGAAAAAGAAAAGGAGCTAGAGAAAGAGAAACAACTGATCACTTATAAAAGGAAGAAAAGTGCTGAAACATAAGAGCCTGTTGGAGAGAATCCTTAGATGATCTGGTTAAAGAAGCTGATGAAGCTCCCAGCAGATCTATGGACAGAATAATAGACCATCTCTTTAGACAGGGCTTTGATACAACCACTTTAGACACTGAGATCAGAAGGCTGAAAGTAAGGAAATACAAGAAAGATGGGCTAGTTACAGTGTGATGGATAGGGAAAGGTTGGAGGTAATGATCAGATTTAGTGCAAAATACTTGGGAAGATCATTGATTGAGATCAAATCATGGAACAGAGACAATATTCTGGCAATAACCACCAGAATCTGTTCTTCTCAAGCATTCAATAAGGGGTTAATTATAGAAGCATTGGTTGAGGCAGTTGTTGGGAAGAGAACTGATATGGCCAAGCTCTCCAAAGCCAAACTTACCACAAAAATGCTAGATCAGCCTTCCCTAACTCCAACTCATAAACAATCAACTCCAAAACCTGCCAACCCTATCCCTAAACCAAAACCACTCATAACTCAACCCACAAAACCAATTCCATTACCTCAAAAACCACCTCAAACCACACCAAGTGATGCACCAGAAGGAGGAGAAGGGTGATGAGGGTAGAAAAAGAAAAAGAAGAGGATGATAATGAAGACAGTCTGCCAATCTCTACTGCTCTCAAACTTAAAACACCTAAGCCTTGAAGTCAACAGATGATCACACCTGACTTGCAAATGCAAATGGTGAAAGTGAAGATTGAAGAAGCAAAACAGCAGAAGCAGCATGATGAGCAATATCTCAAAATGGTTGACAAGGACTTCACTCAATCCTCATCTATTCAAGAAATGAAGAAACAAGCTCTGAGGCTGTACACTCTTAGGCATACATTCTAACATCAAAGAGAAAGAGTGAGGATTTGGCCAGACCCCAGGGTAAGTTCCAGAATTCACAAGTAGAACATACCAAGTAGATATCATGGCTAAGTGAAAAAGACTTTGAATGCTGCAATTATGTTGGCTATGGTAGTCTCACCCTGGGAGATTATAAAAGAGTTCAAGAGAGCACACAACTCAAAGACAACCCCTCAATTTATACTTGAAAACAAAATGATCAAGAAGGGGCTATTATACAAGAGACTTGAAGATCTTCAAAAGAGTGAACTCCAATTGTTGGTAGAAGGCTCTCATCCAGATGAATTCGCATACAGAGAGATCACAACTGTTGAGTTAAAGAATGGGAAGAGAGTAAGATATCTATCTGAATATTATGGCCCAGAGTTCTTCTTTGAGGGAGAAGCAGAAGAACTCACCAAGGAGGAACAAGTTGTTCTCCTTGCGGCCTATGCAAGAGAGTCTTACAGACTCATCAATGGGAATTAGGTTTCATGGTTGGCACAAGACTTTGTGTCCAGTTTCCCCAAGACAGAGTTCCCTTCCATACTTAGCCAATCAAAAGATCAGAAACCTTTTCCCGGCCTATGCTTACATGATTACCTCTGAAGCTGATCAAGAGGGTGTTCCTACCTCAGAATAAGTGGGATCATCAATAAACTTAGAGGTATTGGCTGCATTGGTTCAGGGGGAGTTTGTTGGACCAAAAGAACCAATGAGCCTGATCAGAAAAACCTCTAAGTCCCACAGACATTACAACTGCCAAGAAGATCACAACAGCTGAAGACATCAGCTGATTACAAGGTCTGAAGACAAAGTCTGAAGACAAGATTGAAGATTTCTATTGAAGACAAAGTCTGAAAGTAAAGTACTGAAGACAAAGTCTCAAAGTGAGGTACTGAAGACAAAGTCTGAAGCTATCAGCTGAAGCAACGTCTGAAGTAAAAGTCTAAAGAACAAAGACTGAAGACCAGAGTGATCAGTAGTTGTCACAACAGCTGAAGTTATTAACTTCAGTAGTTGTGATGGTTTTCCTTTTCAGTACTTGTAATTTACCTTTTTAGTAGTTTATAGTTTCAATAGTTTTAGTTCAGTAGTTTTATATTCTTGTACTTAGCATTCTCTGAGACGTGATTAGTTGTTGAGAACATTCTTAGTAGTTTGCATAGTTTCAGTTGTTTGTATAAATCTGTTAGATGTCACTATCAAGTGACATGAGTAGACGTCACATTCCTTATATAAGGAATGTTGACCTAGTTGTAACGTGTGACATTTAGCCTCCACGAAAGCATTTGAATGAAATATTCCTTTTGCAAAATTCTCTCTCTCTCTATAATCGTGTGCTTTTCTATTGAATATCAATTGAGTTCTTGCTAAATTGTCTAATTCATTGTTCGAATTCCGCTGCAATCTACTCTAATTGATCAAACTTAGATCACTGATCCTAACACTCAGCAAACCACTCAGGATTCTTATGAAGTACAGGTGCCAAGGCATCATGATCCTTTGGAGTGAGCTGGACATCTTGAGCTGATATCCTGGCTCTTGGTTTTTTGCTTATTACTTCTTCTTCCAGCTTCTTCAATATCTACTTTTTCTTATTGATCATTATGAGGATTGCAAATCGTAAAGAATTTGTGTTCATGTTACCAAGCTCTCTCTTGGTGTGACCTTGTTCAGAAACATAATCCTTCATTTTCCTATTAGTCATGTTATACAGATCCGGATACAATGATTGAGGAGGTTCAGCCTTTATTGATTTGGTGGTAGAGGGAAACACATGTGACTTGGTTGTTTGTGCCTTTTCATACTTGGTCAAAAAAGTAGGATCAAATCACTTGTTCATTTTTTCTTCCTCTTCAACCATCCCCTCATAGGTGATTCTAAACATTTCACTAGTATCATTACCATGATTGATAAGAAACAAAGCCTTAGCCATCAGATCATCGGTTTGAGCTTTCTCAACCGTCTCATGTATTAATGTTTCAGCCTTAACGGGACCTTCTATTGCTATTTCTTCGTCAGACACATAGCCTCCTTCAATCTCTCCTTCCTCTAGGTCTATAAATTCAGCTTCTTTCTTCATTCATTTCTTAACAATTTCATGTTCCTTAAGAAATTAAGCTATAGCAGCTATAAAGGATCATCCTTTTGTTTCTTCTTCACAGGTTCATCTTCTTCAATGGGCCTTTTCCCTTTTTCTTTTTTAGCCAATACTTTGCTTTTCTAGTGTAAGTGTGCAATAAGGGATCAGATGAAGAAGACTCAAGTTTCTCATCTTCCTTTTGTTCTTATTCAGCTGTTTCAACATATTTTCAGTATATTCTTTTCTATTTCTGCTACTCCTGATTCTTCCTTATCTTGTAGTTACTCAAATAATATTCTTATCAGTTCGTTTTTCTCATTACTTAGAGTGATAGCTTGTACAAGCTGCAAGCTTTGCTCTTTTTCTAAAGGAAGTAATGAGTGTGGTATCACCACTATAGGTTCAGCAGGTTGTCTTTGATCTCTTACAAAGGTCGTGAATTCAACATCATTAATGAATTCCTTTGATGAGTAACTTTCAAGTTCTTTAATCATATCTCTAAACTTAGATTCTTCATCTTCAGTTTCTTCAGGTGATTTACTTGAGTACAACACCATAGCCATGCGTTGTTCTTGTTTTGATTCACTCGGCTAGTCTTTATAGGTTCAGTGGATCTCATCTTCTTAGAGGGAGGAAAGTCATCACCATGCTTATCACTCTCTCCTGAGGAACTATGATCTTCTTCTTCTTTGTCACTTTCATCTCTCATTTTCATCATTAATTTATTAGCTTTTTCTTGTTTCTCTTAAGCTATCTCTTATTTAATCATAAGCAACACCTCTAACTTTGAAACTCTTTTGGTTAAAGTCTCAATTTGTTGATTAAGATAAGCTATGATAATAGTCTGTACATTAATCAAATCCTCTTGATCTTTAATAGCAATAGTTTGAATGGCCATTGTGTCAACATGACCCTTAATTTCTCATTTTACTTGTTGAAGTGATGCATTGAGTCTAGCCATCTCATTATCTTTCTCTTTCTTTTTCCATTTCATATTTCTCTTTAAGTTATTTTAATTCCCTTTCCTTTTAATCTTAATCTCGAATTCTGTCCTTCATAATACCATATATTCTTTCCAGGAGTTTTTCAACCTTGATACCATCTGTAAGAGTTCAAAAATCATTTCATCCTTTTCATCAGGTCGGTTGATCTCTAACTCAGCATAACTCATAGAGGGACCTACCTTAGAAGTAGTTTGTTTTACAAGCATTCTCATGTGATGATCCCTGTCATCATATAATGATTTGGAATCCTTTGAAGAGCTAGCAGGTTCAATAGACTCCATAGGTTCTGTAGCAACATGAAATGATGGAACAGAAAAAATATGGTGAGGATGAATGGGTGAAATATGAGGTGAGTGAACAGGTGTACATGTGGTGATGTAATGGGTGATATATGTGGTGACGGAATGGGTGATATATGAGGTGAGGCAATGGGTATTGGCATAAAAGTTGAGGTAATATCAACTTCTTGAACAGAAGGCCTAGTGTGAAGATCACAACCTACATCCATATGTGGTGACGCTGGCCTTTGTCCTTCTTCAACTATGCTACCATGCTCATTAACATTAAGTTGATTAGGAACAACTTGTTGTTCTTCTTCCTAATCATGCTCATCAACAAGAGCTTCTTCTTTCTGATTTATCTACTGTAAGATCAATGGCAGTAGAGGAAAGAAAGTGCCACTATAGAAGTTCCTTGGATCTCTTTTCTTGATGTACTTGTAGGACTTAGCATTACAGTGAGGAATGTCCATCACTCATCCTTCATGCTCAATCTGTGGAAATGCCTCATTAATCAGGCATTGTAGGAACCTTGGATACATTAGAAACATATGCCTCTTCCCCTCTGGATTGTTGGATATCAGATCATTGAATGAATAGGTTGACATATTGAATGGAATGTTTGTACATACAACATAAATAGCCGATGAAATGATCACTGGTATATCATTCCATCCTATCTTCCTCATTGATAAACAATGTTGGAATATATAAATGAGAAACCTCCATTGTACATCAACTAGTCATTTAACTATCTATTTGCCTTCATAACCTCTTTCATACCCAATGTTGGCCAAAATGTCAAAATGTCATCATTTTTTTAAGTTCTAAAAGTGTGCTTCCATCATCACTAATCTGTAGACATTGTTTCATAGTTTGTTCGGTCACGGATAGAAAATGATCATCAAAAATTCTTCCAGTCAAGGTCCTAACACCATCTACTTTAGTTACTTTAGCTATGTTCCAAAAAGACCTTATGAAGTTTTCATAAATGACAAGTCTAGCAGTGATAGCATTAGCAACTCTGGTGGTAGAGATAAATCTGATCATATCTCTAAGTCCTTCAGCCTCGGGTACATCAGGGTCAAGATAACCACTAACATTATGGAGATTGCTCCACGTAATATTATCCATTGTACCCTATAGTAGATGCACATGAATTAGAACATTGAATGATGATTATCATATTGCAAAGTTTAAATCAAGTGGAATTTTCTCAGTTTGACTTTGGTTTGTTAAAATTGAGGTTCATAGGTACTATTCCATAGGAATTAGACCATACATGATTTTGCAATGAATAACCATATTTATTGTGTTTTTCATGTTACTTGAGATGATCTTTTTAGATTTTATTATCTTTTAAACACTTAAACTACAGTTTTGATGTCAACATTGCCGGTTCTTTTATGTTCATGCGATGAAACTAGGTTTCTCTTAATCACATTTTTGTTGTTATATTCATATCCATGAAGTTCATTGCACAAGAAAATTCAATTAGTTCTTATTTTGAGTTTAATTTTGATGATTCTTTGTCAACCAAGGGTTCCAAGTTCATCAAACATTTTGCGGTTTCGGTCATGAAGTTTTTAGATAATCACTTTATTTCGATACTATTGTCGTTAAGAATCGAAATCGAGGAGAGACTCTTATGTATGCACTTACGAATCAGAGGTATATAATGATGATGAAGATGGTGATGACACATGAAGAACAGTAGGAAGCGCTCGTCGCACTTTGAAGTCTCTCGAATTTGAAAGGCATTAAATAACCTTTTAAACTCTGTTTAAATTGTCAAATTAATAGCTTTAGCAAACTCAACGAGTTTTAAAACAAATTGTGGTGGAAGAGTATAGAAAATGCATAACAGCGAATGCTTAGCAGCATTTATTCATAGTAACAAATATGGAAGTGCAAAGACTTCGTCAGCATTTGTGCACTTTAGCAAATGCAATTGACAAAACTATATTGTAACAAATGCACAAAAACAGTTTGTCAACATTGGTGGCACTATAGCAAATGCGGTTTACAAAAATTTAACAACATTTAGTTATTATAGAAAATACCATAGGACAATTTTCCTTTTACAACATCTTCTTTAACAAATGCAAATAAATCTTAAGTAGTTCGCATTTCCTGATCTACAACCATCATGATAGAAGAGTGTAAGAACACTTTATTTAATTTTTGATACAAATTCACAACAACGTTTCAGCACTAATCATTAACATTAAAAGAAATGCGGTTGATCAAACTTGTCATCATAAACAATGCAGAAAAAACGTTATCCGCATAAAGAAATACAGAAGAACAGATTTGTCCACATAAGTTTATATTACTTAAAACTTGTTGTACGCATTTGTGCCAAAAGAAATGTGGTAGAACAAAGTTGTTCGCATTAATTTCACTTGTGATTTTCTTAAATGAAATCAGTTACTTGCATTGGTTGTATGCCTAAGTTACATTTGCCTGCATTAACCAATGCTCTTACTCGTATAAAATTTTTAACTTGTTAAAATTAATGTTTCTGCACTCAACAGATTTGACTTATTTTGAGTTGTTTTTTTATTTCTTATGAAGATTAGGCTTTTGGTTTTTGTTCTTATGAAGACGTGCTTGCTAATTTGATATTTATGAAGAATTTGATTGTTGCATGACCTGTCAATTATTGCTTGGATTAAATTGAACACGAGTTATGATACAATTTTCCTAGATTTGACTGAACTTGGACTTTTGTGCTTCCAAAGGTCTGCATACACTAAGATACTAGGATATAACTTTTGCATCAACACAGTTATTTTTTTCTTTTGATTTTACAATTTTAAGAAAAATGACACAACTATACATAATAATCATATCAAAATTTTAATTACTCCCCCTAAAGTTTATATCCATACACGATAAAAAACATTAAAGATTTTAATTTTGACATGAAGAAAATATTTTTGTGATATTTGATTTCTTATCTATACATGAAGTTGAAATATACCTTTCTTGGGATCATATCAATCTTACCTTTCACAAGTGCAATCAGTTTTTAGTAAAAGAGACATAATCATGAACATATTGATTGATGGTATTTTTGTCCTCTTAAAGTCATACTTGGGGAATATTATGATGCATGTGATATTTTATCATGTTTTGATTAATTAAGTATCAACATGTACCTCATACTCAAAAGCATGATCATATCAACTATCTTCATGACATGCAAGTTGTAACATTATCACAACTTACCGGACAGGTTATTTAACTTATGAACACGTATTTTTATTGATCCATATTGGGATTCTTTTACTTCGATCATTTGGATTTTTTGATCCTTGTTGGGATTCTTTTACTTCATTATGGAAAGTGATCCTTGATTGGATTATTTTTTTTCATTCATAAAGAATGTATTTGTTTTATTGAAGAATCCAAGGTGGATGTGTTCATATTGGGAATCTTTTTTGGATTATTAGATACGCACTATGTTCTTGTTTCCTTAGACCTTTGCAGAGCAAAACAGAGAAGAAACTGATGTGTTTCAATGAGTTTCATAAGATATTATTACTTGGTGTGTTTAGGTTACAATACACGCACATTAGGATAAGCTGGTACTTATAGATACTCTGAGATGAATGCTTCACAGTTGAATATGAGAATTTAATTTAACACAACATTTATCTTCTTTTGCAAGTTGAGCGTACCAATATATAAGATAAGTCCAGTCAGTCTTTTAGATTTCGAATAAGATCAACGGATGATATAAAGATTATAATTATATCATTTCCCTTAAATATAAAAACATATACTCCAACAAAATGATTTCTTTTTGTATTTTTGTTAATTTTTGAGTCTTTTTAGAAGTTTTGAATTTTACTCAAGGTTAATCATGCCCATTGATTGCACTAGGAATTCAAACCGAATAGGTTCAAATGCCTTGGTGAATAAATGTGAACCAAAATCAATTTGATTACACTTTTTTAGCACAGTCTCTCAAAAAATGATATCTAATTTCAATATGTTTGGGTTTTGAGTGCTGAAAAGGATTATTTGTGATAACATTGTTGTTGTATTGTCAATATGAAATGGAGTCTATAAGAAGCTAAAACCATAGTCAAACATCTAGATTTGAATCCAAAGAACTTGAGAGTAACAAGCTAATGCTGGCATATAACCACCCTCTACTGTTGAAACATACATGTTTGTCTGCTTCTTGCATTGCCAGGAGACCGGTCTTGGATCAAGAAATTGACAACCGCCAGAAGTGGATTTCCTATTAAAGTTGCATCCCTTGTAGCATTGTAAGTGTAAGCATAGAGATTGAAATCTCATTCCTTTGGATCTCATAATCTGAGAGTCGGCCTAACCATAAGATATTTGAATATCCTCTTGACAACATTACATGTGATTCCTTGGGATCAGTTTGATATCTGTCATAGACACAAACACCAAATATAATGTTAAGCATATTGGATGTTAGATACATAAGTGAACCTATCAAAGATCCATAGTGAGTCTGATCCATTGATTTGCCTTCTAGATCATGACCAATCTTCAATTTAGTATAAGCAGGTGTCTTGATGGACTGACAATGAGCAAAGTGGAATTTCTTCAACACTGTATCCACATATTTTGATTGATTTATGAGGAATTTTATTCAACATTGTATCCACGTATTTTGATTGATTGATGAATTCCATCCGGTGCTTGTTGGACTTGCACTTCAAAGAAGAATATGAGTTCTGCCATAGCACTCATTTGAAACTTTGAATGCATAAGGTCTTTAAAGTCTTACAGAGTTGTTTGTCTATACAGACATAGATGATATCATCCACATATATCTTGACTAATAACAAGTCTTATCCTTCTCTTTTTCTAAAGAGAGTCTGATCAATCTTTCCTCTTTCATATCCGTGTTCAAGAAGAAAGGATGATAAAGTCTTATATCACTTCTGAGGGGCTTAACGAAGACCATACAAGGCTTTGTCAAGCTTGTACACAATTTGTGGGAAATCAGGGACTTCAAAGCGTAGTGGTTGCTATCTTTCCATATAGAATACACATTTTCCATCCATTTGATAAATAGTAAATTTCATGAATACGAAGTATGCAAGGAAGAGTCTTATGGCTTCCACTCGTGCAACAGGAACAAACAATTCGTCATAATCAATTCATTTTTCTTGTGTATGCGATTAAGCCACTAGTCTTGCTTTATTTTTAATGACAGTTCCCTTAGCATCAGTTTTGTTCCTGTAAAGCCACCTGGTACAAATAGGGTATTGCCCTTCGAGAAGATCTACCAGTTTCCATACTTCTTGTTTCTTGAATTTTAGCAATTCTTCCTACATTGCCTCAATCCAGCTATTGTCTTAAAGAGCCTCTTTGATATTTTTGGGTACTCTTCGACAAAGAAAGCAAGAGAACAAACAAATTTTTGCAATACTTGACTTGCTTCTTTTCAAACGTTCATTAAGTTTACAAATGTTTCTTTCTACTAGATGATTCTTGTGTATTCTAGTGGTTCGATTTGAGTCACTAGCAATAGATACATCAAGATTGGAGACATTCAGATCATCTTGGTGAGAGGCATCTTCATGATCTGATATGGGAGAGTGGTGATAGTAATCCAATTCTTCATTCTATTCTTCATCAGTTTATACTGCACTTTGTTGACTTTCATCATTTTGGTTTCTCACAGTTCAACTAGACATGTAGCTAGTTCTTGATTTCTCACTTCATTTGATGGTTCTTCATATGGAGATGGAATTATACATGGACCAACTTCAGTTGAGACACCCATATTTATGGGTTCTTGTATGACATGATGAGCTTGTACGGAACATCTACATCATGAGGATTAGAAGAGTTTGGAGGAATCATTGGAAAGTCTTCTTTTTCTTTCTACTATAGTAGAGGATCCATCAAAATGTATGTTTTCTACAACTGACAAGTGAAACTGATCAAATGATTTTGTCAAGGAGTCAAGACCAAACAACTAGTCAGGATGATTTGTTGACTTGAGAAAAGAATAATCATTGAATTTAACATTTTTGGTTCATCAATAATGTTTAATTGAGGATTAAACACTCTTCAAGCCTTTGAGACAAAGGAATATCCTATAAAGAATCCCTCATCAAACTTAGGAGCAAGTTTAACAAAGTGGTCTCATGTGTTTAATATTGATACATGACTACCAAATGACTTGAAAAATCCAATGAATATTTTTTTGTGAAAAAAAGTTGATAAGGAGTCTTGTTTCTTCTTTAACTGTCAATGTTATATTTGGTACATAGCACGATGTGTTAACTGCTTCTACCCACAAGGTAATTGGTAGCTTAGCATTGGCTGGTATTGTTCATTCTGCTTTAATTAATGTTTTATTTTGCTTATCTGCGACCCCATTTTGTTGAGGAGTTCTAGGTTCACAAAATTGGTGAGCAATGCCTTTAGTTGTACAAAATGAACTTAAGTTTTTATTTTTAAATTCAGTCCCATTATTACTTGTAATTGATTTAACTTTTAGATCAACTTGATATTCAATTTTGATGATAAAATCTTTTATTAATTGGGATGCCTCATTTTTATGATGTAAGAAGAAGACCTATGTGAATCTGGAAAAGTC
Source organism: Flaveria trinervia (assembly GCA_025506515.1). Classification (NCBI taxonomy): domain Eukaryota; kingdom Viridiplantae; phylum Streptophyta; class Magnoliopsida; order Asterales; family Asteraceae; genus Flaveria; species Flaveria trinervia. Next base: position 52,927,621 of record CM046449.1, on the reverse strand, counting down.
ATCTATAATAACAAAACAATGTTTTTTTTCAATGCCTATAACATGAGGTGGTCCAAAAAGATCCATGTGAAATAACTTCAATGGAGAATTGTTTGTGTTTAAAACCTTTGGATTGTGGGAAGATCTATGTTATTTCCTTTTGAGGCAAGTTGAACAATGGTCATTAAAATGAAATTCTTTTAGAGATAAATCAATTTCATAGTTTCCCCTAACCAATCTATTCGTGTTTTTGAAATTTGTATGTCCCAAACATATGTGCCAATGTTATGATTCATCAACAGATGCTTTTGATGTAAGACATGTTTCTTCTTTGGGTGAAGCAGAATTAATGTTTATGACATAGGCATTTTTCTTCCTCGGAGTTTTAAATACAATCTATTCTTCAAGAATTTGAAATCCTGGTCAGAATTTAACACGAGGTGTCAGTGAAAAAAGTGGAATATTTCTTGTTGCATATATGTGATACGATGAGCATATTGAAATTTAGTTGTTCATAATAGTTCACTCTATCAAAGCTCATTATCCTATTTATCATAAATCCTTTACTTGTAATTCTGCCACCTTGGGAATCTTCATCAAATGCCATAGTAGTTCCTTGAATGTGCTTGAAGTCATGAAGGAGGGATGACCGTTGGTGAGAATGAGAATCTCACTTAGGATCGAATATGGTAATCAAGTCAGAGATTGAATGGCGGAAACAATAATCAATAAATATTTAATGCAAGAATATACTCATAAATGCTTTGTATACATTGATGAACGTGATTGATTATAATAAATGCTAGGGTTTTAGCAAGAAAAGTAATAATGCACCTAGAGAATGTGTAATACAAATTATTCTGATTGTGTATATTGTGTCACCTCAGGTACAAGGTTTTCTATTCTATTTATAGGCAGACAAGTGGCTTTTTTACAAAATGACTAAACTACCCCTGACCTATACATCCTTACGAGTCCAAGTCTTCATTAGCATTTCTTCTTATTCATCCGAATTGGCAAATGCGGATGAGTTGACTTGATCAACATTTCTTTACTTGATCTTCAACATTAGTATGTTCGTCATCCGTATTGGGTAATGCGGATGAACAATACTTTTGTGCATTTTTCCGGTCATCTGCATTGGCAAATGCGGATGAACAAAATCTTGTCCGCATCTCTTCTGGTCTTCCGCATTTGTTAATGTGGAAGGACAAACACTTGTGAGCATTTGTTCTTTGCCTTCCACATTAACAAATGCCGTAAGCCAATATTTGTTCTTCTACTACAAGATCTTCATCCGCATTGACACTTGGACTTATGGGAATTCCAGTAGAACAACACTAAACTCACCAATTGAATTGGCATGTATAATCCTTTCAGGGTCCAACAATACTCCCCCTAAGGATTATATAGCCTATGTTCTTCAATGCTTTAATGGTGGTTGAGGTTTTGAGGATTCTGCTGGATCTTGTGGCGCCAGAGGTTCAGCTTGTGATGGGTTCAGTATAGCTTTATGATATTAACAAAGTCGTTAGCATCAGCCATCTTTTCTCTATTAAGCACGTGTATCTTCATTTGACTCATGGCATGGATGGCTTCTAATGGCAGTTTCTTGAGTGAAACTGATTCCCAAATAGATACCGTAGATAGTCCATCCATGTGAATCAACAAAGCACCATCTACATCAATCTCTCGTTTTACAATGTTGCCCAAGTGCAGATGTAAGGCCCCATTCCCTGGCACCTCACAGTTGGTCAGTCACAGCAGTTAAAAACACTTCACATTATAATTATACAAATTTAAGCAGCGGAAATAATTTATCAAAAACTATTCATTTCATTTAGAACACTATTGTTAAGCAATACATCATCATTTTACTATATACAAAAGAGTTGTTTTACTGCATTACAAAACAACAGCAACATAGAATACGAATGGATGTTAGTCTTTCCCTGCCGAGTAGCTTCACCCTCGTGCCATCCTCAACAATAATTACGTGCCAAGGGAAAATGTATAAAATAGTCAACGTTGCTAAGTGAGTTCTAGTTTTATAAGTAATAAATTACTTTCTATACATTGTATATGAAAATACTCTTTTCTGTAAAATACAACTTTGTACTGTATATGCAAGCATGCATTAACTATATGAACAGATAATGTTCATTCTCTTTACTGTAAACATTTGTCTTTATCTTTCACTTTCTGTATGGACCAATGAGCAATACCCCAACTATATACGCAATGGGAAAACGGGTGATGGGCCATCTATATCCCTCGAAAGGCTCAACTGTATCCCTCGAAAGGGTCAACGATATCCCTCGAAACTGTATCCCTCGAAAGGGTCAATTGTATCCCTCGAAAGGGTCAACTATATCGCTCGAAAGGGTCAACTGTATCCCTCGAAGGGGGCAACTATATCCCTCGAAAGGGTCAACTATATCCCTCGAAAGGGTCAACTGTATCCCTCAAAAGGGTCAAATGTATCCCTCGAAAGGGTCAACTATATCCCTCGAAAGGGTTCTGTATACTGTGTACAAGGCCGACCCAATCACCCAGGGCATGCTGCAAAGGTCCTGGTCTCGTGTGCAATATGGGGTAGCTAACCCGCAACACGGTCGAGCTAACGACAACATGGTCGTGTCACTCCTGTAAGCTTGCAACTTGTTAACATTTTATTAATGTTCCTCTTCCTTTCTTTATTGCTCTTTCTCTTTATTATTACAAGATACTTTACGTTACGATAATAACATACCACGTAAAGTCACATACTATAAGTAATAATAATATAGCTATAATAATAATAAGGAACAATCATAACCATGCATGAAACATCATCATAATAAGCCCCAGTCAACCCTCGGTCAATTCCCTAAAAGCACAGACTCCCAGAAAATTCTGTAAAAATTCTAAGTGCTTAGGTGCTTTGGCACTATTTGGGCGCATGAGCCCTGTTTCGGCGTTTCATCACTATGTAGGTGCATCAGCCAACACTTAATCATTTTATCACTTAGGCGCATGAACTATTCAGGCGCATGGGCACTATTCGTGCATATGAACACTTAGGCGCATGGGTTATTCGGATACATGGACACTTAGGCGCATAAGCCACTTGGGCACATGGGCACTATTGGGGCGCATGGCCCTACACTTAGTCGTCCGACTAATATTTCTAGGTGCATGGACCACTGTTTAGATGCATGGGTTGTACTTAAACATTTCTAAGGTAATCTTAGGCGCATGGGCTACTGTTCAGGCGCATGGATTAAACTTAAATCTTTCTAAGGCATTTTCAGGCGCATGAGCCTTATCTAGGCGCATGGACCCTCTGTGTAACATGTTTCTATTATGTTTTCAAACCCAATCATCAAACCCATCTGTTCTAAGCTTAATGGGGCTATTCTAAACATGAATAACCTATAAGCATTCAAGAATCAACATCCAACATACACAATACATATGGGTAAACATACATAAGCTTTGAAAATCATTTTAATACATTTTCAGCCCTAAAGATAGTTAAAAACAATTAAAAAAACAGAGTCTAGAACTCACCTAATGCAACTTGGGTGTTTCTTCCTTTCTAACCCGCTTGCAATTGAGTTCAAACACCTAAAAACAACACCAAACACACACACCCGAGCACATACAGAAACACATAAGCACATAAGCATATAACCGGGATAAAACCCGTCACAAACATTTAAAAACCACAAATTCCTCTGCTCTCTCTCTCTAAAACCGAAGAAAATGGTGATGTGAAGTGAGGGTGGGCGGCCATGCCCACCTTTACACCAATTTTTGAAAGACTTGTCCTTTTGGACACTTTTAGTCATTCCACTTGGACTTTATTGCTTTTACTTCATTTATTCTTCATGTCTTGTCTTTTTTTAAAAAAATACCCGGGATTTACGGTAGAGGTGTCCTTTTCTTCTTTCTTTTCTCCCTCTTGGTAGTGATCTGGTCATATGCCATCTTTAGTAACTTGATGCCCTTTATAAAAAAGTGCATTTCTTCTTCACCAAGTTTATTAGATATCTGTCTAAAGTGCCTAGTAAAGATATAGTGTATGTAGGATTGATCTAATAGTCTCACTTCATAACCACTAAACAATCAGATTTCTGCACCTTCTTTCCCACTCCACTTCCTCTTAGTCACCAACTCATAAGTCTTCTCATCATATTAAATGTTGGAGATTGGTATTGTGGTATGAGAGCTAGACACTATTTTTCTTTTTAATGACTTTGTAGGTTTCACTCTTAGTTTTGGATACACTACCTCTTCTACTTGTTTTGTCTGTTTCTTCTATAGAGGGTTCTTGAATGATCTGTCTTTCCCTATGCATACGGCTTTCAGAGACTTGAAGTTGTTGGGTCTCTTAAACATTCTATGTATATCTTCAAACTCATAGCCTCTGAACATAGCTGTGTGATTGATCAGTTCTAATTGGGCTAGTTCTTTTTAAGTCATGGATCTCCAAGGCATTTACTAAAGTAGAGTACTCTATAAGAATTGGACGAGCTCGGAGATCCTCTTGACCATGAACATGTTCCAATCACTATCATACTTCTAGTCAATGATTTTCTGATCTGGTTTGCCCTTTGGAGTAGATACACCCTTAATCAACTCTGTAGTGGTAAGCCCTTCTTGATGTCTTAGTTGAGAAGGCTTAGCAAACCACTCAGGATATCTATGAAGCATGTGTGCCAAAGAGTCTTGATCTCTAAGATTGAGTGGCATGTCTTAAGCAGACAATCTTGATCTTGGCTTCTTGCTAATTATCTTTTTTTCCAAAGCTTTAAGTCTCTCCTTCTTCTCAGTGATTAACCTAAGGACCACAGCCCTTAGGGCATTGGTTTTCATGTTACCAAGTTTCCTCTTGGTGAATCTTTTACTTGATAAATAATCCTTAATTTCCCTATCTGACATTTTATAGGGATCAGGATGTAAAGGTTAAGGAGTTAAAGTTTGCTTCTTCATGGCAAATAGTTTTGGCTTGTTAGCTTTATGTGTAATGGTCTTCTCATAGTTAGTTTCAATAGTAGTGTCTAGCAGTTTGTTCAATCTTTGTTTTTCTGCCTTCATCCCCTAATAAGTCATGCCAAAGACTTCATCAGGATCATATCCATGATTAATCAAAAAATAGCTTCAATCATTAAATCATCATTCTGAGCCTTTTTCACCATTTATTCTACTGATCTTTCTTATTTCCCAGGACTATCAACTGTCGTTGGCTCATGAACCACATAGCCTCCTTCAATTTCACCTTCTTCAAGATCAACAAAAACAGCTTGCTTCTTTAATTGCGCTTCTGCTTGCTCATGTTCTACTAAGAATTCTGCTATAGCTGCCAGGCTTCTTGGATCATCTTGTTTGCTTTTCTTAACAGGCTCTTCTTCCACTATGGGCCTTTTGCCCTATGCCTTCTCAGATAAATACTTTCTCTTTCTCGTATAGGTTTGAACTGAGGGGCCAGAAGAGGTTGACGTAATTCAACTTCAATAGGCACTTTTTTAGCCTTTGGTGGTTCTTGTTTAGGGTTAACAATAGCTGATTCTTGTTGTTTTTGTTCTTCACATAATCTTCTAGTAATCTCCTTTTGATCTTCAAATAATGAGACAATAGATACGAGTTGCATACTCAATTCCTTCTCAAGTGGGACAGCAGATTGAGGTATGACAACTATTGGTTCATTAACTATCCTCTGCTCCATTACAAAATCCTACAAATCATCATCAATTATGAATTCTTCAGCTGTTAATTTGTCTAGGGCTTTGATCATATCATTAAACTCATCTTCTTCGGTATGTGTATTAGCTGATTTTTCAGAATAGACCACCATCTCTAGACTTGACTCTTCATTCTTTGACTTCATTGTATCTTCTTTGTTTTCATCACTTTTAGAAGAAGATTGTACCACATCGTCTCTAAGTGTTTCCTTATCCCTTTCACTTGCTTCAGCCTCAGCTTTTCTCTTAATTTCAATCAGCATCTCAAGCTCAAAAAATCTTTTGATTTGACTTTCATTTTTGTTTTTGCAAATCAGTGATAATATCTGCTTGTTCTACAATTATTTCCTCTTGCTCTTCCATGGCAATGGTTTGAATAGCTAGAGTTTCAACATGACCACTAATTTCTTCTCTTGATTGGTTAAGAGTAGATGTTAACTTCTCAATCTCCTTATCTTTTTCTTTCTTCTTTGAATCAAATTTTTGTTTCAATGATTTCAGCTCAGCCTCCTTCTAATCGAGTTCTAACAATCTGTCTTGAATGATACTGGATCTCCTGTTTAGTAGCCTTTCCATCTTTGCTATTTTCTATAGAAGTTTAGAGATTATCTTATGTTTCTCATCTGGTTTGTTGATAGCAGATTTAGCAAACCTGCATGGCAAGTATACCAATCCTTTCGCAATCTGTTTTCCTTCAAAAGCCCCTTCATATCCAATCTCAGCAAAGAAAGTAGTAATATCATCATCTTCTAACTCAATTGGTGCATCTGCATCATCACTAAACTACAGACATCGTCTCATAATTTCTTCAGTGATGGTTAGTGTATACTTATCATCAATCCTTGTAGATAAAGATTTAAAACCATTAGCCTCTATCACATCAGAAGAGTTCTAGAATGACCTTATGAGTTTCTCATATATGATAGGCATGATAGTTATAGCATAAGCCACTCTTGTTGTGGAGATGAATCTGATTATGTCTCTGAGTCCCTCAGCCTCGGGTACATCAAGGTCTAGGAAACCACTGACATTGTGGAGTTTGGTCCACGAGATATCAACCATTTACCCAGCATTAGAGGTATATGAGTTAGATTAATGATGGTATATGTACTACTTTAATCAGCATTCATCATTTTGACTTTTGAGGGTCAAATGTGAACATTTAAGGGTGCTGTTCCATAGGAATTATTTCAGATTGAGATATTTTCATGAATACTCATTGTTATTTGATTTTTCATGTTTGATAATCAAATCTTGATGTTTTTTGACTATTAATTTGATTTTATTTCAAGTTTTGATTTCAACATTTTCGGTTTCATGACGCTCTGTTCATGTGATGAACCTAACTTTGAGATTTTCACATTGAATCAGATTTTACTAGGTTTGCATGTTCATTGAAGTCGAAAATGTTCAATTTTTCTTGGAATAAATCTGATTTTGGGTGTTCTTTCTTAACCTAGGGTTCTAAGTTCATTATCAGTTCAAAAGTCCGACATATTAGGTTAAAAAAATGTAAAAAGTTTCACCTTTAGTTCGATAATATTGTTGTATAGTATCCAATATGAGGACAGATTAGGTGAAATGAACTTGGATCTTTGACTGTTAAAGACGAAGATGATTGATCAAGATGAATAGTGTTTTTGCTTGTCGCACTATAGAGTCTCTCAAATTTAAAAAGTATTAAATGACCATTTGAACTTGCTTTAAATAGTTAAAAAATGTCGTTTCCAAAATTTTACAAGTCTCTGAACAAATGCGGTTAGAGTTTTAATTCACTGTAGCGAATGCCAAAGTGTTTCACATATGTGTATTTGTTCACTATAGCAAATCGGAAGAGTAATGCTTAAGAATTTCTATATCTGCATTAGTACACTGTTCAAAATGCAAGAGAACAAAGTTCATAAGCATTTTGCTAACTGTAGCAAAAGCGGCTGATCGAACTTGTTAAGCATTTTACTCACTGTAGCAAATGCAGCAGAACAAAGTTCATCAGTATTTGCTCACTGTAGTAAATGTAGTTGATTTAAGTTGTTCAGCATTTGCTCACTATAGCGAATGCGGTAGAACAAAGTTCATTAGCATTTGCTCACTGTAGCAAATGCAGCAGAGAGAGATTTCCACATTTCCTTGATCATTTATTTTGACACAAGAGATTAAATACTTGTTTATTTTGTTTGAAAGTACATGAAAATTGAACTCACATCCTCAAATGTGGAGGGTGAGGAAATCAACAAATGCGGATGAGGAAAACAAATGCGGAAGTGTAAATTTCTTCCGCATTGACAAATGTGGTAGAATGCTTGGAATTTTTACGTGTATTGACAAATGCGGTAGAACTCTTCGGTTCCGCAGAGGTTTTAACACTTCAAATATTTCATGTATGCTTGTTATACACCAATGCGGTAGAGTACCATCTTTGTCCGCATTAGTTGCACTTAGAAATAAACAGTTACCCGCATTGGTTATATGCATGGGTTTCCTTCACCCACATTAACCAATGCACTTACCTAAATTAAATTTTGAACTTAATCAAAGGTTAACGCTTCTATTATGGTTTTTCTTGTTATGAAGAGATGTCATTCATTAATTTTTCTTATGAAGTTGTTGACTTTGAGGTTGCAAATTCTTGCTTGGATTAACTTCTATGTTAGAAGTGATACAAGTTTCCCACACTGATCTTGGAATTTTCATGCTTCCAAGAATCTGAATAGGCTGAGATACAATGGTATAACTTCTGCATCAACACATTCATTTTCTTTTTTTTTTAAGAAAGTAATTTAAAATAGTAAAAATTTATATAGACTTAATCAAAAATTTTAAATTACTCCCTCTAAAGTTTATATCCACTTTTGGATAGAAACTTTAAAGATTTAAAAAAATTTTGAATATAATTTTGATTATTAATAATGAAGAGATATATATTTTTTTGTTGGGATCATATCAATCTTACATTACACATATGCAACCTATATGATAAAATGGATATGTTTATGAACTTGATGAATGTTTGTCCTCTTAAACTCATACCAGGTTGATATTTTGATGTAAGTGATATTTATCACGTTTTTGATTGACTTAATTATTAAATATGTACCTCACACACAAAAGCATGGAATGATCAACCATCTTTATATAATGCATGGTAGAACTTTTTCACAACTTTTCTTACGAGGTTACTTAAGTTATGAGACCTCATTTTCACTGATCCTTATTCGGATTCTTTTACTTTGATCCTTTTCATGATGATCCACATTGGGATTCTTTTCGCTTCACTTTGGAAGGTGATCCATGATTGGATTCATTTGTTTATTCACTTTGAATATATTGCTTTTGTAGTTGCATCCAATTTGGATGTGTTCCTCATTGGGAATCTTTTGGATTAGTACGTCTGCATTATGTGCTTGTTTCAATAGGTCTTTGCTCAGTAAAACAAAGATGAAACTTGATGTAGGTGAAAGAGATTCATAAAGTATCATTACCTGGTGTGTTTAGGTTACAACACACATGCACTCACATAAGCCAATACATACTTGTACCTTGACATGAGTGTTTCACTGTTGAATAAGATTTTAATTATCACTACATGTATCTTCTCTTCCATGTTGAGTCTACCAACATATCTTGTAATCATGATAGTCTCTCAATTTTTGAAATTAAGCATAGTGAATGATATAGCAACTGTCATTATATCATTTCCGATAAATATTCTTTTATTCATCAAACTTGACTTCTTTTTGTGATTTTCTAATGTTTTTGAAATGTTTTTGATGTTTTAATTGGTTTTACTCAAGGTTAATCATGCCAATTGATTGAACTAGGAATTCAAATCTACCAAGTTCAAGTGCCTTAGTAAATAAATCAGCCAATTGATTTTCAGTAGGTACTTTAATCAATTTGATTAACCCCTTTTCAACACAGTCTCTCAAAAAATGATATCTTATTTCAATGTGTTTTGTTTTTGAGTATTGAATTGGATTATTTGTAATAAAACAGTTGTTGTCTTGTCAATGTAAATTGGTGTATGCAAGAAGTTAAAACCATAATCAAGCATCTGATTTTGAATCCAGAGTACTTGAGAGCAACAAGCTTATGCTGTATACTAAGCTTCTGCAGTTGAGAGAGATACGTTTGTCTGCTTCTTGCACTGCGAGGAGACGTGTCTGGGACCAAGAAATTAACTACCACCAGAAGTGGATTTCCTATTGAAGTTGCATCCTCCATAATCACTGCCAGTGAAGGCATAGAGATTGAAGTCTTCTTCGTTTGGATACCATAATCTAAGAGCTGGTTTGCCCTAAAGATATCTGAATATCCTCTTGATAGCTTTCACATGGGATTCCTTAGGATGAGCTTGATATCTGGCACAAACACAAACACCAAACATAATGTCAGGTCTACTGGCTGTTAGGTACATGAGTGAACCGATCATAGATCAATAATAAGTCTGATCTACTGATTTGCCTTCTGGATCTGGTCCAATCTTCACTTTAGTATCTGTAGGAATTCTAATAGACTGACAATGAGCAAAGTGGAAGTTCCATAACATAGTTTCCACAGATTTTGATAGATTCCATCTGCTATTTGTTGGACTTGCACCCCTAGAAAGAAAATGAGTTCCCTTATTGCATTCATTTGAATATTTGAATGCATAAGGTCTTTAAAGTTTTTAAAGAGTTGCTTGTTTGTTGGTCAAAACTGATATCATCCACATAAATCTAGACTAACATCATGTCTTTTCCTCTTCTCTTTCTTAAGAGAGTCTGATCAATCTTTCCTCTTTCATATCCATTTTCAAGAAGAAAATATGATAGAGTCTCATACCACTTCCTTAGAGCTTGGTGAAGACCATACAGATCTTTGTCAAGCTTGTAAACTCTATGAGGGAAATCTGGATCATCAAAGCCAGGTGGTTGACTCACGTAGACTTCTTTACCAATCTTTTCATATAGGAAAGCACACTTCACATCCATTTGGTAAAGAGTAAACTTCATGGACCCAGAATATGCAAGAAAGATTCTTATTGCTTCTAGTCTGGCAACAGGTGCAAACACTTCATCATCATTGATTCATTCTTCTTGAGTGTATTCCTGTGCCACTAGTCTTGCTTTTTTCTGATGTTGATCCCTCTATCATCAGTCTTGATTCTGTATAGCCATCTGGTACGGATAGGGTATTGTCCTTTGGGAAGATTTACCTGTTGCCATACTTCTTGCTTCTTGAATTGGAGCAATTCATCCTACATTGCTTCAATCCAGCTATTGTCTTGAAGAGCCTCTTTGATGTTCTTAGGTACTGTTTTACACAAAAAGCATAAGAACAAACAGATGTTTGCAATACTAAACTTTATTTTTGTCACCCTTTCATTAAGTTCACCAATAATGGTTTCAACTAGATGATTCTTGTGTATTCTGGTGGTTGGAATTGAGTCACCGGCAATGGATACATCAAGATTGGAGACATTCAGTTCATTATGCTAAGAGGCACCATCATCTTGAACTGTTAGGGAATTATGAAGATAATCAGACTCCGTTTCATTGACTGCTTCAAATTCAGCAACACTTTGTTGCTTTCATAAATTGATGTTCTTTCTATTTCAGTTGGAGGAGTAGCTTGTTTTTTATTTCTGTTCTCTGTTGTTAGATCTTCTGAATGTGATGGTAACAGGCTTGGACCTCCTTCAGTTGAAACACTTTGGTTTTGTGATGGTTGTCTGATGGGATCAACTTAGAGAGGAACATCTTCATTCATGTATTCGGTAGATGTAAGAGGAATCAATGGAAAGTAATCTCTTCTTTCTACACTTGTAATGGTTTTACCAAAATGTAGATTTTGCTGCAACAGACAAGTGAAATTGATCAAATGATTTTGTAAATAAGTCAATATCAAACAACCAGTCGGGACCATTTGTAGATTTAGGAAATGAATTTTTCTTGAATTTAACTTTAGTTGATTCATCAATAACGTTTAATCTAGGATTGAACACTCTGTAAGCCTTTGAAACAGAGGAGTAACCTACAAACAATCCTTCATCAGACTTAGATGAAAACTTTCCCAAATAGTCTCGGGTGTTTAATATTATGACAGGACTAGCAAATGATATAAACAATCCAATAAATGGTTTTCTATGAAAGAGTAGTTCATATGGAGTCTTGTTACTTTCTTTTACAATCAATGTTCGATTTTGCACAAAGCACGATGTGTTAGCTGCCTCTGCCCAGAAGGTAATAGGTAGTTTAGCATGGACTAGCATTGTTCTTGCTGCTTTAATTGGTGTTCTATTTCTTCTTTCAGCTACCCCATTTTGTTGAGGAGTTCTAGATTGACTGAATCGATGAGCAATGCCTTTGGTTGCACAAAATGAACTCATGTCTTCATTTTTAAACTCAATTCCATTATCACTTCTGATTGTTTTTCCCTTAAGATCCAGTTGATTTTCAATTTTTATGATAATGTTTTGTATTATTTGGGATGCCTCATTTTTATGAAGTAAGAAGAAAACCATGTAAATCATGAAAAGTCATCAATGATCACCAAACAATACTGTTTCATTCCAACCCTCATTACATGAGTTGGTCCAAACAAATCCATGTGAACTAACTTCAATGGAGTATTGTTTGTGTTCACCAGCTTGGATTTGTGAGAAGATTTATGTTGTTTTCCTCTGAGGCACGCTGAACATTGATCAACAAAGTGAAATTCTTTTTGTGGAAGACCAACGACATGGTTTCCTTTGACAAATCTGTTCATGTTTTTAAAGTTTGTATGCCCCAAACATCTGTGCCAAAGCTGGGACTCATCAAATGATGCTTTTGACAAAAGGCATGTTTCTTCTATTTGTGTTGTAGAATTCAAGTTTAAGACATAGGTGTTATTCTTCCTCTGAGTCTTTAGGACAACCCATTCTTCAGAGATCTGATATCCCAGTTTTAAAATGTAGCAATGAGTGTCGGTAAAGTGAGTTGAATATTTCTTGTCGCAGATCCGAGACACGCTTACAAGATTGATGTTCAGTTGTTCATAGTAGTTACTTCATCAAAGCTCAGCATCCCATTTGTCACAGATCCTTCATCTATAATCCTTCCACCTTGTGAATCTCCTCCAAATTCCATAGTAGTTCCTTGTATTTTCTTGAAGTCAAGAAGGAGGGAACGATCTCCAATCATGTGTCGGGAACATCCACTGTCCACGTACAATAGCCTGTTGGACCTCTATGGATGACCCTACAAGCACAAAAGAACTAATTAGAATATGGAACCCCAGCCATGATGGTCTTGGGTTTCCCATTCCTATCTATTATCATGACCTCTTGATACTTTCCTCTAAATTATGATCTATTTGGAGGTGACCTTGGAGATTGCTTGTGATATTTTGCTTGAGTCATCTCATCAACATCAACTGAAGAATCAGATGAGTGGTGAAAACTTTGATCTCTATTCTTTTAAAGAAATTTAAACCGTTTCTGATTTTCAAAGATCATTTTAGGTTTTGCAAAAGTCAAACTTTTGACTGATAATGTGATGGTTGTTTCTTTGACTCTTCCAAATTTCTTTTGTTTTACTACTGTCATTGAGTGATCTAGATGTCCTAGATTGATTGGTGGGCAAATGACTCCTGACTAGTGTTTTTCCAGATGATGTTATTGAGATGGGTTTGCTCTGAGCAATTCTCACTCCCTTCTCATTAAGGTAAAAATCATATGTATTATGATTGTTCATATCACAGACTGAACAATATTTGTTAAAATAATAGTTTTTGGTGGAGTAGTTGTTCATGTTACACATAGAGCAATATTGATTGTAAAAGCACTCTTCTGTTTTGTCATTAAACATATCACAATCGCACAATACATTTGTTTGTGGCTTTAATCAGATTTTGATTTATGGGACTCAGTTGATTTTCTTATTTGCTACTAAGCCACTTTCTTTTGCTTAGGGGATGAATCAAAATCAGCCCTTTCGTCAGATTTTCTAGGCCATTTTTGTTTCTTCAACCCTTCTTTACCTCTTTCTCAAATTGATTAATGTGCTCCTTGTTGCATATGTCAAAACCAAGTCCCTATGTTAATGTCAAAGATTGAGGGTCTCATAGAGTTTTACACGTTGAAATAAATGATCTCTTTTGTTTCTTTTGCAGTGAAACCTTGTCTTATTTGCTTGATTTGTTTGGAGATATAATCTCTTTATTAGACCTTCTTTCAGCAGTGAGTCTCACTAACTTCACAAATTTCTTTTTACTTTTTAAAACAAAAGGTATGTGTTGGATTCTTTATGCCCAACACACATAGAACATGGATGTGGTTAGTACGTTATGATCCAAGCCAGGTCATACCCAATAACAAGCTTAGCAAACACCAAATAATATTTAATTGATGATATGATCATGCAATTAAATAAATACAGCAATAAATATTTAATTGATGATATGATCATCAATTGAATAATAACACCAATTTTGAAAATGGGTTTTCTAAATAAGTTGCATATGAGTTAAAACAACTTATAGGGATATTTTGTTCATGGGTATTATTTGTAATGTTATTTAAGTTGGTTAAATAACATCAAATAATAAAAGTGTGTGTAAGAGTTATATAATTAAAAGGTTAATTACATAACTAAAAATTAACTAGTTACAATTAATGGAAGATTAAAAAAATGGGGGAAACCCCATTTTGGACCAAATTCGGCCACCCCCCTTTGTGGGTTTTAATTTATTGGTTGTTGTCTTGGAAAGACCCACACGATAACTACACACACACTTTATTCTTCCCTTTCTCTCTCATACACGCAAAAGAACATTTTTCTCTCCATTGTTGAAGATATTCAAGGCTAAAAAATAAGGGTTTTCAGTAGCACTTGGTGGTCGTTTTGGTGTAAAATCCTAGCATCAAGAGGTGTTTGCATCACACCTGTGGGTATGCAAGCTTGAGAGGACCTTCTTTTGGTGCCTTGGTCGTGTTTCTTGGTCCACATCATCCTCCATATCCGTCTTTTTACTACTGGAAGGTAGTTTATGGCAGCCTCTTTATGGCTGTCGATAAAGTGTGTTTTGTGTTTCTATAGCTAGTCTTATTCACATATAAAAGGTCCTTTGTTCTTGGGTTTGTTTGTAACTTTATAATATGAAAATATAACTCCAAATTTCAGTTTATAAATTATCTTATAGAGTTCATTTCCGCTGCGTTTTCATAATGTTTAAATGGTTAAACTATATTTCATGTTCTAACAAACCCAACATTGGCATCTAGAGCCGGTTATGTGGATAGCTAGCTTGTTTTGTCCTTGAAAAATTCGTTTTATAGGAATTTAAAGCCCCTCTAGGGGCTGCTATATTCATGTATTATGAAACCCCAAACTTTCAAAGTTATATCACACATGCTTGTGATTAAACTTTGAAAGACATATATGTTGTATTGTTTGTTTGTTTGGACAAGATAAAACCCAAAATTTCAGTTTGTGTTGGCTGAAATTTCGTGGGTTTTAGTGGGGATTCATTGTTGTTTTGGATGATATGATCATTGTTCATTATGGTGCATAACCTAGCCCTTGACCTTGTGTTATTTGGATGATTGTAATGGTTGTATTTATTCATTCGATTGGGTTGTATAATCATTTATTTGTGCTTTGATTAAAGTGTAATTTATTGATTACTAGGATGTAATAAATAGATTAGGTACTTTTCATTTTACTAGAAATCTTGTATTAAGATATAATATCTTGTAATATGAAGATGTACGAGTTAGAAGCACAAAGGGAAGACACAAGAAACATGGAGCATTTGGATGCGGTTTCATGTAGGAGGTTCATGGAAGCCTTTTGTGTTGTGCTTTGTCCCTTAGGAATGTCCTATGGACCACACTTGTGATGGCAAACAAGTGTGGCCACTTTAGATGCTATGGTTATGCACTAACATTTGGTTGTTTCATGGTTGTTTTTGTTATGGTATTATGGTTGATTGCTTATTTATGATGTTTGCTTAACAATCCTTTCAATGATCATAACAAACTATCCAAATGGTCCTTAATCATTAAAAGGTAATAAAAAGTTATTAATATTATTTAATGATTTTAAAGATTAAAATGGTTTTAATCAATGTACCATAGGGTATCTTGTATTTGAAACCATACAAATATGAATACATAGAGTTTTCTAAACTAGAATTATGAAATTTCTAAATATTTTAAAATGAGATCAACACCATCCTTTTACACAACACTTGAGTCACTCGGGAACTATTAGTGGGATAAAGGTCACTTAACCATTTTGAGGGAACTTGTGACTTAAGGTGAGAATGCCATATTCGTGGGATAAAGGTCACCTAACAGCTTGTTTTGGCAAACTCACACGTGTGTGTAAGTAGGGTATCTTGATTTGCAAATCATGTCAAATGGATCACCTACGATGTGGTTTCCAAATGTTGTTGATGGGATTAACATGCCGACTTTACATATGATGTTTCAAATCGATCCCATACCTCTAGAAGTTGCAAATGGTTGCAACCCTCAATCGTTGACCACCTTATTAATTTAAATCGTGGGATAAAGGTCACCTAACCACTATTTAAATGTAATGTTGGGTTCTAGATTTTAATAAGAAAATGACCTTAAAAGGTATTAATTATTAAAATATCAATATCGAAAATACTAAAATTTATCTTTGTTAAAATTTGTAGATGGCCACTAATAATAATGATAATCATGATAATTCATCCACGTCTGACCAATCTTTACGAGCGATTCTCCAAGAGGAACGTCTAAATCATAACAATTTTATCGATTGGTATCGAAACTTGAGAATCGTTCTCAAGCAAGAGAAACGATCATATGTTTGTGTCCCCGGTCAACCTAGTGAGGATGATGAGGAGGCCTATAAAGATGGATAAAGTACACTGAGGACTCCGTCTAAGTGTCTTGCCTTCTATTGGCAAGCATGACTCTGGATCTCCGGAAGGAGTATAAACATCACAGAGCTTATGACATGATAACCCAACTGAAGGAAACGTTCCAACAGCAAGCGAGGGTTGAGCGCTTCGAAACGGTTCAGGCACTCCATGCATGTCATATGGACGAAAACCAATCGGTTTCATTTTATGTACTTAAGATGAAAAGTCACATTGACCACCTCGAAAGGCTAAATCGTCCCGTCTCGAAGGAATTGGCCACGGATTTGATCCTCAATGGCCTTACCAAAAGGTTCGAGACATTTGTGTAGAACTCCAACATGAATGCCTGGGACATAAGCATTGGTGAGCTTCACTCTATGCTCAAAATGGCAGAGGCGGCCATGGGTAAAAGGGTTTTACCTGTTCTCACCATCAATGAAGGTGGGAACAAGAAAAGGCCTCATCCCGCATCCATGGCAAGAGTTGCTAAGGTAAGGGACCCGTAATGGGAAAAGGGAAAAGGGTAGCAACTTCAACAAAGGGGATGTTAGCCTCTACATGGGCAATGGGGCTAAAGTTCAAGTTGAAGTCCGTGGTGACTACATCTTGAAACTTCCAAATGGTTGGAAGTAATTTTTAACAATGTTTTGTATGCTCCTAGTTTGACTAGGAACATTATTTCCGTAGCCCTATTAAAACATTATTGATATGTATTATCATTTATTGGAAATGAAATCCATGTTACTTTGAATGACATGTTTTACTTTAATGCTATTCCCATCAATAGTATCAATGAATTGGTTCACGAAAATACTTTGAATGATATCTTATTGTACCAAACTTGTACCAAGAAACTCAAATCAGATTTAAGTAACATTTATCTTTGGCATTGCCGTCTTAGTCATATAAACAAGAAAAGAATACAAACAGTACAAAAGAATGGTCTTTTAAAAAAAAGTGAATGTGATTCATTTAATGTATGTAAGTCTTGTTTAGAAGGTAAAATGACCAAGGCACCTTTTAGTGGCAAAGCCGAAAGGGCAAAGGATTTATTAGGTATCATACATTTGGATTTATGTGGTCCTTTTAAACCTATGACAAGGTACAACGAAAGATACTTCATTACCTTTACTGATGACTATAGTTCATATGGGTATGTGTACTTGTTATGACACAAAGATGAAACTTTTGAAATGTTGAAGGTCTTTCAAAATGAAGTACAAAATCAACTCAATAAGTCAATCAAAATTATCCATACCGATAGAGGAGGTGAATACCTGAATGATGCTTTTAGGGACCATCCTAGAAGTTATGGGATTGTACAGGGAACACCACGGCATAATGGCGTGTCCGAGCGGAGAAATCGAACTCTATTGGATATGGTTTGATCTATCATGGCTAGAAGCTCATTACCTCTGTCATTTTGGGGTTTTGCTCTGCTTTCTACGGCTCGTATTTTGAATATGGCCCCAACCAAGAAAGTCCAAAGGACACCTTATGAAATATGGCATGGAAGGATTCCATAATTTTCATATTCGAGGGTGTGGGGGTGTGAGGCTTATGTGAAGACTCCCACCTCGAACAAGTTAGAAAGCCGTTCCACTAAGTGTATTTTTATTGGATATCCAAGAGGTTCTATGGGATATTATTTCTATGAACTAATACAACAAAAGGAGTTTGTTGCCAAAAAGGGTGACTTCTTGGAAACCAAGTTCCTTTTGGAAGGAACTGGTAGTAGAACTGTGGATCTTGAAGTGGATCAAGAACCGGAACCCGATACACATTTGGTTGACACTAGCACTCAACATGAGGATGTTGAAAGTGATCAAATAGTTTATCAATAGACAGAAAACGTTCGCAGATTTGGTAGAACTAGTAATCCACCTGAAAGATATGGATTTTTCACTAATGGATGCTATATGATAGATTCCGATGAACCAATCACATATCATGATGCGTTGTCCAATTCGGATTGTGACAACTGGCTTGAGGCCATGAACTTTGAGATGCAATCCATGCATGACAATCAAGTATGGGACTTGATTGTACCACCTCTTAACTCCAAAGTAGTTGGAAGTAAGTGGGTTTTCAAGAAGAAAACCGATATGCATGGAAACTTGGATACTTATAAAGCTAGACTTGTAGCAAAGGGTTTCATTCAAACTCAAGGGGTTGACTATGATGAAACTTTCTCACCTGTTGCAATGCTAAAATCTATTAGGATATTGTTTGCCATAACTGCTCATTACGATTATGAGATTTGGCAAATGGATGTCAAAACGCTTTCCTAAATGGATATCTTGAGGAAGATGTCTATATGGTTTAGCCTGAAGGTTTTGTCAATCCAAAACATCCTAACAAAGTATACAAGTTAAAGAAATCAATCTATGGATTGAAACAAGCATCGAGAAGTTGGAATCACCGTTTTGATAAAGAAGTAATTAAATTTGGATTCATCAAAAACGTTGATGAAGCTTGTGTATATAAGAAAGCTAGTGGGAGCATCATCACTTTCCTAGTATTGTATGTTGATGACATACTACTATTTGGAAATGACATTCCAACCTTGGAAGGTGTAAAAACCTGGCTTGGAAGTTGTTTTTCCATCAAGGATCTTGGTGAAGCCGCCTATATTCTGGGAATAAAGATCTATAGGGATAGATCGAGGCGGGTAATTGGTTTAAATCAAAGTGTATACATTGATAAGATCTTGAAAAGGTTCAAGATGGAGAACTCTAAGAAAGGTACGCTACCTATTCAAAGAGGAACGATATTGAGTAGGACTCAATGTCCAAGCTCAAAGGATGAGCAAGATAAAATGAAGGAAATCCCATACGCATCTGCTATTGGATCCATCATGTATGCAATGATATTCACTCACCCGGACATTTCATGAGCCTTAAGCATGACAAGCCGATACCAGCAAAATCCAAGAAGCAGTCATTGGATGGCTGTTAAGAACATACCTAATTACCTAAGGAGGACTAAAGTTATGTTTCTAATCTATGGATCTGGGGATGAGGAACTCGTTGTAAAAGGTTACACAGATGTGAGTTTCCAAACCAAACGTGAAGATTAACGATCACAATCGGGATACATTTTCATTCTGAATGGAGGAGTTGTCTCTTTGAAGAGCTCTAAACAGGATGTGGTGGCTTTATCAACTATAGAATCCGAATACGTCGCCACCTCATTGGCAGCTCAAGAAGCAACATGGTTGAAGAAATTCATTGCCGATCTAGGGGTTGTCTCTTCCATTCAGGACCCCCTAGAGATCTTTTGTGATAACGAGGGTGCGATTGCTCAAATCCAGGAACCCCGTGCTCATCAAAAGACTAGGCACATTGAGCAGAGATTCAACTACATATGAGATGAAGTTGAGAAAGGAAAGATATGTATTCGCAAAGTTCACACAGATCAAAGTATTGCGGATCCTCTTACGAAGCTCCTAGAAAAGACAAAGCATGAAGGTCATACCTGTGCCATGGGACTTTGATATTTTAGTGATTGAATTTGATGTGTAATTTCGTATTTGGATATTTGGAACTCCCTTCTTACTTGAATAAAACTATTTGGTTATAATATTTCAATAAATGTTCCAATTGGCATGCTTAATCCATGGGTAAATTGTTTACTCTAAATGTCCGTAGTTGTTCATACTTGTGGGAACAAGTATGAGGGTAAGATTATTATGAATTTGGATTGGTGGATATTCATAAGGAATGAATATAGAGCAATTGGTTGATGCCAAAGTTCATAGATATTTACGGGATACAAATATTGGACTCACTCGCATCTCAAATTTTACTACATGGAATCTTCTAGATTAATCATAAGTAAATTTGAGTAAAGGCGAATATCATTTGGCAACCTCAGACCTAAGATACATATTGGGTTTTGATATTCACCAAGTGTTATACCTTGAGCGTGTTCTTCACTACCCTGAAATAATGGACACTACGTAACGCTATGTT
The DNA here is from genome assembly GCA_025506515.1 of Flaveria trinervia. Lineage (NCBI taxonomy): Eukaryota > Viridiplantae > Streptophyta > Magnoliopsida > Asterales > Asteraceae > Flaveria > Flaveria trinervia. The sequence continues at coordinate 52,907,064 of CM046449.1, read as the reverse complement.
TAGGCATGACACAAGGTGTTTATGAGAAACGTATGTAGTCAAGATGGAATTTGTTCCTCTTATTCGTTGAGAGCAAGATGTCTAAGGTCTAATTAATTTAAATCAACAAGGAATGATCATTCTGTGTCCTTGGATTTAACATGACATCTGTAACAAAAAGATAAATGATTGATTCACTTAAATCATTTCAAGTTGGATGATGTTATTGAATGGCTTTTAGTCATACGTATTAAGGGTAGTAAACCGTTGTTAGGCGGTACTTACTGCTTGCATCAATCCTCTATGAATCTTGTGCAAGTGGGAGATTGTTGGATTCCTTATGCCCAAGACACATAGAACATTGATGTGGTTAGTACGTTATGATCCAAGTCGGGTCATACCTAATAACAAGCTTAGCAAACACCAATAACATTTAATTGAGGATATGATCATGAAATTAAATAAATACACCAATAAATATTTAATTGATGATATGATCATCAATTGAATAATAACACCAATTTAGAAAATGGGTTTTCTAAATAAGTTGCATATGAGATAAAACAACTTATAGGGATATTTTGTTCATGGGTATTATTTATAATGTTATTTAAGTTGGTTAAATAACATCAATAATAAAAGTGTGTGTAAGAGTTATATAATTAAAAGGTTAATTACATAACTAAAAATTAACTAGTTACAATTAATGGAAGATTTAAAAAAAATGGGGGAAACCCCATTTTGGACCAAATTCGGCCACCCCCCTTTATGGGTTTTAATTTATTGATTGTTGTCTTGGAAAGACACACAAGATAACTACAAACTCACTCTATTCTTCCCTTTCTCTTTCCTACATGCAAAAGACCATTATTGTCTCCATTTTTGAAGATATTCAAAGCTAAAAAATAAGGGTTTTCAGCAGCACTTGGTGGTTGTTTTGCTGTAAAATCCTAGCATCAAGAGGTGTTTGCATCACACTTGTGGGTATGCAAGCTTGACATGACCTTCTTTTGGTGCCTTGGTTGTTTTTCTTGGTCCACATCATCCTCCGTATCCATCTTTTTACTGCTGGAAGGTAGTTTATGGTAACCTCTTTATGGCTGTCCATAAAGTGTGTTTTGTGTTTCTATAGCTAGTCTTATTCACATATAAAAGGTCATTTGTTCTTGGGTTTGTTTGTAACTTTATAATATGAAAATATAACTCGAAATTTCAGTTTATAAATTATCTTATAGAGTTCATTTCCGCTGCGTTTTCATAATGTTTAAATGGTTAAACTATATTTCATGTTCTAACAAACCCAACAGTATGAATTTCACAAATGGAACAATTGCCTTGATGGGGCTTGTGGGCTTGATGACACTCACTGCATTGTCTCAACACTCTTTGATTTTAATTGTGTGTCCAAATCTAATTTTAACCTCATTTGTTTGTGTAGATACATGTATTTCCTAGTTTATGTGGTAAATATAAAAGTCTTTCATGTCCTACATATGTGTAATGTAACGAAGTAATGAAATATGATTATGCTTTGATGCTTATTTATATTTAATTCCTATGTATGAACTTCTTATATATGTTTGAGGTTATTGTACATAATTCTAAGTCAATAATGATTGAGTAATTTATTCAACATAGTCGGATGAGTATTCATGCTAATGGGCCATACTTATGGAGCATACGCATGAATATATCATGCTTATGGACTAGTCGCACGACTGAACCAGGAGACTGGATCAGTCATATGATTGAGAAATAAGATTGATTAAGTCGCACGACTGAACCTTTCGTCGTGCGTATGAATCAATCGCATGATTCAGTCGCACCACTGAACCATGCTAGTGGTTCAGTCCTACGAATGGAAACCACTATCCTATAAATACCACCTAGTTGGTGGATAAACATAGACTAAGAGAGATATTACGCATACACATAAACCCTATCCATCTAGAGCGTTCCAAACAACTTGACCAAGTTTATAGTTCGTTCCTGATCGATTCCTACTCGTTCTTAACGTTTAGTTGAATCTTATATCTATCGGGTTATCGTTCTCACTGATTGGATCGCCAATCAAATAGGATTCCGCACTATTTGATATGGTATAAACGCAGAATTAGTTAGTACTCCGTACGTACACGGTCCCTAACAAGTGGTATCAAAGCTTTGGCTATTGATTTTGTTTTTGATTGAATTAGGTTAGGTGTCAAAAACCTACGTTTAATCAATAGAGTCACCACGTTTGATTCAATTGGTGTTTTCAACATTTTCAGGTGTTAAAGTTTTGATTCTTCACTATACGGCACATTAGGGTTCCTAGAAAAATCATATTTTGTGTCAAAGAGTCAAAATCATTGATTTTGCAAAAACAGCAACCTTCAGTCCCACGACTGGCTCATTCGTACGATTGAACTCATTTATTCACTCTATTTGCACGACTGAACTCAGTCACATTGTTCATTCGCACCACTAAACAACTTCAGTCATTTGCTTCCAATCGTCCTGTCCATACGTACGACTGAATCTAATCGCACGATTGAATTCTTTAGCACTCCTCATTCGCACGAGTGAACCGTACTTATAGCCCATTCGCACAGTGAAACTGGCCTGCTCTCCAAGTACAGTGTTTTTAGAAATGGAAGATAAGTTTGCTGCGTTTACTGGACGAAAGGACTCATGCATCCAGAATCTACCACTTTTGGAAAATAAGATTGGTAATCATAATAAACCACCAAAGTTGTTAATGTTAGAATAATATCCTCAATGGAAACAACGGTTTGAGATTTATTTAAATGGAGTTGATCCCAATCTTTGGACTTCCATAGAGACTGGTTCCACGGTACCAGTGAGGTCAAATGGAGTCAAGTTGATGTTGGGAGGAATGAGTGAAGCTTAGAAGATACTCTTTAATACTGAGAAGAAAGTTTATGCCGTGTTGACTCAGTCAGTACCAAAAGACATCTTTCATTAGTTTTCTGAAAACAAGCAGGCCAAAAAGCTATGGGAGGCCTGGAGAAGAGGTAGGATGGAAACGCAGCGTTAAAGGCGCTAAAGGCTAAAGCTCTGAAGAAGGAGTTTGATAAATTCTCTTCGATAGGGAATGTGAGTTTAGATGATATTATTGACATATTCTATCATGTGATGAGTGAGCTGCAAACTCATGGCGTAACCACATCAATGGAAGATAAAGTTTCAAGCTTCGCTCATGGTTTGCCTGAGAAATGGGATTTATTTGTGTCTAACCTGATATAGAACAACATTCTTGCAAAGTTAGACATAAATGTCTTCATCTTGAAGTTAAGGGAGGAGGAACTGCGGATGAAGTACAAGTCGAATAAAGGATCCTACATTCAGAATCCTTCACTCTACAACTCAGTTCCCACTCCAGTTGTTCCAAGAGCACCATTACAAACAGAATTCGTGTCTAGTTCATCTACTCCTTCCCGAACCACTACTTCAGGGCCAGAAACGTCAGGGTCATCTGGGACCAATACATAGTGCTTGAAGCCAATACTACGAAGCTGAAGACCGAGAAACTCAGTATTATCATAGTAGAAGTGGCTAAGGAGCATATGGATCTTCTACCAGCAGTGGTACAATCTTATGATGGTTTAGTTGCGGGGAAGATTGGAAATTGTCATCTTGCACATAAGATTACGAGCAAGTTGATGGTAACAAGCTAGAGAGAATGGACGTAATATGGGGCTTGGCAAGTGCAGTTAGAAGAGCAAAAAAATTTGTCAAGAAGACGGGGCAGAATCTAGTAGCCACGAAGGATACGACTTTTGGTTTCGACAAAACCAAAGTCATATGCTTCAACTGTGGTGAAAAGGGGCATTTTAAACGTGAATGTGTAAAGCCCAAGAAAACAGGAAATGGAAACCCATTTCCACATTCAACCGTCAAGAAAACGACGTGATGGAACTGCATCTTTAAGCAAAGAGACAAAGTCTCTCACTGCTCAAGGTGATGAAGGGCAGGATTGGTCCTTTCGATTTGTTCCTCCTGGAGAATCAAATATTTCTTTTCTCGAAGCACTAGATGATGGATCTGCTAGTGAATATGAGATAACAGTTGTGCAAGGAATATCGGATACCAAAGAAGCTTTGATGGTGGTAAATCACTTGGTTGAGAAAGAGCTAAGGGCAAGACGTTCAAAATCTCAAGCCACCGACGGGTCTAACTCTGCATTGATGACTGGTTCAACTAACTCCACATAGGCAAGTTCTGCACATCAATTATTTGAAAAACATGACTCGTTCAACTAACTCCACATAGGTAACTCTGCTTTGAATGTCAAAATTTTAAGGAAAGCATCGATCTAAAATTTGCTAGGTTATTAGAATACAATGATAACTTAGTAAATGATTTACAACTCTACATTGAAGCTAATCGTATACTAAAACATTGGGTAAAAAATCAAGGGAAACTGAGGTTGTTGTCTTAAATAAATCTAATGATATGAAGGTTTACTTAAATTCTTTAGACGAAACCAAAAAGGAAAAAGCAGTTTTGGGAGTCGAGGAAAATTCTTTAAAACAAAAACAACATAGTTGGGCTAGTTCTTCTCACATAGTTCAGAACTTAGTGAAAGAACGAAATAATGGGGAAGGTTTTGGTTTGTAACTCCAGGATAATCACACTTGAATCAAATCATGAAGATTATAGATCAAAATATGATAATCACAATTAAAACCCCTTTGATCTTCAATTAGATTGCAAAATAAGTGTTTACAAATAATCCCTCAATCTATTGGTCATGCAACCCTTTATCACTAATGACAATTAACCTATTTATAGTCTAGACTAAAATTCACTAATTGCACTTAACTCCCTAGACTTAGGCTAATTAATGCAAAATTACATATTAAGCATAAAAATGACTAAAAACAAGATAAAATATATTTTGTTCACAAAAAATATATTTATTACAATATAACTCCTAGTCATCTAAATCTTCAATGTCTCATCTTGATTCCTTGTCTCGAACGTGTTGGTTTGACTTTTGTTGACTTTGATCGTGACATTGACTTTTGATGACTTAACTTTGTTGATAATATAGACTATCTTTTACAGCTCCAACAATACTCCCCCTTAGTCTATCATTATCAACGTCTTCAAACGAAATCAGCACCGAGAAGTCAACACGAAAAAGATCTTCAAATTGAAGGTTTCCGAATCTGATTAGAAAAGATTATTCATCTCATAAGCTCCCCCTTTCGAGTGCAAGGTTTACAAGGATATTGGAATAGGTTTCCCAAATCTCTAATCTTGAGTGCTTCAGAAGATGTAGGAGGAGGATTGCTAGCTCGGTATCTTCTGCAAACTTGAGGAACAGGTTCTCTAATCAGGTACACTGCTTAACTGATGATTAGCCATCACTTAAAGAAAAAATCAGAAACACATTCTCAAACACAATCTCGACATTTCTAATTAGATCATTTCATTTTAAAAAATAAACTTGTGTTCATCTCTGTATGAAAAACAAGCGAACCCGTGTTCGTTTGTACGCAATTTCTGTGAAATACATGAAAAATGACAAAATTGTAACAAAATAATATGGAAGACCTAAAAGAATTTAAAATGAAATTTTATTATAATTTTTTATATTATATATCATTTTTTATCTATTGATTTTTTTATATAACCGAGAACTGAGTCGATCATGCGATCACATCCTCAAGATATACTTTACCACAATGGTGAATTTGATCATTGACATGCAATGAGATCACACTGATAACTAAATCTAATCATAGCCTTTGAATGATTTTGAAATTCACAAACAGATCAATAACAATTGTTGATATGTTTGTCCACGTGAACCCATGCCTTATCTTGTTCAACAAGTACGAGATGATTCGTTAAGGTTCGATTAAATACTTTAGAATGTTAGGACCCCACAATTATTTGACAAAAAAACCCTCACCCAACCTTAGGATTTCTTGAATTTTGTAATGATCTTTATAGAGCAAGGCTTGTGTATTAGTGTGCAAGTGATTATCAACAAAACATTTCATTCTGTGATGAATTCATCGTTTAGATTGTTTGACACTACTTAGACCAAAATGGTGAGAGCTCCAAGTCTATACCCACGTATAACAAAGGAGATGACTATTTAATCATGTGTTGATGAGAGCTACTGGTCTGTACTATCGTACAACAAAAGAGATCATCACTCCAGGTTAATACTACCATACAACACACGAGATTAGCACAAACACAAGACATATAAATACACCAATCATGGCTCAAAGATATGTCTTATGTGATTTGTATCATGGTGGCTGAAAGATCAATTCCCAATCCAATTTTTGTTGGGACTCAGTTTTTGTGCCGGCCAAAATGATTTCGTAAATCCAGACAACCTTAAGCAGAGATTTTAATTTAAATCATTTTGTTGTTGTCTACTTTATATTTCAGGTTGAGTCTACCAAGCATATCATTAAAGAATCTTTTTATTTTATCTATAACTTGCAATTAAACATAAGATGTAAATCAGATTACAAAATCAGTTACTATCATTTCTCATTTTAAAAGTGCAAGTCATGCAAACACAAGCATTTCAAGAAGATACACAATCATTTCTCAATCATCTCGAATCAAGTTCCGAGTTCTCTTTTTATTTTTATTTACTTATACTTTCCTTCTAAATTTTTTTTGAAAACTTATTTTTTTTATATTTTTTATATTATTTATATATTTTTTATTTTTAAATTTTTTTAATAAAACTGTACAAAAATAGAAAACCAAAGAAGGTCTTCCAAAAGTACACTGATATGAATATAAGAAATGAATTCTCAAGAAATATGAAGTGATTGTGAAGTGAGAACCGTGATTCTGTAGATAAAAATTCAGATTGTGAAGTGAGAACCGTGATTCTGTAGATAAAAATTCACATTGTGAATAAATACCATGACCTTAACCTATTTGTTGCGCCTCAAATTTGAATTAGGAGCAATCCCTGTCAGTAAACTGGATTACTAACAATCCTCCTGAATTGTCACTGCACTCATAAATACATTAGTTACAAAGGGGAACCCAGGCCATCGTAGTCCTGGAAGTTCCTTTTTCATCAATACAAGAAACCTACTTTTGCACACAACCGTTTAAACAATATGGGATATCCGTATCCTTCTTTTTAATCTGCCAAATTTGTTACGGTTTAATTAATTTGGATTTGAATGAATTAAATTTGAAAATCATTTTCTGTTTAAGACCAGAAGGAATAGAATTTGGGTTTGAACCTTGGTCATTTTCATCTTTGTATCATGTGAAACCAGTTACACATGAAAAGGTTTGGATGGAGGGTTTTTCGTCCAACCATTCAAAGATGTGTGCTTTTTACCTCTTGATTAGAGAAGCAACTCGTGTTGCCTTTACCATTTAGAACATTCTTTGTAGACTTACATCCGGAGAAGCAATTTGGTTTTCCTTTACAATTAAAAGAAAGTCTTTGAGGACATTTCTTTACCACATGACCTTCTTTTCCACACTCAAAACAAGCCTTGAAAGGCTTTTGATTCTTTGTAATCCCATGTTGTACAGGTGGTGATGAGGATGGTTTTGAGCTTGTAGCAGATTCTTGCTTGTTTTGAAGTTTCCCGTGCTGAACAGTGAATAAAATCTTTACTCACTCGCTGGGTTGTTTTGCAAATGGAGATGACATCCGTATAGGTCTTGATTCAGCTTTTGGAAGCTTTTGAGACTTGACAATGCTAGGAGATATCTTTATCTGTGAGGAACCAACACGCTCCTCTATGATTGATTCATCATCTGAGCTTATCCAATCTTTTACACACAGATCTTTCTCCAATGGATCTTGATTGACACCTCCTATTGTGTGGGCTTTGATTATAGGATTCTGATTACGTGATGATTTAACAATTGTTCCTTCTTTTACAAACCTGATAGGAACAAACGAAGGAATGTTACGTGTTTTGAATTAGTTGAAAAAGGTTAGAGAAGCAACTGATATTGTTATGACCATTTAGGTACGTAGTACTAATTGATTTATGTGTATACCAAACCAAATAGTGCAGAATCCTAATTGATTGGCGATCCAATAAGTGAGAATGCAAGTATAATCCATCTAAGAATGAACCAAAATGTTAAGAATGATTGTAAGATGATTAACTGCGATCTATGAACTTGGAACAGGTCCTCTTGGGTCTTTGGACGGCTAGGGTATGATTGTGTGCGTAGGGATTTTAATTGTCTGTTTTCCATGAACTAACTGTTATTTATAGGTTAGGGTTTTCCATTCGTGCGATTGAACCATTACCATGGTTTTGTCGTGCGACAGAAGCATGCGGTTGATGCATCCACACGACTAAAGGTCTAGTCGTGCGATTGAGTCAACCTTATGTCTCAATCGTGCGACAGATCCAGTCTCTTGGTTCAATCGTGCGACTGGTCCATTAGCATGATGTTTTCATGCGTATGGTCCATTAGCATGGTCCATTCGCATGAGAACTTCACACGATTAAGTATAAACATGTTTCTCAATCATTATTGACTAAGAATTATGTAAACAACCACAAACCTATATAGTTAGTTCAATATGCGTTATCATATAATAAACAATAAATATTAAACATTATAAACATCAACCACACATTTCATTGTCTAACATTCTTGTAGCTCCATGGACCTAGGTACACATGTATCAACAAACTTCCCCTTGGACCTAGTTTACATCATTGTCTAACATTCTTCATCTGTTCTTCAAACATCTTGTACTTCTCCTCTCTTGTAGCTCCAGCATGTACCACAAATGCGAAACAGAGCCTTATAACATTTTGAAACTGGAGGGGTTGTACAATGTCTTGCAAATCATAAAACAGTGGCCACTTGTATAATGTGTATACATCATCAGCAGACAAGTTAGTCAGCCACATTAGGTCAAATACACGAAGAGTATCCATTTGGCCCTCTTTTTGCAAGACTATAATAGCTTCACCTGTTCTCCAATAGTAATACCACCACTTAAAGTGTGGAGTGAAGTCTTGTGGCATTTCCCTTAGAGGGATTCTTGACATTGTGCGCGGAGGACTCCACTTCAGCACTATCTTTGGCTTTCCAGTAATGGTATCAACTTCAAACCATCTCATGTACCTCATCGGTTGTTGAGGTCTGAAGTTAACCCACCTGGCGTGGTACTCTTTTCTTAATGCAGCCTCAAACCGGCCTGACATTTTCTTTTGGTTAGATATAGCAACTTCATTTTGGCGAGCTGGTTGAGCTCAAAACCAGGGAGAGTCTTCAGATCATGTCGGAATCTAAAGTACTCTATTCCCTTCTCCCTCTTGATAGCATAGACATTAGATCCTCAAAATATGCCCAAGCTATAATCTTTCCTGACTCCTTTAGATGCTTCTTCATTTTGTAGAGCTTGGTGTAGGCACTCGGCTTTGGATGAGTGCGTTAAGCTTGAATCTCTGCAAAACAAGTCGCCTATTTAGCCTTTTCGATGTTGACATCGGCGTTTGAGGCTTGGGCTCGATCCTTATCTTTCTCGGACTCTTGCTCGATCTGACCTAGTTTTCAAACGTATCACTGACGAGAGTGTCACCGAGATTGGGGACTACATTTCCCTCTCTATCAACATACTCTGGATAATGCTGGGCTATGACGTCTTCAATCTCTATTTCGTCCACATCATTAAGCTCGTCATCACTAGCCACGTCAACGGTAGGGGCATCCTTGACAATTTCATCCGGATTTAGCCGGAACATCTCCGCGAGTTACTCATCAGTAAGGTCATGAATTATTTCTCCTTCTTCATGAGTATAACTCATAGACCTCCTGACAATCCCTTGAAAATCAAGTATCATTGTGAATTGAGACTTGATTTGCTGTAAGGGAGCAACATCATACTTGCCTTACTGAGATGGTTGATCTGCTTGATTTAAACATTTAACAAAACAATCATTTGTCAATAATCAAGATAGTTAAATACCAAGCAAATATAAACATTAAGTACATAAGCTTATTACATGATTCAATTACACAAGATTTAAAATTACATAAACATCTAAACATTACTTTTATCCTGAATCATGTGCTCTTCTGCAGGCGGGGCTGAGGATGAGGTTCCCTAATCCTGTGCCTTCTTGGAGCGCCTTTCTCTGGTTTGTGTGGCAGCCGATGCAGCCGTATCATCTCCTTCCTCATCATCTCCTCCTTCTTTCTCTCCTACACCATCATCACCTCCTTCTTTTGTCTCATCCTTATCCTCATCATCCTGATCATCCTCATCCCTATCGTCATCGTCATCACTGCCATCATCATCTCTCTCTCTGATCTTGAGAGGCTCATCTTTAAAGCCTTTGAGCCTCAGCATAAATTCTTGTTCTGCACCTCAAGATCATGTATCCTCTGTACGGACGAGGTCTGCTACTCACGAAGCTCAGCTATCTCCCATCCCTCAGAGACAGTGAGCTCCATCAGCTGATTAAGTTGAGTAGCTCCCTGCTCATCAGAAGCCAGTAGCTTAAGCACAATCCAGTTAAGATTGGCCAGTTGCTCCTCTCACCCAACTGTGGGGAAAGAAGAACCAAAAGTCAGTGGGACCTGAGATGAGGTCCCAGCTGTGTGGTTGGTGGTAGGGGTGGTAGATGTAGTGTAGATCGGTGGTGGCATAGGTGTAGATGGTCGAGGGGTGGCTGTAGTAGTCAGAGGTGGAGGTGTGGTGGTAATGGTGGGTGGAGTGATAGTAATGGTGGGTGGAGATGTGGTCGTAATGATGGATGGAGAGGTAGTAGTGGTAGTGGGAGAGGTAGTGGTGGTGATAGCTGTGGTGGTAGTGGGGGAAGAGGTAGTGATCAATGTGTACCTCCGTCTCTTGGGCTTCATCCTGTGAGGCTGAGCCATCCTCTTTTTCCTCAAACCCCTCGAGGAGGATGCTCCCCCTGGGATGCTGGGCTGGCTTGGGATGTAGGTTGGATCAATCATAGTCTCCCTAGACTCGCCTGGGCGTCCTCCAACCGCCTGAAGCCCTCGCTCGGTGGCAAACACCTTGCTGCCCACCGTTCGAGTCAACTGTTCCTCCTCCGTCTCCACCTGCTCATCAGGTTGGAAGTCCTGATTGAATCCCATAGTCTCTGCTCCTCCTCGAGTGGATGATGGATGTGGCCAGCATCTCCACCATCACCGCTATCATCATTATCAGAAGCATCAGCAGGGAGCACAATCTGCTCAGTGTCGGAGTCACTGTCATCGTGGTGCCACTTCCTCCGAGCTGGCGCCACATAGTCCTCACGGGCTAGATGCCCAAATAGTCGCCTGACAGGGGGTTTCACCAGCTTCCCCCTGTACACCTTCATCTTGCCCAAGGTGGTATCGTCCGTCACCTCAAGCACCACGACATCCTCCTTCTCCATTGGAAACAAAGGAAGATTCTGGTCAATAATCATCTGCATAAAGCGAGGGTACATGCAAAATCCCGCCTTGCCCTTCGCCTCGATGTTCTCCATCTGGTATGTGAAGGTCATCCTCAAGAAGCTGAACGGTGGTTTAGCACCAACGCCATATAGGCATTCTGAATCTGATCATATAGCTCATCGAAGCCTCCCTTCCTTGAGGCAATGCACTTAAGCAACATATGGGCCAAGTACTTAAATTGGGGACACAAGTTACTCTGGTTGAGCACACATGCGTTGATATCCTCCGAGTACTTCGCCCGTAAAAAATAGCCTCGCATGGTCAGTGGGTGTAGTCGTGTAGGGCAGTGAGCATCATCCCCAAACTCCAAGACTGTCCTTAGATCTTCCTCAGTGATCTCTGTAGCCTGACCAAAAATGGAGCTCCCTGATATAGTGGGTCTCTGAGGATCTGTCGACCACAATGCTTTCCCAGAAATCCTGTTGAACTGAACGGTACGGAGTGCATGGAGTCGATATAGCACGGAAGGTCCTCGATCTCCGTAAGAATGTAATGATACCAAAGAAATCAGCCGCATTCCGGGAGGTCAGATCCGGATGAGCACAAAGGTTATGCTTTGTGCTCATTGTCCAACGACTCGCCATCTATTACACAATGTAAATAAAGGTTAATGAGTGTCATTGAGTAACAATTTGATTCATTGGACTTGAAATCTGTTGTTCTGCTGTGCGAATGAACTGTGCGACTGAGATCTAGTCGTGCGATTGAGCTCATACGTATGAATGAGTATTCGACTGGGCTTAGTCGTATGCTATCCCATGCGTTTACACTAGTCCTGCGACTGAACTCATACACATAGTTCAGTCATGCGATTTGGCCATTCGCGCAGCTCAGTCATGCGATTGAAGTTCATCAGGGTGTGTATTCGCATGACAGACGGTTTTTCCATTTAAATTGAAATTTTGAGCAAAACTTGATGTTAGATGCCGTGGTTCGGTTCATTCAACTCGCAAGTAACCGACATAACACCAAATAACCTTAATTTCAACATTATACTTAGTTTTAAAGATTTCTTATACAAACTAAGTCTCGGTTAAGTTTAGGGCTCAATTCAGTCGATTTATGGCATGATTTGATGGACATTTGAGTGGATTACATGGCACATTAACTGTATAATCACTAGAAATCGTTAGTTCACAACTATGAGTAGTCTAGGATAGTCACAAGAAAATTGGGTAGCATAATGGTACTTCGTAAGATTTAGGTGCGATTTGGGGGTGACTAGGAGTCTGCCACCCACTCCCCCTCCTTTTATACTAGGGTTTCTTTCAGTCATGCGACTGAACTTAGGCACTCTTGATTCGTGCGACTGAGGATCAGTTGTGCGACTGGCATAGTCGATCACCTTCAGTCGTGCAACTAGGTGTTAGTCGTGCGACTGTCTCATTCGGTCACCTCCATTCATGCGATTGGTCTTCTTGTGAACCAATCATGTGAATTTACACATGCGTATGGTTCAATCGCACGTCTGGTCATTACGTGTGGGTTAGTCGTGCGGTTGTACTCCTACATATGGTCCAATCGTACGGCTGGTATATACTCATGGTCCAGTCGTGCGAATGGCTCATACTTACGATTTTGACGTTATGATAATTTGACACTTAACCCTTTTTTTAACACTTGATAAAACATTTCGAGCATTCAATCATCACATACATGACCATTTTAACTTAGAAAACTGTTGATCACCTCAGACGTGATCCTTTTAACATTTGAAAACCCATTTGGTCACCTCAGACGTGACCCTTTTTAGTGATTAACTCCCAGATGGAATTTCAATGCATAGTCCGACGTTTAATAACTAAACTAACAAAAAATTAAACAAATTAAACAACTAGAGCTAAAAGACAAAACTAAAACATATTTTTTTAATTTTGTGTGAGGTGGAAATCTTAAGATAGATATCTAACAGATTTATTTCTCGAACAAACAGCTTCAAGTTATTTTGACCATAACTGGAACGATTCATTGTGGAATCATACAGGTAAATCAAATCATTCAAGACATGTTACCTAAATCTTTTGATTCTAGATTCTTGTTTTCATCGAGAGTCATTAGCAAGTCTAGGAAATCATACTAGTGCCATAAGATGCACATAGTGGTTTTGACTTTCAAGAGTTCCAGCCACGATGATTGTCAGTATACAAGTCCTCTTAAATCCATACATATACTTTTGACCCAGATTGGTGATGATTTAAGGTTTAATTATTTCAACAAGAATTTGTGGATCCCACGCTTATATGGTAATCAACGTTCCTGAGGAGATTTTTGAGCGTTCTACAGGTAGTATTCAAGAAGAAACTATTCTAGAGCTTTCAAAGAGATGCAAAGCATCAGGTCAGTGTCACCACACAGTAGATAGGCACACAACCAATCTTCTTGTTTGATCAATTTTATTCTTTATGCACTTATCGCACCAAAAACATAAGTTATTAGCTTGATTGCTTTTTGCATTTTTCATGTGCTTTGCTCATTTTATGGTCATCCGCACATATTTGTGACGTTTATTTTGCTCCTCACCCCTTATTAGAACTTTGTTGATTGTGTTAACCAGGGATAAGATGATAACCCACAGCTTGTTGAACAACTTAGTTTGAACTTGAAATCACCAACGAGGTTTACTTATCTATTGTGTTGAATCTACCGACACATCATCTAATGGTCTAGCAACCTTTAGGTCTACTTTCACCGTATTACCTTAGTAGTCGCTAGTTTTACTATCACTTTTCCTTTTATTGTTGCTTAGACTTTTCAGACTTATACTTTGAATTTTGCATTTTAAACAATTTCTTCTTTAAAGTCCCAAACTATTTGTTCCTCTATACTATTATTTTCCATAGTCATTGAATCGGTATCACAGATACGATCTCCTTACTCTTAGCTAGACTGTCCTCCTCCCTCATTTTTTTATGTATTGAAATTAAAACAACTAAATTTTATATTAACTTAACCTATTCTCCCCCTAAAATTCTAAAACCAAAAATGTTTTTGCGTTTAGAATATTAATAGGCAAATAAATAAAATAAAGTAAAAGAAAATAAAAAATTAAAAGTAAAAATTAAGTCTACTTGTCGGACTAAGTACTGTCATCGTCGGAAATCACGTCACTTTTCTTTTTAACGCCGTTGACCTCTAACAGATTAAGAAAATTTGGTTTATCAAATGCTTTTGTGTAGAGATTTGCGCGTTGCAAATCGGTATTTATTTTAACAACATCGATCAAATGCTTTTCAAAACAATCACGTATAAAGTGATATTTAATTCCGATGTGTTTGGTTTTAGGATGTTGGACCGGATTTTTAGTTACGGCTATAGTAGCAGAGTTATCAACATAAATAGGAGCGTTAGAGAATTGCAAACCGTAATCCCACATTTGCTGTTGAATCCAGATTATCTGTGAACAACAAGTTGCACCAGCAACATATTTAGCTTCACAGGTTGACAAAGCAACCAAGGTCTGCTTCTTACACTGCCAGGTGACTAATCTTCTCCCAAAGAAATGACATCCCTCTCAAGTTGACTTGTTATTCATTTTGCAACCGTCGTAATCCGAGTCACTATATGTTGTAAGCTCAAAATTATCATCATGAGGATACCAAAACCCGAGTGTTGGAGTACCCTTCAGATAACGAAATATCATTTTAACTCCAATGAGATGGTTGACCTTCGGTTTTGCCTGATATCTGGAGCATAGACACGTCGCATACATGATATCTGGTTGTGAGGTAGTGAGGTACATGAGAGATTCGATCATTCCTCAGTACATGATGGCATCAACCAGATCGCCACTCTCGTCGGGTGCCACATCGTGGTTCGTAGCAAGTGGAGTCCCAGCTATCAAAGCAATATCCATATCGAACCGACTGAGAATATCTCCTACATATTTGGTTTGATGTAGGAAAATTCCATTAGGTGTCTGATCCTCCTCTCACCCAAGAAAGAACTTCATTTCTCCTATGGCACTCATCTCAAAGTTTGCCTTCATTACTGCTTCAAATTCTTTACACAATTCTTCGTTTTGGACCCGAAGATTATGTCATCAACATAAATCTGTACAAGCAGTACGTCACCATTCTTTTCTTTGATAAACAATATAAAATCAATCACTCCTCTTTGAAACCTGTGATTCATGAGATGAGTTGAAATCTTCTCATACCATGCTCTGGGGGCTTGATAAAGCCCGTATACAGCCTTGGCTAGCTTGTAATCTCTCTCTCGATGATATTGTTAGTTCTCTAGAAAGATTAACATGTTGTCTTTATGTGTCTTTTACTATTTGTAATAGTATAGGGACTAGTTTTGTAATTTTGTTAGTTCCTTTTGTTTCATTATAAATAGCTTAGATTGTGGCAGTTAGTAAGAGAGACGAAATCTGCTTGCTTACTTTTTAATTGTCTTTGCTTGATGTTAATGAAACAGTGAATTTTGTTGATATCTTACTTGATTTGATTACTTTGTTTCTATTTCTTTGAATTGTGTTCATAGATCATCACAAATTAATACATTTGATCCTATCAAATGGTATCAGAGCTGTTGGTTGAGTGATTTTTGAGTTCTGTCGAACTGTCAAACTAAAAAATTCACTGAATCTGTGTTTGATAACCAATTCAATTGAAATTTTGTGGATTTCAGATGTGTTTCATCATCAGAAACATGTTTTAAACCATAATTAGCAGTTAAATTCATCAAATTTGAAATAATTTGTGGAATTTGTGTTCGAAAAGCTCACTATTTTCCAAACTGAAAATCAAAAAATTGATTGATTTGTTGTTGATATTGAAAGAAATTGATGTTAAAAGAATGATTATCAGTAGAAAACAAGTCTAATTGGAAAGTGTCAATCCAATTCATCAACTTTTGAAGAAATTCAGAAGATTGAGTTAGTTACATTCAAATGAACATGATGAATGTGGCGCATTAGGGTTGAAGTTTGCTGAAAATTTGTCTAAGTGTTAGGCGTTTGACTTCTGTATAGTCGCATTAACACTGTTTGGATGTTTTCAGTTCAGACGTTTGACTACTATTGAAGAGTACAAGTTCAGACGTATCATCTTTGTTGAGGCGTATTAGAACTGTTTAGACATTTGACAACTGTTGAGGCGCTTTACAACTGTGTAGGTGCATTACAACTGTTCACGCAGTTCACTACTGTTCAGACGCATCAACTTAGGCGGTTTGGAAAATTTTTCTAAGGCAGTCCCTTAGACATCTCTCAACCTAGGCGCATTAACTGTTTGGACGTTTGATTACTGTTCAGGCGCATCACCCTTGATACTTATAAATTTTTTTAAGAAAATTTTTCAAAAAATTTTTCATTTCTTTTCTTAATTCAAAATCTAAGAAAAACAACAAAAATATAAGAATGGTGAAATTAGAATATTCTGAAAATAAAGTTCCAAAACTTAAAAATAGAGTTGATTTTAAAGATTGGTCTCTTAGGTTAAAACATCATTTAAATTCCACTGACACTGATCTTTGGAAATCTATAAAGAAAGGACCATACATTCCTATAATCACTGATGGGCCTAGCAGAGGGTTTGTTTACACTAAAGATTCTCAAGAACCCTATCCTAAAGATGGTCTTCAAGGAGATGATTTGAGAAGAGTAAACAATGATATCAAAGCATATTCCTTGATGTGTAAAGGACTACCTCTGGAAGGTCTTGCAAGGCTTGATGGATATCAAACTGGATACACCATGTATAAAGCCTTAAAGACAATTTGTGAAGGTGGCAAGGAGATTCAAAATCTCAAGAAACAAAAGTTGAAAAGGCAATTATAATTGTTTCAACATTTGTCTGGAGAAACCATAAATCAGATGAGGAACAGATTTGTCCAACTTACAACTGAGATGTCAACAACTGGTATTAAGCCTGATCTTGAATATCTAAACTTGGACTACTCAATGCTTTACCCTCATCATGGAAACAAACAGTTACCTTACTAAATCATACTGAGAAGTTCCCTATGGATCTAGATCTAGTCATTGCCAAGATAGAGTCAGTAGAGATTGATGAAAGCTCAAGGAATAACAATAGAGCAGCATGAATGTCTCAGTATCAGTTTGTTGCTTCTCCTGCAAACACTATTGAAAATGCATTCATGGCAAAAAGTGAGAAAACTACAGAACAAGAGGGAGATTTGTTTGTTGGAGCAGGATTTTTCACCGATTCATCATTTACTAGTGCTCCTGCTTATACAACACAGTCTCATTCTCAATCTCCTCCTAAATCTTAGTCTCAAACATCTAATGTTCAAACAGAGACTTCTTCATCTAACTCTGCTAAATCTAGCAAAGTTAAAGATGTGAATAACATCCTGTTAGAGGATAAAGAGTCTAAAACTGCATTCATTGCATTTATGGTTAGTTTTCAAGCATATTAAGGTAGCCATTTAACTCAATTAGACCTTGTTTTGCATGATTTGTTTGAAATGGATAATGAATATGTTCAAGAGACGGCCTTAAACTGGCAGATGGTGATGATTGCTCATACGACACAAAAACACTCATAAGTCAAGAGGAAGTACAAGCCAAGTGCTAACAAGACTGTTGGATTTGATAAGTCAAAATCAAGGTGTTTTAACTGTAATAGTTATGGACATTTCTCAAGAGAATGCAAAGCTCCAAGGAATAATGGAGGAAATGCTCAATCAAGTTCTAGCAATCAGAGGTTTCAACCAGCTCAGAAGACTTTTCAAAAGCCTTATCAAAGTCTTCCTATGCCTGAGCCTAAATATGAAACAAAACCATCAGATGAAATCAAGAAAGCTTTAGTAGTCAGCATTAAAGATGGTTATGATTGGAGTGCATATACTAAACAGTTTACTAATGAGTTAACATCAAGTTTATCTCTTATTGCAAAAATCCGGGGAGAAGATTTGTCAAAAAATAATAATCAAAAGTGGAAAGTGAGAATGAAGAAGATGACTATGATTGGAGTCACAAATCTTATCCTAAGGAGGATACAGATGAAATAGCTCTAATGGCACACTTTGATCAACCTAAGGTTGACACTTCATCTTCAAAATCTGAAACTTTATCTCCAAAATTCCCTCAAATCCCATCTGAAGTGAGAGAAAAACTATGCACAAAATCATGTTATGAACATGTTGAATACTATAGAAAGTACTCATATAAAATATGTGAGAAACTAAAACAAGATGAGTCAATGCATACAAACTTAAATCTGATCATAAAACAGCAGATCAAATGATTATTTCTCTTCAAACTTCATGGAACAAAACAATAAAAAGAATTGGAAATTGTCTCTAAACAATTGGAAGAGATGACCAAAAATCTTGAACAGGAGAAGATAGCATATGATGCTACTCAAATAGATCTTGCTAAAGTAAAAAGTTCAAAAATGATTGTAGAATAACGGTAAGTAAGAGAAAAGATAAACAGAAAGCAGGGTTAGGTTTCACTTATGAACCTATGCCTAAATCTATTACAAACACTTTACTAGAGAACTATAATACACATGACCATTCACCTGAGAATAAAGCTAAACTTAAAGACTTTTAGGTAAAAAACAAGAATTCAGAAGAAGAAAAGGAAAATGTAAAAGTTTTTGTTGAAAATGATCAAGAAACGATTAAAAATGGCCATCCTATCAAGATAAAATCTTATGAACCAAAACAAACAAAACAAAACAGTTCTGATCAAATTCATTGTGTATTAGAAGAAGTGAAAGTTCAAAGCAAAGATAAAGATAAACAACAGGTAGGAACATCAGAAGATTCAAACACTATTAATCTAAAACAAGTTCAATCTGAAAAGGAATCTTCTTCTGATGATGTTCAATCTGGAAGTAACCAAGTTCTTCTAAGTGAAAGAATCAAAGAAGAAGAAAGAAATCATCAAAAACAAAATCTGAACAAAACAAAAGTTTAGAAAAGTTGATCAAAGCAACAAATCAGGCAACAAGACTTAAACCAATAAAGTTTGTGTCAGCCGGTTTGTTAAATATGAATTCTCTTCAAACCAACAAGGTGAAAATTATGAACAAATCTCACTCTGATCTGAAATCAAGTTCAGATTCTATGAATTCCGCTGTAGCAAAAAGATTTGTTCCTAATGAATTCAAGAAGGAAGTTTATGTTAAACAGATGCAAAATAACTTGGCACAAAATCAAAATATGAAAAATGAAAAACAACAGTTTAACTATTTGACACCAAAATATAAAAATGAATCAAATTAAGTGTCAATGTCAAAAGTTAACAAACAGTTGTTTATGACTCAACAAAAGTACTATGAAATGTGATATGAAAAATCATAATACTGCTGAGTGCTATTTCAACAAGTACTGTCACATATGTTACATGAGAAATCATTTCATAGCAGATTGTTATTTTAACAAATACTGTACTTATTGTGATGAGAAGACTCACAATACTACAAATTGTTATTTTGGAAAGAGATCACATACTAGAGGATTTGCAAATTCAAACATGAGCAAAGGTTATGTTAATCCTCAATATATGAGAAATCAAACTGATGGATTTCAAAAATTAACTAATCAACCTTCTTTAGGTTTAAGATCTTTTCAAAAGAACAATTATGTGAGATCTAAACAAAATGTGCAAGAACAATTTATACCAAGATTGGTAAGAATGACTAATAAAAAGTTTAGTCGTCAGTACGAGTCAAAAATTGATCAATCAAATGGTATCAATGTTTTCAAAAATAACTCAAACAATTTTCAAAACAAGATTGGTAGATTTATCAAGAATAAACCTGATTTGAATAATCTTCATTACAAACAATTTACCATTGTTGATAAATTTGGAAAACCCAAGACCATCTCGGCTTGGGTGGAAATCTCAACTTAATTTTCTTGTTGTGAAGGTACGCCCAAGAAGGCCACTTAATACATGTTATGTGGATAGTGGGTGTAGCTGGCATATGACAGGCAATACTGCCTTGTTACAAGACTTTAAGTTAAAGGATGGAACACATATCGCCTTTGGTGGTGATGCTAGTGGAAAAATAACAAGAGAAGGAATATTATCAAATGGGATAATAAGCTTTGACAAAGTCAACTTTTGTTCCCAGTTGAACTATAATCTTTTAAGTGTATCCCAAATATGTGATAAATCATACTCGGTTCTATTTGATGATTCATTTTGTTATGTTTTGAAGCTAGGTTTTCGATAATCAAAGATTGGGTAATTGTCACAGCTGAAAGGGATAAAGATGTATACAAGCTGGATATGTCTCAAGTTGATCCTTCAACTGAAACAACATGCCTAATTACTGAAGCATCAAATGATGAAAGGAAGCTTGGCATAGACGTCTTAGATATTCAAATTTCAAGAATATGAACAAACTTATATTAGGAAATCATGTCATTGGACTTCCATCTAAGAAGTTTGCAATGACTAATCACTGCTCAACATGTTTGAAAGGAAAGCAACAAAGAGGGCCTTATAAGGCCAAGCTCATAAACTCAACTTCCAAACCTCTTCAAATGTTACATATGGACCTTTTTGGACCAACAAAGTCAAGGGTATTGGATGAAAATCATATTGTTTAGTTATCATTGATAACTATACAAGATTTTCATGGGTTTTCTTTGTGCATGCTAAATCTGAAACGACTGATTTACTAAAAGAATTTATCATTAAAGTTGAAAATCAATTAAAAATAAAGTGAAAATAATAAGAATTGATAATGGAACGGAATTCACAAATGCTAAAATTGAAATGTTTTGTGCTCAGAAAGGGATAGCTCATCTGTTTAGTGCTCCGAGAACTCCACAACAAAATGGAGTTGCTGAAAGGAAGAATAGAACACTGATTGATGCTGCTCGTTCTAGGTTAGCCGATGCAAAAATTCCTATCACTTTTTGGGATGAAGCTATATCAAAGGTGTGTGTTTATTCAGAACAGAATCTTAATTGTGAAAGATAAAATGAAAACTCCTTATCAGTTAATGTTTGGAAGAAAACCGAACATAAACTTTCTAAAATCAATTGGTTGTCCTGTTATGATTCTTAATTCAAATAATCAGTTAGGAAAATTTGGAGCAAAATTGATAATGGATTTTTCATTGGATATTCATCTCTTTCAAAAGCCTATAGAGTGTATAACTCTAGGACGAATATAATTCTCGAAACATTCAACGTTAAATTTTTGGAATCCATCGGTTTCAAATGGTCCAGCATGGTTATTTGATTTAGATTCATTTTCAAATTCTTTTCAATCTAACATGTTTAATCAATCAGATTGTCTTGATTCTACAAGTCAGAAGACATCTAGAGGATATCATGGATCTTTAGTGAGGATTGAGATTTTGATGACCCAGAGATTCTAGCTCAAACTACCAATTTTTATTATTTGTTAAGGACTCAACAATTCGATTCAATGACAATAATCATAATAATTCAGCTTCGGAATCATTCAGTTTCATTATATGAGGAAGAATCATAACTGCTTCCTAATGATGGTACTGAGGTTGTGCATCCTGAGTCTGGAACATCATCCATCTCTGGTGATGCAGTTGATACTCGTAACTCTGATTACTTTATTAACTCACCGACTCAAGTCCAAACTTTAATCCACATTCTTCTAATTTGTTACATCAACTCTCCAACTTAAACCAAACAAATCTGGATGTTAATGTTCACTATGATGAGACTCCAACATCTCGTATTCATAAGAATAATCCAATTTCTCAAATTATTGCTCCATTGAATGAGAGAACAACAGGAGCAAGTCAGTACAAGCAAACTTGTGCTTATACTCTTGTTTTCTTTCTCAAATTGTTCCAAAAAATGTTACCGAAGCATTAAAGGACAATGGTTGGATAGAAGCTATGCTAGAAGAATTACTTCAATTCCACAAACAAGAAGTGTGGAATTTAGTGGATTTACCTAAAGGAGAAAATGCCATAGGCACAAAATGGTTGTTTAAATAAGACTGATGATCGTGGTGTAGTAATAAGGAACAAAGCGAGACTTGTTGCACAAGGATACACACAGAAAGAAGGGATAGATTATCATGAGGTGTTTGCACCATTTGCAAGACTTGAATCCATTCAAGTTTTCCTGCCGTCTGCTTCATTTATGAAATTTAAGGTTTATCAAATGGATGTAAAGGGTGCCTTTTTATATGGTCCTATCACTGACGATGTGTTTGTGAAGCAACCTCCGGGCTTTGAGGATGCAGAATTTCCACATCGAGTGTATAAGTTGAGTAAAGCTTTGTATGGACTTCATCAATCCCCTAAAATTTGGTATGAGACATTATCACAACACTTAATCTAACAAGGATACACAACAGGGAAAATTGATCCAACTTTATTCATAAAGAAGGATAATGATGATCTCTTATGTGTACGAGTGTACGTTGATGATATCATATTTGGTTCTACCAGTCCAAAATTGTGCAATGAATTTGAAGAAATCATGAAATCTTGGTTCCAAATGAGTTCTATCGGAGAGATTAATTTCTTTCTTGGACTTCAAGTCAAGCAAACTAATGATGGAACTCTTATCAATCAAGAGAAGTTTGTTGACAAACTCTTGATGAAATTTAAGTTGCAAGACTGTCAGTCCATATGAACTCCAGCAGTTCTTAACACCAAGATTGAACCTGATCCAAAAGGAAAATCTATTGATCAAACACTATACAGATCAATGATTGGTTCTTTGATATATCTTACTGCATCAAGACCATACATTATGTATGTTGTTTGTGTTTGTGCCATGTATCAATCTGACCCGAAAGAATCTCACTTAATTGCTGTCAAAAGGATATTCAGGTATCTCAAAGGTAAACCAGCTTTAGGGCTTTGGTATCCTTACAAGGTAACTTTGAATTACCTGGATATTCACATAGTGATTATGGTGGATGTTTTCAAGATAGAAAATCTAGTTTTGGTGGTGTCAATTTCTTGGTCCCCGATTAGTCTCATGGAAATGTAAGAAACAAAGAAATGTGTATGTTTCAACTGCCGAAGCTGAGTACATTGCTGCATGAGCAGGATGTTCTCATATCCTCTGGTTGCAAAATCAACTACTGGATTATGGGTTCAATTTTCTTAAAACACATATTTACATTGATAACACTGTAGCTATGTTCATTACAAATAATCCTGTTCAACATTTAAAAACAAAACATATCAAAATTCGATATCATTTTCTTAGAGATAACTCTAAAAAAGGGTTAATCATATTGATTCAAATTGCAACAGAAAAACAGTTGGCGGATCTATTTACTAAAGCCTTCCTACCAGGACGGTTTGTGTATTTAGTGGAGTCAATTGGTCTTATTAATCATATGTGAACTCCCAAAATCAAAAGACTATCATAACTGATCCTTTCAATGTTAATGGCCTATTTGTATTTTGTGTGTGTGCTTTTTTAGAAAAAACCAAATACAAAAGTATAAAATCAAACTCCAAAAATAGAGTTTTTTTTCTAAGTGTCAGTTTATTTTTAGACAAGAATCTGTTTTGCAATATGTGAGAAATGATAGTACATTAGTGAGATCAGTTGCATATTTTACTCATTAATAAAGTCTGACATGATCAGATATGCTGTGTAGACAATATCAAGCTACTATACACAAAAAGTAAATTCTTGTGATTACACAAAATCTTTATATTTGTGTGTATTCATCTGAGTACTGTTGAGATGTTTTGACTTATCAGATTGCTTGCTTCTTAAGTTACACCTCTCACACCTCATGGTGATGTGACTAATCATGAGATCTATTACAAGCATGATATCACTTCTTTGTTATGAGTCATCATAGACCTGAAGTGCTCAGACATCCTTTGTTGTATGTCATTACAGACCTGGATTGTCTATTTGATGCAAAAGATGCCAATGTGCACAATCTATTCAAATGGATAGATAGAGTTGATCAATGGTTATCCATGATCATTCCCTATTCATTTAAGTAACATGAGCACTGGTTATACATATGTTTCAGGTAAAAAGTTGAGTATGTGTTCTTTCTTGCATGTCTTCATGATAGTTGAGCTCTCTAAGTCTCTGTATTATCTACATCATGTCATATCTAAAAATATACTCTCATCAATCCAAGAATTGAAAAAGTAAGTAAGCTGATAGTTTGTCAAAAACACTCATTTTCTGTCCTTAGATCTTGTGTCTCCTTTGCTATGATATCATTGACCTGGAACACACTTGATTAGGATTTATTCATTGTCTATGACTATTCACATTTTTTTATTTTAATGTGTTGATCTTCATTGATATGATCTCACTACAGATATGAATCCTTTGTTTATACTAAATTTTGATTCTGATTTGATTTTGATTTTATGAATGTTTTATATATGTGAAGGCAATATAACAATGAATTGTGTGATCTTATTATGTTACCTTAGGAAACTTATAAGTTTTTCAAACATAAAAGTTTAGGGGGATTAATAAATGGAAGTGTTGTTTCTCAGAAAATCAAAATAAAATGTTGAATTGAAAGGATGATGCTATATGTTTAAAGTGTATGTGAGTTTGATAATGTAACTTTTGAAAATTATGATATGAACCTATATAAATTTGCAAGTGGAAATGTTTCTTGCAAAAGTTGAAAAATAGATATTTGATTATGCTTTGAGATTAAAATGAAGGGAAAGATAAATTTTCAAAAGTTTGAGATAGTATCTCCAGAAGTTGCAGAGCAGGACAAGAAATATTTCTTTTCAATCATCAATGTGATTAATGCGACAATGGAAAGAATATCATTAAGAAAGGCTCTTGCATATGCAAACATTGTTAAAAGGATATTAAAGACATTGAGTTTATGAGAATTTCAAGGAGAGGAGTATTAGAAATATACTCAAAGGAAAGTCAAAATCCTATTGAGTTATATGCTAATATTGATATCTCATGTCTATCAAAAGATACTTTGGAAAGAATGAACAAACATGAGATAAAGACAAATGAAGCAAACCAGAACAAGGCATTCTCGCAAGAAAATTTAAGGCTGCTA
Organism: Flaveria trinervia; assembly: GCA_025506515.1. Classification (NCBI taxonomy): domain Eukaryota; kingdom Viridiplantae; phylum Streptophyta; class Magnoliopsida; order Asterales; family Asteraceae; genus Flaveria; species Flaveria trinervia. Next base: position 52,881,680 of record CM046449.1, on the reverse strand, counting down.
TTGCAAATGCTTTGAAAGAACAAGAGATGTAAAAATAGAAGCCAATGTTCAAGATCAAGGAAGAACCTGAAGACTTCTTTGAAAGCTGAAGATAGAAGATGAAAGCTGAAGGATAAAGCTAAAGTAAAGATATAAAGAAGACATGATTGAAGATTTTGAAGACTGAAGACCATGTAAATCTTAGGGGGAGTATTGTTAGTTCTCTAGAAGATTAACATGTTGTCTTTATATGTCTTTTTACTATTTGTAATAGTATAGGGACTAGTTTTGTAATTTTATGAGTTCCTTTTGTTTCATTATAAATAGCTTAGATTGTTGCAGTTAGTAAGAGAGATGAAAACTGCTTGCTTACTTTCTAATTGCCTTTGCTTGATATTAATGAAACAGTGAATTTTGTTGATATCTTGCTTGATTTGATTACTTTGTTTGTATTTCTTTGAATTGTGTTCATAGATCATCACGGATTGATACATTTGATCCTATTAGATACGGATCCTCAAATCCATCGGGTTGACTAACATACACTGTCTCTCGGATTTCACCATGAAGGAATGCACTCTTCATATCAAGTTGATAGACTTTAATCTTCATATACGATGCATATGCTAGGAAGATACGGATGGCTTCCATTCTTGCCACAGGTGCAAACACTTCGTTGTAATTTATTCTCTCAACTTGTCGAAATCCTTAAACTACTTGTCTAGCCTTGTTTCTAATAAAGACCCCTTGGTCATCCTTCTTGCATTTCAAAACCTATTTAGTGACAATGACCTTAGCACCTTTAGGTCTATCTAGCAGAGTTCACACTCCTAACTTCTTGAATTGAAGAAGTTCTTCTTGCATGGCACTCACCCAAGCCTCATCATTTAAGGCGTCAGTTACATATTTTGGCTCAAACTGAGACACAAAACACCGATAAGCACCATCATGAAGGTAGCCTTTTCCATAACTAAGGCATAATCAACTGAATATAGCTGATTTCTTGTCTATACTCTGGATAGTAGATCCCCTATGACATTGTCCAGAGGATGATAAACAATTAGGAGAGATCTAGGAGTGGTGGGTTTAACTTCCTCATTATCCAGATTGTGAACCACAGGTTGAGTATCTAAGGCAGTGGGAGTATGGGGTTCCGAAGTGTTAGAGGCATCAACATCTGATGTGTGTGTACTAGTAGTAGTAGGAACCTGTTCCTCCTGATCCACCTGAATGTTTTCCACTTCTTCATCATCAGAAGAGGATTCACTTACCTCCAGTGCTCCCCCTGAGTTACTAGAAGACTAACCGTGTGAACCGGATGTTGTTGATTCTAGGGGCGATGTGTTTAAGACATCATACATAATCTTTGTTAGATAGCTCAGCATGAGAAGGAGTGAGAGTAATGTTGAAGGACTTGAAGAATCCATCATAAACGAAATAGAAGGTGTGTCCTTTTCCCACAAGGGCGATGGTGAATCTCTGAATGTCGACGTTGCACCACACTTCTACTTGACCCGTTGAGTTGTATCCTAGAAAAAATACCTTCTTCAGCCTTTTCACTGAACTTTCCTTTTTACTCATGTTTCTTCAGCAGTGTACATGGTGCACCAAATGGTTCAAGATACTCCAGATTAGGTTTACATCGTTGGAGCAACTCGTAACACGTTTTACTATGTCGTTTGACCACCAAGACTCGATTCAGAGTGTAACATGCATTTGTAACTAGCTCGTTCCAGAATGGATAGGTAGTTTCGAGTCTGCTAGCGTCGTCCTGGCTATCTCTATCAAGCTTCTGTTCTTCCATTCAGCAACTCCGTTCATCTATGGAGTGTAGGCAGATGTGAACTGATGTACAATTCCCTTTTCTTCGCAGAATGCCTCCATCCATTGATTTTTGAATTCTGTACCGTTGTCTGAGTGAAACTGATGTACTTTTAACTTGTCTTGAGATTCCAATGTGGTCATAAGCTGTTTGAACGAATCAAATGTTTCTGATTTGGATTTTAGAAAAAGAATTTGGATGATGAAATTAAAAGGGTTAATGTGAGGACAAGTTCACAAACATCAAGTTCAGAACCCAAAATGACTAAACCAATTAACCCCAAACGTGTTAATAATCAAATTCCAAATAAAATGAAAAGTAAAGATGTTCAAAATGTGAAAAAAACTAAAGTTGTTAATAAGGACGAAACATATAAAAGAGAAATGACAAAACCCAACCAGACACACCTCACACTATCACTAAGCTCAACATCACATAAAAAATTCTTCAATTTGTAGAAGCGAGATCTTGCTACAGTTGTGGAAAACAAGGACATATCTCTTCTAATTGTCCTTATTATAAGACGCCCATAAAGAAATTTGAACTTTATGATGCAAAACGAAGTTTTTCTAAAATAAGATCTAATACTCCACCTAAGAGTGTTAGTGAACCTAAAGTTCAAACCATAAGTCAGTCGTCCATTTACCACAACCATAAGATCTGACAACCCCACTGAATTCAAGAATTAGTGGATGGAGGCATACCATAGAGAAAGAGGAATTGTTCATCAACTCACCTCTCCCTACACTCCACAGATGAACGGTGTAGCTAAAAGAAGAATCAAAGTTTGATAGAGACTGCCAGAAAAATGCTAGCTAACTCAAAACTGCCTATTCAATTCTGGAATGAGGCAGTGGCAAATGCTTGTTACATGCTCAATCGAGTCTTAGTGGTCAAACAACATGGAAAAACATGTTACGAACTACTCCAGCGACGTAAACCTAAGTTGGAGTATCTACACACATTTGCCGCAACATGCACGTTGTTGAGGAAGACTCAGACTGCCAAGTTCAGTGAGAAGGCAAAAGAAGGTATGTTTCTCGGATACAACACACGACACAAGAGAGTTTACAACAACTCAATGATCAGGTAGAAGTATGGTGCAATGTCGATGTCCAAAGATACACCACCCCTCCTGCTGGGAAAGGCCCCTCATTCTTCTTTGACTATGATGGATTCTTTAAATCCTTCAATCTGCCGCCTTCTCATATTGATGATGAGCTTTCTACTAGGATGATGTACGATGTTCTTAACTCTCCTTAACCTGACTCGACATCAAATGGTCCATTAGATGATTCTTCTAGCCCTTCAGGGGGAGACCTTGAAGTAAGTGAGTCTTCATCTGATGATGAGGCAGTTAAGACTGCTAATGGGGACCGGGAGGAACAGGTTCCCACCAATGAAAGTACACAAGCATCAAATCTCGATGCTTCTGACACTTCAGAACGTCATACTCCAACAGCTACACATCCTGAACCTGAGTTTAACAATCTGGATAATGAGGTGGCTATTCCAACAACTCTCGGATATTAAGTAAATGTTTTTCTTCCCTAAGACAACGTCATTGGGGATGTTCGATTAGGAGTACAGACCAAAAATCAGCTATACTCAGCTGATTATGCATCGGTAATGGAAAAGAGATATCTTCATGATGGTGCATATCGATATTTTGTGTCTCAATTTTAGCCAAAATATGTGAGTGAAGCCTTAAACGATGAGGCATGGGTTAGTGCAATGCAAGAAGACCTCCTACAGTTCAAGAAGTTAGGAGTATCGACCCTTATGGACAGACCAAAAGGCGCGAAGGTGATTCTGTGAAGTCGGTATCGGAGCGTGCTCTTGATGGAAGGATAAACAACAACAAAAACCAAGTGACAATCAATAACACGAACTATAATAAATGGTTTCATTGATAAAACCTAACGATTACAAGCTCGTTACAACATAAGAATCAAGACTCTTGGCAAGGGAGATCGAGCATCATCTCCCCTCTCATCCGACAGCCCTAGGCTCTTGGCAGACTACTCTAAATACCCTTAATCTCTCTACATATTGAAACTGGTATATATAGGCCTCGACCGATATTAGATGTGATTGGGCCCATTTGTGCGATTGGACCATGCGTATGGTTCAATTGTATGACTGGACCATGTGTATAGTTCAATCGTACGACTGGACCATTTTTATGGTTCAGTCTTACGAATGTCCCAATCGCATCTCTCAGTCACACGACTGGTCCATTATCATGGTTCAATCGTTCGACTGAGTCTCGTTTGCATATGCTCCTGCGAATGACCTAGTTTCATGTGTTTACAACATATCAGGTGTAATACATTAAGCCTAGACTATTCAACAAGCGACAGACACACTATATATGAGAATATACGCTCAAACAAATTCCCCCTTGGATGTTGCGTGCGAATAGTAGATAACACCTCTTACAATCTTCAGTCAATCTTTGCATTGGTTCCAATAAAATCAAATGAAAAACCATAATAGCTAATGTTGCCAAACCGTCAGGTTGATACAGTATCCCTAAAATTGAATTTAGGCACAATAGCTTTCGTATACTTTGCAGAACACCATCATAGCAGCAGGATTCCTCATATGACTGATTTTTCTAGATATTGACATGAACAGTCTTCCATTGCTTTAATCATCACACAGGCTAACCTGATTAACATTAACACCTGCAGAAATTCCCCCTCAAATTCAGCATATTCGAATATATAGACATTGTATTCTTCTGGCGTCTTCATACGGTGTATTGGGCAAAATGTAGAGGGTTCCAATCCACAGCTGACAATCTCAACCAAATCAGCATGCTTTCGGATTCATCATCAGAAACCGGCTCACATCATCACTTTTTGATTGCGTCTTCAATTTCTCTATACATGGATTCCCCCACAAAATCAGCACCGACTGCTGACATCTTGTCTTCTCTCTTTCGTGTTCCAGCTACATTCACCTATTCTGGAAGTCCGACGATTAATGGGGTATACATCAAACTTATTGACAAAAGACTCTTTTTGAGTCTGGAACAAATACGACTGGTCGAGTCATACGAATGGTTTCATTGATAAAACCAAATGATTACAAGCTCGTTACAATATAAGAATCAAGACTCTTGGCAAGGGAAGATCGAGCATGATCTCCCCTCTCATACGGCAGCCCTAGGATCCACGTAGTCTACTCTCAAAACTCTTAATCTCTCTACACATTGAAACTGGTAAATATAGGCCTCCGCCCATATTAGATGAAACTGGGCCAATTTCTTCGACTGGACCATGCGTATGGTTCAATCGTACGACTGGACCATGCCTATGGTTAAATCGTACGAATAGACCATTCTTATGGTTCAGTCTTACCAATGTGCCAATCGCATCTGTCTAACACACGACTGGTCCATTAGCATGGCTCAATCGTACGACTGAGTCTCATTCGCATATGCTCCTGCGAATGACCTAGTTTCATGTGTTTACAACATATCCTGTGTAATACATTAAGCCTAGACTATTCGACATGCCTCATACACACTATATATGACAATATATGCTCCAACAGATTCACACAAAATTGGTCTTGAAGTGTAAGAAAGATGACCAAGGAGTCATAACCAGAAACAAGGCTTGACTTGTGGTTCAAGGGTTTAGACAAGTCGAAGGCATTGACTAGAATGAAGGGTTTTCACCTATGGCTCGGATGGAAGCAATCCGTATCTTTGTAGTCTATGCATCCTACATGAAGATTAAAGTTTATCACCTAGATGTGAAGAGTGCATTCCTTCATGGTCAAATTCGTGACACGGTCTATGTCAATCAACTCAAAGGATTTGAGGATCCTTATAATCGGGATAGAGTTTACAAACTGGACAAGGCTCTTTACGGGCTCCGTCAAGCCCCTAGAGCCTCGTATGAGAAACTCTCAACTCATCTTGTGAAACACAGTTTTCGTAGAGGAGTTATTGACTGTACACTATTCATCAAAGAAAAGGATGGAGATTTACTGCGGGTACAGATTTATGTGGATGACATAATCTTCGGTTCCAAAAACGAAGAATTACGTAAAGATTTCGAATATCTAATGAAAGTAGAGTTTGAGATGAGTGCCATGGGGGAGATGAAGTTCTTTCTTGGTTAAAGGCGGATCAAACACCAAAAGGAATCTTACTACGTCAGACCAAATATGTACGAGATATCCTTAGTCGATTCGACATGTAGAATGCTTCAGCAGCTGGAACTCCTGTTAGGACCGTGTACATACGGAGTACTAACTAATAATGCATGAAAGCAGATCTAATGGTGTGGAATCCTATTTTATTGGCGATCCAATAAGTGAGAACGCAATCCCGATCAATCTAGCGATTAAGAAATGTTAAGAACGATTAGAACAAGTTCAACTGCGAACTATGAACTGGAACATGCTTTTTGGACGTTCCGCACGGCTAGGGTACGAGTATGTGTTGAAATTCTTCAAGTGTATGTTAGGGTTTTCCAATTGTACGACTGAACCATTAGCATGGTTCAGTCGTGTGACTGAATCATGCGATTGATCCATACGCATGACTAAAGGTTCAGTTGTGGGACTGAGTCAATATTAAATCTCAATCATGTGACTAATCCAGTCTCCTAGTTCAGTAGTGCGATTGGTCCATTAGCATGAAGTATTCATGTGTATGGTTCATTAGCATGGTCCATTAGCATGAAGACTTCATACGATTAAATTTGAAAACATTTCTCAATAATTTTTGACTAAGAACTATGCACAACAACCACAAACCTATATAGTTAGTTCAACATACTTTAACACACAATAAACAATGAAACATTAAGCATTATAAGCATCAGTCACATATTGTAGTTCATTCAACTCATTCGTTACATATGTGTAAAACATGACACGCATTTACATTAAGCTCATAAATTAGGTACATATGTATCAACAAACTCCTCTTGGACCTAGTTTCCTCTAAACATCTAACATCTTTATATGCTCCTAAAATTTATCGTACTTCTCTTCTCTTGTAACTCCTGCATGTATTTCAAATGCAAAGCAGAGTCATTTAACATTCCGGAACTGGACGGCTTGTACAATATCTTGCGCGTCATAGAATAGTGGCCAGTTGTACAATGTGTAGACAACTTCTGCAGACAAGTTTGTAAGCCATATTGGGTCGAATACCCAGATAGTTTCCATTTTTCCTTCACTATTTGGAACTATGACCGCTTTGCGTGTTCTCCAATCATAGTACCTCCATTTGAAGTGTGGAGTGAAGTCCTGAGGCCTTTTTTGTAAGGGAATATTGGACATTGTCCGTGGGGGACTCCACTTCAACACGACTTTAGGCTTTCCAGATATGGGATCCATTTCAGACCTATGAATGTACCTCTTTGGTTGTTAAGGTCTGAAGTTTACCGATCTGGTGTGGTATTCCTTCTTTAGGGCAGCCTCAAACTAGCCTGACATCGTTCAAGGATCAGCATATAGCAGATTTAAGCGTGCCAGTTGGTTGAGCTCAAAACCTGGGATGGTCTTCAGACCATATGAATATTTGAAGTACTCTATTCCGTTCTCCCTCTTTACAGCATAAACATTTATATCCTCAAAATACGCCCACCCAATAATCTTGCCAGACACCTTCAGATGTTTCTTGACCTTGTAGAGTTTGGTCTAGGCATTTTGCTTTTGAGCTGTGCGTTGAGCTCGTATTTCAGCAAAACAAGCTGCCCATTCATCCTTCTTGATCTCAACATATGTGTCTGAGGCTTGGCTTTCATCCTTATTTGTTTCTTTATCCATCTCATCCAGTTTTTCAAATGTAGCACTGCCGAGAGTGTCACCCAAGTCGGGGATCATATTTCCCTCTCGGTCAGTGTACTCTGGATAGTGCTCAGACGTGAAATCCTCAATCTCTAATTCAACAACGTCATTTAGTTCGTCATCACTCATAATATTAACCTTTGGAGCGTCTTTGATGATCTCGTCAGGACTCAGTCTGAACATCTCTGCAAGCTGCTCATCGGTGAGGTCGTGTATGATTTCTCCTTCTTCAGGAGTGTAGCTCAATGACCTTCTCACAATCCCTTGCAAATCAAGAATCATTATGAATAGAGTCTTGATTTGCTAAAGGGGAGCAATATCATAATCATCTTGCTGGGACGTTTTACCTGCTTGATTTAAACATTTAACACGTCAATCATTAGTAATTAATCAAGACATTTAATCATAGATAAACATAGATAATCATAAATTACATCAATGTAATATTTGAATCAAGTACACAAGTTTTCTTAATACAAAACATCTAATCTTTACTTTTATCTTGATTAGTCAATTATTCAACAATAGGGGCTGAAGATGATGCTCCTTGCCCTTGAGCTCTCTTAGTGCGTCTTTCTTGACCCTGAGCAGAGGCTGATGCCGTAACATCACCTTCTTCATCATCATCATCTCATCTCTTCTTTCCCCTAATTCCTTCATCATAACCCTCATCATCTTCATTAGAATCATCCTCATTGTCATCCTCATTATCATCATCATCATCATCATCACCTTCCCTAATCTACAGAGGCTCATCTTTTGATCCTTAATGTCTGAGCATGATCTTCTTGATCTTTGCCTCCAAATCCTCAATCCTCTTAACCGAATTAGCATTATGGTCCTGTATAATCTACTAAACTTGAGCAGCATTTAGCGCCACAAGTTGGTTTAGCTGTGTAGCTATTTGCTCATCGCAAGATAGCATCTTTCGCACCATCCAGTTTTGATTGGCTAGCTGTTCCTCTACCCCGATAGAGGGTAAAGTGGTATTTATAGGTTAGGGTTCTCCAATCGTACGACTGAACCATTAGCATGGTTCAGTTGTGCGACTGAATCACACGATTGAGCCATACGCATGACTGAAGTTCAGTCGTGCGACTGAGTCAATCTTATGTCACAATGGTGCGACTATTCCAGTCTCATGGTTCAGTCATGCGGCTGGTCCATTAGCATGAAGTCCCTTTGCATGAAGACTTCATATGATTAAGTTTGAACACATTTCTCAATGATTTTTGACTAAGGACTATGCATAACAACCCCAAAACTACATTGTTAGTTCAACATACTTTAACACAAAATAAATAATGTAACATTAAACCTTATAAGAATCAGTCATATATTGTATTTCAATCAACTCATTCGTATGCACGGGGTTCCTTGATTTGAGCAATCGCACCCTCGTTATCACAAAGAATTTCTAGGGGGTCCTCAATGGAAGGGACCACCCCTAGATCGGCAATGAACTTCCTTAACCATGCAGCTTCCTGAGCTGCTAATGAGCAGCAATGTATTCTAACTTTGTAGTCAATAATGCCACCACATCTTGCTTAGAGCTCTTCCAAGAGATTGGTCCTCCATTCAAGATGAAAATGTACGCCGATTGTGATCGTGAATCATCCCGATCAGTTTCCAAACTCGCATCCGTGTACCCTTTACTACGAGTTCCTCCTCACCTCATCCATAGATTAGGAACATATCTTTACTCCTCCTTAGTACTTAAGTATTGTTAGGATCAGTGATCTATGTTGGATTGATTGACGAGTATTTGCAGCGGAATTCAAACAATGAATTAGTCGATTCACAAGAACAAAACGATATTCAATGAAGAACAAAGACGGTTATAGAGAGAGAATATCTGCAAATATATTTCATTCAATATTCGCTTTCGTGGTAACAGAATGTCACAATTATGATTAGGTCGACACCTCTTATATAAGAGATGTGACGTCTGCTGATGTCACTTGATAGTGACATCTAACAGATTTATTACAACTGAAACACAACTACTGAAGATGTCAAAACAGCTGACATATTCTTACAAAAAGTTCTAAGTGTTATCAGTTGTTGTAACTACTGAAATATAAAACTACTGAACTACAACGACTGAAGAACAAGCTCTTCAGTCGTTTTACAAAACTACTGAAACTAGAAATATAAAACTACTGATATCACAACTACTGAAGAAGTACTCTTCAGCAGTTGTGACAAACTACTGAGGCTTCAGTACTTGATCTTCAGACTTTGACCTTCAGATGTTTCATCAGCTGATGACTTCAGTAGATATCATCAGCTGATGTCAGTCTTTGTCTTCAGACTTTGTACATCAGTTGTTGATCTTCAGCACTTGTAAACTCTTCAGCTGTTGTACTTCAGTACTTTGGTCTTTCAGCTTCAGCACTTGTATTCTTCAGCTGTTCAGCTTCAGTACTTGTGTTCTTCAGCTGTTCAGCTTCAGTACTTGTGTTCTTCAGCTGTTGTACTTCAGCACTTTAGTTCTTCAGCTGTTGAAGTCTTCAGCACTTGATCTTCAGCTGTTGAAGTCTTCAGCACTTGTCAAAATACTGATGAAGCTTTCAGCAGTTGTTGTGATACCATGTGGGACATAGAGGTTTTCTGATCTTGGCTCATTGGTTCTTTTGGTCCAACAAACTCCCCCTGAACCAATGCAGCCAAAACCTCTAAGTTATTTATTATCCCACTTATTGTTGGCAAAAGATTGGTCTTTTTCCTTCTTGATCAGTAGAGAAGATGACCCATGTAAGCTTCGGCCTGGGAAGAAACCTCAGGTATTTGTTTGGCAAGGTATGAATGGGAACTCTGTTTTGGGGAACTGGACACAGAGTTGTTATCCCATTCATGAGATTTACTTCCCCATAACGAGTTTGTATGACTCTCGAACATAGGCCTCAAGTAGAACAACTTGTTCCTCCTTGGAGAGTTCTTCTACTCCACCTTCGAAGAAGAACTCTGGACCATAGTACTCAGATAAGTACTTCATGGTCCTGCCATTTTTCAGTTGTACTGTAGTTACCTCCTATATACAAATTCATCAGGATGGGTGCCTTCAAGGAGTAACTGGAGCTCATTCTTCTGGATGTCTTCAAGCTTTTTATATAACAACCCCTTTTTATCATCTTGTTCTCTAGTAAGGCTTGAGGGGTCATCTTTACTTGATGCGCTTTCTTGAATTCATCAATGATTTCCCAGGGTGTGACTACAATGGCCAACATGATGGTAGAATCTACTGTTTTTCTAACCTGGCCATTGTATCTGTGTGGAATAGTTCTTTTATGGATTCTAGAACTCACCCTGGGGTCTGGCCATACTCTCACTCTCTCCTTCTGATACTGAAAAGTGTGCCTGAGAGTGTACAGCCTCTGAGCATGCCCTTTCATGGCTTGAATAGATGATGACTGAGGAAATTCCTTGTCAACCATCTTCAGTAGTTGCTCATCATGCTGTTTCTGCTGTTCTTCATCTTCTATCTTGACTCTGACCTTTTCCCTTTGAGAGTCAGGTGTGATCATGGTTGACTTCTGGTTTTGGTAGCTTTAGAATAGCAGAGAGTGGCAGACTATCATCTTCATCCTCTTCTTCTTCTTCTTCTCTTCCATCCTCAGCACCCTTCTCCTCCTTCTAGGTGCATCATTGGATGATGGTTGGGTTGGTAAAGTAATTGGTGTTGAAGGAAGAGGATGTTTGGACTTTGGCTTAGAGATTGGTTTGGAGATTTGAGGGGTAGGCTGTGTTTGAGTGGGTGGAAGGGAAGGTTGATCCAGCATCTTGGTAGTAAGTTTCGCCTTTGTAAGTTTAGCCATTTCCAACCTTTTACCAGCCCCAGCCTCATCAAGGGCTTCAACAATAATCCCCTTGTGGAATTGCTCAGACAGACAGATTCTGGTGGCTATATCCAGAATACTGTCCCTGGTCCACGCGTGAATCTCCATTAAGATCTTCCTAAGTATTTTGCAATGAAGTGGACCATGATCTCCAATCTCTCTTTTTCAAGAGCATCATACCCACCCATCGGGTTTGAATCTCTTGCACTTCCAACCGTCTGATCTCACTAGCCAATGTGGCTGTATCAAACCCTTGCCAGAAGAGTTGTTCAATTATTTATCCATGGATCGGCTGTGTGTAATGTCAGCTCTTTTTACCAGCTCTTCCAAGGATTTGTCTTCAGCAGTATGATCATCAACACTTTTCTTTCGCTTGTAAGTGAGCAATGGTTGCTTTTCCTTCTCCTCCTCTTGGGCTTGCTTCTCTTCTTCTCTTTCTTCCTCTGTTTTTTCCTCTTCTTTTCTTTCACTGCAGTACTCTCCCCCTTTTTGGATGCATTGGAGGAAGGGGTTTGTACCACAGAAAGTGTCTTTTGCACAGCAGCATCAATCAAGGGTTGTAAAGTTGAGGAAAGCCTCTCATCAATGGCTTTAATCATAATATCAATGATTATAGGTGTGATGAGAGGGAGGAATTTTGAAGTACAGCACCTATTTGCTCAGGAGGTTCTGTTCCTGAGAAATAGGGCTTGAAGCAGAGGCAGGTGGTTGAGTTTGGAGTGGCTCAGTGTTTGGGGAACCTTCAACTGAAGGTGCCATCTGTGGGTTGGTGGAGGCAGATGGTCTTTCTCCTTGTGTGAGTTGGTTAAGCAGGTTTTGCAGCCTACTGACTTTCTCTTCAAGGATTGTGTTCTGGGCAAGAACATCATAGAAAAAGCCCAGGTCATCATCAGCCGAAGCTGAATCATCTGACCTCCTGCTTGGAGCAGGATTTACATGCACTGGGTGTAGACCAGTTGTTGCATGTGCCCCTTTTTCTTGGTACTGGGGACTTCCAGCCTCAGGACAATGTCCATCATCAGCTGTTACCTCTAGTGAGGTCTTAGCAATGTTACCAGCCTCATTCTAATCATGTGCTGATTCAGAAGAGGTGGCAGCCTCACTAGATATTCTAAGCTCCTTATCTACACCAGGAGATAGAAGTGGTAAACCCCTGTGCTGTGGGTTCTCAAGTGCACTGTGTTCCTCCCCCTCAATTGTAGAGGTGTTCCCAGTAGTAAGTGGTTTCTGGGGAGGGGTGAGGAGTGCAGTTGAGTCAGCTTGTGCAACTATTAAAGTTGGGCTGTGAGGGGCGGTAACATGGGGTGAAGGGATAGAATCAGTTTGCACCTGGGGAGATTGGTGCTCTTCAATGGCAATCCCCTCAAGTGAGGAAGATATCAGATATGTAGGTACCCCTTTTGTGGTTGCTGCAGGCTCCTGTTGAGAGGAATCCTGAGCGGCTATGGCCGGAAGAGTCCTTCTATCCACTAGGGGGTTTGGACGAGTGGATATCTCCTGCGTTTGTGTTGCAGGGGCATCCTCAGGGGAATCAATTCCCTGAGTAGCCGTTTTGGGTTTCTTTTTGGTGGGTTTGGTGGGGACTTTTGATTTGGAGGTGGTGGCTGTGGGTTCCAGCTGCGTGGGTTTGCGTAGCTTGGCAGCCAATTTGAGTGTATGGTCAGAGTTGTGCTGGGAGTATACTTCCGGCAGAACAGCCGTAGCAGGGACTCCCAAGCCAAAAAGTCCCTCAGCATTAAGCTGGTTTGTAATGATGGCCATTATGAACCGTGGATATAGTATCCAACGTTAACAGTTAGTTTTGAGCCATATCCTTGAGCTCCGAAAATATTATTTCTGAAAAGTTTAACGGTTGTTGCTCAAGAATAGAATACATTAACTGCTGCCACTTTGACGACATTTGATCCCAAGACGAAGTCTTAGGAGCCAAATATACATTCACCATGTGAAAAATTAGGCGTTCGGCGTCATGGAAGTGTTTCTTCATGATAGTGGAGGCACTGAGATTGCCCTGATATCCATGCTGGGCAAAGGATAGATCTGTGGTGCCCTTGGGATATCCAGCAGGAGAAATAGCATCATCCAATGAGAATTTGGCGGATTATTGCAGGAGTGATGACTACTTCTTTGTTGTTGACGACCGACTGGAGAGATGGTGTGTTGTTCTCCCCAGTGGTAATAGTAACGTTCATCCAAAACTGTTGGAGGGATTCGGCATGTAGATGGATTCAGAAGAAATGCCGTTTGGTATTGGGACTCAACCATAAGGTCGATAGCAGTATCGAACTTAGCCCAGACAGGCGATTTAGTAAGGTAGGCAACACAGTTGTGTCGCGGTTTAATTTGCATGGACGCCATTGAGAAGAGAAAAGGTTTGGGGAGGAACGTTAGGTTTGAAGAAGATGAAGCATTGAAGGATTAGGTCAGGGATATTTATAGGGTACGGGTAAGAAAACGACTGAAGGATGTGGTGTTAGTCATCAGTAGTTTTAAACGACTGTTGACATGGTATTATCCTTTCAGACGTTGAAACAGCTGAAGTCGTGGTGTTAGGCATCAGAAGTTAGAAAATACTGAAGACCGTGGTTTTGACTTCAGATGGTTGAAACAACTGAGGACTTGGTGTTTGTCATCAGTAGTTGTGAAACTACTGAAGACAGTGGTTTTGTCATCAGCTGTTGTAAACACTGAAGACTTGGTATTAGTCATCAGTAGTTATAAAACTACTGAAGACATGGTTTTGCTTCAGTTGTTTAGAATGAAACAGCAGTTGTTGAAACAACTGAAGAGAAAGTTCTCTTCAGTAGTTGTCGTCAATTCATAGCCTTTCAACTGTTTCATGCTGTCCTCAACACTTACTCATCAGACTTTGCATCTGATTTTCAGGTGTTTCATAGACATCAGTACTTATCTGTTTATACTGATTTCAGTAGTTGTAACTACATCAGTAGTTGTAACTACATCAGTAGTTTGGAACAGATAAAGTACGTCAGTACTTGTGAGGCATTTAGCCATCAGTAGTTATAAAAAACTACTAAAGGGAAAAGGACTCAACAGTACTTATATGTGACATTGGTACCAATGATCATCAGTAATTACTACTGAAATCATCAGTAGTTGTCACTTATTCTAGATGCAGCATACCAAGCCTTAACACTAGGTTTTGGAAAGTAGAACTATCCAAAGGCTTAGTAAAAATATCTGCAAGCTCATCAGCACTAGGCACAAACTTAGGGTCAATCAGACCTTTTTCAAAACAATCCTGAATAAATGATGTCTGATCTCTATATGTTTGGTCCTAGAGTGCTGGGCTGGGTTTTTGACAATACACAGAGCTGAAGCACTATCCATTAACAATGGAGTCTTAGTCTCTGTAATGCCATAATCCAGAAGTTGGTTCTGAAGCCAGAGTACCTGAGAGGTGCAACTTGCAGCAGCAATGTACTCGGCCTCAACAGTTGATGTAGCAACAGATGTTTGTTTCTTACTCTGCCAAGAAATCAAACAGTTTCCTAGGAATTGACAACCACCAGAAGTTGACTTTCTAGTTAACTTGCACCCTGCATAGTCACTATCTGAAAAAGCAACTAATTTGCAAGAGTGTCCAGTGGAATACCATAAACCCAGAGATTGTGTACCTTGCAAATATCTAAAGATTCTCTTGACTGCAATCAAATGAGACTCTTTAGGAGCAGCCTGAAATCTAGCACAAACACATGTAGCAAACATAATATCTGGTCTAGAAGCTGTTAGATACATCAAGGACCCAATCATACATGTGTAAAGTGTTTCATCAACAGCTTTACCTTTCGGATCAGCATCCAGTTGTGTGGTGTTGCACATGGGAGTAGAACAGGGCTTACAGTTTTGTAAATCAAACTTATTCAAAAGATCTTTTGTATATTTTGACTGATGAATAAAAATTCCATCAGCCTTTTGTTTGATTTGCAAGCCGAGAAAGAACTGTAATTCTCCCATTGCACTCATTTCAAACCTCTTTTTCATCAATGTTGTAAAATCATCACACAACTGGGGATCAGAGGATGCAAAAATAATGTCATCAACATAAATCTTAACAAGTAGCTTATGCTGATCCACCTTCTTAATAAACAAAGTTTTATCAATGGAGCCTCTAGTGAAATTATTCTTAAGAAGAAAGGTAGAGAGTGTCTCATACCAGGCTCTAGGAGCTTGTTTCAACCCATAAAGAGCCTTATCAAGTTTGTACACCCATTCAGGATGTTTATTGTCCTCAAAGCCTGGTGGTTGACACACATAAACTTCTTCCTTTATTTTACCATATAAAAATGCACTTTTAACATCCATTTGAAAAACTTTAAGATTGTGGAATGCAGCATAGGCTAAGAACAATCTGATTGCCTCTAGTCTGGCTACAGGGGCAAAGGTTTCATCATAGTAAATACCTTCTTCTTGTGAAAACCCCTGTACAACCAGTCTAGCCTTGTTCTTAACAATAAGCCCATTTTCATCGGTTTTATTCCTAAACACCCATTTAGTGCCTATTGCACACTTACCTGGGGGAAGAGGAACAAGTTCCCACACTTGCTGTTTCTTGAACTGAAGTAGCTCAAGCTGCATGGCTTCAACCCATCCATTGTCTCTCAAAGCAACATGGTAGTTCTTTGGCTCTAGCTGACTGATGAAGAGAGCATAGAAGCAGAAGTTAGACAATTGACTTCTTGTTGAAACACCAGCATTTATATCACCAATAATCTGAGACATTGGGTGATTCTTCAGTTCTTGATAAACATTAGATCTCTTCAAGTGTTTGTAGGACTTTCAGCAGTAGCAGATGTTGATGTAGACTCTTGAAACCAAGAATTAGATGGTAACTCAAAAGATGTAGAGGAATCAGAGATCTCATCAGCATTTGTTGTGGATGGAACTGCTGAAGCTACAGGAACATCAAATTTAGCAGACACCAGCATTTGATTGATAAGGTATTGGATGATCACACTCTCCTGAGAGCCAACAGGACAGGAAGAGTGTATGCCTTAGATCTTTCCAAGAAAATAGATCTCAGAGGCAATCCTTGCCTATTTTTCAAAGCCTCTTCTCAAGAATCTAAACTGTGGCACAGAAGGCTCGGTCATGTTAATTTCAAAAACATGAATCGGCTAATCCACAATAGTTTAGTTAGAGGCGTACCAATAAAGGAGTTCCACTGTGATGAAACCTGCACTGCTTGCTTAAAAGGAGAACAACACAAAGTCTCATTCCCTCCTATTGAAGAGCCTAAGTCCACTGCCTGCTTGCAATTACTGCCTATGGATCTATTTGGTCCTGTGAGAGTGATGAGCATGGCAAAGAAGAAATACTGTCTGGTAATTGTGGATGATTACACCAGATTTGTATGGACTTTCTTTCTAAATTCAAAGGATGAGGTTCCTCAGAAGATCATTCACTTTGTGTTGTATGTTGAGAAGCAGTATTCCCTTCCAATCAAGTGTATTAGGAGTGACAATGGAACTGAATTCAGAAACCATACACTTGATGACTTCTATCTTTCAAAGGGAATCAAAAGGCAGTTTAGCATACCACGGACTCCTGAACAAAATGGAGTAGTGGAGAGAAAGAACAGGACCCTAATTAAAGCTGCAAGGTCCATGCTGGCTCACTCTGGTTTGCCACTGACCTTTTGGGCTGAAGCTGTTAACACAGCTTGCTATGTGCAGAATAGAGTCTTAGTAAATCAGAGGTTGATGAAGACTCCATATGAAGTTCTTCATCACTTGGCTCCTCTAATTTCATTTTTCAAAGCATTTGGGTGTCCCTGTTTTATTCTCAACACAAAGGATCAACTCCAAAAATTTGATCCTAAGGTGGATGCAGGGTATTTTGTTGGTTATTCATCTACTTGCAAGGCATACAGAGTCTTCAACTGCAGAACAAAGATAGTTGAAGAGACTTTGCATGTGAAGTTTAATGAATCTCCTATGGACAAGATTCCACAAAACCCTGTGGAGTTGTTTGATTTGGACATACTGCAATATGTTCCTTATCAAACTCCAGCTGTTGCAGATCATGTGGATAAATCATCTTCTGCAGCATGTCTTCCACCTGGTGGTATTGATGATGATGATGGTAATATCAATACTCACCTATTCAAGTTTAGTGACCAACTGCCTGTGTCTGCTAAATTTGATGTTCCTGTAGCTTCAGCAGTTCCATCCACAACAAATGCTGATGAGATCTCTGATTCCTCTACACCTTTTGAGTTACCATCTAATTCTTGGTTTCAAGAGTCTGCATCAACATCTGCAACTGTTGAAAGTCCTACAAACACTTGAACAGATCTAATTGTTTATCAAGAACTGAAGAATCAGCCAATGTCTCAGATTATTGGTGATATAAATGCTGGTGTTTCAACAAGAAGTCAATTGTCTAACTTCTGCTTCTATGCTCTCTTCATCAGTCAGCTAGAGCCAAAGAACTACCATGTTGCTTTGAGAGAGAATGGATGGGTTGAAGCCATGTAGCTTGAGCTACTTCAGTTCAAGAAACAGCAAGTGTGGGAACTGGTTCCTCTTCCCCCAGGTAAGTGTGGAATAGGCACTAAATGGGTGTTTAGGAATAAAACTGATGAAAATGGGCTTATTGTTAAGAACAAGGCTAGATTGGTTGTACAGGGGTTTTCACAAGAAGAAGGTATTGACTATGATGAAACCTTTGCCCCTATAGCCAGACTAGAGGCAATCAGATTGTTTTTAGCCTATGCTGCATTCCACAATCTTAAAGTTTTTCAAATGGATGTCAAAAGTGCATTTCTATATGGTAAAATAAAGGAAGAAGTTTATGTGTGTCAACCACTAGGTTTTGAGGATAATAAACATCCTGAATGGGTATATAAACTTGATAAGGCTCTTTATGGGTTGAAATAAGCTCCTAGAGTCTGGTATGAGACACTTTCCACTTTTCTTCTTAAGAATAATTTCACTAGAGGCTCCATTGATAAAACTTTGTTTATTAAGAAGGTGGATCAGCATAAGCTACTTGTTCAGATTTATGTTGATGATATCATTTTTGCATCCTCTGATCCCCAGTTGTGTGATGATTTTACAACATTAATGAAAAAGAGGTTTGAAATTAGTGCAATGGGAGAATTACACTTCTTTCTAGGCTTGCAAATTAAACAAAAGGCTGATGGAACCTTTATTCATGAGTCAAAATATACAAAAGATCTTTTGAATAAGTTTGATTTACAAAACTGTAAGCCCTGTTCTACTCCCATGTGCAACACCACACAACTGGATGCTGATCAGAAAGGTAAAGCTGTTGATGAAACACTTTACAGATGTATGATTGGGTCCTTGATGTATTTAACAGCTTCTAGACCACATATTATGTTTGCTACATGTGTTTGTGCTAGATTTCAGGCTGCTCCTAAAGAGTCTCATTTGATTGCAGTCAAGAGAATCTTTAGATATTTGCAAGGTACACAATCTCTGGGTTTATGGTATTCCACTGGACACTCTTGCAAATTAGTTGCTTTTTCAGATAGTGACCATGCAGGGTGCAAGTTAACTAGAAAGTCAACTTCTGGTGGTTGTCAATTCCTAGGCAACTGTTTGATTTCTTGGCAGAGTAAGAAACAAACATCTGTTGCTACATCAACTGCTGAAGCCGAGTACATTGCTGCTGCAAGTTGCACTTCTCAGGTACTCTGGCTTCAGAACCAACTTCTGGATTATGGCATTACAGAGACTAAGACTCCATTATTAAAGGATAGTGCTTCAGATCTGTGTATTGTCAAAAATCCAGTCCAGCACTCTAGGACCAAACATATAGAGATCAGACATCACTTTCTTCAATATTGTTTTGAAAAAGGTCTGATTGATCCTAAGTTTGTTCCTAGTGCTGATGAGCTTGCAAATAATTTTACTAAGCCTTTGGATAGTTCTACTTTCCCAAACCTTGTGTTAAGGCTTGGTATGCTGCAGCTAGAATAAGTGACAACTACTGATGATTTCAGTAATAATTACTGGTGATCATTGGTAACCATGTCACATATAAGTACTGATGAGTTCTTTCACCTTCAGTAGTTTTATACTACTGACGGCTAAATGCCTCACAAGTACTGAAGAACTTTATCTGTTCGAAACCACTGATGTAGTTACAACTACTGATGTAGTTACAACTACTGAAATCAGTACAAACAGATAAGTACTGACGTCCTATGAAACACCTGAAAAGCAGATGCAAAGTCTGATGAGTAAGTGTTGAGGACAGTATGAAACAGCTGAAAGGCTATGAATTGATGAAAACTACTGAAGAGAACTTTCTCTTCAGTTGTTTCTACAACTGCTGTTTTATTCTAAACAACTGAAGCAAAACCATGTCTTCAGTAGTTTTATAACTACTGATGACTAACACCAAGTCTTCAGCTGTTTACAATAACTGATGACAAAACCACTGTCTTCAGTAGTTTCACAACTACTGATGACAAACACCAAGTCCTCAGTTGTTTCATCACCTGATATCAAAACTGTCTTCAGTAGTTTTATATCTACTGATGACTAAATTAGAGACTTCAGCTATTTCAACGTCTAAAAGGGTAATACCATGTCAACAGTCGGTTTAAAACTACTGATGACTAACACTAAACCCTTCAGTCATTTTCTCACCCCTACCCTATAAATACCTGTCCTCTTCTCGAATGTTTCATTAGCCGTTATTTTCTGAGCTTCTCTCTCTCAAACATGGCGACCATGAGTCTGAAAACACGACATAACTGCGTTGCATACCTTACCAAGTCGGCTTTCTGGAACAAATATGATAATGCCATTGACTTAATGGTGGATTCCCCATATCGCACAGCCTTTCTCTTGAATCCGACCATCTACCCTGAATCCCTCAGTCAATTCTGGTCAAATGCTTTTGTTCATACTGATGAGTCTACCGGCTAACTCTCTGTTCGGTCCCTTGTCAACCAGAAACCAGTGGTCGTTACTGCCGACATCATTCGTTAGGCCTTACACTTACATGACTCCACCATTGTGACTGAATACCCAAAGGGCACAACAGATATGTCCTTTATCAATCATGGGTATGAAGGTGATCTTCGGGCTACAACCATTCTCAAGAAACATTTCCATGACGTTGAAAAATTTATTTTTTATATGGTAAATGTCTGCTTAGCCTCCAAGACATCTTCTTGGGATCAAATGTCATCCCAATGGCAACAGGTATTGTATTCTATTTTAGAACACCAACCGCTAAACTTTTCTGAAATCGTGTTTCTAGAAATAAATAACTTGGCTCAGAAACCTGCGGCAAACCGATGGCCATTATATCCTAGGTATCTGATGGCCATTATTTTAGATGAATTAAAATCTGATGCCTCTAGTGAGGTATACTCTAGGCACAACTCAGACCTTACTCTCAAAGAAGCTACCTGAATGCTAAAGCCCAAGCACAGGGAACCCACAGCTTCCACCACCAGAACCAAAGTCCCCACTAAACCAAAACCAAAACACCCGAAAACACGGAGACGAGTCCCTTGAAGATGCTCATGTATCACCCAGGCAGGATATACTTGCTGATTTAAACCCCCCAGCAGTATCAGAGACTCTACCAGCCACAGCCGCTCAGGATTCCTCTCAAAAGGAGCCTGGAGCCACCACAGAAGGGGTACCCACACATCTGGGATCTTCCTCACTTGAGGAGATTTCCATTGAAGAGCACCATCCTCCCCAGGTGCACACTGCTTTTACCCCATCTCCCCATGCAACCGCCCCCCAAAGTCCAACCATAATCATTGCAAACGTGCTGACTCAGCTGCATGCCTCTCCTCCTCCCCAACAACCACCAACAAAAGGGAGAACCACAGATATTGAGGAAGAGGATCACCATGCTTCTGACAACCCACAGTACCGGGGTTTACAAGTTCTATCTCCTAGTGTAGATAGGGAGATTAGAACATCTAGTGAGGCTGCCACCTCTTCTGAATCAGCACATGATCAGAATGAGGCTGGTAACATAGCTAAGACCTCACTAGAGGCAACAGCTGATGAAGGACACAGTCCTGAGGCTGGAAGTCCCCAGTTCCAAGACAAAGGGGCACATGCTAAAACTGGTCTACACCCAGTGCATGTACATCTTGCTACAAGCAGGAGGTCAGGCGATTCAGCATCTGCTGATGATGACCTGGGCTTTTTCTATGACGTTCTAGCCCACAACACCATCCTGGAGGCTAAGGTAAGCAGACTACAAGAACTGCTTGCCATGAAGTCTCAGGATGTAAGTCCATCTGCCTCCACCAACCCACAGATGGCACCTTCATTTGAAGGTCCCCCAAACACTTTACCCTCTCACTTCACTGAGCCTCCAGCCTCTGCTTTTGGCACTATCTCTCCGGGTCAGAACCCCCCTGAGCAGATGGTTGCTGTATTCCAACAATCCCTACCTCTCATCACTCCCATAATCAATGACATTGTTTATAAAGCCATTGATGAGAGGATCTCCTCAAGTCTACAACCACTCATTGATGATGTTGTGCACAAGAAACTTTATGTGGTACAAACCCCTGCCACCAATGCATCCAAAAAGGGGGAGAGTACAGCAGTGAAAGAAAAGAAAAGAAAAAGAACTGAGGATGAGAAGGCACAAGAGAAAACCAAGGAGTTGGAAAAGGAAACGGAACAACAACTGATCACTTACAAAAGAAGGAAAAGTGCTCGTGATCAAACGAATGCTGAAGAAAAATCCTTGGAAGAGCTGGTAAAAGATGCAGATGAAACACACAGCCGATCCATGGAGAAAATCATTGAGCAACTCTTCAAGCAAGGCTTTGATACAGCCACACTAGACAGTGAGATCAGGAGGTTGGAAGTAGAGGAAATTCAAAACAGATGGGCTGGGTACAATGTGCTAGAGAAAGAGAGATTGGAGATCATGATTCGATTCATAGCCAAATACTTAGGAAGATCACTGATGGAGATTCGTTCATGGACCAGAGACAGCATTCTGGCTATAGCCACCAGAATCTGTTTGTCTTAGCAATTTCATAAGGGGATAATCATTGAAGCACTTGATGAGGCTGGGGCTGGAAAAAGGTTTGAAATGGCAAGACTCACAAAAGCCAAACTAACAACCAAAATGCTTGAACAACCTTCCCAATCACCCACTCAAAAACAGCCTACCCCTCAAATCTCCAAACCAATCTCAAAACCCAAATCCAAACATCCTCACCTTCAAAACCAATTCCTTTACCACAAAAACCAACCCACCATCATCCAGTGATGCACCTAGAAGGAGGAGAGGGTGCTGTGGATAGAAGAAGATGAAGAAGAAGAGGATGAAGATGATAGTCTGCCACTCTCTGCTGTTCTAAGGCTACCAGAACCCAGGAGTCACTCATGATCACACCTAAATCACAAAGGGAAACAGTTAGAGTCAAAATAGAAGATGAAGAACAGCAGAAGCAGCACGATGAGCAACTACTGAAGATGGTTGACAAGGAATTTCCTCAGTCATCATCTATACAAGCCATGAAGGGCATGCTCAGAGGCTGTACACTCTCACACACACATTTCAGTATCAAAAGGAGAGAGTGAGAGTATGGCCAGACCCCAAGGTGAGTTCTAGAATCCACAAAAGATCCATTCCACATAGATACAATGGCCAGGTTAGAAAAACAATAGACTCTACAATTATGTTGGCCATTGTAGTCTCACCCTGGGAAATAATCGATGAATTCAAGAAGGCTCATCAATCAAAAATGACCCCTCAAGCCTTACTGGAAAACAAGATGATCAAAAAGGGTTTATTATATAAGAAGCTTGAAGACATTAAGAAGAATGAGCTCCAGTTACTTCTGGAAGGCACTCATCCTGATGAATTTGTCTATAGGGAGATAACTACTGTGGAGTTGAAGAATGGCAGGACTGTAAAGTACTTATCTGAGTACTACGGTCCAGAGTTCTTCTTTGAAGGATGAGTAGAAGAACTCTCCAAGGAGGAACAGGTTGTTCTCCTTGAGGCCTATGTTCGAGAGTCGTACAGACTTATCATCGGAAGTAGATCTCATGAATGGGGTAACAACTCTGTGTCCAGTTCCCCAAAACAGAGTTCCCATTCATACCTTGCCAAACAGATCTCTGAGATTTCTTCCCAGGCCAGTGCTTATATGGGTCATCTTCTCAACTGATCAAGAAGGAAAAAGACCAACCATTCTGCCAACAATAAGTGGGACCTCAATAAAGTAAAGGTTTTGGCTGCATTGGTTCAGGGGGAGTTTGTTGGACCAAAAGAACCAATGAGCCGGATCAGAAAAACCTTTATGTCCCACAGACATCACAACAACTACTGAAGACCACAACAGCTGAAGACAACAGCTGATTACAAAGTTTGAAAACACAAAGTCTGAAGACACAAGTGCTGAAGACAAACTCTGAAGACACAAGTGCTGAAGACAAAGTCTGAAGACAAAGTCTGAAGACACAAGTGCTGAAGACAAAGTCTGAAGACACAAGTCTGAAGACAAAGTCTGAAGACATAAGTGCTGAAGACAAAGTCTGAAGACACAAGTGCTGAAGACAAAGTCTTAAGACACAAGTGATGAAGACAAAGTCTGAAGACACAAGTACTGAAGACAGTCTGAAGACACAAGTGCTGAAGACAGTCTGAAGACACAAGTGCTGAAGACAAAGTCTGAAGACACAAGTGCTCAAGACCAAAGTATCAGACGTTGTCACAACAGCTGAAGAGGTCTTCTTCAGTAGTTGTGATGGTTTACCTTTCAGTGGTTTCTTGTTTCAGTATTTGTAAAACAACTGAAGAGTATGTTCTTCAGTTGTTATTGTTTCAGTAGTTTCTTTTCAGTAGTTGTAATAATAGTTAACACTTAGCATTTTTGTAAGAAGATGTCAGCTGTTTGACATCTTCAGTAGTTGTGTTAACTATCAGTAGTTTGTGATAAATTCTGTTAGATGTCACTATCAAGTGACATCAGCAGACGTCACATCTCTTATATAAGAGGTGTTGACCTAATTGTAAGTGTGACATTCCGTTACCACGAAAGCGAATATTGAATGAAATATGTCTGCAGAATTCTCTCTATCTATAACCGTTTTGTTCTTACATTGAATACCTTTTTGTTATTGTGAATTGGCTAATTCATTGTTAGATTTCCGCTACTATACTCTCTAATCAATCAAAAGTAGATCACTGATCCTAACAAAGTGTTTGTATGCGCTTCTTATTTATATGACCAAGACGGCAATGCCAAAGATAGGTATCACTCAAATCTAATTTGAGTTTTTTAGTGTTGGTTGACTACAATGAGCTATCATATAATGTATTTTCACGAACCAATTCATAATTACCATTAACAGGAATAGCTTTAAAATAAAATGTGCCATTTAAGGAAACATGAATTTCATTCTCAATAAATGACAAAACATAATCATATTGTCTCAATTGGGCAACAGAAATATGTTCCTAGTCCAACTAGGAGCATCCAAAATATTGTTCAAAATTACTTCCAAACCATTTGGAAGCTTCAAGATGTAGTCCCCTCAGACTTCAACTTGAACCTTTGCCACATTGCCCATGAAGAGGCTCACATCCCCTTTCTTGAAGTCCTTACTTCTTTTGAACCCCTGCAATAAGTTGCAAATATGAGTTCTACATCCGGTATCCAATACCCATGTGTTAGAGGATATTAGATTTAGACCAATATGGATCATGAAACATGTACCTCAGGTTTGCCCGGCATCCTTCTTTGCTTGCAACTCTTTGAGATGGACTGGGCAATTTCTTGCCCAGTGTCCAATCTCCCCACACTTGAAGCATAGGTCATTTGAAGCAACCTTTTGCTTCTTCTCCGCTGGTTTTGGTGGTGGCGCTCTAACCACTCCCTTTCCCTTTCCCCTAATGTGCCCTTTACCCATGGCAACATTTGCCTTGGGTGCGGGGTGAGGTCTCTTCTTGTTCCCACCTTCATTGATGGTGAGAACGGGTAAAACCCTTTTACCCATGGTCGCCTTGGCAGTTTTTAGCATAGAGTGAAGCTCACTTATGTTCTTGCCCCATCCGTTCATGTTGAAATTCATGACAAAATAGTCAAACCTTTTTGACAAAGAGTTGAGGATCAAATCCATAGCCAACTCTTTCGAGAGGGGACAATTCAGCCATTCGAGGCGGTCAATGTGGCTTTTCCTCTTAAGTACATAAGATGAAACAAATTGGGTGCCATCCATACAACATGCATGGAGTGCTCGAACTGTTTCGAAGCGCTCAACCCGTGCTTGTTGTTGGAATGTTTTCTTCAACTGGGTTATCATGTCGTATGCTCCATGAGGTTCATACTCCTTTTGGAGATCTGGAGTCATACTTGCCAACATAAGGCAAGACACTTGGACCGAGTCCTCAATGTATTTCACCTAATTATTATAGGCCACCTTATCATCCTCACTAGGTTCATCGGGAATCGAATCATCTAATATGTATGATCATTTCTTTTGCTTGAGAACAATTCTCAAGTTTCGAAACCAATCAATAAAGTTGTTATGGTTTAGACGCTCCTTTTGGAGAATGGTTCTTAGTGATAGTGAGTGAGCGGTCGGAATTTCATTTTTATCATTATTGTTGGTGGCCATCTACAAAATATAGCAAAGTTCAATTTTATTAATTTCGATATTGTCCATATTTTATTAATTAATACCCTTTTTAAGTGTCTTACACAATATTAAAATCTATAATCTAACGTTACATTTAAATAGTGGTTAGGTGACCTTTATCCCATTATTTAAATTAACAAGGTAGTCAACGTTTTGACAATTGCAACCCTTTGCAACTTCTAGGGTATGGGATCGACTTTAAACATCATATGAATAGTCGGCATGTTAATCCCATCAACACCTTTGTAAACCATATTGTAGGTGATCCATTTAACATGGTTTGCAAATCAGGTACCCTACTTGCACACACACATGAGTTTTCCAACATAAGTGGTTAGGTGACCTTTATCCCACAAATATGGTATCCCCACCTCAAATCACAAGTTCCCTCAAAATGGTTAGGTGACCTTTATCCCATGAAGAGTTTCCAAGTGACTCAAGTGTTGTGCAAAAGGATGGTGTTAAACTTGTTTAAAAGGAATTTAAGTCTTCATAATCTTAGTTTAGAAAACTCTATGTATCTTATATTTGCATGCTTTCTAATACAAGGTACCCTATTGTTCACTTTTAATAAAACCTCTTTTATTAAAAACATTAATCCATTTAATAACCTTTTATTAACCACTTAATGATAAGGAACCATCAAATGTTCAACTTGTTAAGTTTGTTAATAAGTTTGTAATGCATATCCAAATATCAACCAAACAATCAAACAACAAACATCCAAACAAGCATAAACATATAAGCATGAGTGCATAACCATAGCCACTAAGTTGACCACACTTGTTTGCCATCACAAGTGTTGTCATAAGGTCTTTCCCGAGGGTGAAGATGACACATCAAAATGTGTCCATGAACTCCCACTTAAATCCACATCCAAATGCTTCAAGTGTCCATGTCGTTTTTGTGTCCTTCTTTGAGTCTTCATCTTGTGCATCTTCTTTTACAAAATTATATCCTAATACAATTTTTATAATAAAATAAATGCACCTAATCTATTTATTACATAATCAAATGAATAAATAAATTACAACCCAAGATACAAAACACAAATTACAACCCTTTCAAGAAACAAACCAACATGACATACAACAATCAACCAAAACCAAAACCAAACACATGAGGCCAACGCTATGTTACGCACCATAATATGAAACACATTCAACATCCAAGAACAACAAAGAATCCCTTATTTCAGCCCTAAAGTTTCAGCCAACATAAACTAAAACTTTAAGGTTGTCCAAACAACATAGTCAACCATTTGACATAATTCTTCCAAGGTTTATACTAAAGCATGCAAGATTAACCTTGAAAAATTAGGGATTCATACACCCACAACAAAACAGCCCCTAATGGGTTGAAAAGGTCCATGAAAACTAACTTTTCAAGACCTTTTGAAGCACATATTTCATATAACCGGCTCTAGATGCCATTGATGGGTTTTGTCAAAAGTAAAACTCTTAGTTTAACCATTAAACTATGAAAAAGAAGCAGAATAAAAGGGTTAACTTATGGTTTATAATCTGAAAAATTTTACCATATTAAACCACCAACAAAACCCAAGTATGAGGATCGAAATATATATGAATACTATGCTATCAAAACATAAAATAACACCATAGGGTGTTTATAGAAACAACCTTTGTTGAACGAATGTTGTAGATGAAAACATTGAAGAAGATGATGTTCTTGAGTAGATAGCCTTCAAAGGAGAAGACCTCAAGCTTGTATCCCCACAAGCCCTTCCAAACACCAAGCTTGTTAGGAAGCACAACACCAAAGAAGTCTCTTTCTGAGCTCCTCAATCAAACCAAAAAATTCAGCTTGTTCTCTTGTATAATCCGAATTTTCAGCCACTTTTGAGAGAGTTTTTCTTGAGAAAAGTTAGAGAGAGAAGTGTGTAATGAATGAAGAGTGTAAGAGAGGAGAAAAGAGTCCTTGGACCAAGACAAAAGGTGTCTCCCAATACACCCTTTGGGGCGGCCGACATTTGCAAGGAAAATGGGTTCCCCCCATTTTAGTTTTTATAAAAAAGTTACACTCTTAGCCCTTCATTTTATAAAATTAAAACCTCTTTTATTTTTATAACAATGACACACTTTCATTTGTTATTATTTAACGAAGTTAAATAATGAAACAAACAATTTCTCATGAACAAATTTTCCATATAATGTTGTTCTTTTGCACAAGCAACATTTTAGAAAAACCTATTTTCTAAATTGGTGTCAGGTATTATTTGTTTGATCTTATCAACAAATAAATACTAATTGGTGTTTGTATAGCTTATTATTGGGTATGACCCGACTTGGATCATAACGTACTAACCACATCAATCTTGTATGTGTCTTGGGCATATGAGGTCCAACACCAACATCCTAAAACAAAACACATCGACATTAAATATCACTTTATATGTGAGTGTTTTGAAAAGCAATTAATCGATGTCGTTAAAATTAATACTGATTTTCAACACGTCGACCTCTACACAATAGCATTTGACAAAGCTAGGATTATATTTTTTATATAGGTTAATGGTGTGAAAAAGATAAGTGACGTGATTCAAGAAGATGACAGTCCTTAGTCCAATGATTAGTTTCTTAGTTTATTAGTTATTTTTCTTTTGTTTTATCTTAATTTTCTGTCTATTAAAATCCAAAAATATAAAAAGATTTTCGGTTTTAGAATTTTAGGGAGAGAATAGTTTTATGTTAGTATTTAATTCATTGGAGTATTTAAATACTTAAGGAAAACGCGAGGAAAGGGCAGATCACCTCATATAAATGAAATAAATTCTATGATTTTGATTCAAAGCTATGGAAAATGATAGTACACAGGGAACAAATTGGTTGTGACTTCAAAACTAATTTGCTCTAAATGCGAAATTCAAAGTACAAGTCTTAGAAGTCTAAGCACAACCAAAGAAAAATGATAGTTAAAATAGTCTGCTACTAAGGTAAAATAGAGAAAGTATACCTAGAGGTTGCTAGTTCATTATATGATGTGTCGGTAGATTCAACACAATAGATGAGTAGACTTTATTGGTGAATTAAAATTCAAAGTAACTTGTTCAACTTGCTATGTGTTCTCATCTTATCCCTGGTTAACAAAATCAACGCATTTCCAATAAGGGGTGACGAGTAAAATAAATGGCATAAATGTGTGCGAATGACCATAAATACGAGCAAAGCACATGGAAAAACTGCTAAAAGCAATCAAGCTAATGACAAATGTTATTGGTGCGTTATGTGCAAAAGAAAAATAAATGCTCTAACAAGAAGATAGGTTATGTAACTCTCTCCTATGCGGTGGCACTGACCTAAGGATAAGCATAACCTAAATATTCTAGAATTCATTGTTGTTTGCGCCTCTCTGCTGTGCGATGGCACTGACCAGATGCTTGACATCTCTTTGAAAGCTCTTAGAATAGTTTCTTCTTGTTCATTACCCATAGACTGGTCAAAAATCTCCTGAGGAATGTTAATTACCATATAAGTGTGGGATCCACAAATTCTTATTGAAATAATGTAACCTAATACATCCCCAATGTGAGTCAAAAATCTGTGTATGGATTTAAGTGGACAAGTATACTGACAATTATCGTGGCTGCAATTCTTGACAGTCAAAATCATTGTGTGCATCTTTTAGCTCTAGTATGATTTCTTGAAAGTGCTATTGACTCTGAGACAAAAAAAGAATCTACTATCAAAGTGCATATTAAAAGGGGTTCCTAAATGATTATGCAGACAAAAAAAGAATCTACTATCAAAGTGCATGTTAAAAGGGGTTCCTAAATGATTATAATTTACCTGTATGATTCCATAATGAATCTTTCAAGAAATGATAAAATTAACTTGAAGCTGTTCTGCTCAAACCCAAATACAACAAAATTTTATCTTGTTTTTTTCTTTTAAATTTCAAAGTTGTATTCAATTTTCTAGTTTTTTGTAGTGTAGATGTCGGACTATTCAACTAGATAAATTCTGGGAATCACTCACTAAAAAAGGGTCACATCTAAGGTGACCAATTGGTTCTAAACTAAAAGGATCATGTCTAAATGATCAATGGTTATAATGTTATAATCAATAGTTAAATATGTTAAGTGATTGAAAGTATAAGAGTTCAAGCTCATAAGTATGAGCCAATCATACGATTGAATCATAGGATAATCCAATCGCACAACTGAACCATAAGTATGAGCTAGTCACACGATTAGACCATGAGTATGGGACAACCATGCGATTGGACTGCAAGACTGAACCAATCATACGAATGGATGAAGGAGTATGAGCTAGTCGCATGACTGAACCCCAGTCTCACGACTGAAGAATGAGTATGGGCTCAGTCGCACGATTGAAGCATAAGTATGGGTCCAGTCACACGACTGAAACATGAGCATGGGCTCAGTCGCACGACTGAAGCATAAGTATGGGTCGAGTCGCATGACTGAAATTTAAATCGTATAAATAAGTGGGTCAGTCGGTCGTAACCCTTACCACCCTTCAAATTCCTCTGAAATTGCACATAGAAACATACTCTACCCAAATTTCTACTGCTGTGATTACTAGCTGATTAGTGATTCTAACGATTATTCTTCTCATCTACATATACTGGGCGACTGCAATCGATCCAAATGAACATCTTACTCACATCTTTGAGGACCAATTGGCCTAAAACCTAGAACCAAGACTAAACCATAAAATAGACCACTTAACTAGACATAAATGTTGGTTTAAAGGACATTAAGTGTTATTTCAAGTCTCTGCGAGTCTAATGAGTCTAAACACGAAGTCTAATATAAAGATTTGACAAAGATTCATATCTAGGGTACGAATCGTCATGCTAATGAAATTCAGTCGCACGATTGAGCCAGGCGAACGACTCCATCGCACGTATGAATCATGCACATGGGTTCAGTCACACAACAGACCCAACAACATGGTGTAGCATATGCCTAAGATCAGTTGTAGGCTCAATCGCAAGACTCAACTCAGCTACAAGATCAATCGGATGACTGAACTCAATCGTAGGACTAAAACTCAGTCGTATGGTTCAGTCGCATGACTGAACCAGTATAATCAAAACAGCTTAAGTTCAAACCATCTTCTGTTATGCATAAATCTAATGTATATGTTTCTTGTGTTGCAGCAACATGGCTGATAAATGGACGATGAGCACGAAGCACAACATATGTGCTCACTTAGATATGACCACTCGAAATGTTCCAAATTTGCTGGGATCATAGCCTTTCTGAGGAGATCATGGATCTTCAAGCCAATATCTACACCCTGCATGCCATACACATCATTACAACACACTTTCTACGAAGGTGCTACAGTTAACAGGTCCACTGAGCCTCACAATATTCGAAGCTCGATCTTCGGGCAGGAGATTAGTATTACTGCTGATGATCTAAGACGGGTCCTGGATCTAGGTGAGGATGGTGCTCACACAACCAAACTACACCTTCTGACCATTCGGGGATGCTTTAGGCTAATGAAGTACACTGGGGACATCAACGCAGGTGTGCTCAACAAGAGAAACTTGTGCCCCCCGTTTAAGTACTTAGGTCATGTCATTCTCAAGTGCATGGCATCTAAGAGAGGAGGGTTTGACAAGATATCTAATCAAATTCAGAATGCATATGTTGCCCTGGTACTGAATCACCCATT
Organism: Flaveria trinervia; assembly: GCA_025506515.1. Lineage (NCBI taxonomy): Eukaryota > Viridiplantae > Streptophyta > Magnoliopsida > Asterales > Asteraceae > Flaveria > Flaveria trinervia. The sequence continues at coordinate 52,849,909 of CM046449.1, read as the reverse complement.
CAGTTTCTCTCACATGATGTTCTCCTACATGATTGAGAACATCAAGGCTAAGGGCAATGAAGGCTTCGGCATGTACCAAGGTTTGTACAAATGATTATTGATGAGAAGCTCCTTTGCTGCCAGGGAGAAAGACGATGCTGTGATTTTGGAGGTTATGGATGACACCACATTGGGTAGGATGAAAGTCTATCGGGGGAAGAAGGTGAAGCCCCAGGTCAAGAGATTGTTCGCGCATTTGGCCACCGAGGAGTATGTGGCACCATCTCGTAATAAGTTGCATCACGATGATAGTGACTCCGATACTGAACCTATCATGGCACCCACCAATAAAGTAGACGACGATGACGACGACCATAATGATGGTCAAGGTGGTGAGGCACCTGGTGGAATAGAGAAGGCTGGCTTCCACAACCACTCACCAAGCGAGTACCTCCACCTAAGCCCAAATGGCCCATGGCTCCTCTCTACCCAATATCGGGTTAGAGGAACAGCTTGCTAACCTTCACTGCATTATGCTAAGGCTGGTTGCCACCAATGAGCTAAGGGCTACTCAGCTAAACAAGCTGATGGAGGTGAATGCAGCTCAGGCAAAGCAGATTGTATTGCTCAGCGAGAGGAGTGCCCAGTATGAGAGGGCTCTATGTCGCGCCCACCATGCACTTACTAGTCAAAATGAGCTGGTGCTGGCTTCGGTAAAAAGGATAAAGGATGTGTAGAAGAAGAATAAAAAGATTTTGCTAAGGCTTAATGGATTAAAGAGTGAGCCGTTAAAGATTAAGGATGGTGATGATGGTGATGATGGTGATGATGATGGTGATGATGATGATGATGGTAAGGATGAAGATGAATGTGATGAAGAAGAAGATGTTGAAGGAGGACCAAGTGGTAAAGATAAAGTGGATGATGATGATCAAGAAGGTGATGCTGCTGCATCAGTCTCCACTCAAGCGTAGGAGAGGCGCATAAAGTGAAACCAAGATCAAGGAGCCTCATCCTTAGTTCCTCCAACTGAAGAGACGATAGATCAAGACAACAGTAATGATTAGATGTCTTTGTATTTAAAACTTTTGTACTAGAATTATATATTAAATTAGTGTAATTAATGATTATTGATATGTAAATATCTTTATTAATTATTTATGTGTGATGTGCTTAATGTTTAATCAAACAGATGAAGATCAACAGACAGATGATTATGATGTTGCTCACTTTCAGCAAGTCAAGACTCAACTTACCATGATTCTTGACTTGCAAGGGGTTGTTAGAAGATCTATGAGCTACACACGGAGGAAGAAGAGATTATACATGATCTAACAGACGAGCAACTCGCTGATATGTTCAGAATGAATCCTGAGGAGCTTGTCAAACATGCTACAGAAGTTGATGTTATGAGTGATGATGAGCTGAACGATGCAGATGAGATTGAGATCGAGGATGTCACAGTAGAGCGTTATCCAGAGTACACTGACCATGAAGGTAATGTTATCCCCAACTTGGGTGATACTTTTGGCAGTGCTACATTTGAGAAGCTGGAAGAATGGAAAAAAGAGAAAGCAAAAGATGAAAGCCAAGCCAAGCTTCGGATGCTAATGCTGATATCAAGAAAGCTGAATGAGTAGCTTGTTTTGAATAGATGAAAGCCCAATGCGTGCCCCTAAAGCAAAACGCTTACACCAAGCTTTATAGAGTCAAACGACATTTAAAAGTGTCAGGCAAGATTATAGCTTGGCATATATTGAAGATTTGGATGTTTATGCTGGGTGAAAATGGAAAAGGGGATTGAGTACTTCAGATATCCTCATGATATGAAGACTCTTCCTGGTTTTGAGCTCAACCGACTGGCATGCTTTGATCTACTCTATGCTAACCCAACAAAGATGTCAGGTTGGTTTGAGGCTGCATTGAAAAAGGAATACCACACCAGGTGTGTAAACTTCAGACTTCAACAACCGAAGACGTTAATTGATACGTCTGAAGTGGATCTTATATCTAGAAAGCCTAAAGTAGTGCTGAAGTGGAGAACTCCATGCACAATGTCCAAGATTCCCTTACGGGAAATGCCTTAGGACTTCACTCCACACGTCAAATGGTGGAATTATGACTGGAGGACAGGGGAAGCGGTCATAGTCATATAAACTAGCAGGGTATTTGACCCAATGTGGCTTACTAACTAGTCGGCTAGAGATGTCTATACTTTATACAGTGGCCACTATTCTATGACATGCGGGACATAGTACAAGCTCTTCAATTTCAACACATTATACAGCTCTGCTTTGCATTTGAGATACATGCAAGAGTCATAAGAGAAGAGAAGTACAAGAAGTTCCAAGAACATATGAAGAATGTTAGATGATAGAGTAAACTAGGTCCTAAGGGGAGATTGTAGATACAGTTGTTCCATTTTTATGTGCTTAAATGTAAAATTCTTTCATGTCTAACATATGTGTAATATAATGAACTAATGAAATATGATTTATGCTTTGATGTTTATTTATATTTAATTCATATGTATTAACTTCTTATATAGGTTGAGGTTGTTGTACACAATTCTATGTCAATAATGATTGAGTAATGTGTTCAACATAGTCGGATGAGTATTCATGCTAATGGCCCATACTTATGGACCATACACATGAATATATCATGCTTATGGACTAGTCGCATGACTGAACCAGGAGACTAGATCAGTTGTATGATTGAGACATAAGATTTACTAAGTCGCACGATTGAACCTCAGTCATGCGTATGAATCAATCGCATGATTCAGTCGCACGACGGAACCATGCTAATGGTTCATTGGTACGAATGGAAACCACTAACCTATAAATACCACCTAATTCATGGAAAAATAGAGACTAAGATAGATATTACGCATACACATAAACCCTAGCCATCTAGAGCGTCCCAAACAACTAGTCCAATTTCATAGTTCGTTCTTGATCGATTCCCACACGTTCTTAACATTTAGTTCAATCTTATATCAATTGGGTTATCATTCTCACTGATTGGATCACCAATCAAATAGGATTCTAAAATATTTGATCCAATATAAATGCAGAATCAGTTAGTACTCCGTACGTACATGGTCCCTAGCAGTTTCAATGTAAACATGTGGTTGGTTTTGAGGATTTGTGATCTGTTTTACTATTGTTTTTGGTTTAATAGTATTAGGTTCAATTTTCTCATTAAGTGTAACAGAGTCAGGCATGACACTATAATTGCCATTGTATGGTGGAGGACAAGTGTTTTACCTAATCCCGGACATGTCCTTGGGATCCTTTTGAGAATCAAGCATCTCTTGCAGCTTGACTGAAGACAGTTGAAACTTTTCTAGTTTCATTTCAGTAAGTTTATGTTCAGTTTTAGATTGAGCCAACTTTTCAGTCAGTTGCTCATTCTCAGCTGTAGAGTGTAATTTTCACCATGTAATTTTTCAATGTCAGAGAAAAAGATTTTATTTTGATTTCAAAGCTTTTTATTTCTCTCTTGAGCATCTTTGATTTAACCTTTTCCTCTTTTATTTTGTCTGCAAGTTTATGCTTATGCTCTTTATAACCTTGCAATTTAGTAACAAATTTTTCACTACAGAGGTTAGATTTTACCTCAGAAGGTATGGAGGATGGACCATCGTCAATGTGAGCCATGAGTGCATGATTTTTAAATTGAGGCTTGACTTCCTCTACATACAGGTTCCAGTCACATACTCCATCTTGCTTTATCAACAGAGCATTTGCAGATGACTGACTGCTTCTATAAGGTTGCTTTGTCAGTTGAGGTTGATTTTGATATGATTGATGTTGTTATGGATGATGATACTGTTGCTGATGATTATTGGAGTGAAAGCTTGAGTTTGACTGTGTGGATGATTGGCTTTGAGAATTCCTTTGAAAGTTGTTTCTTTTGGGGGCCTTGCATTCTCTGGAGAAGTGGCCGGCCATGCCACAATTGAAGTATTTCACTTTGGACTTGTCATATCCAAGCTTTGTGTTTCAATTAAAGCTGAGCATTCTGCCTTTTCTGAAAAACTTCTTTGCTCTCATAGCAATCATGGCCATTTCCAATGCAAATCCATTTCTTCTACATCATCTAGATCCATTTCTTACAAGCCTTCCTAGATCAAATGTGCTAATGTGAGTCTTCCACCCAAATAGGCTTCAAAGTTTGCAACAAAGGCTTTGTAAGTTGCCTTTTGTTCTTTAGTTCTTGTTTCATCAGGGGTGGTTGTAAGAGTTGTAGTGAATCCTGATGTTTGGGATGATGTTGATGGATGATTAATTGGTGGAGTTGCAATGAACCCAATGGTATTCAGTTGATTCTTGAAGAGATGAAATCATCCTCCTCAGTAATGAAGGCATTTTCCATAGAATTAGATTCTGATGGAAACTTGTATGCCTCAATCACTCTAGGTCCTCCTAAGTTTTTGTTTCTTTCATCTAACTACAATGCTTCTCACTTGTCTATTATTATATCCAGAGTTGTACTCTCAAGATCAAGAGTGTTCTTTAACATGGTCACATTTTGTTTCCAGGTCTCTGGAAGACTGTGCATCATTTTCTTGTTTAACTGCTTGACCTTGTAAGTGACTCCCCTGATGTCCAAATCATTTAACAACTGTACAAACTATGCATTTTTTGGATATGGATTCCCCCTTGGAGTGATGAAATGTGTCGTACTCATTAACAAACTTGTCCTTGTTAATTTCTGCAACTTCACTACTTCCCTCACACATAATTCGTAGTGCTTCCCATACTACTTTAGCAGTACCATACTTCTCCAATCTTTTCAGTACATCCATCTTAAGTGGTTGAGTGAGGATGAAGTAAGTTTTGAGATCAATCCTGATTTTCTTGTAATCTTCATCGTCAAGAGTCAGATCCTCAATGGGTATTCTTCCTGTCTTGTAGATGGCAGCTTGATCTGCAGACAGAGTGACAGGGATATGTGGCCCCTTTCCTATTGAGATCCAAAAGTCAAGATCTATAACTATAATGTAATTTCTAAATCTGTTTTTCCAGTGCTTAAACTCAGATTTATGTTAAGCATGAGAGGTTTTGGTGTATGACCAAGTTCTGAAAAAGTATGAGAATCCATTTTAATAGTTTAACTTGTTTAAGTATGGATTAGATGAGTTTTAGGTTCAATTAGTCCAACTAGTCCAAATCATCCAAAACAAGTTTCAGAATCAGATCTGTAACTTTTCTGAGTTTCTTGTTGTTAATATTTGCTATATCAACTACTCACAATTTCGAGAATGAAGACTGTTGTTGTGTTCCTGAAAGGGAGAGCTTGAACAGTAACTGTTGATGAGTATAATCTGCTTGTTTACTAAGTAGAGGTGATAGAACACTCTTTTAGCAACTCGATCACCAGATCAATCAGGTTCTATTCAGATCTAGGGTAGATCAGAAAAAGAACCAAGAGCCAAAGCTCTGATACCAATTAACTGGTTAGTGAGAAAGAGAATCTCACTTAGGATCGAATATGGTAATCTGTTAGAGATTGAATGGTGGAAACAAACAATCAATAAACATTTAATGCAAGAATATACTCATAAATGCGTTATATATATTGATGAAGGTGATTGATTACAATAAATGCTAAGGTTTTAGCAAGAACAGTAATAATGCACCTAGAGAATGTGTAATACAAAATATTCTCATTGTCTATATTGTGTCACCGTAGGTACGAGGTTTTATATTCTATTTATCGGCAGACAAGTTGGTTTTTTACAAAATGACTAAACTACCCCTAACCTATTTATCAGAACTAGTCTAAGCCTTCATTAGCATTTCTTCTTGTTCATCTGCATTCGCAAATGCGGATGAATTGACTTGATCAACATTTCTTTACTTGATCTTCCGCATTAGTATGTTGGTCATCCACATTGGGTAATGCGGATGAACAAATACTTTTGCGCAATTATCCGGTCATCCGCATTGCCAAATGCAGATGAACAAAATCTTGTCCGCATCTCTTCTAGTCTTCCCCATTTGTTAATGTGGATGAACAAACACTTGTCAGCATTTGTTCTTTGCCTTCCGCATTAACAAATGCGATAAGCCTATACTTGTTGTTCTACTACAGGATCTTCATCCGCATTAACACTTGGACTTATAGGAATTCCAATAGAACAACCATAAACTCACCAATTGAATTGGCATGTGTCAAGAGCATCCACTATCCACATATGATATGTTGTTGGACCTATATGAACGACCCTACAAGCTTAAAAAGAATTAGTTAGAATTTGAAACCCAAGCCATGATGGTCTTGGGTTTCTGATTCCTATCCATGAAAGTAAGGTCTTGATATTTTCCTTTGAATGAGATTTAAAGGATGAGGTTTGTTTGATATATGTTGAGCTCTTGATAATTTCATCACATCAACTTCAATTAAGGAGTCAGAAGAGTATTCAAACCTTTAGTCCCTGTGACTTTGAAGAAATTTGACCCATCTTTGATTTCTAATCTCACTTTTGAATTATTCTTGAATGAAAATCATGTGTTTCTTTGATATTTTGGTTTACATTTCTTTTGACACTCATCAACTCCTTCTGAGTACAGAAGTCATAATTAGTAGTTGAGACCCTCAAATGTTTGTTATAAAAAGGACTCCTCATTTTGGGTTTCACAATTGATATTGGTGAGATGGGATTCTTTTGTGAGATTCTGAAGCCTTTTTGTTTGAAGAAACAATCATATGTATTATGATTACTCATATCACATATAGAAGAATTTTGCTTAAACAACAAGTTTTAGTGTAATGGTTGTTTATGTTACAAATTGAGTAGTATTGATTGAAATAGCACTCATCTATTCTATGATTTGACATTTCCACACATTACAATAAATGTATTCGTCGCTTGATGATGATCTTGATGTTGATGTCTTAGTTGATTTACCAGTTTTCAACTCAGCCTTAGTCTTTGATTTGGTGAGGAAACAACATCAACCTTTTTAGCTGTTTTTTCATAACACTACTTCCTTTTGACTGTTTTAGGCTGATTTTGTTTCCTTTTGCTTTTTCTATCCTTCTGTTCTTGTTGATTTACATCATCTTTATTGAAAATATCAAAACCAACACTTTGCTTTGGTTTTGATGATTAAGGATCGGTTTTTAACTTTTCTTTGAACTCAAAGGAGTTTTCCGTTTGTTTTGTGTGAAATTGTCTAATTTGATTGAATTTTTTAGAGATTTGATCTCATAATTTGACCTGATTTCAAAATATGGATTCACAATGACCTCAACCTGCTTCTTTTGTTTAAGAATTTCAGGGATGAACTTCACAAAAGGCACTATTGCTTTGATCGAGCTCCTTGGTTAAATGACATTAACAAACTTGTCTTATCACTCTTTAATTTTAGTTGGATAAGTAAATTGATTTTTTCCTCTTTTGTTTCAATATAGACACTTGGTTTATTATTAGAATTTGTTATTTGTCAAACCATTAAATTAGTTTCAATAGTCATAGGTTTAATTTGCTATGAAAGAGTTAGTGACTCGGGCATGACAGTGTAATTATCATTTTATGAAGGTGGACATGAATTGTATCTAATCCCAGTCATGTCCTTAGGATCCATTTGTAAATATAGCAACTCTTGAAGCTTAGCTGAAGACGGTTGAAACTTTTCAAGTTTCACTTCAGTGACTCATTGCTCAGCTTTGGATTGAGTTAACATTTCAACTAATTTTTCATTTTCAGCTACAAGAGTGTACTTTTCCTCGTGCATTTTTTCAATAACATAAATTAGTGATTTGATTTTAATCTCAAACTCTTCATTTCAAGTTTAAACATTTCTGATTTTACTTTTTCTTCTTTAGCTGCCAATTTGTGATTATGCTCATGATATCCTTGCAGTTCAATAATACATTTGTCATTGCAAAGATTACATATTTCCTTGGATGGCATATGAGATGGACCATCATTTATGTGAGCCATAGAGCATGATTTCGAAATTGAGGCTTCACCTTCTCAGCATACAAGCTCCGCTCACGTACTCCATCTTGTCTTATGACAAAAGAATTAGAAGTAGGCTGGCTGCTTAATTGGGCTTGATGTGTAAGTTGAGGCTGACTTTGATGAGATTGTTGTTGTTGACTTTGTTGATGATATTGATGTTGTTTGTTTGGTTGTGATGTTGATTGGCCATGAGAACTTCCCTGAAAGTTGTTGTTGTTTCTTCTTGGAGTATTACACCCTCTAGAGAAGTGGCCATTCATACCACAGTTAAAGCACTTCACCTGGACTTGTCATATCCATGTTTGGTGTTCTTATTCAGACTTAGCTTCCTTCCTTTTCCAATAAAAGATTTTAGCCCTTATGGCTATCATAGCCGTGTGGCACTGTAGAAATATTTCTTCTAGATTATCAAGATCCATTTCTTCTAAGCCTTCTGGATTAGATGAGCAGATGTGTGTCTTCCTCCTAAATATGCTTGAAAGCTTGCAACAAAGGCATTGTAAGTAGCCTTTTGCCCTTCAGATTTCTTGTCTGTAGGCATGCTTAAGGGAGAGGTAGTGAATCCATTTGATTGAAATGATGTTGGATTGTTGGTTCATGGAACAGCAATGAATCCAGTTGCTTTGGTTTGATCTCTTGATGATAGAAAATCATATTCTTAAGTAATGAATGCATTTTCCACAAAAAAGTTTGTCATGGAATTTGTATGCCTCAATGACTTGTAGCTCACTGATGTTCCTGCTCCTTTCACCATATTCAAGAGCTTCAATCTTTGTAATCAATATATTCAGACTGGTACTTTCTAGGTCAAGTGTGTTTTTTCGCATGGTTATATTTTGCTTCAAACTCTCCAGAGGACTATGTAAGTTCTTTTTGTTCATCTCTTTTTCCTTATATGTAACCTCCATAATCTCAAGATCATTGATTAAGTGCATAACCCAATGCAATTGTTTTGAGATCAACTCCCTTTTGGAGTGGTGTATGGTTTCATACTGATTGACCAGCTTGTCATTGTTGATTTTCGCTACTTCACTAGTTCCTTCACACATAATGAGCAGTGCATCCCACAAAACAATATTTCTTCCATATTACTCAAGCCTTTTGAGCACATCCATTTTTATTGATTGTGTGAGAATGGAATAGGCATTAAGGTAAATCTTTATCTTCTTATACTCATCATCATCAAGGGTTAAGTTCGGATCTTCAATGGGTATTCTTGTTGTTTTGTATAGTGCAGCTTGGTCATCTGAGAGTGACATAGGGATGTAAGGTCCTTTGTATATGGAAATCCAATAATTCGGATCTACACGTGTAATATAATTCATAAACTGGATTGTCCATTACTAAAACTCAGATTTGTGTTTAAGCATAGGAGGTTTAAGAGAATAACCAAGTTGAAAAAGTTAAGTGAATCGATTGTAATAAGCTTGTTTCAAATTGTCTGAATAAGGATTAGGTTAATTTTTAAGTCCAAGTGGTCCAAATAGTCTAACTTTTGATTATTATAATGGTTCTTGTGAACAACAACACTTGGTTGTTTGAGAAAAAAGTCCATGAATTGCTTCTTTAACCATACTATTAACTTTTAGGTAAGAAATTTATGATGTTGATGATGTTGTTTTTTGATTTTTTAGCAAAATAACCTTTTCGAAGATGTGTTCTTGGTTCGGTATTGTTGAACGGTGAATCAGTCGATGTTTCAAGGATATTTCAACATGAACACATGTTAGAAGTTGATGAACTCGCTAAGATTAACTGAATCACCTAATCATTGAGTTTTAGTTCAGATCTGAAGATGAACTGAGAGCCAAAGTTCTAATACCAATTGACTGGGTTGTAAGAATGATATTTTCAGTCGATGTGAATAAACTAGGATCGAATATGGTGATTGATTTAGTAATTAAATTGTGGAATGATATAATCACAAATCATTGAATGCTGCAAATATTCATAAATGCTTTGTATTAGTAATGGTGAAAAGTAGTAATGTATACTATGGTTTAGCAATGAAAAGTAACAAGACACCATTGAAACATACGAATCTTGAAGATTCTTAACATATTAATTCTTTTAGGGTCTAACAAATACCAAAGATCATTGAAACATGAATACTATGATCCTTTTAGGGTCTAACAAATACCAAAGATCATATAGCAAAATTTGTTGAAATATTATAGCATGCACATTTTATTGGATAAAATTCCCAAGCTAAGGCGTATAGAATAAATAATCTCAAAACTAGAGTAGTTGAAGAGTCAGCCATCTGACCTTCAATGAACACACATCCAATGTTAAAGGTTTTAATTCCGTTCGGTTTTTTGATCTGGATTTAGTTACCAACTATTTCAACAAATATTATTCAGGTGTTCCAGGATCTAATAGAGATCCTGAACCAAGATTTGATCTGAGAAGACCACTTTAGAAAACTACTTCAACTTTACTTGTAACACACCCTACAGTTGGAAATCATGTTAGGACAACAATGACAAACTCTTCAGTTGATACATCTGAGGTGCCTACAACTTCTAGCATAGAGGCACATAACTGAAGTGAAGGAGCTTTAAATGTAGGAGGAGATATTGGTGGTGATGCTCATAAGGGATTTCTTGATGTTGATATCTACTTAGTGGAAGAAACATCAATAATGTCACAAGCTCGTTAAATCAAGTTTCGCTTGATAAGTATATAGATGTGGTGGGTGATACTCAATCACTAGATCTAAATTTCACAAATATAGATCTCTCCAACCAACTTGTTATGATTCCTGAATTGAGAATCCACAAGTTCAATCCTATTATAAAGATCATAAAGAGGTGAGAACAAGAGGGAAACCCCATGACAAAATTGTTTGTATTCATTCTTGTTTTTTCTCCCATATTAAGCTTAAGAAAATAGATGAGGCTCTGAAGGATGAAAATTGGGTTAAAGTAATGCAAGAGCAACTACTTCAATTCCAATATTAAAAGGTTTGGAACTTATGTCCTCTTCCTTAACGGAAAACCATAATAGGTACAAAGTGGGTTTTTAAGGACATGAAAGATGATAGAGGACTTCTCAATAAGAACAAGGAAAAACTAGTTGTCAAGGGTAAACAAAAGAAGACGGGATTGAGTACACAAATGTTTTTGATCTTCTAGTAAGACTTGAAGTTGTTAGGATATTCCTTACTTTTGCTGCATCCAAGGGTTTCATTATCTACCAACTTCATGTCAAGTGTGCCTTATTATATGGGGTGATGGATGGGAAGTGTATGTCAACTAGCCACCTAACATTTCAAACACTAATTATCTTGATTATGTCTGCAAGCTTGACCAAGAACTCTATGGGTTGCATCAAGCTCGAAGAAAGTGGTACAAGACACTATCTCAGTAACTTGTTCAGCATGGATACAAGAGGGGTACTATTGATAGAACACTCTTCATTAAAGGAATAGGAAATGACTTGTTGCTTGTTTAATTGTATGTAAATGACATCATCTTTGGGTAAATTAATCCAAGGCTCTTCAAAAAATTGAGAATCTAATCAAGAATAGATTTGAAATCAGTGCCATGGGGGAAGTTGATATCTTTCTAGGAATTTAAGTGAAGTAAGTTGGGAATGACATCTTCATTAACCAATCAAAGTAGGTACATGACATACCTACCAGATTTCATCTGACTAAGTGCATGGTTGCAAAGACACCCATAGCCAGAAACCACTTTATAGGACCTTATCTGGAGGGGAAGTGTGTTAATTAACATTTATACATGGCCATGATTGGGTCTCTTATGTACATCACGATGATAAGGCTTGATATCATGTTTGATACATGTATTTGTGCAAGATATCAAGCCAACCCTAGGATGTCACACATGTTATCCGAGCTTTCAGGCTTATGCTTGTGAGATCTTACTATCCAAATCGACCTGTTTTTCATTCATCCTTTCATCACACTCAAAATTAGCCCTCAACCAAAAGTCTAAAGTTGAGATGCGGACGATGACTAAAATACCTATCATAGCCCCTGAAAACTTTAGATCATGAAGCAAACGCATAGAAGGCTTCATCAGGTATCAAGATGGAAAAATGTGGCAATCTATTGTCATTGGCCCCTAGAAACCAAAGGTTGTTGCCCCATGTGGAAACAGAGCCATGATGGAGAAAGCCGTTGAAGACTACTATGATGAAGACTGGAAAAAGAATGGCATTGATAGTAATGCCATGACTGTTCTTATGAATGCTATACCCAACTCCATTATGGTGGGGTTTGAGCACTGTATGTTAGCTAATGAACTATTTGATGCATTATCTTAAATGAACTCTAGCTCCAATGACTAAAAGAAAGATTCATTGGAGCAGCAGTTCGAAAACGTCACTTACATTGCTAAAGAGACCCTCACACAGCAATACTTCACATACATAGATCTTATCTCTTCCCTTAAGTTTGTGGGAATTGCCCTTGAATTAAGAGATTTCACTTGAAAATTCACAAGTGCACTCCCAAATGAGTGGACGTTATATTCTCTCTCTATCAAGAGGACATAAAACGTGAACTCCCTCGCCATGACTGAACTATATGGCATCCTTGATGGATACCGTGCAGAGATGGACAACACAAAAGGCCATCATATGAGTAGACCTTCAAGCCTTCATTCTAGCAATGCTTTAATGGTTGCTGAAGGCTTAGGACCCGCCTAACCTCAGCAGTACCTAACATATTCTCAACAGCCATTCTGCTCTTCAAGACCCTACATTACATTTCCTGAGACTCCAAGGTCTCACAGGCTCAACAAAGTTCTTTTCAGGATAGTTATGCTTTCTCAGAGGAGGTGGGCACTTTAATGATCATCAATATTGCTTTGATGATCTAAAGTGCATTAGCCCAGCCGATGTGGAGTATGTGGACCTAGTCCATCAAATGGCTTTGCTGATTTATCGAGCTTAGAAGTTCTCAAAAGAATTGGAGGGTAGTTCCCTCAAAACCCAACTAGCAGTAAGTTTGGGTTTGACAAAAGAAAGGCCAAATATTACCACTGTAACCAACTTGGTCACTTTGCTACATAATGTAAGGCTCCCAAGTCAAATCCAGGAACCAGACATGCCTCATCAAATCCATTTACACCTAAAGCCACTAGGAAGTTGACTGAAACAATAGCTGTAGCTCAAGAAGTTAACTGGAGCATTACGGTACAGGATGTGACTCCTGCTCAAGCACTTATGGCTGGAAAAGATGACAAAAATGTATATGAACATCTTTGTACTCGAGACTGTATTGCTAAGGTTTGGTTATATCAGGACTACAATATGGAAATTAAATCTGATATTGAGTTTTTAAGCATCTTAAAATATGATTTTAAAAGGGTTGAATTTGATTATTAGAAGAAAATTGATGAGTTAGAGAAAATAGTCTCTTTGTTAAAACATGAACATACTAACTACAAGACTCAAATCAAGGATTTAATATCCAAATTGTCGGAGGCATAAGCCCAACTTGTCACAACCGAGGCACAAGCCAGGAAGCATGCTATCTCAGAGAAAAACTTCCATGTCATTCTTGCATCATCTTCTCACTTAAAACATTGTTTTCAAAAAAAGGTGGGTTGCGATCCAATTAAATTGCTCTACCATATTCTTATGAGTCTACCAGACAACCAATGTGTGGTACTAAAGACCATGAGGTTCCATCTCTTCACGCACCTTCTCATGAGTTAAAGAGTGATACAACTTTGGAAACCATCATAGGGAAGAACCAGGTAAACCAACTCCTCTTACTAGTGATGAGCAACCCCATACCATCAAAGGTAGAAGCATTCGGGCTAAAATAGCCATAAAAGCTGCCAAGAAAATGGCTGAATCAAAGCTGAAGATTGAACTAAACCAAAAAGGTGTGTTCATATCAGTTGGATTCTAGGTGGTAGGAACCTCTGATCCTAGAAAAGTGCATAGTACCAGCACACCTATCCAACAAAAGGATTAGAAGAAAAAGGGAAAGATTGTTGACGATGATACGAAAAACAAGAAACAACAATCTTCAAGTTCCTAGAAGACTAACATTGCTTGCATAATATGCGGCCTGAAAAACCACATGGCGAAAGATTGTTACTACAATCCTACTAGCACACATTATGCAACAATGTTAAAAGAGAAGTAGTCAGGGAATGTTTCTCATTTGAATTGTATCAAATGGTTCAAGTGATGAAAAAGGGAAAGCTTGTTTCCAAAAGCAAGGTTGCCTTCGGAAGAAAGTCCTTCTTCCGAAAGGAAAATGGCTTAGACAAACAAGAGAGTCCCTTTGAAACCATCGCAGAAGAAGACTGCTTCGGATGAAAGTCACATCGTGAGATCATGAATAATCTCTATCTATTCCGGAGTGTAGCTCACAGATCTCCTGACTATCCCTTGCAAGTTAAGAATCATTGTAAGTTGAGTGTTAACTTTCTGAAAGGGTTCGACATCATGCTCGTTTGTCTGTTAAGCTTTATCTGTTTGATTAACCATTAAGCACATCACACATAAGTCATTATATAAACCATTAAAAAATAAACAAACATAGATGATTGTTAATTACATTAATGTAATATACAATTCAAGTACAAATGTTTTTTAAATACAAAGACATCTAATAATTACTTTTGTATTGACCCGTCGGTTCTTTAGCTGGAGGAATGGAGGATGAGGCTCCTTGATCTTGGTTTCTTTTCATGCGCCTCTCTCCTAAGCTTGAGGATTTGAGGCAGATGCAGTTGCATCGCCTTCGTGATCATCATTTTCCTGTTTATCTTTTCTGCTCGGTCCTCTTTCCTCAACATCTTCCTCACAATTATCTTCCTCCTCCTCCTCATCCTCCTCCTCATCATCATCATCATCGTCATCATCACCATCATCACCATCATCACCATCCTTTATCTTTCATGGCTCACTCTTTGATCCTTTGATCTTTAGAAGTATCTTCTTGTTCTTCTTCTCAAGCTTCTCTATCCTCTTCACCGAAACCAACACCCGCTCACTTTGACTAGTAAGTGCCTGGCGGGCTCGGCCTAGAGCTCTCTCATAAAGAGCGCTCTTCTCGCAAAGTTTCACGATCTGCTTTTCCTGAGCTACATTCACCTCCATCAACTTGTTTAGCTGAGTAGCCCTTAGATCATTAGTCATAAGTAGCCGTAGTAAAATTTTGATAAGGTTAGCAAGGTGTTCCTCTAACCTGATATTAGGTAGAGTGGGTCCAGCTATGAATATAAAGTGGGTGGAGGTACCTGCTTGGTGACTAGTGGTGGTAGTAGTGGATGTGGTGAATATGGGAGGTGGAATTGGAGTGGGATGTGATGAAATGGTTGTGGTAGTGGTGGTGGGAGGAGTGATAGTGGTAGTGGGAGGAGTGGTGGTGGTAGTAGATGTGGTGGTGGTGTAAGGAAATGTGGTAGTGGTGGTGGTTGTGGCAGTGGAAGAAGATATGATCAAAGTAAACCTAGGCCTGTTGCTCTTCTTCTCGTGGGGATGGGCCATTCTCTTCTTCCTGGAGCCCTTTGCAATAGGCGCTCCCCCTTGGTTGCTGGGCGGGTCAGGTGTGTATGTAGGATTAGTAACATCAGCAGTAGTACCCCTGGACTCAGCATGGCGTCCGCCAACCGCCTCTATTATTTTTTATGTTGCCACCACCCGGCTTATGTTGCCACCACCCGGCTCCCAATAGTCCTCACTGGAGGCTCATCATCCAACTCTTCATCTTGATCTATCAAGTAGTCTTGGTGGAAGGTTGCCCCTTTGGTTCCACAAGGTGCCTCACCACCTTGACCCTAATCATCATCGTTGTCGTCATCGTCTTCTTCTAGGATCTTTAGTACTTCTTCAGCAAGCTTTTGGCTCTATTATGGATTAGTTTGCTGTTCATAAGCCTGAGAGATATTCCACAATAGCCAATAAGCATCAACGTCTTGTACATTAAGTGACATAACCTCGTAAATTTCATGAGAATCTTCATCATCCATACCACCACCCATTTGCATAGCATTATTCCCATCTCTATCCAAACCATCATTTTCTTCCTCTCCGTCAAGTAGGAGAATATCATATGAGAGCACTTGAATAGGTGTTTAACATAAGTGCTACGTATGTATTCTGGATTTGGTCGGACATCTTATCAATTCCTCCTCTCCTTGACGCTATGCACTTAAGGATGACATGGGCTAAGCACTAGAACTGGGGGCATAAGTTTCTCTTGTTGAGCAAACTTGCGTTGATGTCCCGAATGTAATTTATCCTCAGAAAAGCATCTACATGTGAACATATGTTATGCTTGGTGTTCATTATCCATCGTTCAGCCATATTGCTGCAACACAAGAAATATATGCATTAGATTTGTTGCTAGACTTAACAAGTGAATTTTGAATGATTTTGTTCTACTTATTCAATCATGCGACTAACAATACGACTGAATTCAATCATACGATTGTGCATGTAGCTACGTTCAGTCGTGTGATTAAGCCTGCGACTATGCTTAGACGTATGCTACACTGTGCGGTTGAGCCTTGTTCACAAAATTAATTGTTTTAGCATTTTGAACATATTTAACTTGAATTTTATTTGGACTTTGATTATTAATACTTTTTTGGTTAACTGGTTTAGTCATTCTAGGTTCTGAAATAGACTTTGATGAACCTGACCTTACATTAACCCTTTTAAATGCATCATCCAAATTCTCAACTGGTATGTTGCCTTTTGATTTCAAAGTAGTCTCTTTTTGTTTAGTGTCAGATTTCACAGGCTTACTCATGGAATAAGGATCACTAACTAGAGGAGTAGACATCACATGATCCTTAATTGGGTTGTTATTAATAGGTCTACATTTTGTATTCAAAAGGATCTCATATGGTGGTGGTACTACTTTGTACCCCAAACCTTCCCTAATGTTTCGTTCTTTAACTAAGTGCTATACTATGTGAGAAGAACTAGCCCAACTATGTAGTTTTGTTTTAAAGAATTAACCTCGACCTCCAAAACTGCTTTTTCCTTTTTGGTTTCTTCTAAAGACTTTAAATACAAATTTATATGATTAGAATGATTTAAGGCAACAACCTCGGTTTCCCTTAGTTGTTTGCCCAAATTTCTATCTTTTCTTTAAAGCTACACTCATTTTGTTTGAGTATACGATTACCTCCAGCACAGAGTTATAAGTCATTTACTAAGTTAACATTGTGTCCTAATAATCTAGCAAATTTCAGATCAATGCTTTCCCTAAATTTTTCACATTCAAAACAAGCACGTTTTTCAAATAATTGATCTAAAGAACTTACCTGTGAGGATTCAGTTGAATCAGCCAACAAAGTAGAGGTAGACTATTCTGTTGTTCAAGATTCAGAACATGTTGCTCTGAGCTCTTTCTCATACAAGTGATTTCCCATGTTCAAACCTTCTTGGGTATCCGACATCGCTTGCTCCGCTGCAATATCGCCTTCACTGGCAGACCCATCATCCAATGTTTCAACAAAGGCAATGTTTGATTCTCCAGGAGAGACAAATCGGAAGGACCAGTCTTGTCCTTCATCACCTTGAGCAGTTAGTGCCCTAAGAAGTTAGTACCTTAGTCTCTTTACTTGAAGAGCTAGTTCCAACCATGTCTTTGTCTTGACGGTTGAAAGTAGGAAATGGGTTTCCATTTCAAGGTTTTTTGGGCTTCACACATTCACGTTTAAAATGCCCCTTTTCAGCACAGTTGAAGCAGGTGACCTTGGTTTTGTCAAAACCAAAAGTAGTATCTTCGTGGCTACTAGATTCTGCCCCATCTTCTTGACAAACTATTTAGCTCGTCTAACTACACTTTCTAGAGCCCACATGATGTCCATTCTTTCTAGCTCGTTCTCGCCAACTTGCTTGTAGTCTTCATCTACAAGATTATAATTTCCAATCTTCCCAGCAACTAAACCATCATACGATTGAACAACTCCTACTAGAAGATCCATATGCTCCTTTGCAATTTCTACTGTGATATTACCGAGATTCTCGGTCTTCAACTTCGTAGTATTGGCTTCAAGCATTATGTATGAGTCTATGATGACCCAGTTGTTTCTAGTCCTCAAGTAGTGGTTTGGGAAGGAACCAAGAAATAGGACACGGAAGCTATTTGTAATGGTGCTCCTGAACTAGTTGGAGTGGGAACTGAGTTGTAAATTGAAGGATTCTGAAAGTAGGATTTTTTCTTCGACTTGTACTTCATCCGCAGTTCCTCCTCCCTTAACTTCAAGATGAAGTCCTTTATGTCCAACGTTGCAAGAATGTCATTCTGTCTCAGGTTGGACACAAATGAATCCTATTTCTAAGGCAAACATCAGTAAAGCTTGAAACTTTGTCTTCGATTGATGTGGTTACGCCATGAGTGTGCAAGTCACTCATTAGGTGATAAAATATGTCAATAATATCATCTAAGCTCTCATTCCCTATCAAAGAGAAATTATCAATCTCCTTCTTGAGTGCCTTAGCCTTCAAAGCCTTTAATATTGCATTTCCTTCATACCTCTTCTCTAAAGCCTCACATAGCTTTTTGGCCTGCTTATTCATAGAAAACTGATGAAATTTTTCTTTCAGTATTGACTGAGTCAATAGAGCGTAAACTTTCTTTTCAGCATTGAAGAGTATCTTTTCAGCTTCACTCATTCCACCCAAAAGTCAACTTGACTCCATTTGCACCTACTGGTACCGTGTAACCAGTCTCTATAGAAGTCCAAAATTGGGATCCACTCCATTTAGGTAAATCTGAAACCACTGTTACCACGGAGGATATTCGTTAACGTTAACAACATTGGTGGTTTATTGTGATTACCAATCTAATTCTCCGAGAAGCAGTAGGTTCTTGATGCGTGAGTCCTTTCCTATAGTAAACTCAGCAGCTGATCTTCCATTTCTATAAACTTTGTTTTTTGAGCGCAGGACAGGTTCAATCGTGCGAATGGACAGTAAGTATGGATCTGTCATGCGAATGAAATATGAGTATGGATCACTCGTGTGGATGAAGAGTGAGAATGAATTTAATCGTGCGATTGGATTCATCAGTGTACGAACTGGCCGAATGGAGTCAAACGACTAAAGTGTTCAGTCGTGCGAATGAATGATACGACTGAGTTTAGTCGTGCAGATGGAGTATACGAATGAGTTCAATCGTATGAATGAGCTATTGGTGCGACTGAAGGCTACTATGTTGGAAAAATCGAATTTTTGACACTTTGACACAAAATACGATTTACCCAGAAACCCTAATCTTCTGTATGACGAAAGACTTAAACTTTATTGCTGAAAAAGTCAAAAAACACCCGTGTACTCAAAAAGATGACTCTTTTGAATTAAAACAGGAGTTTTGACACCAAACTAGTGAATCAAATGCAAAATCAAGAGCCAAAGCTCTGATACCACTTCTCAGGAATGTGTACGTACAAAATACTAACAGATTCTACGTGCGAATGGACAGTAAGTATGGATCTCTCATGCGAATGAAATATGAGTATGGATCACTCGTGTGGATGAAGAGTGAGAATGAATTTAATCGTGCGATTGGATTCATCATGTGTACGAACTGGCCGAATGGAGTCAAACGACTAAAGTTGTTCAGTCGTGCGAATGAATGATACGACTGAGTTTAGTCGTGCAGATGGAGTATACGAATGAGTTCAATCGTATGAATGAGCTATTGGTGCGACTGAAGGCTACTATGTTTGGAAAAATCGATGCATGAGTCCTTTCCTACAGTAAACTCAGCAAACTGATCTTCCATTTCTATAAACTTTGTTTTTTGAGCGCAGGACAGGTTCAATCATGCGATGGACAGTAAGTATGGATCTCTCATGCGAATGAAATATGAGTATGGATCACTCGTGTGGATGAAGAGTGAGAATGAGTTTAATCGTGCGATTGGATTCATCATGTGTACGAACTGGCCGAACGGAGTCAAACGACACTAAAGTTGTCCAGTCGTGCGAATGAATGATACGACTGAGTTTAGTCGTGAAGATGGAGTATACGAATGAGTTCAATTGTATGAATGAGCTATTGGTGCGACTGAAGGCTACTATGTTTGGAAAAATCGAATTTTTGACACTTTGACACAAAATACGATTTACCCAGAAACCCTAATCTTCTGTATGACGAAAGACTTAAACTTTATTGCCTGAAAAAGTCAAAAAACACCCGTGTACTCAAAAAGATGACTCTTTTGAATTAAAACAAGAGTTTTGACACCAAACCTAGTTGAATCAAATGCAAAATCAAGAGCCAAAGCTCTGATACCACTTCTCAGGAATGTGTACGTACGGAATACTAACAGATTCTGCGTGCGAATGGACAGTAAGTATGGATCTCTCATGCGAATGAAATATTAGTATGGATCACTCGTGTGGATGAAGAGTGAGAATGAATTTAATCGTGCGATTGGATTCATCATGTGTACGAACTGGCCGAATGGAGTCAAACGACTAAAGTTGTTTAGTCGTGCGAATGAATGATACGACTGAGTTTAGTCGTGCAGATGGAGTATAGAATGAGTTTAGTCGTATGAATGAGCTATTGGTGCGACTGAAGGCTACTATGTTTGGAAAAATCGATGCGTGAGTCCTTTCCTACAGTAAACTCAGCAAACTGATCTTCCATTTCTATAAACTTTGTTTTTTGAGCGCAGGACAGGTTCAATCGTGCGAATGGACAGTAAGTATGGATCTCTCATGCGAATGAAATATGAGTATGGATCACTCGTGTGGATGAAGAGGGAGAATGAATTTAATCGTGCGATTGGATTCATCATGTGTACGAACTGGCCGAATGGAGTCAAACGACTAAAGTTGTTCAGTCGTGTGAATGAATGATACGACTGAGTTTAGTCGTGCAGATGGAGTATACGAATGAGTTCAATTGTATGAATGAGCTATTGGTGCGACTGAAGGCTACTATGTTTGGAAAAATCAAATTTTTGACACTTTGACACAAAATACGATTTACCCAGAAACCCTAATCTTCTGTATGACGAAAGACTTAAACTTTATTGCCTGAAAAAGTCAAAAAACACCCGTGTACTCAAAAAGATGACTCTATTGAATTAAAACAGGAGTTTTGACACCAAACCTAGTTGAATCAAATGCAAAATCAAGAGCCAAAGCTCTGATACCACTTCTCAGGACCGTGTACGTACGGAATACTAACAGATTCTGCATTTATACCATTGGCGATCCAATTAGTGAGAATGTTAACCCAATCGATATAAGATAAACTAAACGTTAAGAACTCGTAGGAATCGATCAAGAATGAACTATGAACTTGGACTGGTTTTCTTGAACGTTTTGGACGGCTAGGGTTCGTGAAAATATCAAGTGTTCTTCAATCGTGCGACTGAATCATGTGATTCATCCATACGCACGACTGACTCATGCGATTGATCCATACGCACGACTGAATCATGCGATTGATCCATACGCACGACGGAAGTTTAGTCGTGCAACTGAGTCAATCTTATGTCTCAATCATACGACTAATCTAGTCTCCAGGTTTAGTCGTGCGATTGGTCCATAAGCATGATGTATTCATGCGTATGGTACATAAGTATAGGCCATTAGTATGAATACTCATCCGACTATGTTGAACACATTACTCAATCATTATAGACTTAGAATTGTGTATAATAACCTCAAACTTTTATAAGAAGTCATAAATATGAATTTAAGTTAAATAGACATCAAATCATATATCATATTTCATTACATAGTCAAATTACACATACACTTTTACATTTAAGCACATAAACTAGGTACACATGTATCTACACATTCTGAAACCATTTTCACTCCTAGGAGTAGCAAGTTACCTTCGGAAGTTAAGATGACTTTGGAAGAAGATTACCTCTGGAAATCTTTTATACTCGGAAGAAGACCTTACTGTGTAACGTAAATCATTGTGCCCCAAAATTGTAAGAGGTAAAGATTTTATTAATGATGTCAAAATATTTTAAATGGTTTTAACCTTACCACCCTTGTCACATCATACCCAAACCATCACCTCACCTTATCTATCCACCACTTTCACCCATCTAAGTATTTTGACTCACCCATTTTAATCTTTTTACCGAATTCAATGTCCAAAGCTTTCTTCATCCCGAATTTACCCTAATCAAGTTCATTTCTCTGTTCTTTATCAATTGTGCTTAATCCCTAACACAATCAAGCCACATTATTAGATTTATCCATGGATGATGACTGCCCTGAAATTATCTCCTTTCTCACCCAATTCACTTACTTCACAGCCCTAAGTGTGAACCCCACTATGTATTCCAACCACATGGTTGATTCTTTGCCGAATGAACATATCGTATCCTAGAATGGGGTTAGGGTTTTAAGGTCCAACATTTGTGGACAACAATTGATCATATCTATATAGCTCATCAGGGGTCATCTCAAGCTCCATGATGAATGTTAACCAATGGAGTTATCCAAACCTAACGTTGATCATACTTATATGCTAAAGAGATATGGCGGTGATGTTTGCAGATTCACTGTTTACAAGTTCAACTTCTCATACCAGTGGAAATTCTTGCTACAGGTTATCCTGCACTGCCTCTCAAACAAGTCATGGCGATAGGATCAAATCCCATATGAAATTGGTTGTCTAGTACATTGGTTGGTAAGAGGCCTCTTCTTTAGTTACTCTACTTTTGCGTTGACCAACTTAATGGGCAATCTTGAAAGGGAGACATTCTATATGTATCCTAGTTTCATCGAGCACTTCATAAACTCGGAGTTGGACCAGAGAAAGCTTGTCGGTGCAGCTACTCTGCCTGTCCCTCACATCAAGTCGGCCATCTACAAGATTCTTAAGAGGATGTCCACCAACTTCACCAGAAGACACACTTAACATCTTCTAGTTATGATTGAGTGCACACGTCCTTGTGACATCCGTGTTAACCCCATAGGTGATGAACCCACACTAGAACCACCCTCACATTGTTAACGGTACCTTCTCACCCTGTTAGATTCATATATCAGAGACGCCGTAAAAGAACACTTATTCAATCTACTCTGATTGAGCAAGCCCTTCCTGTTCTATCCAAAAAGACTAGAGTGGAATCATGGGCTCTCACACATTCTAAAGTCTCACCATCCTTCACTATGGACAGCCTACACATAAGGGATTTAAGCTTCCTTAGTCTTAATTCCATGAGCCCGAAACCCAAGCTGAAAGCCCTCTGGGTGAGTCTTTATACTTCCCTAAGCATTCAAAAATGGACAACCCCACCAAAGGGTCAATGCCAATAGTCATTAAGTATAACTTCCATATCATTTACTAACCTACTTATGAGGAGATTATATCTCCTCATAGCAATGAAGTTGATTCACAATACCCTATTCAGGATCAACAAAGCCTAGAGGGACCTCTTATCTCCAGCCCCTATTAGCAAAAACCAATAGAGGTGAGTCCTACTGATGTGAAGGGGACTTATGTAGATTTAGCTACCACTACTAAAAGAGGATCATTGGATCCTCATGGCAGTGGTAACATTTCTAAGTTGGAATCTATGTCAACCGTGTCCTTTGATGCCTCAGAAAGAGATATCATTAGGCGTGGAAATCAGGGTGCCAAGAAACCTCATCTGAAACTTCAAAAGAGGATAGGTTCGCCACTCAGTATTCAAAAGAAGATGAAGGAAGTCTCAAACTTGCCATTCAACACCTTCTTTCTAATGTCTCAAATCTTGAATCTAAGGTTAAGACTTTACAGGATAGGTTCGCCACCTAGCAACTTGAGATTTAAAATCTCAACGCTCAACTAGTTAAAAAAATAGAATGAGAGATCTGTTAGGCATGTACCAATTTAGTTCTCACCGACCTCTTCCTGTAGCTTATCTAGCTCTCAAGATGATGCTACCAAAAAGTAGGAGAGTGTTTAGAGGCAAACTCATGTGGAACCACACAGCCATGCTTTAACATCCCTAACTTCAAGATATCCTACTCAACAAGCAACAATTTTTCCTGAGCCTCCTCCAATTGTTCTTCAATAGATCACAGGATGCTGCATGATCTGAACAAGTTCTTTTCCATGTTCTTGTTGGGATCTCCTATTGAAAAGCCCAGTGCTGATGTTGTTGTAGCATACTTTGAAGCGGGAGAGGTTTAGAGGTTGAATGCACCTTTTACCGCTGTCAAAGAAGTTGCTCAACATAAGGTCCACATGGAACCTGAGATTAATTTCGAAGGGGAAATAGAAACTAATGGCCCAACATATAAAATAATTGGGATAATGAGTGCATTGCCACAAACATCCAAAGTAGAAGTCAAATCCACAGAAGAACAATTTCAATCTTTCGAAGTTGAGATGGAAGATGCGGAAGGACTATTTTCCCTATCCGATGACTTGGTTATCACAGATGCAATCCTTGTACTAGCATTTGAGCTAAACAGTGAGGATTTTCTCAACCCACCCCTCACTCAAACAAAACCACTAAAACATGCTCCAACCACCATTTCTCAGCGTGAAACTTCCATCCAAGAACCCCCAAGGTCTAGCACTTTCGAAGATGTCAACGAAAAGAGGAAGATGAATGAGGAAGAGCTTTAGGAGGAAGAAAGGTTAGAATAACTTAAGAGGAAAGGTAGACTTGAAATTAGGAAGTTGTTAGCTGCAAGCAACAAAGCAGCTGCAGCGAACGAGGCTGTCAACAACCAGAGAAGGGTGGAAATCATTGACAGGCTTGTCAATCATGGAGTTGTCAGTGAAGAAGTTCTTCAGCTACCATTAGAGGAGCTTATTGAGTTTGAGAAGGCAACCCTACTGCAAATTGAACAAAGAGAAGAGGCAACAAGGTTGGCCTTAGGGGAATATAGGGAGAAGAAGGAAAAAGATGCTAAGTTTATCTAAGGAGGGAAAGTATAACTTTCCTGACCTCTAGGGGTTTCTCTCTAGAATAATTGTCTCCACATGATAAAGATATGATCTTATGGCTCTTCAAAAAAGAGCAAGTTCAAATGGAGAAGGAGAGGAAGAAAGCTGCAAAGGAGAAACTAAGGGAGAGGAAGAAGAAGGAAGAAGAAGTAGGACTCGCTACTACGAGGAATATAGGTGATAAGGCTGGATGAAGGACTATCTCTATGCTCATGGCTTCTTTGGTAGGTAGGTGGGTCCAATATCTGGAAAGATTCTGCAGTGATATGTAATTAACATCAAGCGGACATTCGCTCAGGGAAAAGGAAGGAGATGTATAGAGGGGGACAAGGAATGACCTTCAAACCAACTACTCAACCCTAACCACAACCTAAAACAACCTCTATCCTCTTTCGCATTAAAATTAAACCCACTTCTAAACCATTCACTCTTGAACCTACATCATCCTCCTTACCTATCCCATCACCACAACTTCTTCAATTACCGATCCTGAAACCCAAAACATTTCCTAGAACCCAAACACCACTACCTACCCAACAGCCACTAAAACCATCCCCTTTGCCTTCCGAGCATCTCTCCTTAGAGGAGTTTAAGGAGATCATGATGAAGCTAATCAAGTGTACAACTTTCAGCAACATCTCTTGTGAGGAGAAGTTTGTGAAGTTGACTTATGTTAATGGCTCCTCATGTTCCGACACAAGAGATCAATTCCTTGATCTGCCTAGAGGAACACCAGACCACGCCGCCAAAATCTTTGACGTCAACTCTTATTCCCTAAATGATGAGGAGAAGAAGATAAGAAGAAGGCTGGTGATTGTAC
Organism: Flaveria trinervia; assembly: GCA_025506515.1. Classification (NCBI taxonomy): domain Eukaryota; kingdom Viridiplantae; phylum Streptophyta; class Magnoliopsida; order Asterales; family Asteraceae; genus Flaveria; species Flaveria trinervia. The sequence continues at coordinate 52,824,248 of CM046449.1, read as the reverse complement.
TGGATTCCAAGAAAAGGGATTGAGTGCCTGGTACAAAAAGAAGATCGTCCAGTGGAGGTTCCAAGACTCAATGCCTTATCTCTAATACACTTATGCAGATTTGATATTGCTAAGTTAGTAGAGAAGCCATTCTCCAACCCTCTAACTTCGAGATAGCTACTCATATCAGGAATCATCTAAGTTGCCTTCATGTGGGTGAGCTGACCGGAAGGTCCAAGATTGAAAAGTAGATGAAACTAAGAGAGGATAAGGAAAGGAAACTATTAGCAACCAAAGTCAAAGCCTTTCTTCAAATGGTTGAAGGTTACAACCTTGAATCCACGGTTAGATGGGAGTATTACTATAACTCCAGTCAACTAACTCTGTTTAGGGGGCGTAATAGAGGGTGCATATCATTTAAAGTGATAGACTAGATCTCCTATCCACTCATGACATATACAAACTTCCCAGCACAACTTCAAGGAAGAACAAAGAAATGGATAAACATCTTTTGTCCCTAGTACTGATGGTTTTATAAGCACGAAGAAGTGAGGTTTTCGTAGCATCAGCCTAGGAGAGTTTGTTGGATCTAGAAAGGCTGGGGTAACCAAAACCAAACACTTAGACGAGTTTGGTGCAACAAGGAAAGGACTACCAAAACTAAGTGGGGAACTTCCGAAGACAAATGGTGTTCTTTTGAAGACAAGTGCAAGATTAACTACTGAAGAAAAACTCTAACTTCCAAAGACATGGTCTTCTCTTTTGAAGTACAAGACTTAAAATATTTCAAGACAAATCACTTCCGAAGTAGAAGTCCCCAAGCCTCGGAAGAAGCAATCTCTTCTGAAGTATAATTGCCCTTGGAAGAACTTGTTCTTCCGAAGCCAATTAACCTTCAGAATACATTACTATGAACATAAGTATGGTTCCCCTAACACTCCATTGCAGACCTCTGATATACTGCATGACGTTGTCTTAAAAACCATGTAATTGACGACACTTCATCCCATTGTTCACCTTTAACAGTTAGTACAATTGCCAACTTTAGTTGGTGACAAAAGGTAAGTCATACACATGTCATGACTACCAAATCTTAGATAAGACATTATCTAAGATACCTTATCTATAGCTTTGTAGTATTTTCTTTAGTTATAGGATTTCTACTGGTATCAAAGTATACCCGGCTGTAGGTGATAGTATAATAGCTTCTCATTGTAATTCTTGTCACATGCTTGTAAGAGTCTTGTAACACTTTGAGTTCAAAAGTAATATATACAAGTAGCTTGAAAATTATCTCCTTGTGTTCATTGTTACTTAGTATATTATCATCAACTCTTAGAAGAGATTCTGCTTCATCTAAAGCTGTGAGTGTGATTAAGTGAGTTTGAGAGAAAAACATAGTGTTAAGTGACAACCATTGATCATACACTATGTTAGATGCAACTTGACTACAAAGTCTACATCTAGGGGATGTCAACTCCTTGGTGCAAGGATAGTCCCTTGGTAATAAAAGAAACAATCCTTTGAGTTTGCATCAACTGTTGAAGCTATTGTTGCTATAAGCTATGGTGCTCAAGTGCTTTGGTTTCCGAATTAGATACTAGACTATGTTGTTAACTTTAAAGAGACTCATATCCATATAGATAACAACAATGTCATGGGATATTCATTCGTAGATCTCATGCGGGATACATATAAACCATTTGTTGTGGATGTGAAAGGATGTTTGCTGCTAATAAATTGAAGATCACAAATCCACTTTCTACGGATGAACAATTCTTATGGAGGAACAAACTATCCATTGAAGTCAATATCTGAAGTGATTTCATCAAGTCAACATCTATGAAAGAATAATGCAATTAAGGATGTTTTAATCATATCATATTAGAATTTCATTGATGTAATTTTCTTATCACGATAAGAAAGTTAATTTTAACCCCTTATACAATTTGAATCCCTCTGCCTATAAATAAAAGACATGGGTGCACTCTCCAAATACATTGAAAAATACAACAACGATAAATCAATTTCTGAATACAGCAAAACATCAATCAAAATAGCAAAATAGCAAAAACAAACAAGAACATCATCTAGGAATTATCTCATCCTCAAAATCCAAAATACAAATTGTAATAGATTTGGTATTTAATGGAAATTATTTGAAGCAATTTTGTTTATCTTATTATTTAATTTTTATTTCAATTTCTTGTGTTTGTTCTTCATTGTTTATTGATGCAATTTACAATATTATAAACAATTAATTAGACAAAAAGTTATGGTAATTCCATAATCACTATTTGTCATATAGAAACTGATAATTCCTTGTTTTGATCATTGGATTCACAGGTGGTATCAAAGGAAAAGTCAAGGAATTAGCTCATCATGAAAATCAAAAAGACAAATCGTAAAAGATTGGTATTTAATGGAAATCTTTGAAGCAATTGTGTTTATATTATTACATCATTTGTACTTTAATGTCTCCTATTTGTTCCTCATTGTTCATCGTTGCAAATTACAATATTATAAAAAATTAACTAAACAGCAAGTTGTGGTAATTCCACGATCACTATTCGTCATATCTAAACTGTTAATTCCCAGTTTTGATCCTTGGATTCATAGAAAGGAGTGTCTAGTAATCTCTAGGTCTCAGGGACAACAAGAAATCTGCAATTCCTACAACCTGAATACCATAAGAGCATATGTTAGTTGAACTCCCACTTACCAACACAAGTCAAAGAAGGTAAGATGCGATATTAGTTGATAGGATTCAAGATAGGATGCTTGAAGATTTCCAGAGGACGATCAAGGTATATACACAAAGGCTAGCGGGCAAGACTTTTGGTCAACTAGATGTTGAGGTGGACCTAAGATTAACATGAAGGGGAAACCTTGGCTGAAGGCCCTAAGCCTGTGAGCCTTGAGACAAGAACTTCTTCAGCATCTATTAACTACAGCTAAGCACCATCTGTTGAAGGTGTCTCATAGCCTATCTCTGGCTAAAGCTTAAGTGTAGCAACAAACAATAAAGACCAAATCTCTATCCATCCAGAGTCACACATGCCTATGATTGGCAAAAGGGAATAGGAAATGACCACTAAGGAGATTAAGGAGGATGAGAGAGTGAGGAAGAGGAAGATAAAAGGAGAGAGTTCAACTAAGACTCTTGTCTTCATGGAGAGAGTTACGAGTAGCCAGATTGAACTATCTGGGGACATGAAATTACAACATTGATGAACTCAATTCTCTAACCTTAGAATAATTAGATGAACTGGCTAACAATGAATTGTCAAAGGATAGAAGGGAGGCTAAGGATGTAGAAGTGCTCCTCAAAATAAAGAAAGATGGGAGAAGTAAAAGACTCTACAAAGCTCCTACTCTCTCCCCAGTTTAGGAAAGTCCCAAGGCAGAGTCTGTGACTACTTGGAAACAACCTCAAGAAGGTAGAGGACAAGACAAACAAAACATGATAACACACTGAGTGCCACATGTCTCTATCAAGAAGCAGACATTCTTCCCTTATCATATGAATACATTGAGTTTGAATACCTAAAGCAACTTGAGCAACAAGTGCAAAAAGAGAAAAAATTGCATAGAGGAAGATGAGGGATGAGGCTACCTAGTCAAGAGCCATAATGAGTGCAAATCTAAAAAAGTCTTCTAGTACATATAAGATGGTGAGCTTCTTAAAGTATGGATTCTCCAGAAGGAGACTTCAACCGATGTGTCCATCCATGTGGTTGAGCACATTACAGTATTCACGTAAATGATTAAAAGGTGTGAGCTAGTTGACTTGCATTCTCCACCAAGTTAGGTTGCACATAAAGTTAAGGGCAAGGTCGAACCCCAAGAGACTACACAACCTAGACCTAGTGTTGCATCACAACCACTTTATTTTCTAATCCATAGTAGGGTCCTAATCCTATTACTTCTAAACATATGAAGGACAAGGACCCAATTAAGAATGTCAAAGAAGAACAATATAGTACTACAAGCAAGCCTTCTCTATTAAAATATAGAAAGAGAAAAGGATGGCCATTAGAACAAAGAAAAAGAAGAAGAAATCAAAGGCATCCACCTTTGCACATCAGGATGGGTTAGAACACCTTATGGGTGCTCAAGAAGAGGCTGCTCAACAAAGTCCACTAATAGTAGAGCCTCTTGCTGCTGAAAGACCCATCTTGTCCTTGGTGTTTGCTACTAACCTAAATAGATGGTATGTTATTAAAGATCAAAGAGTTGAAGACATATACTTCTATCAGAACGTTCATGATCTCCCTTTACATGATCTCTATGACATAGGAAGATACTTTGAGAGTCTGAAGAATCCTAACCAACTGATGATGAAGGGAAGGGTCTAGATTTTAATAACGACTATCAACACATGAAGATCAAGACATAGAGTTTGATTTTATTAAAGAACAACTTAAAGAGCTCTAAGCATACACATGTGATGTACTCACAAAGTTCCTAGGAAGATTTGATGTATCTTAATGTATTATGCTAAATATCAAATATTCCGAAGCCAAAAAGACCAATTCTTCCAAAGCCAAATACGAGGTCTTTTGAACCAAAAGCTAGTTTCTTTCTTACATAGAGTAGGCATCTCTTCTGTAACATACTTTTGATAAAAGCTAAATCACCTTTCCACTGCCATCTCTGAAGAGTCACTAACTAACCTGAGTTGGTGAAAAGTATTTGCTTTTGTCAAATGTAGATTAAGGTGTTGAGTCTATAACTTTCCAACTTTGTACTTTTATCCTTTTTGTAATAGATATGGATGTGAGCTATGGCATCTAATAGTCACTAGCCAAAAGGCATTGTGCCTTTTTCAATCTAAATTGATCTTATTGTCTATATTAGTATTTGCAGTTGGCCTTCAAAGTATGGTCGGTTGTATGTAGTATAGTATCTAAAGTACTTGTATTCTAAATATAAGATTTGTAACATTTGTAAGAAGTTGAGAAGGATATACATCATTCTTTAAAAACATATTTCAATGTTCTTATTGTTGTTCTTTAACTTGTGTTCCCTTTTTCAACCTAACTCGTTCCCTATTTGATCTGCTTAGTGTTATAAGTCTTTGTTCCTTGTTAAACTATTACATTGACCCCCTATAACGATCCTACAATTGGGTTCATGAGACTCACCCGGGATCTCTTACATTAATAACCTACGCATATCGTGAGCTTGTTAAATAGTAACTATAATGGTTAAATAACAATATGAAGGAGATTAAAGCAACACATGTAAATAAACTTTGATTTTTATTGCACTTTGATTCAAAGGTACACAAGTTTCACATGAATCAGGGATTCTGCTTGATTGCATAAAAAATCTATTTACACTAAACACAAAAATTCTCGTGCGAGAGGAGGTTCTTATGCGGATTCAAGTACTCATGGAAAATTATTGATCTTCAATATCTTTCTTTGATTTACCGAGCCACTAGGCTCAACCCCTACAATATCCCACTAGGATCGGTGAATCAACTCATTAGAAGTCCACATCTACAAATTTATAATTTCCACTATATGCATACATATATTGTGCAAGGCATTCCTGATCAACCAACCTCTATGTTGCTAGAAAGTGAACGGATTACTCAACTGCAATCGGACAAGCCTGCAATATCATCTCTTCCAAACCTATGAAGATCCACATGATCGATCATACGGTAAACCTTATCCACACAATGAATAACTGCATGCCTAGTCTCTTTATCACAATCCTATAACATGAACTTAGCCAAGCTGGTAAATAGTACCAGGGCATGAATAGGAATCTTCCATGCTTATCAGGGATTCTTGTAAACACGTATGTTCGTTTGTTTGTTAGTGATCGAATCAATATGAGTCTCACTATTAATGTCTTTGGATTTGGTAGTCTTAAATTATTTGAAGTTGGATTTACTCCGCCTTCATATCATATTTCTAATATAGTTAGCCTTTCTATAGTTTCTTAGATTAATTAAAGGAACATGACCTATGGCATATAGGTCGTACACTCTAAGAGTATGAAATTCATGCTCGTCCTGATAGTACTTGATAGCTCCTACTCTTCATTTCACAACATACATCTTCTTCTCATTATCATATGCCTAACTAATAATCAGCTTTGACTCTTCGTAATTTGTCAAAGGTTTGGAATGTCTAAGTGTACGTACATAAGTTGACGATGGAGGTGCATGAACTATATGTTTCCCGACGTGACATACTACTCTCTTTCTACTAAGAACATTAGTTTTGTTAGTTGGTTGGTTAACTCTAGACTCCGTCATTATCTCTCCTTCCTAAACCAACATATCAGAAAATAAGCATTTAAGATTGTTTCCAAACACATCATTGTAATCCACCTCCTCATCTAAATCATCAAATGTACAAAAAGCTTCATCAGATTCCTCAACAAATATCTTTTGATGGAACGTCAAGAATTCCTTCTTGTATATTTCTTTGGTAGTAGTATCTAAAGGTACATAGTTACTTAGGTCCTCAAATCTTGGTCCTGATACATTTGTAGAACCTGATGAGCTAAAAGGACGGTAGTTAAACCCATATCACTGCTCTAATCATCATCATTACCATCATGACCATTATCATCATCATCATCATCACATCATCTATATCATCCTCTTTAACAAAATAAAAATTAACCTTATCTAAATTATCTTCATCATTAGCCGTTTTAGTACACTAAACATCATGCTGAAGCTCAACAAACACCTCTCCACTATGATAAACTATGGGCTGATCCTCAGTAATGTCATCAAGTACTATGTTAGATGGCTCTTGTTCAGCTTCAGTAGTGTATGTTGCCTTCTAAGATATAACGAGATTAGTGATAGGATCAGTAGAAGCAAAAAGATCAACATCACCATTAGGACCAGCAGATTGTTGTCCACTTGACTCTCTAAATTCATTAGTTCTTGTTATTCAAATGAGAATAGAACTCTAGAAGTGAGGTCTATAATGTTGATCTCTAGAATTAAAACATAGCTGAATAGAAATTGTTGCGGATGTTCAAGATTTTTAATCCTCTTATCCTTATGTTTATTTAGAGCATGTGAATCTTAAACCTATTAGGTTTTATCCAACATCTTTTTTCCTAGAACCTAAACCCTTAGCTCACATGTAACACATGTTTGTGAACAAGAAGTGGTTCCTACGATCTTGCTCTGGACGTATATTGATGAAATCCTTCATACAAAAAGTATGATCATTTCCTTAATATCTCGATGTTATACTCATCAAAATAATAAGTAGTCGACATTGGAGATGATGTAACAGCTATAGTTTCAATAACAATCACATGTATGTCTCAATGACAAGCCTCACTATTTCTGACGGGTGGTGCAAACACGGGAATATCAGAGCTAGTTGATATGACGGCCATCGGGGTCTAATGTGTATGCATAACACCTCATCCTCTACCCCTATCACGAGAACTACTATCACCCTTAACTATTTTCCTGGCCATCTTCTTTTCCTCCTCTATGTAGATGGTGACTCCTCTAGAAAAAATTCTGTGTCTAACTCATTAGTAGTGCGCTTTGTTGGTGTAACTAGCACTATGGTTGTATCTTGAAGTATTCATGGAAGTTATCCAATCCTATATATGGGTGTGTTTTCAAAAGTTACTACAACATCCATTAGAGTATCCAAAATCTCAACATACCTTAAGTATTGTTGAGTCGTTGTTTAACCTATTCTGAAGGTGAAGTTCTCGAATCGCTGCTTCAAGCGGTCCTTCTTGTTCTTTTTTGCTTGAGTGAACCCCTCATATAATAGGTTTAATGCATCTCATAGTTTCTTAGTATTTTTGCACTTCTTGAAGCCTTGTATATGGTGTTTGGAACAGTAGTTAATAGAGCAGTCATGGTTTTCTAATCTATGTCTATTCTCTTCCTATCTTCTTCAGAATAGTCAGCCACCTCCTTTGGAATCACACCAGCCCCAGCAGCAGTTGAAGAGCTGCTTGGTATGTGAGGTCCAAAGATAATAAATTCCCACACCCTGTAGTCCTAAGACTTGATAAAGCCTTCTATTGTTTGACACCAAGTGTCAAAGTCATCAATGGTGATCAGTGAGGAATTTGTCATGGTTCTGGTTTCCATATTAGCCTTTGTGAGAGCTGCCATTTAAGATATTAAGTATTTTGTGAGACTAAGGGATCTAACATGGTGAGATCTCACAATCAAGAGCCTGAAATACTCTGATACCAATTGCAGGACCATTTCAGAGATGGTCAATACACTTAGTCTCATAATGAGGATAGTATTCTGACACTTAACATATCAAATAGGGAACCGAGACATTATTATGATACAATGACCACAAGTATGAAAGAGACATAAACTTAAGAACATAACAAAGTAAAGGTTTTTAAGATTGTAGTATATTGCTTCTCAAGTTCTTTTAAAAGTGATACAAAGCATAAAAATAAGATATAAGGACTTGAACACTTTAAAGGGCAACTAGAAACACTAATCTAGACAACAACAAGATCAATGTAAAGTCGAAGGACAAATTAGAATATAGTTCAATTGGGTTAACTTTGACTAGTTTGATTAATCCTTTTCAAAGTTATCTCTAGTAAAATGATACATGAAATGATTTGTTTTTTCCTTGAGTGCTAGACATGATTCTTTGTAATAGAGATAGCACTATTGTTGTCTATGTGGATGCAATGTCTTGAAGTTTAATGTACAGTCCAACATTGATTTTGAATCCAAAGCACCTCACTACAGCAGCTAGCAGCGGCAATGTAATCAACTTTGGTAGTTGATGCAAACACACAAGATTGTTTCTTGAATTGCCATGAGACAATCCTTTCACCAAGGAATTGACATACCTTTGATGTAGACTTTGCAGCAATATTTTAGCCATCGTAGTCACTATCTGTGTATGCTTATAGGTTGAAGTCATATTTCTATGGATACTAAAGACCTAGCAGAGCAGCACCTTTTAGATATATTAGAATTCTTTTAAAAGTGCCTACGTGTGACATCTTACTGTTGGCTTGATATCTTGCATAAATGAATTTGGTAAACATAATATTAGGCCATCTAGTTGTAAGATGCATAAGTGATCCAATCATAGCACTATAAATGTGTTCATCCACACCCTTCCCTTCAAGATTTGGTCCAAAGGAGTGGTTTTAGTCATGTTGAATCTTGTAAGTATGTCGTGTACATACTTTGACTGACTTATGAATATGCCACTGTCAACCTGCCTCATTTGTATTCCTAAAAACAATTTGAGTTCCCCTATGACACTCATTTCAAATCTATTTTTCATCAATCTCTCAAGGACTTTGCAACGATTTGAATTAGTTGAAACAAAGATAATGTCATCTACATATACATGAACTAGCATTAAGTCATTCCTTATTCCTTTGATGAAGAGAGTTCCATCCAGAGTACCCCTTTTGTATCATATTGGCAAAGATACTGAGATAATGTCACATACCACCTCCTTGGAGCTTGGTGCAACCCATAAAGAGCATTATCAAGGTTTCCAACATATTCAAGACGATCAAGGTCTACAAAGCGAGGTGGTTGTTTGACATAAAACTATTCATCAATCACCCCATATAGAAAAAAGCACACTTGACATCAAGTTGGTAGACCTTGAAATCCTTGGATGCAGCAAAAGTTAAAAATATTCTGACAACTTCAAGTCTTGCCACAGGAGCAAAGACATCTGTGTAATCAATTCCTTCTTCTTGTGTGTATCCTTGGAAAAATAGTCTGGCCTTGTTTTTTAATGACAAGTCCTTTATCATCCTTCTTGTTTCTAAACACCCACATGATTCCTCTGGTAATAATCCCTTGAGAAAGAGGACAACTTTTATCTTTTCAATTGAAGCACCTCCTATTGTATTAGCTTCAACCTAACTTCCATCGTTTAAAGCCTTATCAACTCTCATTGGGTCTATCTATAATATGAAATAAGAGTGGAGACAATTATTTGCATCATGGGTTTGTCCTCTTGTCTTTACCCCTGTATCAACATCTCTAATGATATTTTTGGTAGGATGCGACTTGTGGATCCTAAGTTTTTGAAGGATCATAGCAAATTGCTTGGAGAGATCTAAATCAGAGAAATTTTGATCGGGAAATGAGTTTCACATATCACATTAGCACATAATTGATATTGTCTTCCATGGAGTGGTAGTCAACCTCAAAAAAGTCTTAGTCACTATTAGTGCCACTATTTTCTTCTACATTTGTAGCTCTTTGATTTGAGTGTTATGCCTTTGAGTTGGAAATTGATGGTACCTCATATGTATCAACTGAATTTGATGTAGTTGTTCCAATAGGAACTCCATCTGTAGGGTTACTTACCATTGGAGATAAAGTAGTATGGTCTGAAGGTCTTCTCAACTCAAATCTTGGGTGAGGATTCCTGTTGATTAGATATCAGTGGATCCTGAAACATTCTCACATGATTTGTTAAAATAATTTGTAACTAAACCCAGATCAAATAACCAATCATGACCAAAACCTTTCACACTAGGTGTGTGCTTATTGAAAGTCACATTGGCGGACTCATCAACTACTTTAATTCTGAGATTGTATACGCTATAAGCCTTAGTTTGAGAGAGTATCCAATAAAGTGTCCATCATCGGATTTTACATCAATTTTGGCTACTTCGTCTTTGGTATTCAAAATAGTGCACAAACATCCAAATGACTTGTAACCAATGCAGGTTTTCTGTTGTGTGAAAGTCGATAAGGAGTCTTACCATGAGTGTTGACTACTAAAACCCTGTTTTACATAAAGCAAGAAGTGTTTACTACCTCTACCAGAAGGTGATGGACGGTTTAGAGGTCGAAAACATAGTTCTTGCAACCTCAATTAGTGCCATGTTTCTTTTCTTACCTAAACCATTTTTTCTAAGGAGTCCTGCGAGCACTATATTGTCTTGAAATTTACTCTTCTCATCACAAAATGTATAAAGGATTTGGTTCTTAAATTTAGCTCCCTGATCACATCTTATGATCTTAACCTTGGGATCATATTGATTCTCAATCATTAAGATGAACTATTTAAGATCTCACGAGTCTCATCCTTAGTTTTAGAAAAGAAGACCCTAGTGAATCTTGTAAAGTCATTTGTGATCACTAAACAATATGAGATCCTTCCTAGACACATTATAATACTGGGGGCAAAGAGATCCATATGTAATAAGTGTAGGGGTGTAGTAATGGAATATCTTTGTTTTGGTTTGTGAGATTGTTAGTCCAATTGATTGATAAATAGTGCAAATGATTATCAAAATGTTCAAATCCACTTATCAATCATCCATAATAACAACACAACAATGATATAGAATCAATGGTTTTCAATATTAAAAAAGGCAAATCAAACGATAATACAATCAAAGGCTTAATATGAATTCCATTAACATCCAACGACCAGATACAAACTTGCGACAGTAATATTTTGGATTACAGTTTTGCAAGCTTAGCCTACAGTGATTGAATCAATTCAGTTTATGGGCTATATAGTTTCTCTGACAGTTTCACTAGACAATGGAAACTGTCAGACCCATGACCAGTTTCGCCCAGTGATGAAACATAGGTTCGCCGAGTGAACATGGTCTACTGACTATGGGTGAAACTATAGTTTCACTCATAGTTTCAGTGGGCTACAAAAAGCACAAAATACAAATATTAAACAAGTAATCTAACATAAGTCCTATTACATCTGGTCATAATATAAAAACTAACTAAGGTGAGTCCAACCTAATCTAGATCTTCACAAAGGACAACAACAGCTAAATGTTTTGAAAATTGACATTGGGTTTATGTTTGAAAAAAAATTGCAGGATCGTTAGAAGGGGCAATGCACTTTTAGAACACAACAGTACAAGTGAGGAGAGTTCATTAGAACACTTAGTAAATTAAATAGGGAACTGGTTTAACTAGTATGGGAGATGCTAAGAACACAAGTAAAAGAGAGACATAACAAGATAACAATACAAGTATATGGTTTTCAAGATTGTAGTATATTGCTTCTCAAGTTCTATTACAAAGTGTTACAAAAGCATTGTTCTAAGTTACAAGTACTTGAGATATATATACTACATCCTACAGTCGACTATTCTTTGAAAGCCAGCTAGATACATAAAACTAGACAACAAAATAAAATGTAGAGTCAAAAGGTAGATTGCCTTTTGACTAGTGACTATGACATGCCATAGCTCACATCCTAATATATTACAAAAAGGGTAAAGTACGTATAGTAGAAAGCTTGGACTCAAGATCTCAATGTATAGTATTCCAAAAGCAAGGACCTTTTCGCCAACTTATGAAAGTTGGAGAGTCAAACAGAGTTACAGTGGAAAGGTGCTCCAGCTTTATGGAAATGTACATCAGATAAAAACATATACCTAAAAGTCTTGGAAAGAAATCTGTCTTCATAATTTGGCTTTGAAAGACTTTGTCTCTGAAGCTTCAGAAGACTCCATATTTGGCTTCGAAAGATATTATGCTTGTCTTCGGAAGTTTTTACACGTAAAATAATTCTGGTGTGAGGTGAAAAACTTCTAAAGCATTCTTACTTCGGTAACTTAGTGCATGCATGCAGAGAGACTTTGGATGCTTTAAATGTTTTTGACTGCATCAGACTTGTTGGAATCCTTACAAACTCCCCCTAGGCTAATGCTACTAAAATATTTGAAGCTCTTCATCATTTGATAGTACTCATCATGATGATGACCAGGCCCTTCTTCATTAGATGGTTAGAATCACTCAGATTTTTGTAGTATCATCTCATGTCAAATAGACCATGTAGAGGTAGATTGAATAATTCTTGCCATGTGTACACATCTCACCTTCTTGATATCTAATAACATGCCATGTTTCTAGATTAGTTATGAAGTTCCAGGATAAGATGGGTATCTCAGAAGCAAGAGGAGCCACTTGGATTGGAGTTGACTGGGCTACCTCTTCATGCACTTCCTCAGGTTGATCTAACTCACCCTGAGGTATGGAGGTTGATGATTTAGACTCCTTTTTCTTCTTTGACTTTGGTCTAGAAGCCATTCTCTTCCTCCTCTTTGAAAACTTTAACTGAGAAGACTGGTCTGCAGTACCTTGTTGATCAGTCTTGTCTTGCTTAGTTGGGTGTTCCTCCATCACAGGTTTAGAACAAGAGGGAGTTTGACCAGGCTATGGATCAGAAAATGAAGCTTGCTGAGGCTTAGGAGGTCCAGGTTGTGTTGTCTCAAAAGGTTCAACCTTAACCTCCACTTCTTGAGGGACCTGACTTGGTGGGGAGTGTAAGTCAACAAGTACACCTCTTTTGATCTTCTGCTTTGATCACTATAATGTGCTCATCCATAGTAGATAGATAAATAGGGCAAAGTCTCCTTCCGGAGAATCCATACAGCTTTAAGAAGCTCATCATTCTCTATCTGTCATCAGACTTCCTCATACTCTTTGAATGATGGTCGTTGACTTCACAACATCTTCCCTTAATTTTCTCTTTATTGCCTTATGTTCTTTGAGTACTTCAAGCTTAAGCTGTTTGAGATACTGAAACTCTGTATACTCAAAGGACAAAGGAAGAAGTGCTGATGCCTGGTATAGGCCTATGGCATTCAAGTAGTTGACCATATTGATCCTATCAGTCTCTTTGTCTACTTGAGGTTCTTATGGAGCCAAAACCTCTTGTGTAGCACTTTCTTGAACTGGGGAGAGAGTGGGAACATTCTTGTATAATCTTTTTTGTCTCCTCTACTCTTTGATTTGGAGAAGTAACTTTGCATCCTCTGCTTCCTTCCTCTCTCTTGAGACTTCCATGTTAGCCATTCATTGAGCTCTTCTAAGGGGAGAGATATAATCTCATCAATGTCATAGTTCCTGGTTTGTAGGTTAATAATCCTAAGTACCCTCAACTCATCATCTTGAGTGTTTGGTTTATGGGTAGCCCTAATTGCAGCTTTCCTGAATCCTGCTGACCTAGAAGAACTTTCTCCCCTAATCTCTTTAGGAGTCACTTTCCTTTTCCATTTGTCAATCACAGACCTTTGTGACTCAGCATGGAGAGAGCTTTGGCCTTCATTGATTGGTGTAGCCTCCAAGCTCTGGCTAGAGAGAAGTTTTGATAGACCTTCACTAACAGGTGCTTCACTAAGGGAAGGAATTGTTGAAGTCGTTATAGGTGTCACAGAGTTCTCAGGCTCTACCACTGGGCCTTTAGTCAAGGTTTTCCCTTTGAAGCTAAACTTAGGTTCTACCTCAACATCCAGTTGACCAATAATGTTACCTAATTGCCTTTGACTCCTTCTAAGACTAAACTCTTTAGTAATTCTATCCTGAATCCGCTGTGCCAGCCTGTAAGCTTTTCAAGATTGGCTTGGATTGACAAGTGGCATGTTGATCAGGTCAAGACCTTCATAGTACTTCAAGCTCTACAAATTGAAGACTTATTGCTGCCCTTGAACTCTTTGAAGAATAAGGGCTCTAATTTTTGCATCGTACATCCATCCTATGATGTTGTTGGAAGTTCCTTGAGGTGGAGATGATACAGCCCTTAGGATGCTTACTAAATAAGACTCTGAATGTAGGAGTGTATTCAGTCCACATTAATGTGAACTTGAGGAAGTTTCTAAGTATGGATAGTTGCATGTGAAGATGGTAAGTCCTTAATGTCCATGCTCTATGAAGAACTCCCAGGTTTTATGTCTGTGGTGACTTTTTCCCCCTTTTTGGTAGTATCACCCACTTTCATAGGTGAGCTAGAGGTTATATCAATTACATTTACTGGCTCTTGTGTTCCTGGTTGAGCTCTTCTTAAGGTCTCCCAGCTAGTTTAATAGAAGATAAGATATCTCAAGTTGCTGATCATTGATCCTGTTTTGCAAAGTAGTTTGCTGAGATTCAAGATGACTAACCTTGGAGACTAGGTAAGAGCATGTTTTTGACAGTTTTTGCACCTTTAGCCTCAGATTCCCCTCATCTTCATCAGAAGAATCGTGGGGGTGAGAGAATTGGACCAAAGTCTTCACTCTCACCACCAGCATGAAGTTCTTGGCTGTTGGTTTTCCACTACTAAATGATAGGTTCAGTTAAAGTGTCAACGGGTTTAGTTTCATGGTTGAGGTCTTAATGATGTAGTTACTTTCTGAAGTGAGAGCCTATTCAATATGGCTATCCTGAACAGGTTTAGAATTATCCACCTTAGTGATAGGTGCCTGATATAAGCTAGACATAGTTGATTCAGGAGCACTCATCTCTCTTTAAGTAGGGGAGGTGAAAAAAGACTCATGGTGCTCACTGAAGCTTAGATCTTCATCAGTAAGAAGTCAAGGTTAGGAATGGTTGGTTTAGATCTAAAGGCTAGGGATGGTAGCTCTCCCCTAAAGATTGTTTATCTGAGTATAGAGACTCATAGTGAAAGATTAAGGCTGTTGGGCTTGTAAGGTCATTAGTTGAGCATTAGGAACCTTAGGAGTGATAGTTGAAATCATAGGAGTGGTTTGCTTCTTAGGAAAAGTGGGAGCTCTTGTTTCCATTTCTTCCTGTGTGGGTAGTGATAAGGGGGCCTTCACAACCTTAGTAGCTTTTGAAGGGGTTTCTTTGGATTTTCTGTGGTAGGTGAGGATGATTGTGGTGGTCTTTTAAGTGGTTGAGAAATAGAAGGTGTGGGTTCAACACTGGTTTGTGTTCCCAGGTTGTCATCTTGGGCAATAAGCTCTAATATTTTTAGTACTAGGGTTGTTTCTACCCTAGAGAAACCAATAGTGGAGATCTTCAGGATCTATCTAGGAACATGTAATATTCTAAGGAGTCTAAGTTAGCAAGCAGATTTGTATAGACAAATTGAGAATACCTGAACTTGACCCCCTGAACCATCCTATGCACTATGAAGGAGAGATCTTCAGGATCTAGTCCTAACCCCCATGATGGATGGATAAGCTATGGATGACCACATGTAGTAAGTACTTCCATTGGGATGAGACCTTCCCTTTCCTGAAGATCTTTATAGATAAATCCTCTTCATAGCTCATCTGCTGGAAGGACTGGTTAACAGCTTCTTTTGGAAATGTCAATTCACCTTCCTCATCATCCAGCTAAAGATCGGTGTTTATGATAGCTGAAGTGATGAATATTGTCCTCCTTTCACTGTACTAGACATTGCCATCTCCCCATCTAGAATAACCTCTGGATAGGTTTTCCAGATATCAATCAGATGATCCTTATAAGAATAGGATCAATGGTAAGGGAGGTGAAGTAGTTTACAGAGCCAGAAAACAACAAATATCCGAGAAACTATCATGTTTCTCAGTGTTCAACAAAGCACCTCATGGTGTTACCTGTGAAGTTGCATGAAGAAGTCAAGGTTGTTTTTGAGGTTTAGATTGGGCATTTTGAGAAGCTTAATGGTGAAGGAAGACGAAGAACAAAGGTGTTAGGATCTGGTATTTTAACGAAACACCAACTGATTAAGGTGTTAAACCAAACCAAATTGTGCGGAATCCGATTTGATTGGCGATCCAATCAGTGAGAACGCACGTAGACATAATAATGTATTGAATCTAATGTCAAGAATCAATTAGGAATCGATCTATAGCATTCTATGAACTTGGAGTACGAACTTAGAGGCTTCTGGACGGCTAGGGTACGTCTGGAGTTGAAGTGTATTCAATGCTTACGTTTTCCCCCACTTATTAAGTGGTATTTACAGGTTAGGCTTGCTAATTCGGGCGACTGAACCATTAGCATGGTTCATTCGTGCGATTGAGCCATGCGGATGATCCATTCGAAGCACTGAGTGTTCAGTCGTGCGACTGAGTCAGTCGCATGAAGTTGTTCAGGCGTATGGACTATTTAGGCGCATAGACACTCAGTCGCATGGCCATTCGGATGCATTACCACTGTTAGGGTGCATGGTCCAGTCGTACGCATGAGAACTTCACTTAACCAAGTTTGAATGTATTCGTTATTATAACATTATGTATATCAATTCAAACAATCACAAACCTATATAATCTTGTCAATATGCATGAGACAACTCATAATGAAATATTAAACATTATAAATCACAACCAATCATTCTCATTTTATTAAGTACCCAATATTTCATCAGTGTAAGATATTCAAGACATATTACATTAAGATTAGGATCTAGGTACATATATGTATCAACAAACTCCCCCTTAGACCTAGATCTATCTAGTGTCTAACATCTTTCATAATTTCCTCAAACTTCTTGCACTTAGCTTCTTTGGTGACTCCTACATTTATCTTGAAAGCAAAACAGAGTCGTATCACCTTCTTGAATTGCAAAGCTTGTACAATATCTTGTGAGTCATAGAATAGTGACCACTTGTATAAAGTATAAACATCTTTTGCTAACAAGTTGGTGAGCCACATTGGGTCAAACACCCTCATGGTTTCCATTGTACCATTTCTGTTCAAGACTATCACGGCCTCTCCCGTTCTTCAATCATAGTACAACCATTTGAAGTGTGGAGTGAAGACCTGTGGGATCTCACGTAGTGGGATCTTTGACATTGTACGTGGTGGACTCCACTTCAACATTACTTTTGGTTTTCCAGTTATGGCATCAACCTCAGATCGTCTGATGTACGTTATTGGTTGTTGAGGTTTGAAGTTGACCCATCTGGTGTGGTACTCCCTCTTTAGGGTTGCTTCAAACTTGCCTGACATCTTACGAGGGTCAACGTATAGCAATTTTAACTTTGCTAACTAGTTAAGCTCAAAACCTAGAAGAGTCTTCAGATCATGTGGGAATCTGAAGTACTCAATTCCCTTCTCACGTTTAACAGCGTAAACGTTGAGGTCTTCAAAATATGCCCATGCTATGATCCTGCCTACCACCTTTTGATGTTTCTTGACCTTATACAACTTGGTGTAGGCAGTTCACTTTGTAGCGCTGCGTTGGGCTCTTATCTCTTCAAAACATGTTGCCCATTCAGCCTTTTTGATGTTGACTTCGGCGCCTGTAGCTTGGGCCTTCTTCTTATCATTTTGGACTCTTGCTCCATTTTATGCAGAGTCTTAAAAGTGTCACTGACAAGAGTGTCTCCCAGATGGGAATGACATTTCCGTCGTTGTCAGTGTACTCTGGATAGTGTTGTGCATTGACATCTTCAATCTCGATCTCATCAACATCCTGAAGCTAATCGTCACTCTCTACATGCACTGTCGGAGCATCTTTCACAATATCTTCAGCATTCAGCTTGAACAATTCGGCTATTTGCTCGTCAGTGAGATTGTGAATGATTTCTCCTTCTTCAGGAGTACCCATTACCGATCTCCTGATAATGCCCTGCACATCAAGAATCAACGTGAGTTGAGTCTTGACTTGTTGGAGGGGAGCAATATCATATTCATCTCTTTGAAAGTTTGGATCTGCTTGATTTAGACATTCAACATAGCAATCATTAGTTAAAATTCAAGATAGAAACATTTGCATTAAATATAAACATTCATTACATTAATTTGATATATGATTCAAATACATATGATTTAAATAACAAAAACATCTAAGCATTACTCTTGTCCTGGATCATCTACTCATTTGCTGACTGGGCGGATGTGGAGGCACCTTGATCTTGGCTCTTTTAGTCCTCCTTTCACTAGCAGGTGTAGCACCCACAGCAGGCGACTTGTCATCATCGTCATCAACCTCATCGTTTCCAGCATCACCAGCAACATCAGTATCATCATCACCATCAGTACATGGAGTAGATATGGCATAAAAGATCCTCGATCTCCTAAGAAACATGATGATGCCAGAAAAGTCTGAAGCATTTCTTGATGTTAGTTCCAGATGAGCACAAATGTTGTGCTTAATATTCATAGTCCACCGACTTGCCATCTGTTACACAATGAATATAAACGTTAGTATCCATTGATGTATAATATCTTGAATCATTTGGACTTGAATTTCTTTATGTTTTGTCGTGCGAATGAGCCTATGCGACTGCGATCTAGTCTTGCGAGTGAGTAGTGAGACTGAGATCTAGTGGTGCCAATTACCTCATACGTACGACTTATAGTGCGACTGAGCTCATATGTATGTAAACTCATTCGTGTATATCAGTCGTGCGACTGAACTCATACGCAAGGTCAAGTCGTGCGGTTTAGCCATTTGCACTACTCAGTCGTGCGACTGAAGTTCATCAACCTATCCATTCACATGACAGACTGCTGTTCAATTCAAATTCAAGTTTTGATCAATTCTTATGATTAGATGTCGTGTTTTGGTTCATTGGACTCGCAATCACTATAGTTAACACCTAATAACATTCATTTCGATTGTTTGCTTACATTAATTAGGTTATTTAGTTAAACAAGTATCGGTTCTTGGTTTGGGCCGAACGTGTCGATTTTGGAGTCAAGTTGAATGAAATATGATTGGATTGAACCGCATTATACCTGTATAGTCAGTGGAAATAGTCTGTACACAAGAATTAGTGTTATAATTGGCTCAAACGAAATTTTGGCAGAGTAACGACGTGTCGTGCGAATTAGGGCGATCTTGGGGGTGATGAGTGACTGCGACCGACTGCCCCTCTATTTATACTAGGGTACCCTTCAGTCGTGCGACTGAGCCCAGTCGCACAAGTTGTTCGTGTGACTGAAGATCAGTTGTGCGACTGGCATAGTCGGTCACCTTCAGTCATGCGACTAGAGGTCAGTCGTGCGACTGTGTCATTCGGTCACCTTCATTCATGCGGTTTGCCCATTCTAGGTGTCCAATCCTGTGATTTGAGTCGTACTAATAGTACAATCGCATGTATGTCCCATACGTGTGCGATAATCATGCGATTGGGCACATTCGTATCCTTCATTCGTATGACTGGTCAATGCTCATGATCCAGTCGTGCGAATGAGTCATACTCATGGTTTTTTACTTTAAGACCATTTTACATTTTACACCTCTTTTAACTTTTGAATAAACGTTATGTGCATTTGATCATCTCAGACATGATCATCTTACCTACAGAAAACCTTTGATCACCTCAGACATGATCCTTTTAAAACATTTTGTCTCCTCAGACGTGACCCATTTTATTTGAAAGCATGTGTGGTCACCTCAGACGTGACCTTTTAGATGATAAGGCTCCTTATCAACTTCCATGACATAGTCTGATATTAGACACTCTGAACATGATAAAATTTAAGTATCAATAAAAGAAAAAACACTGCAACTTAAAACTAATACATGTTTTTGTGTTTTTGTGAGGGTTAACTCCTAAGATATACTTCTAAGGAATAATTTTTCTGAGAGAGCTGCTTCAATCATTTAAACCATACATGGACCATTTCAATTTGGAGTCATACAAGATACTCAAATCATTCGGGACAAGTTATTTAAAAAGCTTTGATGCTCTATTCTTGTTTTTCATCCGGAGTCAGTTAGCAAATCTTGGAAATCATGCTAGTACTTTTAGGTCCCCACACGGATTTGAACTTTCAAGAATTGTAGCCACACTGATTGTTAATATACTTGTCCTCTTAAATCCAGACACAGACTTTCAACATAGTTTGGTGATAGTTTAAAGTTTGTTTATTTCAACAAGCATTTGTGGATCCCATACTTATATGGTAATCAACATTCCTCAGGAGATTTTTGAGCGGTCTCAAGGTAGTATTTCAAGAAGAAACTATTCATAGAACTTTTAAAGAGAAGCCAAGCCTGAGGTCAGTGCCACCGCACAATAGAGAGGCGGCAAAGAACGATGAATTCTAGAATATATAGGTTATGCTTATCCTCACGTCAGTACCACCGCATAGAAGAGAGGCACATAACCTATCTTCTTGTTTGAGCAATTTCAATCTTTTTGCACAGATCTCACCAACAACATAAGTTATCAGTTTGATTGTATTTGCATTTTTATGTGCTTTTGCTCATGCTTTGGTCTTACGCACACATTCGTGGCATTTATTTTGCTCGTCACCCTTATTGGAATCTTATTGATTGTGTTAACCACGGATAAGGTGTTAACCATATCTAGTCAAACATTTAGTTTAATCTTGAGATCACCAAAAAGGTCTAGTCATCTATTATGTTGAATCTACTAACATATCATCTGTGGTCTAGGAACCTCTAAGTCTACTTTTTGTGTTACCTTATTAGTAGTTGGCTTATCTATCATATTTCCGTTTATATTGCTCAGACTACACAGACTTATACTTGAGCTTTGCATCTTTTTCAATTTTGATTTTAAAGTCTCAAATGGTTTGTTCCTGTGTAATATCATATTCCATAACATTGAATCAGTATCACACATACGATCTTATTTTTATCAGCTTGCCTCTCCTTCTCCCTCGTTTTTTTTGTATATTACTGCATAAACCTATTCTCCCCCTAAAATTACAAGAACTCACGGAAATAAACCAATTGTAATTAAACTACTTAAAATTAGGCAAATCAAATAAAATAAAAGAAAATATAAAAAAGAATTAAAAAAATAAAAGGAACTAGACACAACCAATGGACTATACACGGTCAGCTTCAGGAATGACCTCACTTTTCTTTTTAACTCTGTTGACCTCTAACAAATATAAAAACGTGGTTTGTCAAATGCCTTTGTATAGAGGTCAGCGTATTCAAAATCTGTATTTATTTTTACCACATCGATTAAGTTCTTTTTAAAGCAATCACGTATAAAGTGATATTTAATTCCGATGTGTTTGGTCTTAGGATGTTGGACCGGGTTCTTAGTGACTGCAAATGCAGCAGAATTATCAACAAAAATAGGAGTAGAAGAGAAATTCAAAATGTAATCTCTTATTTGCTATTGAATCCATATGATTTGAGAACAGCAGCTTGCAGCAGCAACGTATTTGGCTTCCCAGGTTGAGAATGCAACCGAGGTCTGCTTCTTACACTGCTAGGTTACTAACCTTCTCCCAAAGAACTGACACCCTACTAATGTAGACTTGTAGTTCATCTTGCAGCCGCCGTAATCCGAGTTGCTATATGCTGTAAGCTCAAAGTCATCATCATGAGGATACCACAATCCAAGTGTAGGTGTCCCTTTCAGATAACGAAAAATTGTTTGACCCCATGAGATGGTTCACTTTAGGGTTTGCCTGATATCGTGAGCATAAACATGTAGCATACATGATATTAGGTCGTAAGGCAGTGAGATAAATGAGAGATTCCATCATCCCTCGGTGCATAGTGGCATCTATTAGATCACCATTCTCGTCGGGTGCTACATCATGGTTTGTAGCAAGTGGAGTTCCAGCTGGAGAAGCATTCTTCATGTCAAACCGACTGAGAATATCATCTACATACTTTGTCTGATGTAGGAAAATACCATTTGGTGTCTCATCCACCTGTAAACCGAGAAAGAACTCCATCTCTCCCATTGCACTCATTTCAAATTCCGCCTTCATTACTGCTTCAAACTCTTTACATAATTCTTCTTTCTTGGAACCAAAAATTATATCATCGACATAGATTTGTACGAGCAGTAAATCTCCATCTTTTTCTTTGATAAACAATGTATAGTCAATGACTCCCCTGTGAAAACCGTGTTTCACAAGATGAGTCGAGAGTTTCTCATACCAGGCCTTTGGAGCTTGGTGAAGTCCATATAGCGCCTTCTCAAGGTTATAAACTCTATCTCCATGATATGGATCCTCAAATCCCTCGGGTTGACTCATGTACATTGTCTCTCTGATCTCACCATGAAGGAATGCACTCTTCACATCTAGTTGATAAACTTTGATTTTCATATAAGATGCATAGGCAAGGAAGATGCGGATGGCTTCCATCCTTGCCACGGTGCAAACACTTCATTGTAGTCAATACCCTCAACTTCTCGAAAAGCCTGAACAACAAGCCAAGCCTTGTTTCTGATGATCACTCCCTGATCATCTTTCTTGCATTTCAAGACCCATTTGGTACCAATGACCTTAGCACCTTTAGGTCAATCCACTAGAGTCCATACACCCAAATTCTTAAACTGAAGAAGTTTTTTTGCATGGCACTCACCCAAGCCTCATCATTCAGTGCTTCTCTAACATACTTTGGCTCAAACTGAGACACAAAGTAGCGGTAGTCACCATCGTGAAGGTATCCCTTCTCCATGACAGAGGCATATTCCACTCAGTACAACTGATTTCTAGTCTGAACCCCTGATCTCACATGTCCCATAACATTATCCAAAGGATGATAGACATTTAGACGTGGGACGGGAGTTGTTGGAACCACTACCTCAGAATCAAGATTGTGAACAGTTGGTTCTGGATCTAAGGCAATAGGAGTCTAAGGTTCCGAAGGCTCAGAAGCATCACTATCAGATGCTTGTGGACTTGTGGTAGGCGGAACCTGTACATCCTGGTTGTTCTGATCATTTTCTACATTTTCTTCATGAGAAGAAGAGTCACTCATATCAAGTGCTCCCCCTGAGTTGGTAGATGACTGACTTTGTGAACTAGATGGTGTTGAATCTTGAGATGGTGTGGTCAAGACATCATACATCATCTTATTTGCTAACTTTTCTTCTGAAGCAGAGATGAGGTATGTTGAAGGACTTGAAGAATCCATCATAGTTGAAGAAGTAAGCAGGCCCTTTTCCAACATTACACCATACCTCGACTTGACCCATTGAGTTGTTGTAAACTCTCTTGTTCGATATGTTGTATCCTAGAAAGATCCCTTCATCAACCTTCTCACTGAATTTTCCCTCCTGAGTCTTCTTCTGCAGGGTGCACGGAGCGGCAAACGGCTAGAGATACTCTAAGTTAGGTTTATGTCGTTGTAATAACTCGTAGCATGTTTTTCCATGGCGTTTGACTACCAGAACTCGATTAAGCGTATAACACGCATTTGCCACTGCTTCTATCTAGAATTGAATAGGCGGTTTCGAGTCTACAAGCATAGTCCATGCCGTCTCTATCAAGCTGCGATTCTTTTGTTCAGCAACCCAGTTCATCTAAGGAGTGTAGGCAGAGGTAAATTGAAGCACAATTCCCTTTTCCTTGCAATAGGCCTCCATCCACTCATGCTTGAACCCGGTTTCGTTGTCTGAGCGCACCTGTCGTACCTTCAGCTTGTATAGGGATTCCAGTGTAGTTACCAATTCTATGAAGGGATTCAAATGTTTTGATTTGGATTTCAGAAACATTACCCAGAGAATCTTGAGTAGTCATCAGTAACTACATAGCAATACCAGTCGCCTGCGATGCTTCTTGTACTGACTGGACCAAACAGGTCCATACGAAGGAGCTCAAGAGGACGGTTCTTTAGAATGAACTTTCTTTTCCTTATGAGACTTCTTCGTCTATTTGCCCTTTTTGCACGCAACACAGAATTCGGGAGTTGGAAGTTTTTGACATTTACTCCTCTCACAAGATCATTCTGGATTAAGTGATTCATTTTCCTTGGATTTATGTGTCCCATTCTCCTATGCCAGGAGATGGATTCATTCTCTGTAGCTTTGGACAAGAAGCATTGGACATCACAATCTGTTGTGGAGGCCTTTGAGAGATCCAAAACATAAAGATCATTATATCTTGAAGTTGACATTAGGGTTTGGTCCTTCGGGATCACATAGTCTTTGTTTAGAACGTAGCACTTCTTGTTGTCAAAGACTACTTTGAATCCTTTATCACATATTTAAGGAACTAAAAGTAAGTTATTTTGTAATTTTTGGATGTAGTTTACCTTATCAAACTTAACTTTCTCATCTCCCACTTCCCCTTGGGCTGTAATGTACCCGCCTTTGTTTCCAGCAAATGAAACATGCCCTCCTTTGATTTGTCTGACATTTGATAAGAGCTGTTCCCTGTCATGTGCCTAGATGCTCCACTATCTGCAATCCACGTGTCAGTCTCAGCACTATAGCGAACACCCTGCACATTCAATAAAAACATTAGTTCATGTTAGGAAACCAGGCCTTCACTGGCTTGGGTTTCCCTGAGGCATCACACATCATAAACTCAATCTTTTGAGCATTCGAGGTTGAGGGAAGCCCAGATTTCTATTTGTTCTTATTAGCAGACACTGAGGCAGATTTTTCTTTTCATAGGTCAGCTTTGTGTAGGGCATGTTTGTGATAAACAGACGACTGGCTCATGGGTTGAACTTTGGGTTCACTATCCCTTTTTGGAGGCGTTACTGAGTTCCTCTTAAAAGAGCTAGGTGTAGATGCAGAGAGTTATTGCAAGATTGAACTTGGGTTCACTATCCCTTTTTGAACTTTCCTCCTCGTTGTCTGATATAAGGACAATGAGACGCTATGTGACCATACTCTCCACAATTATAGCAAGATCTGCTTTCAACTTTATGGTTTATATGTTTTGGTGGAGATGTAGATGTCACACGTTCGACCTTATTTTGTTTAGATTGAGACACTTCTTTGTTAGATGTATGATCGGGTTTTACAAACTTAATTGATTTACCTGGGTTTACATCTTTTATTTCTTGTTTACCTAAACTTTGACATGATGCTCGCGATTGATTAGGTTTTATAGTCCTTTTGGGTTCTGATTTTACTTTGTTTGACCTTAACTTTAAATTAACATTTTCAACTCAATTTCTAGGTTAACACAAGGCATCTTTACTTTTGCCTTTAGAGTGGCCTCCTTTTGTTTAACGTCAAATTCATTGGTTTTACTTAGGGAATCTGGATCACTAACAAGAGGAGTTGACACCACATGATCCTTAATAGGGTTATTGTTAATAGGTTTACTTTTGGTGTTCATCAAGGTCTTAGGTGGTGGTCGAACCACTTTGTATCCCAATCCCTCCCCATTTTTTCTCTCTCACTAAGTGTTGGACAATGTGAGATAAGCTTGTCCAATTGTACAGTTTTTGGTTTAAGGAGTTGACTTCTATTTGTAAAACTACCTCGGCTTCTTAGTGTCCTTAAGGGAGTTAAGATAGTACCTAATGGCATTAGCTTGGTTAAAGGCAACTACTTCTGTCCCCTAAGCTATTTGTTCAAAAGGTCTATCTTTTACTTGTAACTGTGCTCATTTTCTTTTAAAACTGTATTAGCTTCAGTGCATAGTTCCAAATCATTTACTAGGCTATCATTATGATCTAATAACCTAGCAAATTTTAAATCTATGCTTTCCCTAAATTTATTACAGCCAGAACAAGCATGATTATTAAACAACTTGTTAGTAGTACTTACCTGAGATGTTGAAGAGGAATAAGCCATGTGTGCAGAATCTGTTTTCTCTGGTTCTGGTGATTCTGATGTTGATACAGAATTTTCTTCTTCACGCAGGTGGTTGCCCACATGTGCAGTGTCTTTAGACTTTGACATCGCGATCTCTACTGCAATATCTCCTTCACTTGCGGAATTGTCATCCATGTCCTCCACACTAGCTCTAGTCCTGTCCTTCATCCTCATTAGCAGTGAAGGCTTTGGGGTCCTTGCTTAATGAAGTAGAACTGCTAGATGTGGCCTTGTCCTAACGATTAAAGGACGAGAAGGGATTGCCATTCCCAGTCTTCTTTTGCTTCACACACTCCCGCTTGAAGTGTCCCTTCTCACCACAGTCGAAACAAGTTACCTTTTCTTGTCGAAGCCAAAGGTTGTATCTTTGGTAGCAACCAAGTTCTATCCAGTCTTTTTGATAAACTTTTTATCTCGTCGGACAGCACTTGCCAAAGCCCACATTATGTCCATTTGTTCCAACTCCATTTCGTCCACCTGTCATAATCCTCATCTGCCATGTGATAGTTTCCTATCTTTCCAGCAACTAGTCCATCATAGGAGTGGAGTACAACAGCTAAGAGGTCCATGTGTTCTTTGGCCACCTCAACAGTCACATTACCAAAGTTATCGGTTTTCAGTTTTGCTGCAATAGCTTCAGGTATAATATACTGGTGCCAGACAACCCTGACGTCTCAGACCCTCAAGTAGAAGGTTGTGTCGAATTGCTGCGCTTCAGACGAAGGCAGTGTGCAGTGGTGCTCTAGATGTCTTGGCCTGAGGATTTGCATTGTAAAGTGTAGGATCCTGGTCGTAGTTGGCCTTTTGAGGTTTGTAATTCATCCTAAGCTCCTCTTCTCTCAGTTTCAGAATGAAGTCATTTATATCTAACTTCGAGAGCATCCCATTCTGTCTGAGATTAGAAACGAAAGAAGCCCATTTCTCTGGTAGTCCATCAGCAAAGTTGGATACCTTATCCTCCATCGACGTAGTTATTCCATGAGTGTGCATCTCACTCATCAATTGGTAGAATCTGTCAATCACATCATCCAGGCCTTCCTTTCCCATTGAAGAGAAGTTGTCAAACTCCTTCTTCAAAACTTTGGCCTTAATGGCCTTGAGTGAGGCATTTCTGTCATACCTCTTCTCTAACGCATCCCACAGTTTCTTTGCTTGAGTATACTCCCAGTACTGATGGAAGATATCCTTCGGAATAGACTCATTGAGCAAAGTGTAGACTTTCTTCTCAGCGTTGTGTTTTACTTTCTGTGCATCCGACATGCCACTTAGTGTAAGCTTGACTCCGTCAGCTCCTACAGTCATGCTGTACCCCGACTCTATTGCCTCCCACCAATTTGTATCTACTCCATTTATGTTGATTTCAAAACGTTGCTTCCATTGTTGGTAGTCATCAACGTGATAAGCTACAGGGGTTTATTGTGAATTCCCACTTCGTTCTCCAACAGCCGTAGATTTTGCATACGTGTATCTCTACTTGTTGTTTATGCTGAAAACTGGTCCTCCATTTCACTTAACTTTACTATTTAACAAACTACGGATGTATGCGAATGAAGGTATCCGATTAGGCTTATTCGGGCGATTGAACTAGGCGAATGGTTCAATCATGCGACTGAAAAAATGTGGATGAGTCAGTCGTCCGAATGAACTAATATGGTTGAACAGTCCGAATAAGGTTCTCAGTCGTATGAATGAGGGTACGAATGAGTCCAATCGTGCGGTTGGAGAATGCGAATGAACTCAGTCTTGCGATTGAGCCAATCGTGCGACTGAACTTGTTGAAGTTTGATAATTCGTAGGTTAAACATGTTTTGGCTGTAAAAACTCGAATTTTCACAAACCCTAATCGCCGTATGCCGGAAAAACTATACTTTAAGGTCAGGAAACGTCTAAGACTCCGTTAGACACAAAAAGATTGCGTTTTTTGATGAAAAACCACAATTTTTGTGTCAAAACTATTGAATCAACACGTTATCAAGAGGCAAGGCTTTGATAACACTTGTTAGGATCTGGTATTTTAACGAAACACCAACTAATTAACATCAAGAATCGATTAGGAATCGATCTACAGCGTTCTATGAACTTGGAGTACGAACTTAGAGCCTTCTGGACAGCTAGGGTACGTCTGGAGTCGAAGTGTATTCAATGCTTACGTTTTTCCACGAATTAAGTGAAATTTATAGGTTAGAGTTGCTCATTCGGGCGGCTGAACCATTAGCATGATTCATTCGTGCGATTGAGCCATGCGGTTGATCCATTCGCACGACTGAGTGTTTAGTCGTGCAACTAAGTCAGTCGCATGAAGTTGTGCAGGCGTATGGACTATTAGGTGCATAGACACTCAGTCGCATGGCCATTCGGAGGAGAACTTCACTTAACCAAGTTTGAATGTATTCATTATTATAACATTATGTATATCAATTCAAACAATCACAAACCTATAAAATCTAATCAATATGTGTTACACAACTCATTAATGACATATTAAACATTATAAATCACAATCAAACATTCTCATTTCATTCAGTGTAAGATATTCAAGACATATTACATTAAGATCAGGATCTAGGTACATATATGTATCAACAAAAGGCGGTTTGGGAGAATTTAGGTTAGAGAAGAAATGTAGATAAAGAAGATAGTAAAAAAGACGGGGAACAATTGGTTTACGTGTGAAATGAATCTGAGACAAAGTTAATAAAAGTGAAGAAACTTTGAAATCTGGATGTCGGTCCCACATCTGAAAAAAAATAAGTAGTTTTCTTGGAAGTCGAAAAAGCTTTTGAAGATAAATTGTCTTCTAAAGATTTAGTGAAAAGGCTTTCGAAGCCAAAAGGGCTTCGGAAGAAATTTCCTAAGAGTTTGGAAAAATTTGCTTGAGAAGAGTATTTTCCTTGAAAACATATAAGTACCTAAGAGAACAATTGTTGGAGCATATATCGTCACCTATAGTGTGTCTGTTGCTTGTTGAATAGTCTAGTCTTAATGTAATACACCTAATTTGTTGTAAACACATGAATCTGGGTCATTCGCAGGAGCATATGCGAATGAAACTCAGTCGTACGACTGAGCCATGCTAATGGACTAGTCGTACGACTGAGAGATGCGATTGGGACATTCGTAAGACCGAACCATAAGTATGGTCTAGTCGTACGATTGAACCATACGCATTGTCCATCGCACGAATGGGCCCAGTCGCATCAAATATGGGTCGAGGCCGATATATACCAGTTTTAATGTGTAGAGAGATGAAAGGGTTCAGAAAGGAGTGTGCCCACAGCCTAGATGCTGCCGTATGAGAGGAGAGATCATACTCAATCTCCTCTTGCCAAGAGTCTTGATTATTATGTTGTAACGAGCTTGTAATCGTTAGGTTTTATCAATGAACCATTTAATTATAGTTTGTGTTATTGATTGTCTCTTGGTTTTTGATGATGTTTATCCTTCCGTCTTGAACACGCTCGGATGTTTATCGATCCAGCGGACTTCACAACAATTAAGCTTTGGAAGAGATTTCAAACATTTCTTCTCAAGGTAGTTTTCTAAGCCAGTTATTTGTTTTAAAGGCATAAGTTTCTTCAGAAGATAAAACTATATCTTCTGAAGGAAAAAGATCAAGATTTTTAAAAAATGTAAGGAAAGTTCTTCTAAAAATATTTTCATCTGGAGGAAACAAGAGCTTATGAAGGTGATAGAATAGACAACTTAGGACATGCTGCTTTAGAAATAATATGATTAAGTTTTAAGTAAAGCTACTCAAAGTTAATCATCCCAATAGTTGATATAAGATACTTGAATCTTTGTTCATCAAAAGCTTTGGTGAACATATGAGCATATTGTTCATTGGTGTTCACCTTGACCAGTTTGATTCATACTTTTTCAAAGTTATCTCTAATTAAATAATACTTGATATTGATGTGCGTTAACCTTGAGTGCTGCATAGGACTTTCTATGATTGAGATAGCACTATTGTTGTCTATGTTGATGGGAGTTTCCTTGAAGTTGAATCCATAGTCTAGGATCTAATTTTGAATCCCAAGTACTTGAGCATAGCAGCTTGCAGTAACAATGTATTCAGCCTCAACAGTTGATGCGGTTACCCAGGATGGTTTCTTACATTGCCAAGAGACTATCCTTCCACCCAGAAATTAAAATCCCCTAGATGTAGACTTTTTAGTCATGTTGCATCCACCATACTCCCTATTTGTATAAGCATACACATTAAAGTCAGAGTTCTTTGGATACCAAAGGTCAAGTGTTGGAGCACCTTTCAGGTCTCTTAAAATTCTTTTGACGGTGATTAGGTGTGACATCATAGGGTTGGCTTAATATCTTTCATAGATGCATGTAGCAAAAATGATATCAGGCTTGCTAGCTGTGAGGTACAAAAGAGACCCAATCATTATCCTGAAAAGATGCTCATCAACACACTTCCCCTCTAGATCAGGCTCGAGAGAGTGGTTTCTGGCTATAGGTGTCTTAGCAACCTTACAATCATTCATGTTGAACAATTTAAGTATGTCGTGAACATACTTTGATTGATTTATCAAGATGCCATTGTCATCTTGCTTCACTTGAATTCCTAGAAAAAATTGGGTTCCGTCATGGCACTCATTTCAAACTTGTCTTTCATCAGCTTTTCAAAGGCTTTATGGTGCTTTGAATTAGTTGAGCCAAAGATAATGTCATGTACATATACTTGAACTAGCATAATGTCATCTCTTGATCCTTTGATGAATTGAGTTCCATCAATAGTGCCCCTCTTGTAGCCATGCTGACAAAGATACTGTGATAGAGTCTCATACCACTTCCTTGGTGCTTGGTGCAGCCCATAAAGAGCTTTTTCAAGCTTCCAAACATAATCAGGATGATCAAGATCTGCAAATCCCAAAGCTTGTTTGGCATACACCTCTTCATTAATTACCCCATAAAGAAAAGCACACTTTACATTAGGATGCCATTGTCAACTTGCTTCACTTGAATTCCTAAAAAGAAATTGAGTTCTCCCATGGCACTCATTTCAAACTTGTCTTTCATCAACTTTTCAAAGGCTTTGTGGTACTTTGAATTAGTTGACCCAAAGATAATGACATCTACATATACTTGAACTAGCATAATTTCATCTCTTGTTCCTTTCATGAAGAGAGTTCTATCAATATTACCCTTCTTGTAGCCATGCTGAGAAAGATAATGTGATAGAGTTTCATACCACTTCCTTGGTGCTTGGTCCAGCCCATAAAGTGCCTTATCAAGCTTGTAGACCTAATAAGGATGATCAGGATCTGCAAATCCTAGTTGTTGTTTGACATACACCGCTTCATCAATTACCCAATAAAAAAAGCATACTTGACATCAAGCTGGTAAACCTTGAAGTTCTTGAATGCAACATAATCTAGGAATATCCTAACAGCTTCAAGTCTTGCTACAGGAGCAAAGACATTTGTGTAGTCAATTCCTTCTTCTGGAGTATATCCTTGAACAACTAGTCTGGTCTTGTTGTTGTAGACAAACATTTGCATTGTGGGTTTGTCCTCTTGTTCTTACCCTCGTATCAACATCTCCAGTGATGTTTGTGGAAGGGTGAGACTTGTGAATATGTTTGTATAGAGTTATGAGGATTTGGTGGTTGGGAAGTTTAAAGGAAAGTGAATGACAATGGAGAATATGTATCAGGTGGATCCCGATGATCAAGAAGAGACTGACATTCAGTGACAAATGGCGATGTTGACTCTCAGAGCCCAAAGATTTATGGAGCATACAGGAAGGAAGAATTATGGAGGTCAAAGCTCTAACTCAAATTGGGAATTGATATATCCAAACTGAGGTGCTTTAATTGCAATAGTTTGGACACTTCAAATGAGAATATCCATTGCTGATTGTCACTCATCCTAGCAATTCAGGAGTCCCAAGACTGGTTTCAAGTAGGGATGAAAAAGAAATGAAACAAAAGAAAGAGACAACCTTGATCTATAATTTTGACTAGAGCGCAGAAGTTGAAGAGACAAGAGAAGAAATTAACCAAACGTTGGTTACTAAGATTGTGGAAGAGAAGAAAAAGGTGCATAGTGAGGATGAATTTGATCCAATTACAGAGCTCAGAGATAAAGCTAAAGTATCCGTGGAGTTGAAAGAGGTTTCTGAGGAGTGTATAGTTGAAGTATCTGTGGAGTTGAAAGAGGTTTCTGAGGAGTGTATTAAGTAGGACAAAGTTTATGACTTGAAGGATGAGATGGTAATAGAAAGTGTGGATGAAAAGATGCAGAAGGCTGGAAGTTAGACCATGGAGCAAAGCGATGAAAAGATAATGTTGCAACCGCTATCAAGGAAAATAAGCTGTGTATTCTGGTGTGTCGATGTTGGAAAGCTTTAGTAGCAGAAAAGGTGGTGATGGGACTTCCTTTTGAGGTAATTCAGGACATGTGTTCTTTAGCACGCAAAATTAGGTTATTTGGGGCATACAAAGCTAATGGTCCATTAATTGATAATGAAAAAGATTTAAAATGAATTAATGAAGAACTTAAAATAAACGAGTCTAAATATTGTGTTAAATTAAATAAAGCTTTAAAAGAAAATGATCATTCAAAATGAATCATTTTGGAAAAATATGTTGAAATTAACACTTTGACTTAAAGGGTTGCAATTGCTGAGTTTGAAACAAGAAAACTTGAGTCAAAGCTTGATAAATGGACAATATCTCGGATGAAACACGATGATATATGCAAATCTCAAAGGGGGCTAGGATTAAAACATGTTTGGCCTATGATGATGCTAAGGTTTATCCTCCTCCTAGAACTTATTGCTATTCACCTATGCTTGTTCCTCATCCTTCTAATGATTTGCTCACCATAGATACTAACAGTATGTCTACAGGTTTAGAAGGTGTGAACACTTAGCACGTACGTGAGGACTATGGTTATGAATCGACTAGCGGCTTGGATGCACTAGTCTTAGTAGACATGAATCTCAACATTGTGTTTTAGATCATAAATCTAATTTTAAGTTCTGTTTTTGTTTCAAAACAATCTATATCAGACAATGTTTCATCTTGTTCTAGTGATATTCTTATTTCCTATTTAAATAATTGGCATTGTAATGATGATGTTTCTTCTGAGTGTGTTGATGTTGTGAATGATTCCACTTTGAAGAGTGAAGAGAAAATTAAGAGTAATTATTTTGAAAAATTAACATCTTTTACCCTAATTAATATTTCATTATTAAGTGAAGAGGTAACGTCATCATCTAATGTAAGTACAAGTGGGACAAGTACCACATGTACTTTAGATGAAAACTCATCATCTTATGTAAATAATCATTCTTTTTTATATAAAAACAAACCTAGGGACATGTATGAGACTTATAATGATATTGATTCAAGATTGTTTGAATGTGATGAGAAAATATACATTGATAAATACCTACGCGTTGCATAACAAACCTAGATTAAAATCACATTGTTTTTGGTGCGGTAAAAATGATCATATAGTTAAGCACTGTCCTGAGCTACATCATACACATGTCAATAAGAATTCATTTGGGAGAAGATTGGCTCATTTGGTTGATAATTTCTTTTGCAAGAAGCCATCCTCACCAAAAACCAAAGTTGTTCAAACTTGGTTTCCAGTTTCACCTGGTTAATTTGTTCTTTGAAATTTTTGTAGGAGTCATCCACTAAATTTGTAAACAGTGTATGGCATGTCGATAATGGATGCTCTAGACACATGATGGGGCTGAAGGATTTATTGACCAATTATCGAATAATCAATGGAGGATATGTTGCATATTGTGGGCGACAAGTAAGGAGGAAAAGTGGTTGACTAAGGGGAGCTTTCCAATGGCTCTCTTACACTAGAGAAAGTCAACTATGTACCTAAACTTTCTTTTACTCTGTTGAGTGTCTCTCAGATTTGCAATAAGGACACTCAATCTTGTTAGGGGATTACCTTTAAAAGACTTTTCGGTAGTTGAAAAATGTATGGTTGGTGCCAAGGGAAAACAACATAAGAAACCACATAAACCAAACTTTGAAACAACATATCTAATCCCCTCAAGTTGTTACATACTAATATTTTTGGCCCAATCAGTGTTAAATGAAT
Source organism: Flaveria trinervia (assembly GCA_025506515.1). Taxonomy (NCBI): domain Eukaryota; kingdom Viridiplantae; phylum Streptophyta; class Magnoliopsida; order Asterales; family Asteraceae; genus Flaveria; species Flaveria trinervia. The sequence goes on along the minus strand of CM046449.1, from coordinate 52,789,995 downwards.
TGCTAAAAAAATCTTCATGTCTTGTGGTTACAAATAATTTTTCCAGGTATTCCTTGGTGAGATTTCTTGTCCATAAAAGAGAGGTTGCTGAGGAGCTGCAGAAGTTGATTCTTTCTATTGAGATACTAAGCAGGAGGAAGGTTATGGCGATTAGAAGTAACAATGGTACCTAATTCCAAAGTCAAATATTTGATTCCTTCTATGCTAGTAAAGGAATTCTGAGACATTTCAGTGTTGAGAGAACACCTTAGCAAAATGGTGTTCATAAAAGAAAGAATTAGACTCTCATTGTAGCCCCTCGTATGATGTTGATTATGTCCTCTTTACCAATCATCTTTTGGGCAGAGGCACTGAATTGTGCTTCATATGTTCTTAAAAGGGTGTTGATCTTCAACGACAAAATGAAGACTGTAAGGAATACATGTTAAGGCTGATCTAACTCCAAACACATCAAGTCTCCTACATGCTGCGCATGTATGTTGAAGAAGAATGCTTCGGAAGTTTCACACATGCAACTGAAATATTCTAAGTGTGAAATCTTCCAAAGCCAAGAGAAATATCTTCCAAAGCCAAATATGAAATCTTCCAAAGCTTCAAACACGAAGTCTTCTCAAGCCAACACTTGAAGACAGATTTCTTCTAAAGGCTTTTAGTATACATGCTTATCTCATGTATTTTACATAAAGTTGAACCCCTTTTCACTACAACTCTGTAAAGTCACCAACTTGCATGAGTTGGTGAAAAGTTCATGCTTTAAGTAACCGTACATTGAGGTCTTGAGTCTGTAACTTTCTACTTCATGTACTTTATCCTTTTTGTAATATATTAGGATGTGAGCTATGTAATATCATAGTCACAAGTCAAAAGGCAAATCTGCCTATTCACTCTACAAGTGATTTTGTGTTGTGTCTAGTCAATTGTATCCGACTGGCCTTCAAAGTATGGCCGGCTGTAGGATGTAGTATATGTATCTCAAGTACTTGTAACTTTACTTTATGATTTGTAACACTTGTAAAAGAACTTGAGAAGGCAATATACTGCAATCTTGAGAACCATCTCCTTGTGTATTTTGCTATCTTGTTCTGGCTTATTTATTTTTGTTCTTTGTATCATCTCTTGTGGTTAATCTAGTCTCACTATTGGTTTAGTCTAGTTAATAACCTCTTTGTGTTGTTGTATTGTAAGTGACCACCCTTCACTGGTGCTGCATTTGGTATCAGAGCTTCCCAGGCTCTTGATATAAGATTCACCATCTTTGGATCCCTCACACACACAAATACTAAACTTTTCAAATGGTAGCCATTTCCAAGACTGATATGGAAACTGGAACCATGAACAAATCCCCGCTGATCACTCTTGATGACTTTGACACCTCGTGCCAAAGAATGGAAAGTTTCATCAGGTCTCTAGATTTAAGAATGTAGGAGTTTGTTGAGAATGGACCATACATACCAAGCACCCCCTCTGCTACTGGTGGTGGTATGATCCCCAAGGCTATGGCTAACTACTTTGATAAAGATAGGAAGAGAGTAGAGATTGACCAGAAAGCCATGACAGCCCTTCAGACTGCTCTTCCTAACACTATATACAAGGTTTCAAGAAATTCAAAATAACTAAGCAGCTGTGGGATGCATTGAAACATATGTATGAGGATTCATGTGAAGCCAAGGATAACAAGAAGGATCTCCTAAAGCAGTAGTTTGAAAATTTCACCTTCAAAGCAAGTGAAACCATGACTCAGCAATACTTCAGCTATGTTGAAATTGTGGATACCCGAGTGGATGGAGGAGTTGCTCTTGAGAACAAAGATATTGTAAGGAAGTTCATTTTCTCACTTCCTTGCCAATGGACACACTACTGTGTGGTTATCAAGAGAACTCAGACCCTGAAAACTCTTACTCTAATAGAGTTGTATAGGATTGTCAATGGCTACCAGATAGAGATGAACATGTAAGGTTCATCTAGAAACTCCAACAATGAAATGTTTTCAGCCTTTCATATGGTTGAAAGGGATATCATAGAGTCCCAACATCATCTCATATGCTACCCTGATAACTCACAAAAGGGTCCTTTCATCACCTTTGCTGAGACACCAACGGAGAACTATACTCAAGGAAGCCCATTCCAAGAGACAAGTTCTTCCCAAGCCTTTGTGTCTTCTGTTGAATGTTATGGCAGCTCTCTTTTCACCCTTGAAGACTTGGACTGTATCCATCCAGATGATTTAGAGTACATGGGAATAGTCCAGCATATGGCTCTTCGCACTCACAAAGCCAAGAAGTTCTACAAGCGGACTTGAAGGAAGTTCCCCAGCAATGCAACCGTTGGAAAGTTTGGACTGGACCAAAGCAAAGTCAAGTGTTAAAACTGTAACTTGATGGGTCACTTTGCCAGGGAGTGTAAGGAATCAAGAACAAGTGGTGGCCAAACACAATCCAGACCAAAGTACACCGACAAAGCTACCCAAAATAAGAAGCCAAAGCAGCAAGCAGCAAGCTGCAATTGCTGTTGAAGAAGGAGGCTTTGACTATAGCTTTCAGGTAGAAGATGTTTCTCCAAACCAAGCACTGATGGCAAATCATGATGAAGCCAAGATATTGGAACATCCTTGTACCCCTGAATGCATTGCTAAAGTTAACAGATACAGGTCCCACAACTTAGAAATGAGATTTTATCTTAAGTACTTAAACATCTTAAAAGCTTATTTTACAAAGTTTGAAAATGACTATAAACTAAGGATAGAGGACTTAGAGAAATCTGTTTCAGTTATAAAACATGAGCATGCAAATTTTAGTACTCAGATCAAGGATCTCATAACTAAGTTGATTGAGTGCCAGGCTGAGCTTGTGATCAGCAAGGCCATGGCAGAAAAGTGAGTTGTTGAAGAAGAGAGCTTCAAGAACATGATATCCTCATCCTTACACAACAAGGTGTGCTATCAAAACAAGCATGGATTGGGTTCTAATGAGATAGCTCTTCCACACACAATCTTATGTGTAAGATCACCCAGGTGTGGAACTTGTGAAGATGAGCTTCCTCTGATAGATCCTTTGAGTTAAGAGGATGAAGAAGTGATAGTGAAGAATTCCTCTTAGAAGAGTTTAGAGGAGGATTCTAAGAAGAGCCACTATCCTTCTTAGGAGGAGAAGAAGAATGTGATAACCAAGTCTATGAGGAAGAGCTTGATCAGAAAGAGCAAAAGAGAATCAAGGAAGGCTCAAGAGATCAAGGTTACTTTTGACTCCAAGCAGAAACAAGTTTTTATCTATGCAGGGTTTGAAGTAGTGAACACTGAAGAAATCAACCTAAACTCTTCTACTAAGAGTTCGGGTTCATGTTCAAATCATCTTAGTACCAAGAAAAAGGCTGATCTATTGTGTACCATTGCTACACAACCTGGACCATCAAACTCCAAGAACAGTCCTCATCCCAAAAGGACTGTCTCAGCATATGCAAAGATGAAGGTGGAGAAGGGATGTCATCAAAGTCAGTCTTGTTCTCTACAGAAGGCTCTTGTGAAAAAGAAAATGGAGAGTGTTATGTGTTAAAGTACTGCTCATCTAACTAAGGATTGTCCATACAATCCTAAAGGTACTCTTCACATGACCAAGACAAGGACTTCCAGAGTTCCAAGAAGATTCAAGCTTTAGAAGGAAAATTTGTTTCCTTCGAAAGCTCCAAAACTAAGAGGAAGGCAAATGGAAAATTTCCTTCAGAAGAAAAATTTGGTGTCAGAAGGAAGGAATACTTCTCAAGCACTAAAGTCTGTTGTAGTGTGTGCAAAATCTTCCGATGGTCCAGTCATCAAAACTTTCGAAGCCTCAAAAGCTTGCGAAGTGTTGAAGGTCAAGTCCAAACATCCAAAGATGGTGTGGAAGTCAAAGAAAGACCAAGTGACTGGAAGTTACATCAACAACAGCTCAAGATCCTCCAAGCACTACTATAGTATCTATTAGTGTTGCATTACCTTCTATTTCTCTTAGTGATCCCAAGACAAGTAAGGCTTGGGTTTCCAAATGTAACTAACCATTTCTTTATGAAGGGACAACTCAAGACAAAAAAAAATGTCTGGATCATTGACAGTGGCTATTCAAGGCATATGACAGGCAATAGGTCAGTACTCAAGAAATTTGAATGGATTAATGGAGGGCTAGTTGCTTTTGGAGGAGATAAAGGTGGTTACATTTCTAGAAGGGGCAAGGTCACAAATGGTTAGCTTAGCATTGAAAAGGTAAACTTTGTCAATGAGCTTGGGTACAATCTTTTGAGTGTATCCCAATTTTGTGATCAGAGTCATAACATGCCCTTTAATGAGCATGAGTGCATTGTTCTCAAGCCTGGGGTGGTCATTACTCATGAGCATATTCTGCTTAGAGCCCCTAGGAAAGGGAACAAGTACAAGATGGATTTGCAAGAAGCATCTCCCTTTAGAGAAGTTTCATGCTTTCTGTCTAAAGCCAATAGTGTTGAGTCTTTCCTATGGCATAAAAGAATATGCCATGTAAACTTTAAAAACATGAATAAACTTATTAACAATATTTGGTAACTCTTTTGCCAAAGAAAGAGTTTACAAGTGATGACCATTGTGTTACATGCCTGAAAGGGAAGCAACATAGGGTATCTCACAAGCCTAAGGAAAGGAACAACATCACTACACCCCTACACTTGTTACGTATGGATCTCTTTGGCCCACAAGTGTAATGAGTCTAGGAAGGACCTCTTATTGTTTAGTGATCACAGATGACTTTATAAGATTCATTTGGGTCTTCTTCCTTAGAACTAAGGATGAGACTCCTAAGATTCTGAAGAATTTCATCTTAAAGATTGAGAATCAATCTGATCAGAAGGTCAAAACCAAAAGATGTGATAAGGGAACTGAGTTCAAGAACCAAATCCTTGATACATTTTGTGAAGAAAATGGTATTACAAGGCAATACATTGCTCCCAGGACACCTCAGCAGAATGGTGTTGCTGAGAAGAGAAACAATAAACTGATTGAAGCTGCAAGAACCATTTTGCCTGACTCTAAGTTGCCCATCACCTTCTGGGCAAAGGCTGACTGAGTTTGAGTAGGAGTGATATTCTTACTAAGAATTGAATATGATAATCAAGTTAATGATTGAGTGGCGGAAACAAACAATCAAAGAACATTCAAAGCAAGAAAATACTCATAAATGCTGTTTGTATTGATATATGAAAGTTGATAAGTTACAGATCATAATTACAACAAAAATTCTCTATCAATCAGCCGTCGCCTCAGTCGGAGGTAAACTATTATATTTATAGGCAGACAAGTTGCCTTTACAAAATGACTAAACTACCCCTGAACTATTACATCAAAACTAGTCTATGTCTTGATCTGCATCTCTGCTTGTTCATCCGCATTGACAAATGCGCATGAGTTAATCTTGATCAACATTTATATTTGATCATCAACATTAGTAAGTTGGTCATCCGCATTGGTAAATGCGGATGAACAAATACTTATGGGCATTTGGTTGGTCATCCGCATTTGTCAATGCGGATGAGCAAAGTCTTGTCCGCATCTTCTTTTGTTCTTCGACATTAGTCAATGCGGAAGAGTAACTTGTTCTTCAGCATTAGTATTATGTCTTCCACATTAGTCAATGCGGAAGAGTAAACACTTGTCCGCATCAGAGTTATGTCTTCCGCATTAACTAATGCGGAAAATAGCAGATCTTCATCTGCATTTTATCTTGGACTTGTGGGATTCCAGCTGAGCAATCATCAATTCAGCCATTGAGTTGGCATGTATGATCCTTTAAGGGTGCAACAATACTCCCCCTAAGGATTATACAGCCTAGTTTTCCTGAATGTTTAGGAGGTGATTGATGTTGTGATGATTCAACTGGGTCTTCTAGAGGTAGTATGAATGCAGCTTTAGTAGGATCCAGGATAGCCTTGATCATGTTTACAAAATTAGTTGCTTCTGACATCATGTCTGTACTTAGCACATGTATCTTCATTTTGCTCATGTTGTAGATGGCTTCCATTGGTAACTTTTTCAGTGAAATAGGTTCCCGGATGGAGATTGTAGAAAGACCATCTCTATGAATCAATAAACTCCCTCCCACATCCACTTCAAGTTTAACAATATTTCCATGTTGTAGTGGTGTTTTCTTCTTCTTTCTTTTGTTTCTCTCAGCATTTATTCGATCATAGGCCAGTTTCAACAACTTGATGCATTTCAGAAAGAAGTGCATGTCTTGTTCACCCAATTTGTTGTTTAATTCCCTGAAGTGCCTGGTATAAATGTAGTGGATGTATGATTCATCTAGTAATCTTACTTCATATCCACTGAATAGTCTTACGTCAGCTCTTTCCTTTCCTCCCTACTTCCTTTCAATCACAATCTCATAGGTTTTCTCATCATAGTACATTTTTGAGATGGGAGTGGAGGAATGAGTACCAGATACTACTTTCCTCTTCAATGATTTGGTTGGCTTTACCTTCAACTCAGGGAATACAATTTCCTCTGCTTGCATCTTTTTCTTCTTATCCAGGGGATTGACAAAAGTTTTATCTTTTCTTAAGCAAATTGTCTTTAATGAATTGAAGTTTTTTGTTCTTCTGAACATCTTAAGTATGTTCTCAAATTCATATGCCTGAACATAGTTGCATGATTGATCAGTTCAAGTTGAGCTAGCTCCTTCAAATCATGAATCTCAAGGGCATTTAGAAAGCTGAGTACTTTGTAAAAAGAATTTTACTAGCCCTGAGATTCTCTTCACCATGAACATATTCTATGTGCTGTCATACTTCCAAGCTATTATCTTTTGATCTACCTTACCCTTAGGAGTAGACACCCCTCTTATTTGTTCTGCAGTAGTCGGTCCTTCTTGCAGTTTCAACTGAGATGGTTCTACAAACCATTCATGGTACTTGTGGAGCACTGGGGCAAGTAGTTCTTGGTCTTTTTGGTTCAATAGCATGTCTTCAGCTGACACTCTACTTCTTGGTTTGGTCCTTGTCAATTCTTCTTCCAGTTTCTTGAGTTTTTCTTTCTTTTCATTGATCAATTGAAGAGTTGTAGCTCTTAAAGAATTTGTCTTCATGTTAGCAATCCTTCTTCTTGTGAATCCCTGACTTGAGAGATATTCCTTCATTTCCTTATTAGACATATTATAGGGATCAGGAAATAATGATTCATGGGATGAGGATGATTTCTTCATTTGAGACAGTTTGTGTAAGGGACCCCTTCTTGGCAATGGTATTTAATACCCTGTAGATTTCTTCAAAGATGAATCTTTATGTTTTGGAGTATCCTTTGTCATTGTTTTCTCATATTAAGTGTCTATTGTTGGATCAAGCAACAATTTTACTTTCTCCTCCTCCTCCTTCATTCTCTCATAAGTCATTCAAAACACTTCATCAGGATCATAGCCTTGATTGATCAAAACATGGCTTTAATCATCAAGTCATCAGTTTGTGCTTTGGTTACCATGTCTTCCACTGCATGTTCTACTATAATAGGACTGTCCATGAGAACATCCTTTTCAACTTCATATCCACCAGCAATTTCACCTTCTTCTAGATCAATTGCACCAGCTAATTTTTCAACTGAGCTTCTGCTTGCTCATGTTCTTCCAAAAATTCAGCAATTACTGCTAGACTTCTTGGGTCATCTTTATGTTTCTTTGCTGGTTCTTCTTCAATTATTCGGCTCTTACCTTTGGCTTTTTCAGCTAAATACTTCCTCTTTGATGAGTAAGTTTGAAGTTGAGGGCTAGAGGTTTTAGTTTGTTCTTCTGGTTCAGGGACCTTTTCAGTTGTACTTGGCTCTTCATCCTTCATTTTACTTTTCTCATTTTCTTTCTGTTCAGTTTCAGTTTCTTCTTTCCTTTCTTTTTCATACTTTTCTTTGAGATCTTCCTTTTGTACTTCAGTTAATGAGATAGAAGGGACAATTTGCAGAGTTAATTATTTTTCCAAAGGCATTGGTGATTTGGGAATAAAGACATTAGGCTCTAACTCAGTTATTTTGTTGGACCAAAAGAACCAATAAGCCAAGATCAGAAAACCTCTAAGTCCCACATGATATCACAACAACTGCTGAAAGCTTCATCAGCAGTTTGACAAGTACTGAAGAATTCAACGGCTGAAGATCAAGTGCTGAAGACTTCAACAGATGAAGACTAAGTGCTGAAGTACAACAGCTGAAGAACACAAGTACTGAAGCTGAACAGCTGAAGAACAAAAGTACTGAAGCTGAACAGCTGAAGAACACAAGTACTGAAGCTGAACAGCTGAAGAACACAAGTGCTGAAGCTGAAGACCAAAGTACTGAAGTACAACAGCTGAAGAGTTTACAAGTGATGAAGATCAACAACTGATGTACAAAGTCTGAAGACAAAGACTGAAGACATCAGCTGATGATATCTAGTGAAGTCATCAGCTGATGAAACGTTTGAAGTTCAAGTCTGAAGATCAAGTACTGAAGTTTCAGTAGTTTGTCACAACTGCTGAAGAGTACTTCTTCAGTAGTTGTGATATCAGTAGTTTTATGTTTTTTACTTTCAGTAGTTTTGTAAAACGACTGAAGAGCTTGTTCTCCAGTCGTTGTAGTTTCAGTAGTTTTATGTTTTTCAGTAGTTATAACAACTGATAACACTTAGCATTTTTGTAAGGAGATGTCAGCTGTTTTGACATCTTCAGTAGTGTGTTTCAGTTGTAATAATCTGTTAGATGTCACTATCAGTGACATCAGCAGACGTCACATCTCTTATATAAGAGGTGTCGACCTAATTGTAAGTGTGACATTCTGTTACCACGAAAGCGAATATTGAATGAAATATATTTGCAGAAATTCTCTCTCTATAACCGTCTTTGTTCTTCATTGAATATCGTTTCGTTTCGTTCTTGTGAATTGGCTAATTCATTGTTCGATTTCCGCTGCTATACTCTCTAATCAATCAAATATAGATCACTGATCCTAACAAGTGGTATCAGAGCTGGTTAATCATTGATCGATCAAACAATTGATCATTGAAACTGCTAATTGATATCTGTGTTTGATTGAATTAGCGTATTCGCAAGAACTAGTTATAGATTATTGAATTTCTGTCGCTTTCGTTCATTTATTTTGAGATCTTCTGGTTCAATTGGTTGTTGCGTTTTGTTCTAAATCTGTTTTAGCTTAAACGAATTTGATTGAATCTAAGATGACTACTCCTTCTAATGATCCTCACAATACCGGTTCCTCAACCAAGCCTCCGATGCTGGTTAGGACCGAGTATAACATATGGCAACGAAGAATGCTTCATCACCTGCCTGTTAACAGTTCAGGTTGTTGGACATCTGTGGTACATGGACCACATAAGCCTATGGTGAACAATCCAGAAACCAATCAAATGGTTCCGAAGAAGAAGGAACAATACTCTGATGAAGATCGGAAACTATTTGAGATTGATGCTAAAGCACATTGAATTCTGGCCATGGCACTGCCTAATGAAATCTATACTGGGCTTATGCATCATGAAACTGCTCATGATCTCTGGAATGCCCTGAAGGAACAATTCGGTGGCACAGATGAGGTCTTAGCAAAAAACAGAGAAATCCTTGCCCAACAATATGAGACTTTCTCTTATAGAAAGGGTGAGACACTGACTCCACAGTTTGAGCGCTTTTCCTGCTTGATATCTGAGCTAAAAATGGTGAAACAGGAATACACCAATAGCCAGATGAACAACAGATTCCTCAGATCACTTCCTGAGAGATGGGACACATACACTATTGTCCTACGCTCTAGTGCAAATCTGGATGGCCTATCTCTCACCCAACTTCATAGGAAACTGCTTACATTTGAAAGAGAGATAGAGCAGAAGAGGAAACTGTCCTCATCAGGAAAGCTCACTGATGACTTTGTACTAGGGATACTGCCTTGGTTGGTCATGAGTCAGAATATGCTGCATCTGAAAGCAATTATGATGAGCATATTGATTTCTCTACAAATAGTTCTGATCATGCATTTGTTGGTATTGAGAGTCATTCTGGCAGTAATAGTGACAATCTATGCTTCATTATGGATGATCTGAAAGGAATAGCTGATGATGATCTAGAAGAGATGGATATTCTGAGCCAAATGGCATTGATTAATATCAGATCTCAGAAGTTCTATAAGAGAACTGGCAGGAAATTTCCTGGACTCTCTGGCAAAACCAAAGTTGTTTTGACAAGAGTAAGTTGAGGTGTCACAAATTCCAAGGCTAGGACACTTTGCAAGAGAGTGTAGATCAACTGGATCTAACTCTTCAGCACCCTTTGTGACTTTTCCTAGTACTAGTCCACAAAACAGAGGGCAACATCCTGCTGGTTCTGGTCATCATTCACATCCTAGATCTCCTGCATACTTTGTTCCCCAGGGTCAAATGTCATATCTTTATCCCTGCTATTATGTGCCTCAACCAAATCCCTTCAAGCTCCAATTGCACAACAACCACAAGCATTGCCTGAACCACAACCTTCCCAATCTCATCAACAAACTCAACCTCACAACACAGCTTCTTCACCCCAGGAGTTGTTGACTGGAGCAGTTTACCAGATGACTTGTCTGGTCATGAACAACTGTTCTCAGGTGCTGGTCAACATGGTGGTGAAAGTCCCTTTGGAAATCTAGCTCTTATGGCTTTGGATTCTGCTGATACTTCATCCACTAATGCCTCTACATCAAAGGTATCACAGGTATCCTCTGAGGCAAAAGCCAAATTATGTTCTGAACCATGCATAGCAGCATTTGCATCTATTAGAGAAGCAAATGTAGCTTTAATCAACAAGAACATTGAGCTAGAACAAATAATTTCCAAAAGCAAGCTGAATTTGAGTCTGTGCTTAATGATAAAAATGATGAGATTTACAAACTGAAATGCCAAATAACTGATGATAAGGCTAGGGAAGAGATACTTCTAGAGAAGTATAAAGATCTCAAAGAAACCCTTGCTGTTACCCAGGTAGAGTGTGATAGATGGGTACAATCATGCAAAGGTTTTGAAATGCTTCTTAGTAAGCAATCTGCTTCCAATGTGAAGTTTGGCATTGGTTACAATCACACTGCTCCACCTACAGATTTTACTCCAAGAGCAGAGGTAGAATATGATGGTGAGAGTAATAACCATTCATCTCATCATGTGATCTACTTTCTGATACAGCACAATCAGAAGTAGAAGTCAGCATCAAGCCCTCTCAGAACCTATCAGCTGATGTTGATGGTTCCACTGCTGACACTCACATGATCAATGAGTTGATCAACTCAGGAGTTAATCCTGAAAGTCCTGAAAGGACTAGAGAGCAGGATTTAACACCTGAAGTTCAAACTCCAACTACTGTCAGTACTAAAAAGAAGAAAACTGTCAGTAGAAAGAGTTTGAAGGCTACTAAAGAGGAAGTCAAGAAAGCAAACAATGCTTCCAAAGCACTGAAGAACAAGTCTTCAGTTGCTTCACCCTCTTTAGTTGATGATCAACCTAAGATGCAGAAGAAACCATGTGAAGTATGTGGTTTATTCAATCATCTTACAGATGATTGCTGGTACAAAAGAGGTTCCAAACTCAAACATAAGAAGAAATTAAAAAGAAAATGGTAAAAATGAAAACTGAGTTTAAGACCACATTTGTATGAGCAACATCAAATCCTGTAACCCTTAAGTCCTCAAAGAAATCCAAAAAGGAAGGGGTTAAACAGGTGACAGTTAGAGTGCTCAGAAGAAGAAGGTGCAACATAGGAATTTATCAAACTCCACTGGCAATGTGTCTGATGAGCTGAAAGCTTTATCACAAAATCAGACACAGCTGGTTATGATGGTTCAACATCTGTTGGGTAGAGTTAACCAATTAGATGCTCCTATGTTGAAACCACAGAAAAGGAGATCCAAGCCAAAGGATTCCTCTTCTTCACCATCTTCTTCCTCTCAGGCTGTTGTTTCTAATAAACCTGTTAGTTTACCATCCGTTGATGAGACCAGGCCCAAAACCAAAAAGGTTTGGGTCTCCAAAACTAACTGATTGTTTATTATTGCAGGGTTCTCCAACATGCCAAAGTAGCATCTGGTATGTAGACAGGGGGGGATCTATGCACATGACTGGGAACAGCTCTCTTCTTCATGACTACTCTCAAGGAAAGAAGGGTTTGTTTCTTTTGGCAATGATGCTAGAGGTTACATCATTGGAAATGGCTTTGTCTGCAATGGAGAAATCAAGTTTGATGATGTTAATCATGTGGAAAATCTCAAGTACAATCTCTTGAGTGTCAGTCAAATGTGTGATAAAGGCCATGTTGCTCTTTTCACCAGTCAAACTATAGGATTCTGTCATCCAAAGTTCTACATTTGATTGATAAGGTGTTGGATGATCACACTCTCCTGAGAGCCAACAGGAAAGGAAGAGTGTATGACTTAGATCTTTCCAAGAAAATAGATCTCAGAGGCAATCCTTGCCTTTTTTCCAAAGCCTCTTCTCAAGAATCTAAACTGTGGCACACAAGTTGGGTCATGTTAATTTCAAAAACATGAATCAGCTAATCCACAATAGTTTTGTCAGAGGCTTACCAATAAAGGAGTTCCAGTATGATGAAACCTGCACTGCTTGTTTAAAAGGAAAACAACACAAAGTCTCATTCCGTCCTATTGAAGAGCCTAAGTCCACTGCCTGCTTGCAATTACTGCATATGGATCTATTTGGTCCTGTGAGAGTAATGAGCATGGCAAAGAAGAAATACTGTCTGGTAATTGTGGATGATTACTCCAGATTTGTATGGACTTTCTTTCTACATTCAAAGGATGAGGTTGCTCAGAAGATTATTCACTTTGTGTTGTATATTGAGAAGCATTATTCCCTTCCAGTCAAGTGTATTAGGAGTGACAATGGAACTGAATTCAGAAACCATACACTTGATGACTTCTACCTTTCAAAGGGAATCAAAAGGCAGTTTAGCATCCCAAGGACTCCAGAACAAAATGGAGTAGTGGAGAGAAAGAACAGGACCCTAATTGAAGCTGCAAGGTCCATGCTAGCTGACTCTGGTTTGCCACTGACCTTTTGGGCTGAAGCTGTTAACACAGCTTGCTATGTGCAGAATAGAGTCTTAGTAAATCAGAGGTTGATTAGGACTCCATATGAAGTTCTCCATCACTTCGCTCCTCTAATTTCATTTTTCAAAGCATTTGGGTGTCCCTGTTTTATTCTCAACACAAAGGATCAACTCCATAAATTTGATCCTAAGGTGGATGCAGGGTATTTTGTTGGTTATTCATCTACTTGCAAGGAATACAGAGTCTTCAACTACAGAACAAAGATAGTTGAAGAGACTTTGCATGTGAAGTTTAATGAATCTCCTTTGGACAAGATTCCACAAAACCCTGTGGAGTTGTTTGATTTGGACATACTGCAATATGTTCCTTATCAACCTCCAGCTGTTGCAGATCCTGTGGATAAATCATCTTCTGCAGCATGTCTTCCACCTGGTGGTATTGATGATGATGATGATAATATCAATACTCACCTATTCAAGTTTAGTGACCAACTGCCTTGTCTGCTAAATCTGATGTTCCTGTAGCTTCAGCAGTTCCATCCACAACAAATGCTGATGAGATCTTTGTTTCCTCTACATCTTTTGAGTTACCATCTAATTCTTGGTTTCAAGAGTCTACATCAACATCTGCTGCTGCTGAAGGTTGTACAAACACTTGCACAGATCTCATTGTTTATCAAGAACTGAAGAATCACCCCATGTCTCAGATTATTGGTGATATCAATGCTGGTGTTTCAACAAGAAGTCAATTGTCTAACTTCTGCATCTATGCTCTCTTCATCAGTCAGCTAGAGCCAAAGAACTACCATGTTGCTTTGAGAGACAATGGATGGTTGAAGCTATGCAGCTTGAGCTACTTCAGTTCAAGAAACAGCAAGTGTGGGAACTGGTTCCTCTTCCCCCAGGTAAGTGTGCAATAGGCACTAAATGGGTGTTTAGGAACAAAACTGATGAAAATGGGCATATTGTTAAGAACAAGGCTAGACTGGTTGTACAGGGGTTTTCACGAAGAAGGTATTGACTATGATGAAACCTTTGCCCCTGTAGCCAGACTAGAGGCAATCAGATTGTTTTTAGCCTATGCTGCATTCCACAATCTTAAAGTTTTTCAAATGGATGTCAAAAGTGCATTTTTATATGGTAAAATAAAGGAAGAAGTTTATGTGTGTCAACCACCAGGCTTTGAGGATAATAAACATCCTGAATGGGTGTATAAACTTGATAAGGCTCTTTATGGGTTGAAACAAGCTCCTAGAGCCTGGTATGAGACACTTTCTACTTTTCTTCTTAAGAATAATTTCACTAGAGGCTCCATTGATAAAACTCTGTTTATTAAGAAGGTGGATCAGCATAAGCTACTTGTTAAGATTTATGTTGATGATATCATTTTTGCATCCTCTGATCCCCAGTTGTGTGATGATTTTACAACATTAATGAAAAAGAGGTTTGAAATGAGTGCAATGGGAGAATTACAGTTCTTTCTAGGCTTGCAAATCAAACAAAAGGCTGATGGAACCTTTATTCATCAGTCAAAATATACAAAATATCTTTTGAATAAGTTGATTTACAAAACTGTAAGCCCTGTTCTACTCCCATGTGCAACACCACACAACTGGATGCTGATCAGAAAGGTAAAGCTGTTGAGAAACACTTTACAGATGTATGATTGGGTCCTTGATGTATTTAACAGCTTCTAGACCAGATATTATGTTTGTTACATGTGTCTGTGCTAGATTTCAGGCTGCTCCTAAAGAGTCTCATTTGATTGCAGTCAAGAGAATCTTTAGATATTTGCAAGGTACACAATCTCTGGGTTTATGGTATTCCACTGGACACTCTTGCAAATTAGTTGCTTTTTCAGATAGTGACTATGCAGGGTGCAAGTGAACTAGAAAGTCAACTTTTGGTGGTTGTCAATTCCTAGGCAACTGTTTGATTTCTTGGCAGAGTAAGAAACAAACATCTGTTGCTACATCAACTGCTGAGGCCGAGTACATTGCTGCTGCAAGCTGTACTTCTCAGGTACTCTGGCTTCAGAACCAACTTCTGGATTATGGCATTACAGAGACTAAGACTCCATTATTAATGGATAGTGCTTCAGCTCTGTGTATTGTCAAAAATTCAGTCCAGCACTCTAGGACCAAACATATAGAGATCAGACATCATTTTATTAGGATTGCTTTGAAAAAGGTCAATGATTGATCCTAAGTTTGTGCCTAGTGCTGATGAGCTTGCAGATATTTTACTAAGCCTTTGGATAGTTCTACTTTCCAAAACCTTGTGTTAAGGCTTGGTATGCTGCAGCTAGAATAAGTGACAAACTACTGATGATTTCAGTAAAAATTACTGATGATCATTGGTAACCATGTCATATATAAGTACTGATGAGTCCTTTCACCTTCAGTAGTTTTTATAACTACTGACGGCTAAATGCCTCACAAGTACTGAAGTACTTTATCTGTTCCAAACTACTGATGTAGTTACAACTACTGATGTAGTTACAACTACTGAAAGCAGTACAAACAATAAGTACTGACGTCCTATGAAACACCTGAAAAGCAGATGCAAAGTCTGATGAGTAAGTGTTGAGGACAGTATGAAACAGCTGAAAGGCTACGAAATGACGAAAACTACTGAAGAGAACTTTCTCTTCAGTTGTTTCTACAACTGCTGTTTCATTTTAAACACTGAAGCAAAACCATGTCTTCAGTAGTTTTTATAACTACTGATGACTAATACCAAGTCTTCAGCTGTTTACAACAACTGATGACAAAACCACTGTCTTCAGTAGTTTCACACTACTGATGACAATACCAAGTCCTCAGTTGTTTCATCATCTGAAGTCAAAACCATGGTCTTCAGTCGTTTTCTAACTACTGATGCCTAACACCACGACTTCAGCTGTTTCAACGTCTGAAAGGGTAATACCATGTCAATAGTCGTTTAAAACTACTGATGACTAACACCAATCCTTCAGTCGTTTTCTAACCCGTACCCTATAAATATCCCTGACCTAATCCTTCAGAGCCTCATCTTCTTCAAACCTAACGTTCATCTCTCCAAAACTTCTCTCTTCCAAATGGCATCCATGCAAATCAAACCGCGACACAACTGTGTAGCTTACCTCACCAAATCGCCATTCTGGGCTAAGTTCGATACTGCTATCGATCTTATGGTCCAGTCACAATACAAAACAACATTTCTTCTCAATCCAATCCTTCATGCCAAATCCCTCACACAGTTTTGGATGAACGTCACCCTCACCACTGGGGAGAACAACACAGCGTCTCTCCGGTCGGTCGTCAACAACCAAGAAGTGGTCATCACTCCCGAAATACTTCGTCAAACTTTACATCTGGATGATGCCACTTCTCCTGCTGGATATCCAAAGGGCACAACTGATTTATCCTTTGCCCACCATGGATATCAGGGCAACCTTAGTGCCTCCACTATATTGAAGAAACATTTCCATGACGCTGAACGTCTAATCTTCCACATGGTAAATGTCTGTTTGGCTCCTAAGACTTCGTCTTGGGATCAAATGTCTACAAAGTGGCAACAGGTAATGTATTCTATTCTTGAGCAACATCCTTTAAATTTTTCCGAAATAATATTTTCAGAGCTCAAGGATATGGCTCAAAAACTAACTACTAACCGTTGGATATTATATCTGCGGTTCATAATGGCCATCATTACAAACCAGCTTCAAGCTGAGGGACTTGTTGGCCTGGGAGTCCCTGCTATGGCTGTTTTGCCTGAAGTATACTCCCGGCACAACTCTGACCAAACACTCAAATTGGCTGCCAAGCTGCGAAAACCCACGCAGCTGGAACCCATAGCCACCACCTCCAAATCAAAAGTCCCCACCAAACCCACTAAAAAGAAACCCAAAATGGCTACTCAGGGAAATGAGTCCCCTGAGGATGCCCCTGCAACACAAACGCAGGATATATCCACTGCTCATAACCCCCTAGTGGATATAAGGACTCTTCCAGCCATAGCCGCTCAGGATTCCTCTCAACAGGAGCCTGCAGCAACCACACAAGGGGTACCCACACATCTGGGATCTTCCTCACTTGAGGGGATTGCCATTGAAGAGCACCTTCCTCCCCAGGTGCACACTGCTTCTATCCCTTCACCCCATGCAACTGCCCCCGAAAGCCCTACATTGCTTGTTGCACAAGTGCTGACTCAATTGCACTCCTCACCCCCTCCCCAGATACCAATTACTACTGGGAACACCTCTACCATTGAGGGGGAGGACCAAAGTGCAGCTGAGAACCCACAGCATAGGGGTTTACAACTTCTATCTCCTGGTGTAGATAGGGAGATTAGAATATCTAGTGAGGCTGCCACCTCTTCTGCCCAGCACATGATCAGAATGAGGCTGGTAACACAATCCTTGAGGAGGAAGTCAGTAGGCTGCAAAACCTACTTGACCAACTCTCTCAAGGAGAAAGACCATCTGCCTCCACCAACCCACAGATGGCACCTTCATCTGAAGGTCTTCCAAACACTGAGCCACTCCCAACAACTAAGCCACCTGCCTCTGCTTCTGGCACTATTTCTCAGGAACAGAACCCTCTTGAGCAAATAGTTGCTGTCCTTCAAAATTCCCTCCCTCTCATCAAACCCATAATCACTGACATTGTGACTAAAGCCATTGATGAGAGGATTTCCTCAACTTTACAACCATTGATTGATGCTGCTGTGCAAAAGACACTTTCTGCGGTACAAACCCCTACTACCAATACATCCAAAAAGGGGGAGAGTACTGCAGTGAAAGAAAAGAAGAGGAAAAGAACAGAGGATGAGAAGGCCCAAGAGCAAGCCCAGGAGTTGGAAAAAGAAAAGCAACAACTGATCACCTATAAACAAAAGAAAAGTGCTCATGATCAACCTACTGCTAAAGAAAAATCCTTGGAAGAGCTGGTAAAAGATGCTGATGATACACACAGCCGATCCATGGATAAAATTATTTAGAAAATCTTCAAGCAAGGTTTTGATACAGCCACATTAGATAGTGAGATCAGGAAGTTGGAAGTGGAGGAGATTCAAACCCGATGGGCTGGGTATGATGTACTGGAGAAGGAGAGATTGGAGATCATGATCCGTTTCATTGCCAAATACTTAGGAAGATCTTTGATGGAGATTCGTGCGTGGACCAGAGACAGTATTCTGGCTATAGCCACCAGAATCAGTCTGTCTGAGCAATTCCACAAGGGGATTATCATTGAAGACCTTGATGAGGCTGGGGCTGGAAAAGGTTTGAAATGGCAAGACTTACAAAGGCTAAACTCACAACAAAGATGCTGGAACAAGCTTCCATTCCACCCACTCAAAAACAGCCTACCCCTCAAATCTCCAAACCAATCTCAAAGCCCAAATCTATACAACCACAATCACAACCCACAAAACCAACTCCCTTACCCTCTAAACCAACAGCCGATGATGCACCCAAGAAGAAGAAGAGAAGGGTGTTGAGGCTAGAAGAAGAAGAAGAAGAGGATGATGTGGAAGAAGATAGGATGCCTCTGTCTGCAGTCCTAACATTGGCGAAAGCCAAACCTATGCCCATCACTCCCACCTCACAAATGGATGCTGTGAGAGTAAAGATTGAAGAAGAGGAGCAGCAAAAGCTTCATGATGATGAAATGCTGAAAAGCATTGACAAAACTTATGCTGCTTCGTCATCAATTATCAGCATGAAGAAAGAAGCTCTGAGGTTGTACACTCTCGCCAACACATTTCAATATCAGAAGGAAAGGGTGAGAGTATGGCCTGATCCGAGGGTGGCTCACAGGATTGTAAAGAAAGACATTCCTTCAAGATACAAGGGTCAAGTCAGGAGGATCGTAGATGAAGAGATCACAGTGGCCCTTGTAGTATCACCCTGGGAGATTGTCGAAGATTTCAAGAAGGCCTACGAGACTAAACAACCACCCCAGAAGATGCTAGAGAACAGAATTATTAAAAAGGGGTTAGTCTACAAGAGGCTTGAGAACATCAAACAAAATGAGCTCAGTCTGTTACTCGAAGGGAATCATCCTGATGAGTTTACATATAGACAAATTACTACAGTTGAGCTCAAAAACGGCAAACAGGCCAAGTACATCTCAGAGCTGTATGGGCGAGAAGGATTTTTGATGGTGAAGCCAAGACCTAACCATGGAAGAACAAATCATGTTTCTCAGAGCCTACACCAGAGAATCCTACAGGCTCATACACGGGAAGTAGATCTCATGAATGGGATAACAACTCTGTGTCCAGTTCCCAAAAACAGAGTTCCCATTCATATCTTGCCAAACAAATATCTCAGACTTCTTCCAGGCCGGAGCTTATATGGGTCATCTTCTACTGATCAAGAAGGAAAAAGACCAACCATTTTGCCAACAATAAGTGGGAAAATAAAAAATTAGAGGTTTTGGCTGCATTGGTTCAGGGGGAGTTTGTTGGACCAAAAAACCAATGAGCCAAGATCAGAAAACCTCTAAGTCCCACATGATATCACACAGCTGAAAGCTTCATCAGCAGTTTGACAAGTACTGAAGACTTCAACAGCTGAAGATCAAGTGCTGAAGACTTCAACAGCTGAAGAATAAAGTGTTGAAGTACAACAGCTGAAGAACACAAAACTGAAGCTGAACAGCTGAAAAACACAAGTGCTGAAGCTGAACACTGAAGAACACAAGTGCTGAAGCTGAAGACCAAAGTACTGAAGTACAACAGCTGAAGTGTTTACAAGTGCTGAAGATCAACAACTGATGTACAAAGTCTGAAGACAAAGACTGAAGACATCAGCTGATGATATCTACTAAAGTCATCAGCTGATGAAACGTCTGAAGTTCAAGTCTGAAGATCAAGTACTGAAGTTTCAGTAGTTTGTCACAACTGCTGAAGAGTATTTCTTCAGTAGTTGTGATATCAGTAGTTTTATGTTTTTACTTTCAGTAGTTTTGTAAAACGACTGAAGAGCTTGTTCTTCAGTCGTTGTAGTTTCAGTAGTTTTATGTTTTTCAGTAGTTATAACAACTGATAACACTTAGCATTTTTGTAAGGAGATGTCAGCTGTTTTGACATCTTCAGTAGTTGTGTTTCAGTTGTAATAAATCTGTTAGATGTCACTATCAAGTGACATTAGCAGACGTCACATCTCTTATATAAGAGGTGTCGACCTAATTGTAAGTGTGACATTCTGTTACCACGAAAGCGAATATTGAATGAAATATTTGCAGAACTTATCTCTCTATAACCGTCTTTGTTTTGTATTCATTTAATATCGTTTCGTTTCTTCTTGTGAATTGGCTAATTCATTGTTCGATTTCCGCTGCTATACTCCTAATCACAAACATAGATCACTGATCCTAACTCTTGGTTGTTAATGAATTCCCAGAAGTCATCATCATGTTGAATTGTTTAGATGCAAAACTATCTAGTGCACTGAAGAGTTCTTCAAATTCACCTTTTTTAGAGTCTGAGTACCAATATTTCCAAATACACTACCATATCTAGACTTTGATCTTTAATCTCAGTTTGACTTTCATCACCTCCTTGTTCTTCATTATCATCTACTGATTGGTTGTCATCATCATCAACCTTTTCTTATTCGTCTTTCTCATCATCATCATTAACTTTAGTTCTTTGGATCTTGATCATCATTTCAACTCGGATATTCTTTTGTTCTGGCTCTCAATTTCCTTTTCAAGTTTTGAGATGATATCAACTTGTTCTTCTATGATATTTTCTTGTTCCTCCATTGCAATTGTTTGTATTTCAAGAGTATCTACATGTCCACTGACTTCTTCTCTTGAGTGTTTTAGTGCAACTTTTAAATTCTCAATCTCCTTGTCTTGTTCTTTTCTTTCACCTGCATATTTCTCTTTAGGTTCTTTTAATTAACTTTTTTCTCATCCAGTTCCAGGATTCCATCATTGATGATTCCAGCTCTCCTGTTTAAAGTTCTTTCCATCCTTTCCAGTTTGAGTAACAGCTCAGAGATTAATTCATCCTTTTCATCAGGCATGTTAATGTTGGATTCATCATAGCTCTCTAAAGTAGCAGCCTCAGAATGTTCTTTCGTAGCTATGGTTTGATCATGATGATCCTCCTCATTAGAAGATGATTTGGATGATTTAGATGCACCTGTTGATCCTTCTATTTCATCAGGGTGATCATGGGATAATGTAAAGGTTGGTAAGGAGAAATAGGTGATTGGTGTGGTGATATATGAGATTGATGATATGGTGATATAGGTGTAGGTTGAGTTGTTGTTGGTGGTGTTGGTTGTGGAGTTGAAAGTGAGGATGGTTGTGGTAATGTTTGTAGAGATGCTTGTGGAGAAGGTTGTGGTATTTGTTGTTGTAATGGCATTGGTGATGGTATTGGTGATGGCATTGGAGATGGTATTGGAGATGGTATTGGTGATGGTATTGGAGATGGTATTGGAGATGTTGTTGGTGAATGTTGTGGAGTTGGTTGAGCTATTGGTTGTGGAGGTGGTTGTGCTATTGGTTGTGGAGGTGGTTGAGCTTGACCTGCTTGATGTATTTGTTGAAGCATCCAAGGAAGAAGGGGTGAATGGACACCACTTTAAAACTTCCTTGGGTCCTTCTTCTTGATGTACTTATAGGATCTTGCATCATAATGAGGGATGTTAAGCACAGGTCCTTCATTAACAATGTCATGAAATGATTCATTGATTAGACATTGAATGAATCTGGGGTACATCAGAAACTTGTATCTCGACCCTTCTTGAATGCTGGAGATCAGGCCATTATACACATATGCAGACATATTAAACCGTCTGTTGGTGCAGAGAGCACATATTGTAGAAGATGTGCGGACTAGAATGTCATTCCATCCTCTTTTCCTTTATGACAGACAATGTTGAAACATATGAATTAGGAACCTCCAAGGCAGATCCACTAATCCTTTGACTATCTGTTTTGCTTCATAACTCCCTCATAACCAATTTCAGAGAAAAATGTGGTTATTTCCTCATCATCTAATTCAAGAGGATCATCAGCATTATCAGTGAATTGCAGACATCTTCTAACAGACTCTTCTGTGATCCTCAGAGTAAGTTCATTGTTGATTCTCCCAGCTAGAGTTCTCACTCCATCATCTTCAACTACTTCAGTTGATTCCCAGAAGGACCTTATGGGATTCTCATAGATTGTTGGTCTTACTGTCATGGTATATGCTACCTTGTGGTAGATAAGAATCTTATCATATCTCTAAGACCTTCGGCTTCAGGCACATCAGGGTTAAACTAACCGCTGACGTTATGGAGCTTGCTCCATGTAAGATTTGCCATGTAATCTGCACAAGAGACATGTGTGTTAGTTAATAGTTTTGACTTTAACTTTGATTTGATTTGTTAATGTGACTTTGATTTGTTACACATTTTTCTTTTTGATTTTTCTCTGTTTTTGGCAGTAAACATGATTATCAAGGTTTTCAATATCAGTTGAATTCCTATCAATTTATATGTTTATTGAGATTGAAAATGTGTATTGCATCACATTAATGTGTTTGATTTTGGTGTTCTTCATTATTATCTGGTTCATTGTTTGATTTAGGTTAATATTCCGAGATTAGGTCTTGGTTTCAATATTTATTGAAGTTATACCTTATCTTTGAAATAATTGTGGTTCTGAATCGATGACAAGAATGTTTAAGAAGAAAATAACAAAATCTTTGAATGTTTATGATGATGATGATTGATGGTGGTGTACTGTAGGTTTGCGCTCGTCTCACTATAAAGTCTCTTAAATTTGAAAAGTATTAAATGACCCGTTTGAATTCGTTTAAATAGTTAAATAATACAATTTGAAAAATTTTATAAGTTGACAAGCAGATACAGTCAACATTGTAGCAAATGCTGAAGGTTAATTCGTTTGATTTTTCGTCATCCGCATTTGTTGACCGTAGCAAATGCGGAAGACAAACTTTTGACGTTGACAGTCCGCATTTGACTACTTTTGGTCATCCGCATTTTTGACTGTAGCAAATGCGGAAGGTTTAATTTTTACTCACTATCCACATTACCCTACTCTTACAAATGCGGAAGTTTTGTTTCTTAATTTTTTATTCTATCCGCATTTTTGTATTATTGCAAATGCAAAAGTTAAACTTGAAATTTTTGGCAGTCCGCATTTTTGTTGTAGTAAATGCGGAAGAACAACATTGTATCAGCATTGTAACAAATGCGGTTAAGTTGCTTGTTTTATCATATCCGTATTTATACATAGTAGCAAATACGATAGAACAAAGTCAATCACATTTGTACAACTACATTAAATGCGGTTGACAAGTCAACAACACTGTAGCAAATGCGATAGAGACCTGGTCATACGCAATTGTTAACTGTATCAAATGCGGTAGAGTGAATTTCACATTCACTTCACACACTGATGCGGTAGTGTAAAATCATTGTCCGCATTAGTTCCACTTCAAAAAATATTGTTACCTGCATTAGTTACATGCATGGGTTACCTTCACCCGCATTAACTAATGCACTTACCTGCATTACCTTTTGAACTTAATCGAAAGTTAATGTGATTGAATTGATTATTCATCTTATTAAGAGGTATCCTTGATTTATTTTTCTTATGAAGTTGGCTATTGAAGTTGTCAATTCTTGCTTGGATTGACTTGTATGTCACAACTAATACAGGTTTCCCATTTTGACAGATCTTGGCTTATCATGCTTCTAAGAATCTGCATAAGCTGAGATATAATGGTAAAACTTATTGCAACAACACCAACTAAAACTCTTTTTGTTTTGTTTTTCAAAATTAAGTTAATAAACAAAAATTTTGACTCACTCAAACCTTTTAAATTACTCCCCCTAAACTTTATGCATACATTTGGAGAGAAACTTTAAAGATTTAAAATTTTTTGAATATTATTTTGATTAATATTAATAATGAAGAGAAAAATCTCTTTGTTGGGATCATATCAATCTTACATTACACATGTGCATCCTTTATGATTAAATGGAGATGATTATGTACTTGAAGATTGAAGGTATGTTTGTCCTCTTAAAATCATACCAGGTTGATATTTTGATGCAAATGACTTTTATCATGTTTTGGTTGATTTATTATTCAATGTGTACTCACACACTAAGCATGAAATGATCAACCCTCCTTATACAATGCATGGTAGAACTTTTTCACAACTTTTCTTACCAGGTTACTTAAGTCATGAAATCTCATTTTCACTGATCCTCATTGGGATTCTTTTAATTTGATCCTTTTTCATGTTGATCCACATTGGGATTCTTTTCATTTCACTTTGGAAGGTGATGCATGATAGGATTCTTTAGTTCATTCACTTGGAATGTATTACTTTGTTGATTCATCCAATTTTTGGATGT
The DNA here is from genome assembly GCA_025506515.1 of Flaveria trinervia. Classification (NCBI taxonomy): domain Eukaryota; kingdom Viridiplantae; phylum Streptophyta; class Magnoliopsida; order Asterales; family Asteraceae; genus Flaveria; species Flaveria trinervia. Next base: position 52,765,571 of record CM046449.1, on the reverse strand, counting down.
GTTTCACATTGGGAATCTTTTGGATCATGACATTTGCACTATGTGCAAGTTTCATCAGGTCATTGCTCAGCAAAACAAAGATGAAACATGATATGGTGAAAGAGATTCATAAAGTATCATTACCTGGTGTGTTTAGGCTACTACACACACATGCATTCAGATAAGCCAATACAGACCTGTACTTTGTCATGAGTGTTTCACAATTGAATATGTCTTTAATTCATGAGTGCATGTATCTTTTCTTCCATGTTGAGCCTACCAACATATCTGATAAGTCATTTCAGTCTTTTGCATTTTGAATTAAGCACAGTGAATGATATAACGACTTTAATTATATCATTTCCAAAGAATTTTTTTTCATAAAACTTGATTCTCTTTGCGGGTTTTCTGATGTTTTAAATTCTTTTTGATGTTTTTCATAGTGTTTAGTAAAGGTTAATCATGCCAATTGACTGAACCAGAAATTCAAGCCTACTAGGTTCAAATGCCTTGGTAAATAAATCAGCTAATTGATTTTCTATTGGTACTTGAATCAATTTGATTAAACCCTTTTCATCACAGTCTCTCAAAAAATGATATCTAATCTCAATAAGTTTTGTTTTTGAGTGCTGAACTGGATTATTAGTTATAAAGACAATAGCTGTTTTGTCAATAGAAACTGGTGTATGCAAAAAGTTATAAGCATAATCAAGCATCTAGTTTTGCATCTAGAGAACTTGAGAGCAACATGCTGATGCAGCAATATACTCAGCTTCTTCTATGGACACAGACACATTTGTCTGCTTCTTGCATTGCCAGGATACTAGTCCGGGACCAAGAAATTGACAACAGCCAGAAGTGGATTTTCTGTTGAAGTTGCATCCTCCATAATCACTGTCTTTGTAGGCATAGAGATTAAATTATCCTTCCTTTGGACACCATAATCCAAGAGCTGGTTTGCCCTTCACATATTTGAATATCCTTCTTGACTGCATTCACATATGATTCTTTTGGATCAGCTTGATATCTAGCACACACACAAACACCAAACATAATGTCAGGCCTACTGGCTGTTAGATACATAAGTGAACCAATCATTGATCGATAGTGAGTCTAGTGCACTGATTTGCCTTCAGGGTTAGGTCCAATCTTCACTTTATTATCCATAGGAGTTCTGATAGACTGACAGTCAGCAAAGTGGAATTTCTTCAACATGGTGTCTATATATTTTGATTATTGATGATGATTCCATCTGCTGTTTGCTGGACTTGCACCCCTAGAAAGAAGGTGAGTTCCTCCATAGCACTCATTTGGAACTTTGAATGCATAAGATCTTCAAATTCTTTGTAGAGTTGCTTGTTTGTCGAGCCAAATATAATGTCATCCACATAGATCTGGACTAACAACATGTCTTTCCCTCTTATTCTTCTGAAGAGAGTCTGATCAATCTTTCCATTTTTATATCCATGTTCAAGAAGAAAAGATGATAGAGTCTCATACCACTTTCTTGGTGCTTGATGAAGACCATACAGAGCTTTTTCAAGCTTGTAAACTCTGTGAAGGAAATCTGGATCTTCAAAGCTAGGTGGTTGACTCACATAGACTTCTTTAGCAATCATTCCATATAGGAAGGCACACTTTACATCCATTTGATAAACAGTAAATTTCATGGACGTAGAATATGCAGAAAGATTCTTATTGCTTCTAGTCTGGCAACAGCGGCAAACATGTCGTCGTGGTCGATTCCTTCTTTCTGAGTGTATCCTGTGCCACTAGTCATGCTTTATTTCTGATGACTATCCCTCTATCATCAGTCTTGTTCCTACAGCCATCTCGTACCGATAGGGTATTGTCCTTCGAGAAGATCTACCAGCTGCCATACTTCTTGCTTCTTGAATTGGAGCAATTGTTCCTGCATTGCTTCAATCCAAATATTGTCTTGAAGTGCCTCTTTGATGTTTTTGGGTACTATTTGACATAGAAAGCAGGAGAACAAATAGATGTTTGCAATACTGGACTTGTTTCTTGTCACCCTCACATTAAGATCACCAATAATGGTTTCAACTTGGTGATTCTTGTGTTTTCTTGTGGTTGGAATGGTGTCACCAGCAATAGTTACATCAAGATTGGTGACATTCAGTTCATTATGGTCAGAGGCATATTCATCTTGTATTGTTTTTGAATTATGAAGATTGTCAACTTCCATTTCAGTAAGTGGTACATCTTCAGCAACACTGAGGTTGCTTCCATCATTTGATGTACCTTGAGTTTCTACTGGATGAGAAGCCTCTTTTTGATTTTTGATCTCATGTGACAAGTCATCTGAGTGAGATGGTACCAGGCTGGGACCTTCTTCAGAAGAAACACTAAGGTTGGTGACAGATGTCTGATGGGATCATCTTGAAGAGGAACATCTTCATTCATATGTTCATCAAATGTAGGTGGAATCAATGGATAATTATCTCTTCTTTCTACAGTTGATGAAGTATCACCTAAATGTATATTTCCTACATCAGACATGTGAAATTGGTCAAAAGATTTAGTAAAAGTGTCAATATCAAACAACCAATCAGGACCATTTGTAGATTTGGGAAATGAATGTTCTTTGAATTGAACATTTGTAGATTCATCAATAATGTTCAGTCTAGGATTGAACACTCTATAAGCCTTTGAGACAAAAGAATAACCAACAAAAAATCCTTCATCAGACTTAGATGAAAATTTTCCCAAATGATCACGTGTGCTTAATATTGAGACTGGACAACCAAATGATTTGAGGAATCCAATGAATGGTTTCCTATGAAAGATCAGTTCATAAGGTGTCATGTTACTTTCTTTAACAATCAGAGTTCGATTTTGCACAAACCATGATGTTTTAACTGCTTCTGCCCAGAAGGTGATTGGCAGTTTAGCATGTGCTAGCATCGTTCTTGCTGCTTCAATCAGTGTTCTATTTCGCCTTTAGCTACCCCATTTTGTTGAGGAGTTCTAGCTGCACTGAATTAACGAGTAATGCTTTTGGTTGTGCAAAGGAACTCATATTTTCATTTTTGAACTCTGTACCATTGTCACTTCTTATTATTTTGACTTTGAGATCAAGTTGATTTTCAATTTTAGTGATAAATTCTTGAATGATTTGGGATGCTTCGTTTTTATGAAGTAGGAAGAACACCCATGTGAATCGAGAAAAGTCATCAATGATCACTAAACAATATTTTTTCTTTCCTATACTCATTACATGAGTTGGTCCAAAAAGATCCATGTGAAGTAACTTCAATGGAGTGTTGTTAGTATTCACCAGCTTGGTTTTATGAGACGATTTGTGTTGTTTTCCTTTGAGGCACGCCAAACATTGATCAATAAAATTGAATTCTTTTTTAGGAAGACCAATTACATGGCTTCCTTTGACTAACTTGTTCATATTTTTAAAGTTAGTGTGCCCCAAATGTCTATGCCAAAGTTGTGACTCATCAAATGATGCTTTAGACAAAAGACATGTTTCTTCCTTAGGTGATGCAGAGCACAGGTTTAAGACATATGTATTAGTCTTCCTCGAAGCCTTTAAGACAACCCATTCTTCAGGAATTGAAATCCAGGTTTTAGAATGTAGCAGTGAGTGTGTGTAAAGTAAGTGGAATATTTTTTGTCACAGATCTGAGACACGCTTAGCAGATTGGAATTCAGTTGTTCACAGTAATTCACTCTGTCAAAGCTCAGCATCCCGTTTGTCACATATCCTTCTCTTGTAATCCTACCACCTTCTGAATCTCCACCGAATGCCACAGTAGTTCCTTGTATGTACTTGAAATCAAGAAGGAGGGAACGATCTCCAGTCATGTGTCGGGAGCATCCACTGTCTACGTACCATAGGCTATTAGACCTGTGTGGATGAACCTACAAACAGAAAGAACTAAGTAGAATAAAGAACCCAAGCCACGATGGTCTTGGATTTTCCGTTCCTATTCATGATAGTCACCTCCTGGTATTTACCACTGAATAGTGATTTAGATGGAGGTGTTCTGGGAGACTTTTGATAATGAATTGGTTGAGCCATCTCATCAACATTTACTAAAGATTCAGATGAATAATGAAATCTTCGGTCTCTATTTCTTTGTAAAAGTTTAGCCCGAGTTTTATTATCAAAAGTTAGTTTTTGCTTAGAAAGGTCAAGTTTGTGTTTCATTGTGAGATGATTTCTTTGACCCTTCCTCAAATCCTTCAAGTTCTTTCTATCATTTGTTGATCTAGGTGTCCTAGATTGAGTATTATGAAGATGAGGTCTGACAAAGTAACAATAAGATGAAGATTGAGTATCACAGTAGATGTTTTTGAGGTGGGCTTGTGGTGAGGATTCTTAACCCTTTCTGATCAAAGTAACAATAAGATGTGTTGTGATTGTTCATGTCACAGATTGAACCATACTTGTTGAAATAGCAATTTTTGGTAGAGTGATTGTTCATATCATAGATAGAACAATATTGATTGAAGAAGCATTTAACTATCTTGTGATTGAACATGTCACAAATATCACAATACATTGTTTGTTTTTTGAATCAGATTTTTTCTTGGGTGACTCAACTGATACTTTCTTTTGATGAGTCACTTTCTTTTCTTTAGGTGATGAATCAGAATCAGCCCTTTTAGAAGATTGTTTCACAACACTACTTTTGTTTAGTTGTCTGGGCTGTTTCTGTTTCTTTAACCTACTTCTCACCTCTTTTTCAAACTGGTCAACATGTTCTTTGTTACAGATATCAAACCCAACTCTCTACCTTAACCTTGATGACTGAGGGCCTGATGAAGTTTTATGTGTCGAACTTAGTTTTACAGTTTGTTTCTTTTTCAGTGAAACCTTTTCTAATTTGCGTGAATTTTATGGAGATACAAGCTCATTATCAGAACTACTCTCAGTAGTGGGTTTCACTGTTTTGACATATTTCCGTTTGCCTTGTAAAACATATGTTATGAATTTTATAAAAGGTACAATTGCTTTTACAGGGCTTGATGGTTTCATGACACTCACTGTCTTGTCTGAGCACTCTTTGATTTTGATTGGGTGACCTAACTTGATTTTATCCTCATTGGTTTCAAAATAAACATCGGGTTTCGTTTTGAGGATTTGTCACTTGTTTCACTACTGATTTAGGTTCCATAGTTTTAGGATTGATTGATTCAGAGAGTGAGACAGAGTCAGGCATGACAGTGTAATTGTCATTGTATGGTGGAGGACATGAATTACACCCAATCCCTGACATGTCTTTTGGATCCTTTTGTGAATCCAGCATCTCTTGCAGCTAGACTGAAGACATGTGACACTTTTCAAGTTTCACTTCAGTCATAGATTCTTGAGCTTTAGCGGGAGCTAAATTTTTAAGTAAGTAGCTCATTTTCAGCTGCAAGATTGTATTTCTCACCATGCAATTTTTTTATGTCTTAATGGGAGATTTGATTTTGATTTCAAAAGAATTTAGTTCTCTCTTGATCATTTATGACTTCACTTTTTCTTCTTTAATTTTATCTACCAGTTTATGGTTGTGTTCTCTATAATCTTGTAATTCATTTATGCATTTCTCACTACAAAGGTTAGTTTTTACTCAGTAGGCATTGAAGATGGTCCATCATTGATATGAGCCATAAGAGCATGATTCTCGAATTGAGGCTTGACTTCCTCAGCATACACACTCTAGTCACATATCCCATCTTGTTTGATCACAAAGCACTGGCAGAAGGCTGACTGCTTGCATGGGCTTGATTAGTCAGCTATGGTTGATTCTGGTATGTTTGTTGATGATGAGAATGATGGTACTACTGTTGTTGATTGTTTGAGTGAAAGCTTGAATTGGGCTATGATGATGATTGACCTGGAGAGTTCCATGAATGGTTGTTTCTTTTAGGAGCATTACACTCTCTTGAGAAATGGCCAGTCATGCCACACTTGAAACATTTTACCTTGGATTTGTCATATCCAAGTTTTGTGTTCTCATTCAGGGTCAACTTTCTTCCTTTGCTGAAGAATTTCTTTGCTCTCATGGCAATCATTGCCATTTGCCACTGTAGATCCATCTCCTCAACATCTTCAAGATCTATTTCTTCTAATCTTCCTGTATTAGGTGGGCAGAAGTGAGTCTTCCCCCTAGATATGCTTCAAAACTTGCAACAAAGGCATTGTAAGTTGCCTTTTGCACTTCTGATTTGAAGTCTTCTGGAGAGGTTTGAGGAACAGTGGAGACTTTTGGTGCTTGAGCTGAAGTTGAAGGGTGATTGAATGGTGGAGATACAATGAACCCAGTATTGTTCATTTGATCTCTTGGTGAGATGAAGACATCTTCCTCTGTGATGAAAGCATTTTCAACAGAATGTGATTCTGAAGGGAATTTTTAGGCTTCAATCACTCTTGGTCCACTCAGATTGCTGCTTCGTTCATCAAGTTCCAAAGCTTCAATCTGGCTATCATAATGTCTAGAGTGGTACTCTCAAGATCAAGAGTATTTTTCAGCATTGTGACATTTTGCTTCCAGCTTTCAGGTAGACTGTGAAGCATTTTCTTGTTAAGTTCTTTAATGTTGTATGAAGCACCTATATTTCCAAGTCATTGACCAACTGTAAAAGTCTGTGCAATTGTTTTGATATGGATTCTCGTTTGGTGTAATGGAAGGTTTCATACGGATTGACCAGCTTGTCTTTATTAATTTCAGCAACCTCATGCTTCCTTCACACATAATTTAAAGAGCATAGCAAACAGCTTTAGCAGTTCCATACTTTTCCAATCTTTTCACCACATCCATTTTGAGTGCTTGAGTCAAAATTGAGTATGCTTTGAGATCAATTTTGATTTTCTTATAGTCATCTTCATTCAGAGTTAAGTCTTCAATTGGTATTCTAGCAGTCTTGTATAATGCAGCTTGAGCTGTTGATAGAGTAAGAGGAATATATGGTCCCTTACATATTGAGATCCAAAAAACAGGATCTACAGGTGTGATATAATTTCTAAACCTTATTCTCCATTGTTTAAACTCAGATTTGTGTTTAAGCATGGGAGGTTTAGGTGTATGACCTAGTTCAGAGTAACTGTTAGAATCCATGTGATTTGTGAAAGTATAGATTTAGTTGATTTTAAGATTGATTATATTTGATGAGTCCAACTTGTTCAAGCAGTTCTTTCGAGGTTCAGAATGAGTATTTTTGCTATTTGACAGGAGTATTCTTGCTGTTTGCTATGTAGAGATGATGATATCCACCACTAGCAACTTGATTATCAGATCAATCGAGTTCTATTCAGTCTGTGCGCAGATCTAAAGGAGAATCGAGAGCCAATGCTCTGATACCAATTGACTGAGTTTGAGTAAGAGTGATATTCTTACTGAGAATCGAATATGATAATCAAGTCAATGATTGAGTGGTGGAAACAAACAATCAAAGAACATTCAAAGCAAGAAAATTACTCATAAATGCTATTTGTATTGATATATGAAAGTTGTTAAGTTATAGAGAATAATTACAACAAAAATTCTCTATCAATCAGCCATCGCCTCAGTACGAGTTAAACTATTCTATTTATAGGCAGACAAGATGCCTTTACAAAATGACTAAACTACCCTGAACTATTACATCAGAAACTAGTCCAAGTCTTGATCCGCATCTCTGCTTGTTCATCCGCATTGACAAATGCGTATGAGTTAATCTTGATAAAGCATTTCTACTTGATCATCAGCATTAGTAAGTTGGTCATCCGCATTGGTTAATGCGGATGAACAAATACTTGTGCGCATTTGGTTGGCATCCGCATTTGTCAATGCGGATGAACAAAGTCTTGTCCGCATCTTCTTTTGTTCTTCCGCATTAGTCAATGCGGAAGAGTAACTTGTTCTTCAGCATTAGTATTATGTCTTCCGCATTACTCATGCGGAAGAGTAAACACTTGTCCACATTAGAGTTATGTCTTCCGTATTAACTAATGCGGAAGATAACACTTGTTATTTTCCTTGCAGATCTTCATCTGCATTTCATCTTGGACTTGTGGGATTCCAGTTGAGCAATCATCAATCCACCCATTGAGTTGGCATGTATGATCCTTTCAGGGTGCAATAGATGCATTTAACACTACCTGCTATGTGTAGAATAGAGTTTTAGTGATTAAAACTCATGGGAAGACTCCTTATGAACATTGGGAAAAGTGGAAACCTTTCATTGGTTTTCTCAGGTCATTTGGATGTCCTTGCACCATCTTCAATACCAAAGATCAAATTGCCAATTTGCTGATAATCAGATGATGGACACTTTATTGGATACTCTTCCCAAGCTAAGACTTATAGAGTATACAATCTCAGAACTAGAATTGTTGAGGAGTCAGCCAATGTTACTTTCAATGAACACACACCCTGTGTGGCTGGTTCTCGTCCTAATTTGCTATTTGATCTTGATTTAGTTACCAACTGATTTATAAAAAATCTTGTGAGACTGTTTCATGATCTACAAATATTTTATCAATAGGTGATCCTGATCCAAGATTTGAGCTAAGAAGACTTTCAAGCAACACATCTTCAGCTCCAGTTGTAAGTGTGCTGATATGGTGGGAGAAACATCTATGCCAGATCTAAATTTCTCTAATTTGGATCTCTCTTAGTAACTTGTTGTGATCCCTTAGCTAAGGATCCACAAGTCTCACCCCACCACAAACATCATGGGAGATGTTGACACAAGGGTAAGAACAAGAGGACAAACCCATGATGAAAAAGTTTGTCTTCACTCTTGTTTCTTATCCCAAATAGAGCCAAAGAAAGTTGATGAGGCTCTGAAGGATGGAAGTTGGGTTGAAGCCATGCAATAGGAGTTGCTTCAACTCAAAAGACCAAACGTTTGGAACCATTGTCCTCTTCCTCATGGAGAGACTACCATTGGAACTAAATAGGTGTTTAGGAAAAAGACGGATGATAGAGGCATTATCATCAAGAATAAAGCTAGAATAGTTGTTAAAGGATACACATAAGAAGAAGAGATTGACTACACTAATGTCTTTGCTCCTATAGCAAGACTAGTAGCTATTAGGATATTCTGGCATTTGCTGCATCCAAGAACTTCAAGGTCTATCAACTTGATGTGGAGTGTGCTTTTCTTTATGGAATGATTGATGAAGATGTGTATGTCAAACAACCACCTAGTTTTGTAGATCTTGATGATCCTGATTATGTCTGCAAGCTTGAGAAAGCTCTTTGTGGGCTGCATCAGGCACCCAGGAAGTGGTATGAGACTCTATCTCAGTATCTCTGCAAACATGGATACAGGAGGGGTAATATAGATTGAACTCTCTTCGTCAAAGGACAGGGAAATGATATACTGCTAGTTTAAGTATATGTAGAAAAGATCATCTTTGGTTCAACTAATCCAAGGCTCTTCAAAGACTTTTAGAAGGTGATGAAGGACAAATTTGAAATGAACGCCATGGGGGAACTCATTTTCTTTCTAGGAATACAAGTGAAGCAAGTTGAAGATGATATCTTCATTAGTTAGTCAAGGTATGTTCAAGACATACTTAAGAGATTCAACATGACTGAATGTAAGATTGCTAAGACACTGATAGCATGAAACCACTCCCTTGAACCAGATCTTGAGGGGGAGTGTGTGGATGAACACCTTTACAGGGTTATGATTGGGTCTCTTATGTATTTACTGCTAGCAGGCCTAATATCATGTTTGCTACATGCATTTGTGCATGATATCAAGCCAACCCTAAGATGTCTCATCTTATCACTATCAAAAGGATTCTAAGATACCTCAATGGTGCTTTAACACTTGGTCTGTGGTATCCTACGAATTCTGACTTCAATCTGTAGTTTATACAGATAGTGATTATGGTGGTTGCAACATGACTTCATAGTCTACATCTGGGAGATGTCAGTTTCTTGGTGGAAGGGTTATCTCATGGCAATGCAAGAAACAATCATGTGTCTCTACATCAACAGCTGAAGCTGAATACATTTCTACTGCAAGCTGTTGTGCTCAAGTTCTTTGGATTCAGAATCAGATGCTTGACTATGGATTAAACTTCAAGGAGACTCCTACTCATATAGACAACAACATCGCTATCTCAATCACAGAGAATCATGTGCAGCACTCAAGGACCAAACACATCAACATCAGCTATCATTTAATAAGAGATAATTATGAAAAGGGATTAATTAACTTGTCAAAGTCCACATAAATGAACAATATGCTGATCTGTTTACAAAGGCTTTTGATGAATAGAGATTTAAATATCTTGTATCAGCTATTAGGATAATAAACTTTGAGTAGGTTTTCCTTAAAGCTAATTCTTATTATTTCTTTAAATCTGTGTGTTCTAAGTTGTGTAGTTCATCAATCTTGTAAGGCCCCGTTCCCGGGATGCTTACAGTTGGTTTCTCATCGCACATAAAACATATAATTACATTTGCATTTCATAAAGCATCGCAACAGAAACATTTAAAAATGACATTTCATTTCAATACAGTAGCTTTTGCAAAATAATACGTCGTTAATCGGTTACAAAATACATTGTTGCATTATATCACAAAAGCATTAAATAAATTGATGCCATGCCAAAAGAGTTGAGTAGCCACCTTCTTCCATCGTCAGCAATCCTTACCTGCCAACTGGAAACACATCAAAGTTAGCGTTGCAGAGTGAGTTCTAGTTTTATAAAATAAAATATAATTTCTTTTGTTAAAACCGTTCTTTTTCATTCATGTGATCATACATGATACGTACACATAGATAATAATTATTATTATCTTCATTTTTCATTAACTTCCGTTCATTCATTCATCTTACATTCATTCGTTCGTTCATCATTACATCTTTCCCTTTCGTCATCACCATGAACTTTACCTTTCATTCTCGTGGTACTGGACCTAAGCTTATAAAAGACCTTCATCGGTGGTGCTCTGCACCAAATGGTCACAGTACCTAAGGTAAAGTTCAGGTATACCATTGTCATATGCTATGCCCTTCATTCTTGTGGTACTGTACCTAAGCCTATAAAAGACCTTCATCGGTGGTACTCAGCACCAAATGGTCACAGCACCTAAGGCACGCAACAATGGTTCATCAATATGGTCAATCACAAAGAAAGACCCTGATCTACATCCTCCCGGGGTAGCGAACCCGCACACTGTTGGGTTAACACCTTAATGGCGTGTCCCGACATCCAGTGCTTGCAAGACTTTCATTACTTCATCATTTATTAATGCATGCATTCTTACTTCATGTACCTCTTTCATTATCTTTCACTTTACATTACATAATACTTTCACTTCATTCATTAACATTCAACGTAAAGCCATAGGAAATATAAACATACACCATAATAAGGAACATAACATACACAGTCGTCAACATCATGCAGGGCAACATCATACATACATAACGTGCATAACAAAAACATCATCATCATCATGCCCATCATGCGTTCTAAGGCCTCAACATTATACAGGGCAACATCATACATACATAACATGCATAATCATGCAACAACATCATCATCATCATCATGCTTATCAGTTATAGCATCGAACCATACGACAGTCCTTTGCCATGTGCCCTGCCTTCCCACATTTGAAGCATAAGTTCGACCAAAACCTACATTGCCCACTATGCTCCCTTCCACACTTGCCACACCTCTTTGACCCCGCACTCAATGTGACCACATGGTGGTCATCCACCCGTGCCTTCTTGTTACCCGTCAAGGCATCACCCCGACCAAACCTCTTCCCTTGCCAGTTTTGATCACCATCGCTTTTCTTGCCACCTTCAGTCACCACCGCCATTCTCTCATCATACAATCTCCCTGCCTAATCCACCACCGACCTAAACGTGCTCGGCCGGGTAGCGATCATGTGCCTACGAATATCCGCCGACAAACCCTGAATATACCTCTTAATCTTTTGAGACAGAGGTGTCACCAGATTCGGCACCAGACGTGCCATCTCGTTGAACTTCGTGGTGTAGTGCTAGTGTGTCATGGTTCTTGCCTCTAGTTGCAAAAACTCCCTTTCGATCTGTCCATTTCTCTATGAGAACAAAACTCCTCAATCACCAACTTCTTCAGTTCAGACTATCTCATCCTTCCGATGGCCCTACTACCTTCGGCTTGGACTATATTGTCCCACCAGCATAGACCCGAGGCCACAATAGAATGGGCAGCAAACTTTACTTTCTAGTCCTCCCGGCACTCGTTGATATTCATACAGCTTCCGTTTCTCTCACCCACCGGTGAGTAGCAGCAACAGTGTCGTTTCCATCAAAAGTAGGGGGCTTGCATCGTTGAAACGCCCCATAGTTACAGTCTCGTGCCGCCTCCAGCGCAGGCTCTTCTTCTTCCTCTTCGTCATCATCAGAGGGAACCGTTTCCGGCTCCGGTGGTACTCGTCCTCCCGAGGACCTGTTTCTCTCCTTTCTTTCCCCTTCTCGTACAGCCTTGATAACTTCAGTCACTATAGACGGTAAGATCGTCTGCATGACTTGATGAATTTATTCAACAACAGCCTCCTTTACTGAGGCTCTCAGATTGGCGCTTTCATCGCCACCCTCCGTATGAGGGGTCTCTAGTTCTTCATGAACCACCTTCTCAACTCTGGGTCTCCCTCTCTTGGGTTGTGGTTCAGCACCATGACATCCACCACAAGAGGCTTTCGAAGATCTACCACCGATCATTCACACGCACACTGAAAGATTCAAATACCAACACCGTCATTGAAGGGAACAACTCAGTTTATGTCAAGTATAGTAAGTCCCTAATTACAGTGGCCAGTTGTGATTAGCCCCTTACTTTACTCTTCACACCCGAGCATTACCTATCTTGACTACATTAGTATTTAAGTCCACAAACAACACATAACACATACCATGCGCACATAAAACCGGTTAACATTATGAAAATACCTAATGGCACGTAGCTACTCAGATTGGCATCCCTTCCCCTTCCGTCCCATTCTCCGTTTAAGTTAAGGTTTATTTTGAAAATATACCCATTTCACTTAAACTTTGGCTCTATATCAACTTGTAAGGCCTCGTTCCCGGGACGCTTACAGTTGGTTCCTCACCGCACATAAAACATATAATTACATTTGCATTTCATAAAGCATCACAGCGAAAACATTTAAAAATGACATTTCATTTCAATACAATAGGTTTTGCAAAATAATACATCGTTAATCGGTTACAAAACACATTGTTGCATTATATCACAAAAGCATTAAATAAATGGATGCCATCCCAAAAGAGCTGAGTAGCCACCTTGTGCCATCCTCAGCAATCCTTACTTGCCAACTGAAAACACATCAAAGTCAGCGTTGCAGAGCGAGTTCTAGTTTTATAAAATAAAATATATTTTTCTTTCGTTAAAACCGTTCTTTTTCTTTCATGTGATCAAACATCATACGTACACATAGATAATAATTATTATTATCTGCATTTTTCATTAACTTCTGTTCATTTATTCATCTTACATTCATTCGTTCGTTCATCGTTACATCTTTCCCTTTCGTCTTCACCATGAACTTTACCTTTCATTCTCGTGGTACTGGACCTAAGCCTATAAAAGACCTTCATCGGTGGTGCTTGGCACCAAATGATCATAGTACCTAAGGTAAAGTTCAGGTATACCATTGTCATATGCTATGCCCTTCATTCTCGTGGTACTGTACCTAAGCCTATAAAAGACCTTCATCAGTGGTAATCGGCACCAAATGGTCACAGCACCTAAGGCACGCAACAATGGTTCATCCATATGGTCAATCACAAAGAAATACCCCGATCTACATCCTCCCGGGGTAGCGAACCCGCACACTGTTGGGCTAACACCTTAATGGCGTGTCCCGACATCCAGTGCTTGCAAGACTTTCATTACTTCATCGTTTATTAATGCATGCATTCTTACTTCATGTACCTCTTTCATTATCTTTCACGTTACATTACATAATACTTTCACTTCATTCATTAACATTCAACGTAAAGCCATTGGAAAGATAAGCATACATCATATTAAGGAACATAACATACACAGTCGTCAACATCATGCGGGGCAACATAATACATACATAACATGCATAGTCATGCAACGGCATCATCATCATCATGCCCTTCATGCTCTCTAAGGCCTCAATCATCATCTTAAATGAACTTACACCAACCTTTACGTCAAAATTTACGTCTGCACTTTCCCCCGAAAGTCAGAAGTCAAACTACACTTTTCTCGGGTGCAACAACCCGATACGGGCGTATGGACACCCTTCAGTCGCATGGCCTCCATGCGACTGAACATCATGCAAATGAACCAATGCGAGTGAACACTCATGCGAATGAACACCCAATCATGTGAATGAACTAACGCGGATGGACCTCATGCGAATGGAACTAATGCAGATGAGCACTTATGCGACTAGACCCTCAGTCGCATGGCCTCCATGCGACTGGCCCCAATCGTGCGAATGGACTCTTAATGTTGTGAATGAACCTTAATCGCACGTCATTCGGCCATATGGCCTCCATTCGGTCGCCTAGCCCTATCTGATGTAGAATGCAGTTCATCCTGAACCCAATTGCCATTTTTGACCTCCAAGCTCATCTAAACCTATTCTAAGCCCAATTCGACCATCGTAAACCTTAGGGATGCATACCTCAACACCATTCAAGCACACGCAAGCTCACAAACAAGGCTTGTGTGTAATTATATGCTTTATCCTGCTTAGAGCTCTTCCAAGAAATTGCTGCTCCATTCAAGATGAATATGCACCCCGATTGTGATCATGAATCATCCCGATTAGTTTTGAAACTTGCATCCGTGTAACCCATTATTACAAGTTCCTCCTCACCATATCCATAGATTAGGAACATATCTTTTGTCCTCCGTAGGTATATAACTATGTTCTTAACAGCCATCCAATGTTTGTTTCTAGGATTTTTCTTGTATCGGCTTGTCATGCTTAATGCGCATGACACGTCTGGCCTAGTGGATATCATTGCATACATCATGGACCCTATGGCAGATGCATACGGGATTCCCTTCATTTTATCTTGCTCATCCTTTAAGCTTGGACATTGAGTTTTACTTAATATCATTCCTTTTTGGATAGGTACGGTACCTTTCTTAGAGTTGTCCATCTTAAACCTTTTCAAGATTTTATCAATGTATGCACTTTGATTCAAACCTATCAACCGCCTTGATCTATCCCTATAGATCTCTATTCCTAAAATATAGGCGGCTTCACCAAGATCCTTAATGGAAAAAACAGCTTCCAAGCCCAGCTTTTACACTTTCCAAGGATGGAATGTCATTTCCAAATAGAATAATGCCATCAACATACAATACTAGGAAAGTGATTTTGCTCCCACTAACTTTCTTATATACACATGCTTCATCAGTGTTTTTGATGAACCCAAATTTGATTATCTCTTCATCAAAACGATGATTCCAAGTTCTTGATGCTTGCTTCAATCCATAGATAGATTTCTTCAACTTGCATAGCTTGTTAGGATGCTTTTGATCGACAAAACCTTCATGCTGAACCATATAGACATCTTCCTCAAGATATACATTTACATAAGCTGTTTTGACATCCATTTGCCAAATCTCTTAATCATAATGAGCAACAATGGCAAATACTATCCTAGTAGACATTAGCATTGCAACCTGTGAGAAGGTCTCATCATAATCAACCCCTTGAATTTGAGTGAAACTTTTTGCTACAAGTCTAGCTTTATACGAATCCAAGTTTCCATGCATATCAGTTTTCTTCTTAAAAAGCCACTTACTTCCAACTATCTTGGAGTTAAGAGGTGGTTCAACCAAGTCCCATACTTGGTTGTCATACATGGATTGCATCTCAACGTTCATGGCTTCAAGCCATTTGTGACAATCCAAATTGGACATTGCACCATGATAAGTGGTTGGTTCATCGGAATCTACCACATAGCATCCATCTATGAAAAATCCATATCTTTCGGGTGGATTATTAATTTTACTAGATCTACGGAGGTTTTGTGTGTATTGACCAACTATTTAATCACCCTCAACGTCCTCATGTTGAGTGTTAGTGTCAACCAAACATGTATGGGTTTGAGGTTCTTTATCCTCCTCAAGATCCACTGTTCTACTGCTAATTCTTTATGTAAGGAACTTAGCTTCTAAGAACCCAGCCTTCTTGGCAACAATCTTCTTTTGCTCCATTGGATCATAAAAATAATATCCTATAGAACCTCTATGATATCCAATGAAGATGCACTTAGTGGAATGACTATCTAACTTGTTTGAGGTGGGAGTCTTAACATAAGCCTCACAAACCCATACCTTTAAATATGATAGTGATGGAACCCTTCCATGCCATATTTCAAAAGGTGTCGTTTCCACTTTCTTGGTTGGGGCCATATTCAAGATACGAGCTGCAGAGAGGAAAGTGAAACCCCAAATGATTGAGGCAATGAGCTTCTAGCCGTCATAGATCGAACCATATCGAATAGAGTTCGATTTCTCCTCTCGGACACACCATTGTGTTGTGGTGTTCCAGGTGGGGATAGTTGTGAGACAATACCAAAACTTCTAAGATGATATTTAAAATCATCACTTAGGTATTCACCCCCTCTATCGGTGCGGAGAATTTTTTTTCTTGTTGAGTTGATTTTTTACTTCATTCTGGAAGATTTTGAACATTTCAAAAGTTTCATCTTTGTGTCTTAATAAGTAGACATAACCATATCGATTATAGTCATCGGTAAAGGTAATGAAGTATCTTTCATTGTACCTAGTCATTGGCTTAAAAGGACCACATACATCTGAATGTATGATGCCTAATAAATCTTTTGCCCTTTCGGATTTGCCACTAAAAGGTGCCTTAGTCATTTTACCTTGTAAACAAGATTCACAAACATCAAATGAATCATATTCACTTGCTTTTAAAAGACCATTCTTTTGAAGTATTTGTATGCGTTTCTTGTTTATATGACCAAGACGGCAATGCCAAAGATAGGTATCAGTCAAATCCAATTTGATCTTTGTAGTGGTATTTTGGTATAATGAGCTATCATATAATGTGTTTTCATGAACCAATTCATAAATACCATTAATAGGAGTACCTTTAAAATAAAATATGCCATTTAAAGAAACATGAATTTTAGTTTCAATAAATGTCATTACATAACCATATTGTCTTAATTGGGAAACTGAAATAATGTTCCTAGTCAATCTAGGAGCATACAAAACATTTCTAAAAATTGCTTCCAAACCATTTCGAAGCTTCAAGATGTAGTCCCCTCGGTCTTCAACTTGAACTTTTGCCCCATTCCCTATGTAGAGGCTAACATCCCTTTTCTTGAAGTCCTTACTTCTTTTGAACCCCTGCAATATGTTGCAAATGTGATTTCCACATTCGGTATCCAATACCCATGTGTTAGAGGATATTAAATTTAGATCAATATGAATCATGTGAATTGTACATGAGGTTTGCCCGACATCATTCTTAGCTTGCAACTCTTGAGATGGACTGGACAATATCTTTCCAATGTCCAATCTCCCCACACTTGAAGAATGGGTCATTTGAAGCAACCTCTACTTCTTCTCTGCTAGTTTTAGTGGTGGTGCTCTTACCACTCCATTCCCCTTTACCTTAATGTACCTTTTGCCTTTGGCAACATTTGCCTTAGGTGCTAGGTGAGGCCTCTTCTTGTTCCCACCTTTATTGATGGTGGGAACGGGTAAAGCCTTTTTACCCATTGCAACCTGTGAGAAGGTCTCATCATAATCAACCCCTTGAATTTGAGTGAAACTTTTTGCTACAAGTCTAGCTTTATACGAATCCAAGTTTCCATGCATATCAGTTTTCTTCTTAAAAAGCCACTTACTTCCAACTATCTTGGAGTTAAGAGGTGGTTCAACCAAGTCCCATACTTGGTTGTCATACATGGATTGCATCTCAACGTTCATGGCTTCAAGCCATTTGTGACAATCCAAATTGGACATTGCACCATGATAAGTGGTTGGTTCATCGGAATCTACCACATAGCATCCATCTATGAAAAATCCATATCTTTCGGGTGGATTATTAATTTTACTAGATCTACGGAGGTTTTGTGTGTATTGACCAACTATTTAATCACCCTCAACGTCCTCATGTGAGTGTTAGTGTCAACCAAACATGTATGGGTTTGAGGTTCTTTATCCTCCTCAAGATCCACTGTTCTACTGCTAATTCTTTATGTAAGGAACTTAGCTTCTAAGAACCCAGCCTTCTTGGCAACAATCTTCTTTTGCTCCATTGGATCATAAAAATAATATCCTATAGAACCTCTATGATATCAATGAAGATGCACTTAGTGGAATGACTATCTAACTGTTTGAGGTGGGAGTCTTAACATAAGCCTCACAAACCCATACCTTTAAATATGATAGTGATGGAACCCTTCCATGCCATATTTCAAAAGGTGTCGTTTCCACTTTCTTGGTTGGGGCCATATTCAAGATACGAGCTGCAGAGAGGAAAGTGAAACCCCAAATGATTGAGGCAATGAGCTTCTAGCCGTCATAGATCGAACCATATCGAATAGAGTTCGATTTCTCCTCTCGGACACACCATTGTGTTGTGGTGTTCCAGGTGGGGATAGTTGTGAGACAATACCAAAACTTCTAAGATGATATTTAAAATCATCACTTAGGTATCACCCCCTCTATCGGTGCGGAGAATTTTTTTTCTTGTTGAGTTGATTTTTTACTTCATTCTGGAAGATTTTGAACATTTCAAAAGTTTCATCTTTGTGTCTTAATAAGTAGACATAACCATATCGATTATAGTCATCGGTAAAGGTAATGAAGTATCTTTCATTGTACCTAGTCATTGGCTTAAAAGGACCACATACATCTGAATGTATGATGCCTAATAAATCTTTTGCCCTTTCGGATTTGCCACTAAAAGGTGCCTTAGTCATTTTACCTTGTAAACAAGATTCACAAACATCAAATGAATCATATTCACTTGCTTTTAAAAGACCATTCTTTTGAAGTATTTGTATGCGTTTCTTGTTTATATGACCAAGACGGCAATGCCAAAGATAGGTATCAGTCAAATCCAATTGATCTTTGTAGTGGTATTTTGGTATAATGAGCTATCATTAATGTGTTTTCATGAACCAATTCATAAATACCATTAATAGGAGTACCTTTAAAATAAAATATGCCATTTAAAGAAACATGAATTTTAGTTTCAATAAATGTCATTACATAACCATATTGTCTTAATTGGGAAACTGAAATAATGTTCCTAGTCAATCTAGGAGCATACAAAACATTTCTAAAAATGCTTCCAAACCATTTCGAAGCTTCAAGATGTAGTCCCCTCGGTCTTCAACTTGAACTTTTGCCCCATTCCCTATGTAGAGGCTAACATCCCTTTTCTTGAAGTCCTTACTTCTTTTGAACCCCTGCAATATGTTGCAAATGTGATTTCCACATTCGGTATCCAATACCCATGTGTTAGAGGATATTAAATTTAGATCAATATGAATCATGTGAATTGTACATGAGGTTTGCCCGACATCATTCTTAGCTTGCAACTCTTTGAGATGGACTGGACATATCTTTCCCAATGTCCAATCTCCCCACACTTGAAGAATGGGTCATTTGAAGCAACCTCTTACTTCTTCTCTGCTAGTTTTAGTGGTGGTGCTCTTACCACTCCATTCCCCTTTACCTTAATGTACCTTTTGCCTTTGGCAACATTTGCCTTAGGTGCTAGGTGAGGCCTCTTCTTGTTCCCACCTTATTGATGGTGGGAACGGGTAAAGCCTTTTTACCCATTGCAACCTGTGAGAAGGTCTCATCATAATCAACCCCTTGAATTTGAGTGAAACTTTTTGCTACAAGTCTAGCTTTATACGAATCCAAGTTTCCATGCATATCAGTTTTCTTCTTAAAAAGCCACTTACTTCAACTATCTTGGAGTTAAGAGGTGGTTCAACCAAGTCCCATACTTGGTTGTCATACATGGATTGCATCTCAACGTTCATGGCTTCAAGCCATTTGTGACAATCCAAATTGGACATTGCACCATGATAAGTGGTTGGTTCATCGGAATCTACCACATAGCATCCATCTATGAAAAATCCATATCTTTCGGGTGGATTATTAATTTTACTAGATCTACGGAGGTTTTGTGTGTATTGACCAACTATTTAATCACCCTCAACGTCGTCATGTTGAGTGTTAGTGTCAACCAAACATGTATGGGTTTGAGGTTCTTTATCCTCCTCAAGATCCACTGTTCTACTGCTAATTCTTTCTGTAAGGAACTTAGCTTCTAAGAACCCAGCCTTCTTGGCAACAATCTTCTTTTGCTCCATTGGATCATAAAAATAATATCCTATAGAACCTCTATGATATCCAATGAAGATGCACTTAGTGGAATGACTATCTAACTTGTTTGAGGTGGGAGTCTTAACATAAGCCTCACAAACCATACCTTTAAATATGATAGTGATGGAACCCTTCCATGCCATATTTCAAAAGGTGTCGTTTCCACTTTCTTGGTTGGGGCCATATTCAAGATACGAGCTGCAGAGAGGAAAGTGAAACCCCAAATGATTGAGGCAATGAGCTTCTAGCCGTCATAGATCGAACCATATCGAATAGAGTTCGATTTCTCCTCTCGGACACACCATTGTGTTGTGGTGTTCCAGGTGGGGATAGTTGTGAGACAATACCAAAACTTCTAAGATGATATTTAAAATCATCACTTAGGTATTCACCCCCTCTATCGGTGCGGAGAATTTTTTTTTCTTGTTGAGTTGATTTTTTACTTCATTCTGGAAGATTTTGAACATTTCAAAAGTTTCATCTTTGTGTCTTAATAAGTAGACATAACCATATCGATTATAGTCATCGGTAAAGGTAATGAAGTATCTTTCATTGTACCTAGTCATTGGCTTAAAAGGACCACATACATCTGAATGTATGATGCCTAATAAATCTTTTGCCCTTTCGGATTTGCCACTAAAAGGTGCCTTAGTCATTTTACCTTGTAAACAAGATTCACAAACATCAAATGAATCATATTCACTTGCTTTTAAAAGACCATTCTTTTGAAGTATTTGTATGCTTTTCTTGTTTATATGACCAAGACGGCAATGCCAAAGATAGGTATCAGTCAAATCCAATTTGATCTTCGTAGTGGTATTTTGGTATAATGAGCTATCATATAATGTGTTTTCATGAACCAATTCATAAATACCATTAATAGGAGTACCTTTAAAATAAAATATGCCATTTAAAGAAACATGATTTTAGTTTCAATAAATGTCATTACATAACCATATTGTCTTAATTGGGAAACTGAAATAATGTTCCTAGTCAATCTAGGAGCATACAAAACATTTCTAAAAATTGCTTCCAAACCATTTCGAAGCTTCAAGATGTAGTCCCCTCGGTCTTCAACTTGAACTTTTGCCCCATTCCCTATGTAGAGGCTAACATCCCTTTTCTTGAAGTCCTTACTTCTTTTGAACCCCTGCAATATGTTGCAAATGTGATTTCCACATTCGGTATCCAATACCCATGTGTTAGAGGATATTAAATTTAGATCAATATGAATCATGTGAATTGTACATGAGGTTTGCCCGACATCATTCTTAGCTTGCAACTCTTTGAGATGGACTGGACATATCTTTCCAATGTCCAATCTCCCCACACTTGAAGAATGGGTCATTTGAAGCAACCTCTTACTTCTTCTCTGCTAGTTTTAGTGGTGGTGCTCTTACCACTCCATTCCCCTTTACCTTAATGTACCTTTTGCCTTTGGCAACATTTGCCTTAGGTGCTAGGTGAGGCCTCTTCTTGTTCCCACCTTTATTGATGGTGGGAACGGGTAAAGCCTTTTTACCCATTGCAACCTGTGAGAAGGTCTCATCATAATCAACCCCTTGAATTTGAGTGAAACTTTTTGCTACAAGTCTAGCTTTATACGAATCCAAGTTTCCATGCATATCAGTTTTCTTCTTAAAAAGCCACTTACTTCCAACTATCTTGGAGTTAAGAGGTGGTTCAACCAAGTCCCATACTTGGTTGTCATACATGGATTGCATCTCAACGTTCATGGCTTCAAGCCATTTGTGACAATCCAAATTGGACATTGCACCATGATAAGTGGTTGGTTCATCGGAATCTACCACATAGCATCCATCTATGAAAAATCCATATCTTTCGGTGGATTATTAATTTTACTAGATCTACGGAGGTTTTGTGTGTATTGACCAACTATTTAATCACCCTCAACGTCGTCATGTTGAGTGTTAGTGTCAACCAAACATGTATGGGTTTGAGGTTCTTTATCCTCCTCAAGATCCACTGTTCTACTGCTAATTCTTTCTGTAAGGAACTTAGCTTCTAAGAACCCAGCCTTCTTGGCAACAATCTTCTTTTGCTCCATTGGATCATAAAAATAATATCCTATAGAACCTCTATGATATCCAATGAAGATGCACTTAGTGGAATGACTATCTAACTTGTTTGAGGTGGGAGTCTTAACATAAGCCTCACAAACCCATACCTTTAAATATGATAGTGATGGAACCCTTCCATGCCATATTTCAAAAGGTGTCGTTTCCACTTTCTTGGTTGGGGCCATATTCAAGATACGAGCTGCAGAGAGGAAAGTGAAACCCCAAATGATTGAGGCAATGAGCTTCTAGCCGTCATAGATCGAACCATATCGAATAGAGTTCGATTTCTCCTCTCGGACACACCATTGTGTTGTGGTGTTCCAGGTGGGGATAGTTGTGAGACAATACCAAAACTTCTAAGATGATATTTAAAATCATCACTTAGGTATTCACCCCCTCTATCGGTGCGGAGAATTTTTTTTCTTGTTGAGTTGATTTTTTACTTCATTCTGGAAGATTTTGAACATTTCAAAAGTTTCATCTTTGTGTCTTAATAAGTAGACATAACCATATCGATTATAGTCATCGGTAAAGGTAATGAAGTATCTTTCATTGTACCTAGTCATTGGCTTAAAAGGACCACATACATCTGAATGTATGATGCCTAATAAATCTTTTGCCCTTTCGGATTTGCCACTAAAAGGTGCCTAGTCATTTTACCTTGTAAACAAGATTCACAAACATCAAATGAATCATATTCACTTGCTTTTAAAAGACCATTCTTTTGAAGTATTTGTATGCTTTTCTTGTTTATATGACCAAGACGGCAATGCCAAAGATAGGTATCAGTCAAATCCAATTTGATCTTCGTAGTGGTATTTTGGTATAATGAGCTATCATATAATGTGTTTTCATGAACCAATTCATAAATACCATTAATAGGAGTAGCTTTAAAATAAAATATGCCATTTAAAGAAACATGAATTTTAGTTTCAATAAATGTCATTACATAATCATATTGTCTTAATTGGGAAACTGAAATAATGTTCCTAGTCAATCTAGGAGCATACAAAACATTTCTAAAAATTGCTTCCAAACCATTTCGAAGCTTCAAGATGTAGTCCCCTCGGTCTTCAACTTGAACTTTTGCCCCATTCCCTATGTAGAGGCTAACATCCCTTTTCTTGAAGTCCTTACTTCTTTTGAACCCCTGCAATATGTTGCAAATGTGATTTCCACATTCGGTATCCAATACCCATGTGTTAGAGGATATTAAATTTAGATCAATATGAATCATGTGAATTGTACATGAGGTTTGCCCGACATCATTCTTAGCTTGCAACTCTTTGAGATGGACTGGACAATATCTTTCCCAATGTCCAATTTCCCCACACTTGAAGAATGGGTCATTTGAAGCAACCTCTTACTTCTTCTCTGCTAGTTTTAGTGGTGGTGCTCTTACCACTCCATTCCCCTTTACCTTAATGTACCTTTTGCCTTTGGCAACATTTGCCTTAGGTGCTAGGTGAGGCCTCTTCTTGTTCCCACCTTTATTGATGGTGGGAACGGGTAAAGCCTTTTTACCCATGGCCGCCTCGGCAATTTTGATCATAGAATGAAACTCACTTATGTTATTGTCCCACCTGTTCATGTTATAATTCATGACAAAGTTGTCAAACCTTTTTGACAAAGAGTTGAGGATCAAATCCATCCCCAACTCTTTCAAGACAAGAAAATTCAGCCTTTCGAGGTGGTCAATGTTGCTTTTCATCTTAAGTACATAAGATGAAACAAATTGGGTGTCATCCATGTGACATGCATGGAGTGCTCGGACCATTTCGAAGCTCTCTACCCTTGCTTGTTGTTAGAACGTTTCTTTCATTTGGGTAATCATGTCGGATGCTCTATGATGTTCATACTCCTTTTGGAGATTTGGAGTCATACTTGCTAACATGAGGCAAGACACTTTGACCGAGTCCTTAGTGTATTTCACCCAGTTATTATAGGCCTCCTCATCCTCCTCATTTGGTTGATCGGGAATCGGATCGTCTAAAATATACGATCGTTTCTCTTGCTTGAGAACAATTCTCAAGTTTCGAAACCATTCTATAAAGTTATTATGGTTTAGACGCTACTTTTGGAGAATGGTCCTTAGTGATATTGAGTAAGCAGACAGGATATCATTATTTTCATTGTTGTTGGCGGCCATCTACAAAATTTAACAAAGTTCAATTTTAGTATTTTTCGATATAGTTCATATTTTAATAATTAAAACCCTTTTAAGTGACATACACAATTTTAAAATTCTAGAATCCAATGTTACATTTAAATAGTGGTTAGGTGACCTTTTTCTCATTATTTAAATTAACAAGGTAGTCAACGTTTTGACAGTTTCAACCCTTTGCAACTTCTAGGGTATGGGATCGACTTAAACATCATATGTGTGGTCGCCATGTTTATCCCATGAACACCTTTGCAAACCACATTGTAGGTGATCCATTAAACATGGTTTGCAAAACAAGTTACCCTACTTACATACACTTATGAGTTTTCCAACATAAGTGGTTAGGTGACCTTTATCCCACAAATATGGTATCCCCACCTCAAATCACAAGTTCCCTCAAAATGGTTAGGTGACGTTTATCCCATTAAGAGTTTCCAAGTGACTCAAGTGTTGTGCAAAATGAAATACTGGTTTAGAAAACTCCATGTACCTTATATTTGCATGCTTTCAAATACAATGTACCCTATGGTTCACTTTTAATAAATCCCCTTTTATTAAAATCATTAACCCTTTTATTACCTTTTTTTAATCACTTAATGATAAAGAACCATCAATTTTCAACTTGTTAAGTTTGTTAATGTGTTTGTTATGCATATCCAAATATAAACCAACAATCATACAACAAACAACCAAACAAGCATAATCATACAAACATAAGTGCATAACCATAGCAACTAAGTTGACTACACTTCTTTGCCATAACAAGTGTTGTCATTAGTTCTTTCCTAAGGGTTAACAATGACACATCGTATGTGTCCATTAACTTCCACTTGAATCCACATCCAAATGCTTCAAGAGTCCATGTTTTTTGTGTCCTTCTTTGGGTCTTCATTGTGTGCATCTTCTTTTACAAAATCATATACTAATACAATTTTTCTAATAAAAGAAAAGCACCTAATATATTTATTACACAACCAATGAATAAATAAATTACAACCCAATATACAAACACAAATATTACAAGCCTTTCAAGAATCAAAACCAACATGGCAAATCACAATCAACAAAAACCAAAACACATAAGGTCAAGGCTATGTTGTGCATCAAAATATGTATCAAATACAACATCCAAGAACAAAAATGAACCCCTTTTTTTAACCTTAAAGTTCTGGCCAACATGAACCAAAACTTTAGGGTTTTGTCCAAACAATATAATCAACCATTTGATGTAAATCTTTCAAGGTTTATACTAAACATGTAAGACAAAACCTTGAAACATAAGGGATTCAATCATCCACAACAAAACAGCCCCTAATGGGTTGAAAAGGTCCATGAAAACTAACTTTTCAAGAATATTTGAAGCACATATTTCACATAACCGGCTCTAGATGCCATTGTTGGGTTTTGTAACAAGTTTATCAAAGCTAGTTTAAGCATTTAAACTATAAAACACAGTGGATAATAGTGGTTAAAGTGTGTTAAACAATCTTAAAATTTTAACTAATTTAACCAAAGGAAAAACCCATTAACAAGGATCATTAATATATATGAAACGACATGCTATCAAAACGAAAAGAACAACCATAGGGTGTTCTTGAAACTATCTTTCAAGGACAATATGATGAAGTATGGATGAGATGAAGATGATGATGCTCTTGAAAGTCTAGCTTCAAATAGAGAAAGCCTCAAGCTTGTATACCCACAAGACTTAGCAAACACCTAACTTCTTAGGTAGTAGAAGACCAAGACCAAACTCCTTCTTGTGAACCCGAAAAATAGCAAAGAGATTCTTCAAGTTCAGCCAAAATTCGAAATTTTTAGCTTTCTCTTGCCTTAGATCCGATTTTAGGCCTTTTTGGAGAGAGTATCTTTGCAATGTGTGTGTAAGAGACTGTGTATGTTTTGTTGAGTGCTAGGAGGATTAAAGTCTTGCATTAACCAAGAAAAAAACTCTCTTGGATTGGACCACCCTAGGTGGCCAAAATCCATTCAAATGGGTTCCCCCCATTTTGATATCTTATAAAAAAACTTACACATTCAACCATAAGTTTATAAAATTAAAACCTATTTTAATTTTATAACATCAATACACTTTTATTTGTTTTTATTTAACTTAATTAAATAATGAAACAAATAATTTCTCATTAACAATTATCCACATAATGTTGTTCTTTTACAAAAGCAAAGTTTTAGAAAACCCATTTTCTTGACTAGTGCTAATATTTATTTGTATGATCTCATCAAAAAATAAATATTTATTGGTGTATGTATAGCTTGTTATTGGGTATGACCCAACTTGGATCATAATGTACTAACCACATTAATCTTGTATGTGTCTTGGTCATACAAGATCCAACAAGAACATCCTGAGGATATGCAACTAGAGGATGCTACATCAACTCCCAATCAAGCAGCTTCTCTAGCTTGAGGAAGAACCATCTTGTCCTCGACATACACCATAAATCCAGAAAGATGGCATGTCATTAGAGAACAAGGCATTGAGGATGTCTACACATGGCAATACATGTTCAATCTGCCTCTGCATGATCTCTTTGACATGAGAAGACATTTTGAGAGTCTGAGTGATCCTGATCATCTTATGAAGAAAGGGATGGTCATTATCATAATGAGGACTATTGATATCTGAAGTCTTCAAAGTGTTTTGATAGCATTAGACTAGAGG
Organism: Flaveria trinervia; assembly: GCA_025506515.1. NCBI lineage: Eukaryota > Viridiplantae > Streptophyta > Magnoliopsida > Asterales > Asteraceae > Flaveria > Flaveria trinervia. Next base: position 52,738,293 of record CM046449.1, on the reverse strand, counting down.
GAATTTGTAAGGAATACATGTTAAGGCTCATGCAACTCTAAACACTTCAAGTCTTTTGCATGCTCCACAAGTACATTGAAGAAGAATGCTTTGGAAATTTCACACATGCAACTGAAATAATATAAGTGTGAAATCTTCCGAAAGCAAGACCAATATCTTTCGAAGCCAAAGATGAAGTCTTCTGAGGATTTAGAGATAATGCCTTCCGAAGCCAACACTTGAAGACAGATTTCATCCAAAGACTTTTAGTATACATGCCTTATCTGATGTACTTTACATAAAGTTGGACCCCTTTCAGCTGCAACTCTGTAAAGTCACCAACTTGCATGAATTGGTGAAAAGGTCCATGCTTTAAGTAACTGTAGATTGAGGTCTTGAGTTTATAACTTTGTACCTCATGTACTTTATCCGTTTTGTAATATATTAGGATGTGAGCTATGGCATGTCACAGTCACAAGTCAAAAGGCAAATCTTCCTTTTGACTCTATAATTGATTTTGTGTTGTGTCTAGTCAATTGTATATAGCTGGCCTTCAAAGTATGGTCAGATGTAGGATGTAGTATATGTATCTCAAGTACTTGTAACTTTCCTTTATGCTTTCTAAAACTTGTAAAAGAACTTGAAAAGGCAATATACTATAATCTTGAAAACCATCTCCTTGTGTATTTTGCTATCTTGTTCTGTCTCTTATTTACTTGTGTTCTTTGTATCATCTCTTGTGGTTAATCTAGTCTCATTGTTTGATTAGTCTAGTTAATATCATATTTTTGTTGTTGTGTTGTAAGTGACCACCATTCACCAGTCCTGCAAAGACTTCTTACGAACTGTTTCATAAGAGGAAGCCTTTGATTGACTTCTTTCGACCATTCAGATGTTCATACACTTAGTGAATAGCCAGCTGCAAAAGAAAAAATTTGGTACTGTGTCTGATTAATGTTACTTCATTGGCTACTCATCCTCTTAGAAAGCTTATCCGGTGTATAATAAGAGAACTCGTATTCTGCAAGAGTCCTTTTATGTAGATTGATAGGAATTTAATTCCTCTGATGTCTGATCAGAACCTACAAGGTTCATTGACTCCAATACGATGTTCAACTCATTTTATCATCTAGTTTTTTTAAGATGTGTCCATCTCAATGTCCAAACAAACATCATCCTCCAGATCCATTACGTATCATTCATCGAGCCCCTCCTAATACATCAACTAATAATGCTACATCAATTGACATTGCTTCTTCCTCATCATCATTTGACATTATATCTCCACTTGTTTTTGCATCTCTTTCCTCATAACCTACATCTACCTCATCTCCACATGTTCCATCCACATCACAATTGATTCTACCCAACCATCTTCATCTCCATCATCAAACCATCAACGACCCATCAGCCAATCTACTTGAAATACCTGCCTTTAACAACTGATTTCAAAATCCGGAAAGACCATCCCCTTGATAAGATTATAGGATCCATCAAAGATGGAGTTCGGACACAGAGTTAATCTGGTTTGATTAATGTATGCATATTCTCGTGTTTCATCTCCCAAATTGTGCCAAAGAATGTTCATGCAACTCTTAAGGATCCTTGTTCAGTTGAGTCGATATAATTGGAGCTGAAACAATTTTGGAAGCTCAAGGTGTGAACCCTGGTTGATCTTCCATCACACAAGTACCCAATAGGCACGAAATAGGTGTTTAAAAACAAACATGATGATTGTGGTATTGTGATAAGAAACTAGTCAAGATTGGTGGTTTAGGGATTTGAACAAGAAGAGGGAATAGATTACACGGAAGTCATTGCTCCTGTCGCCCATCTTTAAGCTATTTAGATCTTTCTAGCTCATGCCGCTCATAAGAAATTCAAAGTCCATAAGATGGATGTTAAATGTGCATTTTTTATTATGAAGACATTGATGAAGATATATACGTGTGTCAACCACCAAGATATGTGGATTCCAACTTTCCTGACAAAGTCTACAAGCTGGATAAGTCCCTTTATGGTATTCATCAGGCACCTCGGATCTGGTATGAGACTCTAATCCAGTACTTTTTAAACAATGGTTTTTTCATGGCACCATTGATATGATGTTATTCAAGAAGGAAGTGGATGGGGAGATGCTAATTGTACAAGTCTATATGGATGATATTATTTTTGGCTCCACAGATCCAAAGCTGTGTCGAGAGTTTGAGGAAGTCATGCGTGGTCACTTTGAAACGAGCATGATAGGAGGAGATGTGCTTTTTCCTTGGATTGCAGGTTGAACAAAAGCCATAGGGACTTCTCATTAATGAGGAGAATTATATTAAAGACATTCTAAAAAAATTTATGATGGATGATGCTTCTCCTAAACTCACTCCTTTCACTATTCAAACTTGCCTCACTCCTGATGAAAATGGGAAACCTGTTTATCCTCATCGATATAGATCTATGATTGGTTCCCTTATGTTCTTAGAGCGAGTCTCATGAAAAGGCTATGAAATGAATTTTTCGTTATCTTAAAGGCTCCTCTCGCTTAGGGCTTTGGTATCCTTATGGTGGGAATTTTAACTTACATGCTTATTCTGACAGTGATTCAAATGGTTGTAGGTTAAATAAAAAATCGGTTACTAGAGGTAGTCAGGGCTTAGGAAAATGTCTAGTATTGTGGCAGAGCAAAGAAACAGACTACTATCTCTCTTTCTCTACGTGGGAGGCAGAGTATATTACTGATTCAAGCTGTTGCTCACAAGTGCTCCGGATACAGCATGAGATGATTGACTACGAGATCAACTTTCTGTATACACTATTGTTCTGCGACAACGAAGCAGCCAATGGCATCATAAAGAATCCTATTCATCATTCCCGAACCAAGCATATTGAGACACGGATTCATGCGATCCGTGATGCTCAGGAAAAGGGATTTATTAATATTATTCCCATTGACACAAAAAAACAAAATGCAGATCTTTTCACAAAAATATTTGATAAACCTCATTTTTATGAATTGATCTCTATGTTAGGATTAATATCCTTTTAAACCCATTTTCCTCAAAAATATGTCATATACATGTTGTTTTTGTTTCTTTTGTTATTTTCTTTCTTTCTTTCCGTTTTTCTGCACCCTCCATAGTCCATCATTTTTCATATAATAAAATATAATAAAAAATTATATATATATATATATACACACAAATTCAGGGGAGAATAATAAATGTTTCCCTTGTTTTGTTTTGCCAAATTCTTCTATATAAAATCTGATGCCTAGACGATTTGAAGGTGGTCAACAGTTTTCTGTTGGGATATGCTTGATACGTTCATAGGGACAGCAAAGTAGACAGTAATCTCGTAGGTTAACTAAAGATAAGAAACAGTTTTGTGTTGGGATGCCTTCACAAAGTTTCAAGTCCTTCTTCAAAAAGGGTTGAGAACGTGACATCTCTGTGTTGAGTTATTCTTATCTAAAGTATCCTTGTTTCATAATCTTCCATCCTATCTCAAAAGCTATACACTTTCTCATCTTTGTATCTAAGAAGCTCCTTGATGTATTTTACATCTTGCTTATCTCCTCTTCTATGTGTGAATATTGTCCTGGAGTGATGATCTCCTTTGTTGTATGATAGTGCTGACTTGGAGCTTTCATCCGCACAATATGATGATCTTCGCTGTTAAACGTAAGTATAGACCATAAGCTCTTATTTGTAATGTTGGACCAAAAGAACCAATGAGCCTGATCAGAAAAACCTCCAGGTCCCACATACATTACAACTGCTGAAGAAGATCACAATAGCTGAAGACATCAGCTGATTACAAGGTCTGAAGACAAAGTCTAATGACAAGATCTGAAGATTTCTACTAAAGACAAAGTCTGAAAGTAAAGTACTGAAGACAAAGTCTGAAAGTGAAGTACTGAAGACAAAGTCTGAAGCTATCAGCTGAAGACAACATCTGAAGTAAAAGTCTGAAGAACAAAGACTGAAGACAAAGACTGAAGACCAGAGTGATTAGTAGTTGTCACAACAGCTGAAGTTATTAACTTGAGTAGTTGTGATGGTTTTCCTTTTCAGTACTTGTAATTTACCTTTCAGTAGTTTATAGTTTCAGTAGTTTTAGTTCAGTAGTTTTATGTTCTTGTACTTAGCATTCTCTGAGATGTGATCAGTTGTTGAGAACATTCTCAGTACTTTGCATAGCTTCAGTTGTTTGTATAATTCTGTTAGATGTCACTATCAAGTGACATCAGCAGACGTCACATTCCTTATATAAGGAGTATTGACCTAATTGTAACGTGTGACTTTCAGCCAACACGAAAGCATTTGAATGAAATATTCCTTTTGCAGAATTCTCTCTCTCCCTATAACCATGTATTATTCCGTTGAATATTAATTGAGTTCTTGCTAAATTGTCTAATTCATTGTTCGAATTCTACTGCAATCTACTCTAATTCATCAAACTTAAATCACTGATCCTAACAAATGGTATCAGAGCAGGTTAATCATTGATCGATCTAACAATTGATCATTAAAACTGCTATTCGATATCTAAGTTTGATCGAATTAGCATATTCGCAAGAATTGGTTATAGAGATTGAATTTCTGCTGCTTTCGGTTATTTGCTTTGAGATTTCTCTTGGTTCGTATTGAGTTTGTTGTGTTTTGCGCTAAATCGGTTAAAACTTAATTGAATTTGATTGAATCTAAGAATGACTATCCTTCTAATGACCCTCACAATACTGGCTCCTCAAGCAAGCCTCCGATGCTGGTTAGGACTGAGGATAACATATGGCAACGAAGAATGCTCCATCACCTGTCTGTTAACAGTTCAGGTTGTTAGACATCTGTGATACATGGTCCACACAAGCCTATGGTGAACAATGTGGAAACCAACCAAATGGTTCCGAAGAAGAAGGAAAAATACTCAGATGAGGATCAAAAACTATTTGAGATTGATGCTAAAGCCCATGGAATTTTGGCCATGGCACTGCCGAATGAAATTCATTCTGGGCTCATGCATCATGAAACTGCTCATGACCTCTGGAATGCATTGAAAGAACAATTTGATGGAATAGATAAGGTCTTAGCAAACAACAGAGAAATCCTTGCCCAACAATATGAGACATTCTCTCATAGGAAGGGTGAGACATTGAATCAACAGTTTGAGCGTTTTTCCTGTTAAACATGAATACACTAATAGCCAGATGAACAACAGATTCCTCAGATCATGCCTGAGAGATGGGACACATATACCATTGTCCTACGCTCCAGTGCAAATCTGGATAGCCTATCTCTCACCCAACTCCACGGGAAACTGCTTACATTTGAAAGAGAGATAGAGCAGAAAAGGAAACTAGCATCATCAGGAAAGCTCACTGATGACTTTGTACCAGGGAACATTGCCTTGGTTGGTCATGAATCAGTATATGCTGCATCAGAAAGCCATTATGATGAGCATATAGATTTCTCTTCAAACAGTTCTGATCGTGCATTTGTTAGTGTTGATAGTCAGTCAGGCTGTAATAGTGACTATTTGTGCTTCATTATGGATGATTTGAAAGGTATTGCTGATGATGACTTAGAAGAGATGGATATTCTGAGCCAAATGGCCTTGATTAATATCAGATCTCAAAAGTTTTACAAGAGAACTGGTAGGAAATTTCTATGACTCTCTGGCAAAACCAAAGTTGGTTTTGACAAGAGTAAGTTGAGGTGTCATAAATGCCACAGGCTTGGGCACTTTGCAAGAGAGTGTAGATCAACTGGATCTAACTCCTCTGCACCCTTTGTGACTTTTCCAAGCAATAGTTCACAAAACACAGGGCAACATCCTGCTAGTTCTGGTCATCACTCACAACCTCTATGTCCTGCATATTTTGTCTGTCAAGGTCCAATGCCATATCCATATCCCTGCTATTACATGCCATAACCAAACCAAGTTCAAGTTCCTATTGCACAACAACCTCAAGCCTTACCTGAGCCTCAACCATATCAATCACAACCTCATCACAGCTTCATCACCCCTGGTGTTGTTGACTGGAGCAGTTTACCAGATGATCTTTCTGGTAATGAGTAATTATTTGCTAGTGATGGTCAACATAGTGGCCCTGGAGTCTACTGAGGGTTCATGCTCCAATGCATCTTCATCACAGGTAACCCATGTATCCTTGAGGCTAAGGCCAAGCTATGTTCTGAATCTTGCATAGCTGCATTTATCTCTATTAGAGAGGCAAATGTAGCTTTAAGAAATCAAATTCTTGATCTTGAGCAAACCCTTTCCAAAAGAAAAGCTGAGTCTGAGTCTGTCCTTAAAGATAAAGATGATGAGATTTATAAGCTTAAATGCCAATTAAATGATGAAAAGGCTAAGGTTGAGGTCATTCTTGAGAACCACAGAGATCTCAAAGAAACATTTGCAGCTACCCAAGTTGAGTGTGACCTGTGGGTATCATCCTACAAAGGATTTGAAATGCTTCTCAGCAAGCAAACAACTTCGAATGTGAAGTTTGGAATAGGTTACAATCACATTGCACCACGTACAGATTTTACTCCAAAATCAATAGTAAAACCTGAAGGTGAAAGTAATTTCCAAACCACATCATCATGTGTATCATCCTCAAGAGATCACCCAAAATCAGAAGATGAAATCAGTGTTGATACCTGTGCAAACTAATTGCCTGATGGGTTAACTACTCATAAGCACATGAAGCTGAGTACTTCAAATGTTGTCCCTCAAAGTACCTCAAGTACTAAAGGGCAAGTCACAACATCTGAAAAGCATTTCAAATCAACTGAAATAAAAGGATTAACAACTGCTGAGGAATCTATCATACGGTCTTTCAGGACGGATAGAGAACAACTGAAGAACAAGTCTTCAGTTGTTATAGATCCTTCTGTACATAACACAAGTACTGAGAGGAGGAAAGTACTAAAGATCACACCTTTAGTAGTTTCCACTTCAGCAGTTGATCAATCCAAGATGAAGAATAAGCCATGTGACATATGTGGTAAATTCAATCATCTTTCTGATGAGTGTTGGTACAAAAAGGGTTCCAAACTCAACAGAGATAAGCTCATTAAAATGCAGATGGATCAAATGAAAAATGAGTTTGAGACCAAGTTTGTACCACAGTCATCCCAAAGTTATAAACCCAAGGCTTCATCCAAATCCAAAAACAAGGATAGGGTTTATCATAAAACAGCTGATAGTGTTCCTCATAATAAAAATCAGACTAAGTCTGTGAATTTCAAGGAGGAAATGGTTGGCCACAAGAACTCATCAAAAACAAGTACTGACGTGTCACAGGAGCTAAAAGCTTTAGCTACAAATCAGACACAACTTGTTATGATGGTTCAACATTTGTTGGGGAGAGTTAACCAACTAGATGCACCTGTGATCAAACCACTGAAAAGGTATTCCAAGCCCAAATCCAAGGAGTCCATTTCAGCACCATCTCCACCTTCATCAGCTATTAATCATGAGAAACATGTTATGGTTAAATCTGTTGATGAAAATAGACCCAAAACCAAAAAGGTTTGGGTATCAAAACCTAACTAGTTCCTTGTGATGAATGCAGGGTTCTTCAGCATGCCAAAGAAGCATATGGTATGTAGACAGTGGAGGATCTATGCATATGACAGGGAGCAGTTCTCTTCTTAATGACTACTCTCAAGGAAGAAGGGATTTGTTTCATTTGGAAATGATGCTAAGGGTTACATCATCGGGAAAGGATATGTGTCTACTGGAGAAATCAGATTTGATGATGTTAACCATGTGGAGAATCTCAAGTATAATCTACTGAGTGTCAGTCAGATGTGTGATAAAGGGCATGTTGCACTTTTCACAAGCCAAAACTGCAGGATTTCGTCTTCCACAGTTCTAAGGCTGATTGACAAGGTATTGGATGAACATACTCTCCTGAAGGCCAACAGGTTTGGAAGAGTATATGCCCTGGATTTGTCAAAGAAGATTGATTTGAAGGGTCATCCTTGCCTGTTCTCCAAAGCCTCTCCTGAGGAATCTAAACTGTGGCACAGAAGGCTGGGTCATGTAAATCTTAAAAACATGAATCAGCTGATCCACAATAGTTTAGTGAGAGGTCTACCAATAAAGGAGTTCCACTGTGATGAAACCTGCACTGCTTGTTTGAAAGAAAAACAACACAAAGTCTTATTCCCTCCTATTGAAGAACCTAAGTCCACTGCCTGCTTTTAGTTATTGCACATGGATCTATTTTGTCCTGTGAGAGTGATGAGCATGGCAAAGAAGAAATACTGTCTAGTAATTATGGATGATTACTCCAGATTTGTATGGACTTTCTTCTTGCATTCAAAGGATGAGGTTGCTCAGACCATTATAAACTTTGTATTGTATGTTGAGAGGCAGTATTCCCTATCAGTTAAGTGTATAAGGAGTGATAATGGAACAGAATTCAGAAACCATACACTTGATGATTTTTATCTCTCAAAGGGAATCAAGAGGCAGTTTAGCATCCCAAGGACTCCAGAACAAAATGGAGTAGTGGAGAGAAAGAACAGGACTCTAATTGAAGGTGCAATGTCCATGTTGGCTAACTCTGGTTTGCCATTGACCTTTTGGGCTAAAGCTGTCAACAAAGCTTGCTATGTGCAGAATAGAGTTTTAGTAAATCAGAGGTTGATGAAGACTCCATATGAAGTTCTACATCATTTGGCTCCTCTAATTTCATTCTTCAAAGCCTTTGGGTGTCCTTTTTTCATTCTTAAAACAAAGGATCAACACAAATTGTTATTTTCCTTTATTTCACTGCCTTTTCCTAACCTATAAATACCTGCACTTATAGCCGAATGTTCATTAGCCGTTTTCTATCCTTTTCTCTCTCAACAATGGCGACTATGAAACTCAAACCCAGACACAACTGTGTTGCCTACCTCTCGAAATCAGCCTTTTGGAACAAATTTGATAATGCCATCGATCTTATGGTGGATTCCCAATACAGAACTGCCTTTCTTTTGAATCCTACCATATACCCTGATTCCTTGAACCAATTCTGGACCAACGTCTCTGTAACAACTGGTGAAAATGATAGCGAAATCACTCTTCAGTCGTTGGTCAACCAAAAACAGGTGGTAATCACCCCTGACATCATTCGCAAAACCCTAAATTTGCATGATGCCACCTGTATTATAGAATACCTGAAAGGCACCATTGATATGTCTTTCATCAACAATGGGTATGAAGGGGACTTAAGTGCTACAACTATTCTCAAAAAGCACTTCCATGATGCTGAAAGACTTATCTTCCACATGGTAAATGTCAGCCTTGCTTCAAAGACATCTTCATGGGATCAGATGTCCTCACGATGGCAACAGGTATTGTACTCTATCTTTGAACGATAAACTATAAATTTTTCTGAGATAGTGTTTCTGGAACTTAAGGATCTGGCTCAGAAACCTATGACAAACAGATGGCTACTATATCCCATGTTTCTGATGGCCATAATTTTAAATCAATTAAAATCTAAAGGCCTTGTTGGTCTTGGAGTCCCTGCTCCAGCTGTCTTAGCTGAGGTATACTCCAGGCATAACTCTAACCCTACTCTCAAAGGGGTTGTCCGGCTGCTCAAACCCAAGCAGAGCGAACCCACAGCCTCCACCTCCAGATCCAAAGTCCCCACCAAACCCACACCCCAAAAGCCCAAAAAGGCTACTTAAGGAGATGAGTCCCCTAAGGATGCCCCTGTACCACCAATACAGGAAACACATACTGGTTCTAACCCCCCAGTCATGTCAGAGACTCAACCAGCTAAAACCACACAGGTATCCTCTCCACAGGATCCTGTTGCAACCAAATTTGGGGATACGACATTACTGGAACCTATCTCAGTTGAGAAGGTTACCATTGAAGAGCATCTCTCACCCCGGGTGCAATCTGCTTTTGACCAATCTCCAAATGCAACCGCCCCTCAAAGCCCAACCCTTATAGTTGCTAAAGTGCTGAGTCAGCTGCATTCCTCACCCCCTCCCCAGAAACCAATTAACACTGGGAATACCTCAACGATTGAGGGGGAGGACCAAAATGCTGCACATAACCCACAACACATGGGTTATAATGTTCAATCTTCAAGTGTAGAAGAGGAGGTTAGAACATCTGGTCAGGCTGCCACTTCTACTAATTCAACAAATGAACAGGATAAAGTTGGTCACATATATAAGACCTCACCAGAGGCAACTGCCAATGAAGGACAAAGTCCAAAGGCAGGAAGTCCCTATGGCCAAGAACAAGGGGCATATGCATATACTGATCTACACTCAGGGCATGTACATCCTGATTTAATTAGGAGGTCAGATGATTCAGCAAAGATTGATGATGACCTGGGCCTTTTCTTTGATGTCTTAGCCCATAACACAATCCTAGAGACTGAGGTGAGCAGACTCAAAGAACTACTAGCCAATATGTCTCAGGATAAAAGTCCATCTGCCCCAATAAAACGAAGATGGCACCTTCATTTGAAGGTTCACCAAACACACAGCCAATACACCTAACTAAGCCACCAGCCACTACTTTTGGCACCACCTCTCAGGGACAGAACCCCTCTGAGCAGATGGTTGCAACCTTTCAAAGCTCCTCACCTCTCATCACTCCCATCATCACTGAGATAGTATATAAAGCCATTGATGAGAGGATCTCCTCAAATCTCCAAACACTCCTTGATGATGCTATTCACAAATCAGTTTCTGCCTTTCAAGCCCCTGATCCCAATGCACCCAAAAGGGGGAGACTACTAAGTCTAAGGCAGTGAAAGAAAGAAAAAGGAAGAGAGTAGAAGATGAGAAAGAACCAGAAAAAGAAAAGGAGTTGGAGAAAGAACAAGAACTGATGTCAGAGAAACAGCTGATCACAGTGCAAGAGCTGAGCACAGACAAAGAGCAGAAAGATCAGCTGATCACTTACAAAAGGAAGAGAAGTGTTGAGTCAAAGTCTAATGGAGAAAAGTCCTTAGAAGATCTAGTCAAAGAAGCTGATAAAGATCACAGCAGATCTATGGACAAAATAATAGATCAACTCTTCAGACAGGGTCATGACACAGCCACTTTAGATGTTAAGATCAGAAGGCTGGAGATAAATGAAATTCAAGCAAGATGGGCTAGTTACAGCGTGATGGATAGGGAAAGGTTGGAGATTATGATCAGGTTTATTGCCAAATATCTAGGAAGATCATTGATAGAGATGAAGTCTTGGTCCAGACATAGTATCTTGGAAATAACCAAGAAATCTATTCTGCTGGAAGCTACAACAAAGGGTTGATCATCAAAGCACCAGATGAAGCAGGTGCTGGGAAGAGAACTGAGATGGCAAAGCTCTCAAAAGCCAAACTCACCACTAAATTGCTAGATCAACCTTCTCATACTCCCACTCAAAAACAACCCTCAAAGCAATCATCTCTAAAATCTGATAATTCTATCCCTAAACCAAAACCACCCACAACTCAACCCACAAAACCAATTCCATTACCCCAAAACCCATCTCAAACCATACCCAGTGATACACCCAGAAGGAGGAGAAGGGTGTTGAGGGTAGAAGAAGAAGAAGAAGAGGATGAGAATGAAGACAGTCTGCCAATCTCTGCTGTTCTCAAACTTAAAACACCTGAGCCCAGAAGTCAACAGATGATCACACCTGACTTGCAAATGCAAATGGTGAAGTGAAGATTGAAGAAGTAGAACAGCAGAAACAACATGATGAGCAATTTCTCAAAATGGTTGACAAGGACTTCCCTCAGTCCTCACCCATTCAAGCAATGAAGAAACAAGCTCTGAGGCTATACACTCTTAGGCATACATTCCAACATCAAAGAGAAATAGTGAGGATTTGGCCATACCCCAAGATAAGTTCCAGAATACACAAGAAGAACATACCAAGTAGATATCATGGCCAAGTGAAAAAGACTTTGAATGCTACAATTATGTTGGCTATGGTTGTCTCACCCTGGGAGATTATAGAAGAATTCAAGAGAGCACACAACTCAAAGACAACCCCTCAATCTCTACTTGAGAACAAAATGATCAAGAAGGGGTTGTTATACAAGAGACTTGAAGATCTTCAAAAGAGTGAACTACAGTTGTTGCTAGAAGGCTCTCATCTAGATGAATTCGCATACAGAGAGATCACAACTATTGACTTGAAGAATGGGAAGACAATAAGGTATTTGTCTGAATATTATGGCCCTGAGTTCTTCTTGGAGGGAGAAGCAGAAGAACTCACCAAGGAGGAACAAGTTGTTCTCCTTGAGGCCTGTGCAAGAGAGTCTTACAGACTCATCAATGGGAATTAGGTTTCATGGTTGGGACAAGACTATGTGTCCAGTTTCCCAAGATAGAGTTCCCTTCCACACTTAGCCAATGGCCTGTGCTTATACGATTACCTCTGAAGCTGATCAAGAGGGTGTTTCTGCCAAAGAATAAGTGGGATCATCAATAAACTTAGAGGTTTTGGCTGCATTGGTTCAGGGGGAGTTTGTTGGACCAAAAGAACCAATGAGCCTGATCAGAAAAACCTCCAAGTCCCATAGACATTACAACTGCTGAAGAAGATCACAAAAGCTGAAGACATCAGCTGATTACAAGGTCTGAAGACAAAGTCTGAAGACAAGATCTGAAGATTTCTACTAAAGACAAAGTCTGAAAGTAAAGTACTGAAGACAAAGTCTGAAAGTCAAGTACTGAAGACAAAGTCTGAACCTATCAGCTCAAGAAAACGTCTGAAATAAAAGTCTGAAGAACAAAGACTGAAGACCAGAGTGATCAGTAGTTATCACAACAGCTGAAGTTATTAACTTCAGTAGTTGTGATGGTTTTCCTTTTCAGTACTTGTAATTTACCTTTCAGTAGTTATAGTTTCAGTAGTTTTAGTTCAGTAGTTTTATGTTCTTGTAGTTAGCATTCTCTGAGATATGATTAGTTGTTGAGAACATTCTTAGTAGTTTGCATAGTTTCAGTTGTTTGCATAATTCTGTTAGATGTCACTATCAAGTGACATTAGCAGACGTCACATTCCTTATATAAGGAATGTTGACCTAATTGTAATGTGTGACTTCAGCCACCACAAAAGCATTTGAATGAAATATTCCTGTTGGACCAAAAGAACCATTGAGCCAGATTAGAAAAACCTTTAAGTCCCACAAGACATCAGAACCACTGATGAAGACTTGATCCGCTGTTTGACAAAGTCTAAAGATCAACAGCTGAAGACTAAAGTACTAAAGACTTCAACAGCTGAAGACCAAAGTCTGAAGTTCAACAGCTAAAGACTAAAGTACTGAAGACTTCAACAGCTGAAGACCAAAGTCTGAAGTTCAACAGCTGAAGACTAAAGTACTGAAGACTTCAACAGCTGAAGACTAAAGTACTGAAGACTTCAACAGCTGAAGACTAAAGTACTGAAGACTTCAACAGCTGAAGACTAAAGTACTGAAGACTTCAACAGCTGAAGACTAAAGTACTGAAGATCAACAGCTGAAGTACAAAGACTGAAGATATCAGCTGATGACAACAACTGAATTCAAGAAGTCCAAGTATTGAAGCCTTCAGAGTTTGTCACAACAGCTGAAGAAGCATTCTTCAGTTGTTGTGATGGTTTCCTTTCAGTAGTTTTCTTTTCTATTTCAGTACTTGTAAAACGATTGAAGAGCATGCTCTTCGGTCATTGTTGTTTCAGTAGTTGGAGCGATAATTAACACTTGGCATTTTTGTAAGAAGATGTCAGCTACTTGACATCTTCAGTAGTTGTGTTAACTTTCAGTAGTTAAATAACAGTTAGATGTCACTGTCAAGTGACATCAGCTGATGTCAACTTCCTTTATAAAATGAAAGATGAAGTAATTGTAACGTTGCGCGAAAGCCAGCCGAAGCATATATTGAATGAATATATTCCTTTTGGCAGAAATTCTCTCTCTATAACAAACACTGTTTCATTGATAAATTTTGTGTGTTCTTGTTAAAATATGTTAATTCGTGGGCTCATTCCGCTGCAAATCCAATCTAATTGATCAAACTAGATGCTCAGATCCTAACAATTGGTATCAGAGCAGGTTAATCATTGATCGACTTAACAATTGATCATTGAAACTGTTCTTTTGCCATCTACGTTTGGTCGAATTAGCAAAAAATCAGTTATGGAGATTGAGTTTCTGTTGCTTCTAGCCATTTTGTTTGAGGTTCTAAGTGGTTTTGAGCAAGATTTAATTTGTTTACCTTGAATTTCTCTGAATTTTGAATATGACTACTCCTTCTAATGACCCTCACAATACTGGTTCCTCAACCAAGCCTCCGATGCTGGTTAGGACTGAGTATAACATATGGCAATGAAGAATGCTCCATCATCTGTCTGTTAACAGTTCAGGTTGTTGGACATCTGTGGTACATGGTCCACATAATCCTATGGTGAACAATCCATAAACCAACCAAATGGTTCTCAAGAAGAAGGAACAATACTCTGATGAGGATCGAAAACTGTTTGAGATTGATGCTAAAGCTCATGGAATTCTTGCCATGGCACTGCCTAATGAAATCTATTTTGGGCTTATGAATCATGAAACTGCTCATGACCTCTGGAAGGCACTAAAAGAACAATTTGGTGGTACTGATGAGGTCTTAGCAAACAATAGGGAAATACTTGCCTAATAATATGAGACATTTGCTCATAGGAAGGGTGAGACTCTAACTCAACAGTTTGAGCATTTTTCATGTTTGATCTCTGAGCTGAAAATGGTCAAACATGAATACACTAATAACCAGATGATACACAGATTCCTCAGATCACTGCCTGAGAGATGAGACACATATACAATTGTCCTACACTCTAATGCAAATCTGGATAGCCTGTCTCTCACCTAACTTCATGGGAAACTGCTTACATTTGAAACAGAGATAGAGCAGAAAAGGAAACTGGCATTATCAGGAAAGCTCACTGAAGACTTTGTACCAGGGAACACTGCCTTGGTTGGTCATGAGTCAGAATATGCTGCATGAGAAAGTAATTATGATGAGCATATAAATTTCTCTTTGAACAGTTCTCATCATGCATTTGTGAGTGTTGATAGTCAGTCAGGCTGTAATAGTGACAATTTGTGCATCATTATGGATGATTTGAAAGATATAGCTGATGATGACTTAGAAGAGATGGATATTTTGAGCCAAATGGCCTTGATTAATATCATATCTCAGAAGTTCTACAAGAGAACTGGTAGGAAACTCCCTGGACTCTCTGGCAAAACCAAGCTGGTTTTGACAAGAGTAAGTTGAGGTGTCACAAATGCCACAGGCTTGGACACTTTGCAAGAGAATGTAGATCATCAGGATCTAACTCCTCTGCACCCTTTGTGACTTTTCCAAGTAATATTCAACAAAACAGAGGGTAACATCCTGCTAGTTCTGGTTATCAATCACAACCTCTATCTCCTGCATATTTTGTCCCTCAGGGTCCAATGTCATATCCATATCCCTGCTATTACAGGCTACAAACCAGTCAAGTTCAAGTACCCATTGCTCAACAACCACCTGCTCTTCCTAAGCCTCAGCCTTCCCAATCTCATCAACAATCTCAACCTCAACAACATAGCTTTTTCACCCCAGGAGTTGTTGACTGGAGCAGTTTACCAGATGATATGTCTGGTCATGAACCTTGCTCTAATGGCCAACATGGTGGTCAACATGGTGGTGATAATCCTTTTGGAAACCTTGCTCTAATGGCCCTAGAGTCTGCTGATACCTCATCCTCTAATGCCTCCACACCACAGGTATCACAGGTATCCTCTGAGGCCAAAGCCAAGCTATGTTCTGACACATGCATAGCCGCATTTGCATCTATTAGAGAAGCAAATGTAGCTTTAATTGACAAGAAAATTGAGCTAGAACAAATAATATCCAAAAGAAAAGCTGAATTTGAGTCCGTGCTTAATGATAAGAATGATGAGATTTACAAAGTTAAATGCCAAATCACTGATGACAAGGCTAGGGAAGAGGTACTTCTAGAGAAGTACAGAGACCTCAAAGAAACACTTGCAGCTACCCAGGTAGAGTGTGATCGATGGGTACATTCCTGCAAGGGTTTTGAAATGCTTCTTAGTAAGCAGTCTGCTTCCAATGTGAAGTTTGGCATTGATTATAATCACACTGCTCCTCCTACAGATTTTACTCCCAGAGCAGAGGTAGAATCTGATGGAGAAAGCAATAACCAATCCTTTTCATCATGTGATCTACTATCTGATACAGCACCATCAGATGTTGGTGTCAGCATTAATTCCTCCCAAAACCTATCAGCTGATGTTGATGGTTCAAATGCTGACACTCATATTAGCAAAAGGTTGATCACTCCAGGTGGTATTTAACAAAGTACTGAAAGTACTAAAGAGCAAGTCATAACACCTGGAGAACAAACCCAAACTACTGCATGTACTAAAGGGAAGAAAACTGCCAGTAGAAAGGGTTGGAAAACTACTGAAGAAGATAACAAGAAAGCATGTACTGCAAGGAAGAAAACTGCTAGTACTGATTGCAAACTGCTAATGAATAAGTCTTCAGTAGTTTCATCTTCTTCAGCAGATGATCAACCTAAGATGAAGAAAAAGCCATGTGAAATATGTGGCTTATTCAATCATCTTACTGATGATTGCTGGTATAAAAAGGGCTCCTAAATCAAACACAATGAGAACCTTAAAAAGAAAATGGATAAAATGGAAACTGAGTTTAAAACCAAGTTTGTACCAGCAACATCAAAACCTGTAACCCCAAAATCCAAAAAGAAAACCAAAAAGGAAGGGGTTAATTAGGCAACAGCTAAGATTGCTCAAAGGGAGATGGTACAACACAGGAATCCATCAATCTCATGCACTAATGTGTCTGGTAAGCTGAAGGCCTTATCATAGAGTCAGACACAACTTGTTATGATGGTTCAACATCTATTTGGGAGAGTCAACCAATTAGATGCTCCTGTGCTGAAACCACTGAGAAGAAAATCCGCGCCAAAGGATTCTTCTTCTTCACCATCTCCATCCCCTCAGGCTGTTCTTCATAGCAAATCTGTTAGTTTACCATCTGTTGATGTGAGCAGACCCAAAACCAAAAAGGTTTGGGTCTCAAAAACTAACTAATTTATTATCATTGCAGGGTTCTTCAGCATGCCACAGTAGCATCTGGTATGTAGACAGTGGAGGATCTATGCATATGACAGGGAACAACTCGCTTCTTCATGATTACTCTCAAAGAAAGAAGGGGTTTGTTTCTTTTGGAAATGATGCTAAGGGTTACATCATTGGCAAAGGCTTTGTCTGCAATGGGGAAATAAGGTTTGATGATGTTAACCATGTGGAGAATCTCAAGTACAATCTCTTGAGTGTCAGTCAAATGTGTGATAAAGGCCATGTTGCTCTTTTCACCAGTCAAAACTACAGGATTCTATCATCCAAAGTTCTGTGTTTGATTGATAAGGTGTTGGATGATCATACTCTCCTGAGGGCCAACAGGACAGGAAGAGTGTATGCCTTAGGTCTTTCCAAGAAAATAGATCTCAAAGGCCATCATTGCCTATTTTCCAAGGCTTCTCCTCAAGAATCTATTCTATGGCATAGAAGGCTGGGTCATGTGAATCTTAAAAACTTGGATCAGCTGATACATCATGGTATAGTAAGGGGATTGCCTATGAAGGAGTTCATATGTGAAGACAACTGCACTGCTTGTTTGAAAGGAAAACAGCAAAAAGTCTCATTCCCTCCTATTGAAGAACCTAAGTCCGTTGCCTGCTTGCAATTACTACACATGGATATCTTTGGTCCTGTGAGAGTAATGAGTATGGCAAAGAAGAAATAATGTCTGGTAACTATGGATGATTACTCAGATTTGTATGGACTTTCTTCTTGCATTCAAAGGATGAGGCTGCTCAGACGATTATAAACTTTGTGTTGTATGTTGAGAAGCAGTATTCCCTATCTGTCAAGTGTATCAGAAGTGATAATGGAACAGAATTTAGAAACCATACACTTGATGATTTTTATCTCTCAAATGGAATCAAGAGGCAGTTTAGCATCCCAAGGACTCCATAATAAAATGGAGTAGTAGAGAGAAAGAACAGGACCCTAATTGGAGCTACAAGGTCCATGTTGGCTGACTCTGGTTTGCCACTGACCTTTTGGGCTGAAGTTGTTAATATAGCTTCCTATGTGCATAATAGAGTCTTAGTAAATCAGAGGTTGATGAAGACTCCATATGAAGTTCTACATCATTTGGCTCCTCTAATTTCATTTTTCAGAGCCTTTGGGTGTCCTTGTTTCATTCTGAACACAAAGGATCAACTCCACAAATTTGATCCTAAGGTGGATGCAGGGTATTTTGTTGGTTATTGATCTACTTGCAAGGCATACAGAGTCTTCCCTGCAGAACAAAGATAGTTGAAGAGACTCTGCATGTGAAGTTTAATGAATCTCCAAAGGACAAGATTCCACAAAACCCTGTGGAGTTATTTGATTTAGACATATTGCAATATGTTCCTTATCAGGCTCCAGCTGTTGCTCCTATCAACAGTCCTCCACCTGGTGGTACTGAACATGATGATTATATCAGTACTCACCTTTTCAAGTTTAGTGACCAACTGCCTGAGTCTGCTAAACTTGATGTTCCTTTAGCTTCAGCAGATCCATCCATAACAAATGCTGATGAGATTTCTGATTCCTCTACATCATTTGACTTGCCATCTCATACTTGGTTTCAAGAATCCGGATCAACATCTGTTGCTACTGAACCGACTACAAACACTTGCACTAATCTTATTGTGTACCAAGAGCTGAAGAATCACCCCATGTCTCAAATAATTGGCGATATCAATGCTGGTGTCTCAACCAGAAGTCAATTGCCTAACTTCTGCTTCGATGCTCTCTTCATCAGTCAGCTAGAGCTAAAGAACTATCATGTTGCTTTGAGAGATACTGGATGGGTTAAAGCCATGCAGCTTGAGCTACTTCAGTTCAACAAGCAGTAAGTGCGGGAACTGCTTCCTCTACCCCTAGGTAAGTGTGCAATAGGCACTAAATGGGTGTTTAGGAATAAAACAGATGAAAATGGGCTGATTGTTAAGAACAAGGCCAGACTGGTTGTTCAGGGATTTGCACAGGAAGAAGGTATTGATTATGATGAAACCTTTGCTACTGTAGCCAGACTGGAGGCAATTAGATTGTTCTTAGCCTATGTTGTATTCCACAATCTTAAAGTTTTTCAAATGGATGTTAAAAGTGCATTTTTATATGGTAAAATAAAAGAAGAGGTTTATGTGTGTCAACCACCAGGTATGAGGATAATAAACATCCAGATTGGGTATATAAGCTTGATAAGGCTCTTTATGGGTTGAAACAAGCTCCTAGAGCCTGGTATGAAACATTATCAAATTTTCTTCTTCAAAATAATTTCACTAGAGGCTCCATAGATAAAACATTGTTCACTAAGAAGGTGGATCAGCATAAGGTACTTGTTCAAATTTATGTTGATGATATTATTTTTGCATCCTCTGATCCCCAGTTGTGTGATGATTTTACCAAATTAATGCAACAGAAGTTTGAAATGAGTGCAATGGGAGAATTACAGTTCTTTCTAGGATTGCAAATCAAACAAAAGGCTGATGGGACTTTCATTCATCAGTTAAATATACAAAAGATCTTTTGAATAAGTTTGATTTACAAAACTGTAAGCCCTATTCTACTCCCATGTGCCACACCACTCAACTGGATGCAGATCAGAAAGGTAAAGCTATTAATGAAACACTTTACACATGTATGATTGGGTCCTTGATGTACTTTACAGCTTCTAGACCAGATATTATGTTTGCAACTTGTGTTTGTGCTAGATTTCAGGCTGCTCCTAAAGAGTCTCATTTGATTGCAGTCAAGAGGATCTTTAGATATCTGCAAGGTACACAATCTCTAGGTTTATTGTATTCCACCGGACACTCTTGCAAATTAGTTGCTTTTTCTGATAGTGACTATGCAGGGTGTAAGTTAACTAGAAAGTCAACTTCTGGTGGATGTCAATTCCTAAGCAACTGTTTGATTTCTTGGCAAAGTAAGAAACAAACATCTGTTGCTACATCCACTGCTGAAGCAGAGTACATTGCTGCTGCAAGTTGTACATCTCAGGTACTCTGGCTTCAGAACCAACTTTTGGATTATTGCATTACAGAGACTAAGACTCCATTATTAATGGACAGTGCTTCAGCTCTTTGCATTGTCAAGAATCCTGTCCAGCATTCTAGGACCAAACATATTGAGATCGGACACCATTTTATTAGGAACTGTTTTGAAAAAGGTCTGATTGATCCAAAGTTTGTGCCTAGTGCTGATGAGCTTGCAGACATTTTTACTAAGCCTTTGGATAATTCAACTTTCTAAAACCTAGTGTTAAGGCTTGGTATGCTGCAGCTAGAATAAGTGACAACTACTGATGATCTCAGTAAATGAGTACTGATGATCATTAGTAAACATGTCACAAATAAGTACTGATTCTGTTACAAACTACTGATGTAGTTATAACTACTGATGTTAGTAAAAACAGATAAGTACTGATGTCCTATGAAACAACTGAAAACAGCCAAAAAGACTGATGAGTAAGTGTTGAGGACAGTATGAAACAGCTGAAAAGCTAAGAATTGACGAAAACTACTGATGGGAATTTTCTCTTCAGTTGTTTTACAACTGCTGTTACATCTTAAACAACTAAGCAAAACCAATGTCTTTAGTAGTTTCACAACTACTGATGACTAACACCAAGTCTTCAGTCGTTTACAACAACTGATGACAAAACCATGTCTTTAGTAGTTTCACAACTACTAGTGACTAACACCAAGTCCTCAGTTGTTTCCAACATCTGAAGTCAAAACCATGGTTTTTAGTAGTTTTAATGTTGATGCCTAAAACCAACACTTTAGTTGTTTCAACCTCTGAGGTTAATACCACGTCATCAGTCGTTTAAAACTATAATGATTAACACTAAAACCTTTAGTTGTTTTATAACCCATACCCTATAAATACCTGTACTTGTAGCCAAACGTTTCATTAGCCGTTTTCAAACCTTTCTCTCTCAAAAATGGCGACCATGAAACTCAAACCCCGACACAACTGTGTTGCCTACCTTACAAAATCGACCTTCTGGAACAAGTTTGACACTGCCATTGATCTTATGGTGGATTCCGTACCGAACAGCCTTTCTTCTGAATCCTACCATATATCCTGACTCCTTATCCCAGTTCTGGACCAATGTTTTTGTAATCACTGGTGAGAATGATAACCAAATCACTCTACAGTCCTTGGTAAACCAGAAACAAGTGCTCATCACTACAGACATCATTCGCAATACCCAAAATTTGCATGATGGCACCTATCCTAAAGAATAACCGAAAGGCACCACTGATATGTCTTTCATTAATAATGGGTATGAAGGCGACATAAGTGCTACAACCATATTGAAGAAGCACTTCGATAATGCAGAACGACTTATTTTTCACATGGTGAATGTCTGCCTAGCTTTGAAGACATCTTCTTGGGATCAGATGTCTTCCCGATGGCAACAGGTATTGTATTCTATCCTTGAGCAACAAAATCTAAATTTTTCTGAGATAGTTTTTATGGAACTAAAGGATCTAGCTCAAAACCTATGGCAAATAGATGGCTACTTTATCCCAGGTTTCTGATGGCCATTATTTTAAATCAGCTCAAATCTGATGGACTTGTTGGTCTTGGAGTCCCTGCTCCAGCTTTTTAGCTGAGGTATACTCCCGACATAACACAGACCCTACTCTCAAAGGGGCTGCGGATGCTAAAACCAAGCACAGGGAACCCACAGCCTCCACTTCTAGATCCAAAGTCCCCACCAAACCGAAACACAAAAACCCAAAAAGGCTACTCAGGGAGATGAGTTCCCTGAGGACGCCTTGTACTACCAAACAGGAAGAACATACTGGTTCTAACCCCCCAGTTATGTCAAAGACTCATCTGCTAAAGCCGCACAGGTATCCTCTCAACAGGATCCTGTTGCAACCACAATTGGGGAAACCATATTACTGGAACCTATCTCAATTGAGAGGGTTACCATTGAAGAGCACTTCTCACCCCGGGTGCAATATGCTTCTACCGAATCTCCACATGCGACCGCCCCTCAAAGTCCTACACTGATAGTTGCAAAAGTGCTGAGTCAGTTGCACTCCTCACCCCCCTCCCCAGAAACCAATTACAACTGGGAATACCTCGACCATTGAGGGGGAGGACCAAAGTGCTTCTGATAACCAACAATACAGGGGTTACAATGTTCAATCTCCAAGTGTAGAAAAGGAGATTAGAACTTCTGGTAAGGCTGCCACTTCTACTGATTCAGCAAATGATGAGGATGAAGTTGGTATCATCCATAAGACCTCACCAGAGGCAACTGCCAATGAAGGACATAGTCCTGAGGCAGGAAGTCCCCAGTACCAAGAACAAGGGGCACATGCTACTACTGATCTACACTCAGAGCATGTACATCCTGATTCAATTAGGAGGTCAGGTGATTCAGCATAGACTGATGATGACCTGGGCTTTTTCTATGATGTTCTAGCCCACAATATCATCCTCGAGAATAAGGTGAGCAGACTCAAAGAGCTGTTGGCCAAAATGTCTCAGGATCAAAGACCATCTATCCCAATAACCCCACAGATGGCACCTTCAATTGAAGGTTCACCAAACACTGAACCTACACACATAACTAAGCCACCAGCCTCTTCTTTTGGCACCACCTCTCCGGGACAAAACCCCTCTGAGCAGATGGTTGCTATCTTTCAAACCTCCTTACCTCTCATCACTCCCATCATCACTGACATAGTGCATAAAGCCATTGATGAGAGGATTCCCTCAAATCTACAAACCCTCATTGATGATGCTGTTCATAAATCTCTTTCTGCCTTCCAAACCCCTTATTCCAATGCACCCAAAAAGGGGGAGACAACAAAGTCTAATGTAGTGAAAGACAAGAAAAGAAAGAGAGTTGATGCTGAGAGAGAGCCTGAAAAAGAGAAAAGCCTGAGAAAGGGAAGGAGGTTGAGAAAGAACTGATCTCAGAACAGCTGATTACATATAAAAGAAAGAAAAGTGCTGAGTCAAGAGCTGATGAAGAAAAATCATTAGAAGACCTTGTTAAGGATGCTGATGAAACTCATAGCAGATCAATGGATAAAATTATAGATCAGCTATTTAGACATGGTCATGACACAGCCACATTAGACTCTGAGATCAGAAGGCTGGAAATAGAAGAGATACAATCAGATGGGCCAGTTATAGTGTGTTGGAAAGGGAAAGACTGGAAATCATGATCAGGTTCATAGCTAAGTATCTTGGAAGATCATTGATTGAAATCAAGTCATGGTCCAGGGACAACATCTTGGCAATAACCACCAAAATCTGTTCGTCTGAACTATATACCAAAGGGCTGGTCATTGAAGCCTTGAATGAAGTTGGTGCTGGGAGCAGGACTGAACTGGTCAAACAATCCAAAGCCTCACTTACAACCAAAATGCTAGAATAGCATGTCAAAATTCCCACACCAAAACCACCATAACCACAACCCACTAAACCAATTCCCTTACCCACAAAACCAATAGCCGATGATGTACCCCAAAAGAGGAAGAGAAGGGTACTGAGGCTAGAACGAAGAAGAAGAAAATGATGAAGATGAAGATAGGTTGCCAATCTCAGCTGTTATATAGTTGCTTAAGGCCATAAGTCACCCTCCAACAATTACTCCTGAATCTCAAAGGCAAATTGTGAAAGTGAAGTTAGAAGAAGAAGAGCTTCACAAACAACATGATGAGGAATTGTTGAGAAGAGTCGACAAAGCATACGCTGCCACAACTTCAATCATCAATATGAAGAAACATGCTTAGAGATTGTACACTCTCAGACATACCTTTCAATATCAAAAAGAGAGAGTGAGGATTTGGCCTGATCCCAGGGTGTCTCATAGGATTCAAAAGAAAAATATTCCACAGAGATACATTGGCCAAGTAAAGAAGACTGTAGATGAAGTGATCTCACTGGCCTTGTAGTATCACCTTGGGAGATCCTAGATGACTTCAAGAAAGCCTATAAAGCTAAACTGACCCCATAAAAGATGCTGGAGAATAAAGTGGTGAAAAAGGGTTAGTGTATAGGAGGCTTGAGGAAGTTAGAAAGAATGAGCTCCAGTTGTTCATAGAGGGTATTCACCCAGATGAATTTGCATATAGAATCATAACAGCTATGGAGCTAAAAAATGGGAAGTAGGTCAAATACCTCTCTGAGTATTATGGGCCAGAATCACTCTTTGAAGGAGAAGCAGAAGAGCTTACCGTGGAGGAACAAATAACCTTCCTTGAGGCCTATACAAGGGAGTCTTACAGACTCATTATTGGGAAGTAGATCTGATGGATGGGGTAACAGCTCTGTGTCCAGTTCCCCAAGACAGAGTTCCCATCCATCCTTTGCCAAACAGATCATTAAGACTTCTTTCCAGGCCTATGCTTACAAGGGTCACTTCTGAGCTGATCTAAAAGACAAAAAGACCAATCTTTCTGTCATAATAAGTGGGACATCATTAATAAGCTTAAAGGTTTTGGCTGCATTGGTTCAGGGGGAGTTTGTTGGACCAAAAGAACCAATGAGCCACATCAGAAAAACCTTTAAGTCCCACAAGACATCACAAGAACTGCTGAAGACTTGATCAGCGGTTTTTGACAAAGTCTGAAGATCAACAGCTAAAGACTAAAGTACTGAAGACTTCAACAGCTGAAGACCAAAGTCTGAAGTTCAACAACTGAAGACTAAAGTACTGAAGACTTCAACAGCTGAAGACTAAAGTATTGAAGACTTCAACAGCTGAAGACTAAAGCACTGACGACTTCAACAGCTGAAGACTACTAAAGTACTGAAGATCAACAGCTGAAGTACAAAGACTGAAGACATCAGCTGAAGACATCAGCTGATGACAACAACTGAAGTTCAAGAAGTCCAAGTATTGAAGCCTTCAGAGTTTGTCACAATAGCTAAAGAAGCATTCTTCAGTTGTTGTGATGGTTTCCTTTCAGTAGTTTTATTTTCTATTTCAGTACTTGTAAAACGACTAAGAGCATGTTCTTCAGTCGTTGTTGTTTCAGTAGTTTCTTTTCAGTAGTTGTAGCGATAATTAACGCTTGGTATTTTTGTTAGAAGATGTCAGCTGTTTGACATCTTCAGTAGTTGTGTTAACTTTCAGTAGTTAAATAACAGTTAGATGTCACTGTCAAGTGACATCAGCTGATGTCAACTTCCCTTATAAAAGGAAAGATGACCTAATTGTAACGTTGCGCGAAAGCTAACCGAAGCATATATTGAATGAATATATTCCTTTTGGCAAAAATTCTCTCTCTATAACAAACATTGTTTCATTGATAAATTTCATGTGTTCTTGTTTAAATTTGTTAATTCGTGGGCTCATTCCGCTACAAATCCAATCTAATTGATCAAACTAGATGCTGAGATCCTAACAATTCCTTTTGCAGAATTCTCTCTCTCTATATAACCATGTACTATTCCATTGAATATTAATTAAGTTCTTGCTAAATTTTCTAATTCATTGTTCGAATTCCGCTGCAATCTACTCTAATTGATCAAACTTAATCACTGATCCTAACATGTAAGACTCAATTGATCAACTCCTCTATTATACGTAATATAGACCTGGATCTTTCATCATCTGATGTCTATAAGGACTTTGATATTTTTGAAAATAGATCTTTCATGTTTCTTAAAGGAATAGTCAAGCAGAGCATGTCATTTGTTCAGTAAATCATGAGGATATGATAAGTTTCTTTGCCAAATGTCTATGGGGACTGAGTCATTCAAGCGTTCTTTAAACGAATCAAAAGTGTAGCAGTCGTTTAATTGTTGAAAAGAAGAAGGCATGGACTTAAATGGACAAGTATATGAGCAATCCCGCTGAACTATGACTCTCTAGAAGATCTTTTTCAACTTCTCGTTCTTCCTTATTTTCTCTTCTTTGATTGTGTTAAAACTATACGAAGTTTGGTGGGGTCTTGTAGGGCAAATTCTTTTAATTTCTTTATTTTGCTTTTTGTTTTGTTTTAATTCTTTTCTAAATAATTTTAATTTATTTTTAAAGGTAAATAAAATTTTAATTTTTAAGTTTCCAGCGAGTTTATAATTTCGCTGATAGTTTCGCTGTGAGAAATAATAGCTTCGTCGGCTCTTTTGCACATTGCAGAGTCAATTCGAACCAAAGCTTATACGAGCGAAACTATATTTATGCTACTAGCGAAATTAAGTCCTATATCGAGGTTTTTGTGTCTATGTGTATCACTCATGCCCTATCTTTATGATTGTGTGTTTCTAAGCTTGTGTTTCTCGTTTGATACTCATTTCCCTTTTGATGTGAGTGTCAAACCCTGGACAATAGTTTAATCTAGGATTAATCTGTTGGTCCATTAATTGATTTGCAGTACAAATGAGATGTTGGATCGTTAAATATCAAAAATACAAACAATAGAAAACAATGACGATGAAGACTGAGAACAACCATAACTGAATCAAAATAAGGCAATGATGATTAACATAATCAATAATAACAAAGCACAATGATATATATGTGAATAAATGGCTTAGAATACTCACTTGCATCATGGATAAACGATTAGGGGTTTTGCATGCTTAACCAACAATGAAAATGATCAATACTATACATCGCAGTCTTAGTTTTGCAGACAGTTTCGCTTTCAGCGAACTGTTCTTCCGAAACTATAGTTTCTCCCAGCAGAAACAACTGTTTCACCGAGAGAACTAAACAGCTGACTGTGAGCGATTTCGCTCACAGTTTCACTGGACTACAAAACAAAATAAAACTAAATACATACAAAAGTAAACTTACATTGGACCTCTTACAAAGAAATATAAACAATCTAATCTATGGTGAGTCCAACTTATACATGATCTTCAATACTCCCCTAGGTTGGAACTCATCGCCTTCAATCGCCTTGATTTGTTTCGTTAGCTCCAGTCACCCCCGCGGCCTCTGATCT
Source organism: Flaveria trinervia (assembly GCA_025506515.1). Taxonomy (NCBI): domain Eukaryota; kingdom Viridiplantae; phylum Streptophyta; class Magnoliopsida; order Asterales; family Asteraceae; genus Flaveria; species Flaveria trinervia. The sequence continues at coordinate 52,711,233 of CM046449.1, read as the reverse complement.
GTCCTCTGTAGAATCTGTCCTCTGTAGATTCTACAGCAACCTCCTTAGGTGCTTTAGCAAATGATTCACTCCGGTCTCCTCCAGCTTCATTAGCTCCTTCGGGATGAGCACTAGCTTGCTCAAACTGTCTAGCCAAATACTGAACATCCATGTTTAGATCATCTTGAGCCCTCACTCTTTCGGCAAGCTTTTTCACCTCCGCCCTCACACCTCTGATTTTGTTGGCCACAGTGATAAATAAACTCGTATTCTTTCTCATCTCATTACCTCAACCTGCTTTAATATGATTCTCGCAAAGATAAGCATGTCTTCATCCCAAAAACTGAATAGCTCCATTGGATCAAACACTTTGAAATCACTGACATTCTTTACTCTGATTACCGCCTCCCCTGTATTGTTGTTATAAAACCACTTCTCAAAATTGAGTAATTCTTGGGGGAGGGGATTTGCCAATCTGTTTCACCCTAAGCAAAATCTTTCCTTTCCTTGTTTCCCAGTCCTTATCCTTCTTCGATCTTCTCCTCTCCACTTTCCTAAATCCAAATGACTCAAAGTTTTCATTCAAGCCATTCTTTATCTCCTTCTCCAGCAACGAGGCTCTTTCACTTAGATGAGCATTAGTAATGGCAGTACTGCTAGTCTCCTCAAATCCTTTTTGGGTAAGGTCTTGAAAGCCTTCCTCTTATGCATGTAAGAATACCACCCCCTCTCCTCTTGATCATAAAGATTTTGAGGCTGGGGTTATAACACCAACTAACAATCCTCTTGTCTACCTCTTTTTTGCTTAACCCTTCCATGTTTTAGAAAAGGGGAGTCAGCTCTTCAGGCTCTTTCTCCTTGACAAACAATTCCTCTTTAGCCATTTCAAATACATCTCCATGTGTGTCTCCCTTTTTGGCAACATATACTAAGGGCCTCTCATTAACCTCATAAAATTCTTGTTCTGAATCATAATTGACGAGTTGTTCATCATCTTCTTCTTCAATTTCCCCTTCTCTTTCTCAGCATCCTTTTCAACAGATATCTCTCTCACTACCTCATCACCAACCTAATCTTAATCTATGTTGAATCCCATGTTAAGAAACCCAGCTTCAAGTATCTCTTCCACATTTTCCATATTTTCATTCTCCTTCCCCACTCTAGAACCTCCCACTTCTTCAGTTGCCACACCAGATGTGCCCTCTCCAGCCCTAGAGGATGTGCCCAAATTTAAGAATGGGTATTTGGAAGTATCAGTTTAGTCTTCTAACTTAGATTGAGTTAGTTGATTGGGTAGGCCGACAACAGCTTTTAAATCATTTATCTTCTCAAACAGCTTCTTTATCAACAACTTTGGTCCACCAACATCTCTTTCATACCTTCAATCACCTCAGCCTTTTGACTTTCACTCATCTCTTAATTAGTAAGTTTTGTTTTCATCATGGTTAGTTCATTAGCAAGAGAGGTGTTGAGGTTTCTAATCACATCCTCATCTAATCCGACTCTCTCCTCTCTCCTTGAGGTCTTAGTAAAGGACTGATGTCTCTCTTTAGTCCTACTTTCAGTCTCTCCCACATCAATCTTCTTCTTTGATCTCCTTTTATTTTCAACCCTCACCTCCTCAGCCATTTCATGCACTTCTCCTCAAAGTCATAATCCTTATCCTTCGCATATCTTTTCCTCTTCTTAGCCTCATCTACCCGTTTCACTCTTTTCTCCTCTGCCTTTTTGTTTTCGGATTCGTCAACGCTCCTAAAATAATTCCACCTTTGTGGTGGGTATATATTCTCTCAGAGATGTGTAATCATTCCACTGAAATCATGACGGGTGGCACAACAGTCTACAAATATACGGGTGTTCATTTTCCCCAGGCTTTTTTAAGTGTCTTGGTAGGTTAGGAATAAGATCATCTAAAATCATCTGTAAGAATCAAGGGTAGAGTAGCCATTTATCCTTCTTCAAGGGCATCACATTCTCTGCCATACACGTAAAAATCATTTTAGCAATGTTTGTTTCTCTCCTTTGTAGCACAACATCATTGCTTTTGCCCAATCAACATTATGCCCATCTTATCTACCTTTATGGTGATCTAAGCACATTATAAAGACATGAGCTATGTATCTCCATTTCTTGAGCGGAAGGACTTCATGATTTTCTTTCTTGTGCCAAAGGCTGGTCCCTCATAACCCATGAGCCTGAACGTCTCAAACACCTCGAAATGGGTCAAAGTAACCTCCTCTCCGGTATCTTCATCTAATCTTAGTACCCTCGAAAATATCTCTGCTATAATGATCACCTCAATCTCCATGACTTTGGCAATAATCCTCTGTGTGTTCCTTCTAGTATCATGCTCAGCTATTCTCCAAAAATCTCTAATATAAAGATCATAAACAGTAGTAGAGTGAGATATGGTATAAGCAATAGGAGATCTCTGCAGCCAACGAATGCAGTCTCTAAAGCCAGCTGCTTTAGGATGTGTATCGTCTAAGATGGCAGTGATGTTGTTTCTCTCATCAAACTTTAGATTCGTCATTATGTTTGAAAACCAAGTGAATTACGTTAGAATAGTGTATTAAATTATAATATTACATAAGAATAAGAAAAGGATAAAAATTACACAAAAACTAAATTAATTTTGCTAGCCGAATCTATAGTTTCGCACAAAGAATTTTAGTTTCAGCAGGCGAAAGTATAGTTTCACCAGGCGAAAGTATAGTTTCGCTAGCAATTTGAACATTAGTTTCAATAAGCCAGTGAAGTAGATTCGACTGGCCGAATGTATATTTTTGGCACAGCAAAACTGAAGTTTAATTAGCAAAATTATTAAGTTCACTCGGACAGCATAACATCACAGTTTCTCTGAAAAACCATGAACTTTCGTTCATTTTGCTGAACTATCGGTACTTTCGCAGTAAGAACTACAAAGGTACCGAAGAGTCTAAATTGAATAGATTCACAATTTCATAGTTAAACATCGATTAAATTATAGTCTTGAGTTCGAAACTCACTTGCGAACAAGATACAAAGGTCAAACAATAAACAAGAGCACCGGAACTCAAAATCGCACACGGAGGCCACTGAAATGCCCTAAGACGTCTAAACTCTCGATAGTGTGAAAATAAAAATGTAATTTCGTATAATGAGTTATATAACAAAAAGTTTTGCAGTAAGCGAAACTAGAGATTCGCTAGGCGACGCTACAGTTTCGTCGGGCGAAAATCTGGTCGAAATAAATAAGTAAAAGGAAGTAAAAGTAATTAATTAAAAATTAAAGAAAATTAAAAAGAAAATAGCCCCACAAAAACTTCACTATAATTCCTGATCAATAATTTTATAAAAAAACATTAAACAAAATAAGAGTATATAAACGAGAAGCTGAAAAGATCTTTTGGAAAATCAAAATTTTGCGGGATGGTTGATATGCTTGTCCTTTTAAGTCCACGCCTTCTTCGTTTCAACATATGCATTGCAGCTATTGTTATCATGTTTTTGGTTTTATTCAAAGAAAACATTGAATGACCCAATCCCCACAGACATTTGGCAAAGAACCTTATCATGTCCTCATGATGTATTGAACAAATGACACACTTTGCATGAATCTTCCTCTTAGAAGAAACAAAGGTCTTATATCAAAAAAAGAAATGCCCTTATATACAAAAAATGATGAGAGCTCCAGGTCTAGGCTTACGTATAACAGAGGAGATGATCAAATGATTTTCCACATGATAACTTCAGGTCTATACTTACGTTCAACATAGAAGATTGTCATATTATGCTGATGAGAGCTCCAGGTCAATACTACCGTACGGAAGAGGAGATCATCAGTCCAGGTTAGTGTTCAAACATAGCACAGGAGATAAGAACAAGATAAAATACAGTAGGGAACATCTTATATGCAAAGATGAAAAGGTATAGGTTGTTTGAGATAGAAAGGAATGATTAGAGCCAAAGATACTTTAGATGAGAATAACTCAAAACAAAGGTATCACGTTCTTAATCCTTTTTAAACAAAGACTTGAAATTTTGTGAAGGCCAAAGATGTCAAGGGAATTATTTGAGACATCAAGTTTCTTATTCTATTAATTCTGCTACAAAATAACTGTTTACTTTGATTCCTGGCTGAACCTATCAAACATATCCCAAACAATACTTTTAACCTCCTTTACATCATCCAGTCATCTCATTTATTCTACAAAGAATACAAAAATGAACATTTTAATATATATTCTCCCCTAAAATTTCTACACCTAAGAAAGATGTGGAATTTCTTGTTTGAACTTATATCACATAAATTTTCTTTTAATATATATATATATATATATATATATATATATATATATACATATATATAAATTTTTAAGAAAAATGATGAAGAATTAAGGAGCATAAAAAAAATAAAGAATAGAAAATAAGAGGAGAAAAAAGAACATTAGGTTTAAAGAAAAAGAGTTTTAAAAAGATATTAGACCTAAACATAGAGATCAATTCATAAAAACGAGGTTTATCAAATGTTTTAGTGAAAAGATCTGTTTTTTGATTTTTTGTGTCAATGGAAATAATATCAATAAAACCATTTTCCTGAGCATCACGGATTGTGTGAATCCATGTCTCAATGTGCTTGGTTCAGGAATGATGAATAGGATTCTTGGAAATCCCAATGGTTGCTTCGTTGTCACAAAACAACAGTGTATGGAGAAAGTGTATCCCATAGTCAATCATCTGGTGTTGGATCTAGAGAACTTGTAACAACAACTAGAGGCAGCAATGTATTATGCTTCTCCTGTAGAGAGAGACAGTGGTCTATTTCTTGCTTTGCCATGAAACACTATTAGGATAGGCATGTAAGTCAAAATTCCCACCATAAGGACACCATAATACCTAAACGAGAAGAGCCTTTAAGATAACAGAAGATTCATTTTACAGCCTTTTCATGAGACTCTTTTAGCGCAGATTGGTATCGAGCACAATGTCCTACAACAAAGGTGATGCCGGGACGACTTTCCGTAAGATACACAAGGTAACCGATCATAGATCTATAGAGATGAGGATCAACAGGTTTCCCCTTTTCGTCAGGAGTGAGGCACGTTTAAGTAGTAAAAGGAGTCATTTCAAGAGAAGCTTCGTCCATTTTGAATTTCTTCAAAATTTCTTTAACATACTTCTCCTGACGGATGAGAATTCCCTCTGGCTTTTGTTCCACATGCTGCCCAAGGAAAAAGCACTTCTCCCCCATCATGCTCATTTCAAAGCGACTACGCATCACCTCCTCAACTCCTGACATAATTGTGGATTAATGGAGCCGAAGATAATAACATCAAATTAAATTTGGACGATTAGCATTTCACCATCCACTTCCCTCTTGAATAAAGTCATATCGATGGTGCCACAAGAAAAAACATTGCTTAAGAGATACTGAGTTAAAGTCTCATACCAGATCCGAGGAACGTAATGAAGACGATAAAGAGACTTATCAAGTTTGTAAAATTTGTCAGGAAAGTTAGGATCCTTAAAATGACACATGTAAATCTCCTTATCAAGTATTCCATAATGAAATGCACATTTGACATCCATCTGATAGACTTTGAACTACTTATGAGCTGCGTGGGCAATAAAGATTTTGGTGGCTTCAAGACAAGCGACTGGAGCAAAGACTTCGATATAATAAATTCCTTTTTCTTGAGCAAAGCCCTGGACAACCAATCTAGACTTGTTTCTTACAACAATACCACCGTTATCAGGTATGCTTTTGAAAACCCATTTCATGCCAATTGGGCATTTGTTTGGTGGAAGTTCGACCAACGTCCACACCTTGAGTTTTCTGAATTGTTGCAACACTAATTGTATCGATTCAACCCAGCAAGGATCTTGAAGAGCTGCATGAACATTCTTTGGAACAATTTGAGATATAAAACAAAAGAATAGACAAACATTGATCAATCCAGATTAACTCCGCATCCGAACTCCATCATTGACAAATCCTATGATGTTATCATGTGAGTGATCTTTCAAAGTTTGAAATTAGAGAGCATGGGTAGGATAGATGGAGATGGTTGGCTAATTGGATGTGGATGGATAGATGAAGGTGAGTTGATGGTATGGAAGAGTCATTTGGAAAGATGGGTGATACCGGTTGAGATGAGGTAGATGTAGGGGTGCAGGAAAGGGATGCAGAGACAGGTGGAGGTTGAAGGTCGAATGATGAAGATGAAGATGCAATATCAACTCATGTAGCATCGGTTGCAGATCTTGTAGGAGGGTCATGAGGTATAATACGTGTCGAGGGAATGAGCTTTGTGTGAATATTGGAGATAGATGCATCATCGTCGAAAACTGGAAGATTAACCGAGTTAAAAGTAGTATTGGAGTCAAAGAACCATGTTGTTCCGATTGAACATCAGAGGAATTAGATTCGTGCCCATTAATATAAATGGACTCTTGAACAATACATGTTCTCATGTTATATACCCTATAAGCTTTTTGAGAAGAGGAATGCCCAAAAAGTAACATTCATCTAACACGACACCAAACTTTGTCTTCTGCACCTGAGTATTCAATAAAGTGCATGAGTAGCCATGGTCGAAAGAAGCCAATTAAAGGCTTTCTCTTATGAAATAATTCATAAGGAGTCTTCATTTTATCTTTGACAATCAACACCCTATTCAGAACGTATGAAGCACAATTCACCGCCTCAACCCAAAAGATGATGGGTAAGGAGGATTCAATCAGCATTGTACAAGCATCTTCAATAAGAGTGTAATTCTTTCGTTCAGTCATGCCATTCTGTTGAGGCATCCTCGTAGCACTAAATTGTTTAAAAATACCCTTTGTAGCACAGAATGAATAAAAGAACTGATTTCCAAATTTAGTGTTGTTGTCACTTCTAATCGCCAAGACATTTCTCTTGCTTATTGTCTCAATTAATAGTATTAACTTCTACAACTCCTCATTAACCTCTCCCTTCTGAGCTAGCAATCTTACCCAAGAATATCTTGAAAAATCATGTGTTAAACAAGACAGAAAGATTTTTTCGCAATTGATTTAACACTCATTGGGCCAAACAAATCAGTGTGTAACAACTTGAGAGGACTAGTTATGCTATTTTCAAGTTTTGCCTTATATGGCTTCTTATGTTGTTTGCCCTTGGCACATGCCATACATTTTTCACTCATAGAAATTCTTTTAAAGGAAGTCCCCTACCGACATTGTTTTTGACTAATTTCTTTATAATTTTGAAGTTAACGTGGCCCAATCTGCAATGCCATAAGAGAGACTCATAAGTGGAAGCTTTGGACAGAAGACAGGTAGTAGTAGACTTTGACTCCCTTGAACCCATATCAAGAAGATATGTATCATTCTTTCATGGAGCCCGCATTAGTATGATTTCTTCTAGAATTTTAATCTCAGATTTTATAAATTCATATTGATTGGACTTAAACAAGACCGGAATGTATTTATCACATATCTAAGAGAGACTCAACAGACTAAATGCATGTTCAGTTACATAATTGATTTTCTCTAAAGTTAGAGAGCCATTGGAAATTTCTCCTTCACCGATCATCTTTCCTTCTTTCTTGTCACCAGCAAATGCCACATAACCTCCATTTATAATCTGATAATTGGTCAACAAGTCTTTGAGTCCCGTCCTATGCATAGAGCATCCACTATCCACATGCCATACACTATTTACAACCTTAGTGGATGACTCCTGCAACAATATAAAGAACAGGTTAACCAGGTGAGATAGGAATCAAAGTTTGAATAACTTTGGGTTTAGAAGAGACAGATTTCTTACAAAAGAAATTATTAACTAATATTGTCAATTTATTCCCAAATGAATTCTTATTAACATTTTATGATGTAGTACATGACAAATGTTAACTACATGATCATCTTGACCACACCTATAACAGTGTGATTTTAATCTAGGTCTGTTATGTAATGAGATAGGGATTTGATCAATGTGTATTTCTCATCACATTGGAATCTACATCACTTTATGTCTCATACATACCTCGAGGTCTGTTTATTAAAACAATAATGGTTATTTACATAAGAAGATGAATTGTCATTTGAAGTACAAGTAATACTTGTACCACTTGTGTTGGCTTCAGATGAAGTTGATACCCTTTCTTTTGATAAAGAAATATCCATTGGGGGTAAAAGATGGAATAGGATGAGAAAAGAATTTGTCAAAACAATTAGTTTTATGTTTCTTGTTACACTTTGTAGTGGAATCATTCGCACTAATAACACAATCAGAACCAGTAGCATCATCACAATTTACAGAATTTGGAGATAAAATAGAAACATCATGTGAACACAATGAGATAATGTCTGTTACAGGTTCAGTAGAAACAAAAACATAATTTAAACTAGATTTATGATCTAAGAGAGAATGCTGACAATCAGATGCAGTAAGACTAGTGTATCCAAGCCCGCTAGTCGGTTCATAACCGTAGTCCTCACAAACATCCTTAGGATTTACACATTCTAAACCTGCAGACATACTTTTTGTATCTATTTTGATCAAATCATTAGAAGGATAAGGAATATGTTGGTTTGTTAGACACCTTATCAAAGTTCTTTAACCTCTTAATCACGAAAATGCAGCAGAAACAAAGCTTAATAATATGTTATATAAACTAAAATTTAAAGAATCTTATTTTTCATCAACAAACCCAAGAACAAAGGATCAAATATATGTGAAAGAACTAGCTATCAAGCATAAAATAACAACCAAATACAAACTCAAGAATCTACCTTTCAAGAGCTGCCAAAACCATGAGAATGAGGAAATGGATGAGGTTATTCAACGGCCAAAAACACCAAGGATGGTGTCCTCAAGCTTGCATACGCACAAGCATCAAGCAAACACTTTTGTTGCTAGGATTTTGAACACCAAAATCGAGGAAAAAGGCTGCTGAAAACCTCTTTCCGCCATGACTTTCTTCAAGAGTAGAGAGAATTTTGGTCGGGTTTTGCATGTTGGAGACAGAGAGGATGGAGTGAATGACTAGTTTATTATGTCTACTTCCAAGAAAACAAAATGAACCACCCACCACAAGGGGAGGCCGAAATGGGTTCAAACTTAGGTTTCCCCCATTTTTGTATTTTTCATTTTAATTGTAACTAGTTACTTAAAAAGTTATGCAATTAACCTTTTAATTATATAACTCATACACACTATTACTATTTGATGTTATTTAACCAACTTAAATAACATTACAAATAATACCCATGAACAAAATATCCTTATAAGTTGTTCCATCTCATAAAAAAATTATTTAGAAAACCCGTTTTCTAAATTGGTGTAATTATTTATATGCATGATCATATCATCAATTAAATATTTATTCGTGTTTGCTAAGCTTGTTATTGGGTATAACCCGACTTGGATCATAACGTACTAACCACATCAATGTTCTATGTGTCTTGGGCATAAAGAATCCAACAATCTCCCACTTGAACAAGATTCATAGAAGATTGACTCAAGTAGTAAATACCGCCTAACAACGGTTTACTACCCTTAATACGTATGACTAAAAGCCATTAATTAACATCATCCCCTTCAAGTATCCAACTTGAAATGATTTAAGTGAATCAATCATTTATAATTTTGTTAAAGATGTCATGTTAAATCCAAGGAAACAAAATGATCATTACTTTTTGATTTAACTTAATCAGGCCTAATACATCTTGCTCTGAAAGAATAAGAGGAACAAATTCGATCTTGACTACATACCTTTCCCACAATCACCTTGTGTCACACCTGAACATAGCCTTATGTACTGTCCATTATTTTAGAGTAGTGAAGAACTAGCTCAAGGTATAACACTTTGGTTAATATCAAAAGCCAAATGTATCTCAAGTCGGAGGATACCAAATGATATTCGTCTTACTCAACTTTACTTATGATCAATCAAGAAGATTCCATGTAGTAAAATTTCAAACACGGGTGAGTCCAATATTCTATCCTACAAATATCTATGAACCTCGACAACAACCAATTGCTCTATATTCATGTCTTATGAATATCCACCAGTCCATGTTCATAATAGTCTTACGTTCATATTGTTCCCATAAACATGACCCACTATGGACATTAGAATACTAAACATATTGATGGATGTAAACATGTTAAAAGGAACATAACTCATAATATCACAAATATATAAAAGAGTTAATATTACAATTGTTCCAAACCTTTTAAATACTAAACATATAAATTCTAATCACTAGAATATCAAAGTCCTAAGGCACAAGTATGACTTTCATGTTTTGCCCTTTCAAGGAGCTTCGTGAGTGGATCCGTAATATTTTGATCGATGTGAACTTTATGAATACATATCTTTCTGTTTTCAACTTCATCCCTTATGTAGTTGAATCTCTGCTCAATGTGTCTAGCCTTTTGATGTGCATGGGGTTCCTTGATTTGAGCAATTGCACCCTCGTTATAATAAAATATTTCTAGGGGGTCTTGAATGGTAGAGACCACCCCTAGATCATATAAAAGTGTCACGTCTAAAGTGACCACACGTGTTTTCAAAGGTAAAATCAATCAAATCTGAGGTGACAAATTGTTTAAAAGGATCATATCTGAGGTGGTCAAAAGTTTTTCAAGTCAAAATGATCATGTCTGAGATGATCAAATGCTCATAAATTTATTCAAAAGTTATAAAGGGGTTTAAGTGAGGAACGATCATAGAGTCAAAATCATGAGTATGATCCAATCGCGAGACTGGACCATGAGTATGGACCAACCATATGAATGAGTATGGACCAACCATATGAATGGACCATACACATGCACTAAACAGCCGAATGGCACATGAGTATGAACCATTCACCCGAATGGCTTATCAGAATGAGCCAGTCGATCAAATGGAGCTATGCAAATGAGTCAGTCGCCCCGACTGAAATCCAATCGGCCGACTGAATGTGATCGACTGAGCCAATCGCACGATTGAGGTCCATTCGCCCCAATGAACCGAGCGAATGGGTCCAGTCGGCCGATTGAAATCAGATTCAGTATAAATAGGACCATAGTCGATCGCATTCAACTCATCACCCCCAATCGCCCTAATATCGCACACCTTGCCGTTACTCTTCCCAAATTTCATCAGACCAAATTTCCAACATCTCTTAATATTCTGACGATTGTGATTGTTATACAAGTACAATATGATGCTATCTCACCGAAATCCGTTGGAATGGTGCCCTAATTATGAATTTCGATGCTAACAAGACCCTAGACTTTAAATGGACTAATAACCTAACTAAACCAAGTAAAATGTTGAAATAAAGGTATTAGGTTATTAGTATAATGAATGTGAGTCTAAAGAACCATTACGGGACGTCTAGTTTCAACAATTGGCTAAAATACAATTCCAGTTAGTGGGTCATGCGACGAGACATCAGGATGAACTCCAATCGCACGATTGAGGTGGTCGAATGGCTCAATCGGCGAATGGATCATACGAATGAGCTCAGTTGGCCAACTGAACCAATCCCAAGGTTAGTCAACCGATTGAACTCAGTCGCCTACTCAGTCATCCGACTGAATCCAGTCGCATGCCAAGTCAACGTACTAAATACAGTCGCATGGTTCAATCGCATGAATAAACCAGAATGAATTCAACCAAGATAATTAGTGTTGGACCAAAAGAACCATGAGCCAAGATCAGAAAACCTCTAAGTCCCACATGATATCACAACAACTGCTGAAGGCTTCATCAGCAGTTCGACAAGTGTTGAAGACTTCAACAGGTGAAGATCAAGTACTGAAGCTCATAGCTGAAGAACACAAGTGCTGAAGCTGAAGACTAAAGTATTGAAGTTCAACAGCTGAAGAGTCCACAAGTGCTGAAGATCAATAACTGATGTACAAAGTCTGAAGACAAAGACTGAAGACATCAGCTGATGACATCTACTAAAGTCATCAGTTGATGAAACGTCTGAAGTTCAAGTCTGAAGACCAAGTGCTGAAGTTTCAGTAGTTTGTCACAACAGCTGAAGAGTACTTCTTCAGTAGTTGTGATATCAGTAGTTTTATGTTTTTACTTTCAGTAGTTTTGTAAAACAATTGAAGAGCTTGTTCTTCAGTCGTTGTAGTTTCAGTAGTTGTAGTAACTGATAACACTTAGTATTTTTGTAAGAAGATGTCAGCTGTTTTGACATCTTCAGTAGTTGTGTTTCAGTTGTTTAAATAATTTTGTTAGATGTCACTATCGAGTGACATCAGCAGACGTCACATCTCCTATATAAGGAATGTTCCAGCACGACATTCCTATATAAGGGATGACTGACCTGATTGTATGCGTGACATTTTGCCACCACGAAAGCGTGTGATTGAATGAAATATTCTTTTTCCAGAAACTTTCTCTCTCTATAAATAATTCTGTCCATTGCAATATCTTTGGTATTCTTGCTCGAATTGTGCTAGTTGGTACTCTATTCCGCTGCTGAAGTCATTCGAATCGATCAAACTAAATGCTGAGATCCTATCAAATGGTATCAGAGCAGGTTAATCATTGATCGATCTAACAATTGATCATTGAAACTGCTCATTTGCTCTAAGTTTGATCGAACTAGCAAATTCGCACGAATCTGTTATAGAGATTGAAGTTCTGTCGCTTTTGGCTATTTTAATTGAGGTTCTTAGTGGTTTTGAGCTAAATTTGTTTTGCTTATCTTGAATTTGTCTGAATTTTCTAAAATGACTACTCCTTCCAATGATCCTCACAATACTGGTTCCTCAACCAAGCCTCCAATGCTGGTTAGGAGTGAGTATAACATATGGCAACGACGAATGCTCCATCACCTGTCTGTTAACAGTTCAGGTTGTTGGACATCAGTGGTACATGGTCCACACAAGCCTATGGTGAATAACCCGGAAACCAATCAATGGTTCCGAAGAGGAGGGAGCAATACTCAGATGAGGATAAGAAATTGTTTGAGATTGATGCAAAAGCCCATGGAATTCTGGCCATGGCACTGCCCAATGAAATCTATTCTGGGCTAATGCATTATGAAACTGCCCATGACCTCTGGAATGCCTTGAAAGAACAATTGGAGGAACAGATGAGGTCTTGGCAAATAATAGAGAAATCCTTGCCCAACAATATGAGACATTCTCTCATAGGAAGGGTGAGACACTGACTCAACAGTTTGAGCGGTTCTCTTGTTTGATCTCTGAATTAAAATGGTCAAACATGAGTACACCAATAGCCAGATGAATACAGATTTCTCAGATCACTGCCTGAGAGATGGGACACATATACTATTGTCCTACGCTCCAGTGCAAATTTGGACAAACTATCTCTCACCCAACTCCATGGGAAATTGCTCACATTGAGAGAGAGATAGAACAGAAACGAAAACTGTCATCATCTGGAAAGCTCACTGATGACTTTGTACCAGGAAACACTGCCTTGGTTGGTCATGAGTCAGAATATGCTTCATCTGAATGCCAGTATGATGAGCATATTGATTTCTCTTCAAACACTTCTGATTCTGCATTTGTGAGTGTTGATAGTCAGTTTACTGGGTGTAATAATGACAATCTATGCTTCATCATGGATGATCTCAAGGGGATTGCTGATGATGACTTAGAAGAGATGGATATTTTGAGCCAAATGGCCTTGATAATATCAGATCTCAGAAGTTCTACAAAAGAACTGGAAAAAGTTCCCAGGACTCTGGCAAAACCAAAGTTGTTTTGACAAGAGTAAGTTGAGGTGTCACAAATGCCATAGGCTTGGACACTTTGCTAGAGAATGTAGATCATCTGGATCTAATTCTTCTGCACCCTTTGTGACTTTCCCTGGCAATAGTCAACAACACAGAGGGCAACATCCTGTCAATTCTGGTCATCATTCTCAACCACAATCTCCTGCATATTTTGTTCCTCAGGGTCCAATGCCATATCCTTACCCTTGTTATTACATGCCACAAACCAGTCAGGTTCAAGCACCCATTGCTCAACAACCACATGCTCTTCCTGAGCCTCAACCATCTCAATCTCATCAACCTCCTCAACCTCAACAACACAGCTTCTTCACCCTGGAGTTGTTGACTGGAGCAGTTTACCAGATGACATGTCTGGTCATGAACAACTGTTCACAGGTGCTGGTCAACATGGTGGTGACAGTCCTTTTGGGAATCTGGCACTTATGGCTCTGGAGTCTGCAGATGGATCATCCTCAAATGCCTCTTCATCACAGGTATCACAGGTATCCTCTGAGGCTAAGGCCAAATTATGTTCTGAAACATGCATAGCAGCATTTGCCTCTATTAGAGAAGCAAATGTAGCTTTAATTAATAAGAACATAGAGCTAGAAAAGATCATTTCCAAAAGAAAAGCTGAGTTTGAGTCTATGCTTAAAGAAAAATGATGAGATTTATAACTTAAATGCCAAATCACTGATGATAAGGCTAGGGAAGAGGTACTTTTAGAAAAGTACAAAGACCTCAAAGAAACCCTTGCAGTCACCCAAGTAGAGTGTGATCGATGGGTACAATCATGCAAAGGTTTTGAAATGCTTCTTAGTAAGCAATCAGCTTCCAATGTGAAGTTTGGCATTGGTTATAATCACACTGCTCCTCCTACAGATTTTGCTTCAAGAGCAGAAGTGAAATCTGATGGAGAAAGCAATAACCAATCCACCTCATCATGTGATTCACTTTCTGATAGAGCACCATCAGAAGTTGAAGTTAGTATTATTCCCTCGTTGAACCTATCAGCTGATCTTGATGGTTCAAATACTGACACTCACATGATCAAAGAGTTGATCAACTCAGGAGTTATTTCTGGAAGTCCTGAAAGGACTGGAGAGCAAGATTTAACACCTGAAGTTCAAACTCCAACTACTGTCAGCACTGAAGAGAAGAAAACTGTCAGTAGAAAGGGTTTGAAGACTACTAAAGAGGAAGTCAAGAAAGCAAATAGTGCTTCCAAAGTGCTGAAGAACAAGTCTTCAGTAGTTTCATTCTCTTTAGTTGATGATCAACATAAGATGAAGAAGAAACCATGTGAAATATGTGGTTTGTTCAATCATCTTACAGATGATTGTTGGTACAAAAGAGGATCCAAACTCAAACATAAAGAGGAAATTAAAGAGAAAATGGTTAAAATGAAAACTGAGTTTGAAGCCACATTTGTACCAGCAACATCAAATCCTGTAACCCTTAAGTCCAAAAGAAATCCAAAAGGAAGGGTTAAACAGGTAACAGCTGAGATTGCTCAAAAGAAGAAGGTGCAACATAGGAACTTATCAAACTCCAATGCCAATGTGTCTGAAGAGCTGAAAGCTTTATCACAAAATCAGACACAGCTGGTTATGATGGTTCAACATCTATTGGAAGAGTTAACCAATTAGATGTTCCTATGTTGAAACCACAGAAAAGGAGGTCCAAGCCAAAGGATTCCTCTTCTTCACCATCTTCTTCCTCTCAGGCTGTTGTTCCAACAAACCTGTTAGTTTACCATCTGTTGATGAGAACAGGCCCAAAACCAAAAAGGTTTGGGTCTCAAAATCTAACTAATTTGTTGTGTTTTGCAGGGTTCTTCAACATGCCATAGAGACATCTGGTATGTAGACAGTGGAGGATCCATGCATATGACAGGAAACAGATCACTTCTTAATGACTACTCTCAAGGAAGGAAGGGGTTTGTGTCATTTGGCAATGATGCAAAGGGTTACATCATCGGCAAAGGCTTTGTTTCCAATGGGGAAATAATATTTGATGATGTTAGCCATGTGGAAATCTCAAGTACAACCTCTTGAGTGTCAGTCAAATGTGTGACAAAGGCCATGTTGCTCTTTTCACCAGTCAGAACTGTCGGATTCTGTCATCCAAAGTTCTAAGTTTGATTGATAAGGTGTTGGATGAATACACTCTCCTGAAGGCCACAGGACAGGAAGAGTGTATGCCTTAGATCTTTCCAAGAAAATAGATCTCAAAGGCCATCCTTGCCTATTTTCCAAGGCTTCCCCTCAAGAATCTACTCTATGGCATAGAAGGCTGGGTCATGTTAATCTCAAAAACATAAATCAGCTGACAAACCATGGTTTAGTAAGGGGACTGCCTATGAAGAGTTCAAATGTGAAGATAACTGCACTGCTTGTTTAAAAGGAAAACAACACAAAGCTTCATTCCCTCCATAGAAGAACCTAAGTCCACTGCCTGCTTACAGCTTCTTCACATGGATCTCTTTGGTCCTGTGAGAGTGATGAGTATGGCTAAGAAGAAATACTGTCTGGTAATTGTGGATGATTACTCCAGATTTGTATGGACTTTCTTCTTGCATTCAAAGGATGAGGCAGCTCAGAAGATTATCAACTTTGTGTTGTATGTTGAGAAGCAGTATTCCCTCTCAGTCAAGTGTATTAGAAGTGATAATGGAACAGAATTCAGAAACAATACACTTGATGAGTTCTACCTCTCAAAGGGAATCAAGAGGCAGTTTAGCATTCCAAGAACTCCTGAACAAAATGGAGTAGTGGAGAGAAAGAACAGGACCCTTATTGAAGCTGCAAGGTCCATGTTGGCTGATTCTGGACTGCCAATGACTTTTTGGGCTGAAGCTGTCAATACAGCTTGCTATGTACAGAATAGAGTTCTAGTAAATCAGAGGTTGATGAAGACTCCATATGAAGTTCTTCATCATTTGGCCCCTCTAATTTCATTCTTCAGAGCTTTTGGGTGTCCTTGTTTCATTCTCAACACACGGGATCAACTCCAAAATTTGATCCTAAGGTGGATGCAGGGTACTTTGTTGGTTATTCATCAACTTGCAAAGCATACAGAGTCTTCAACTGCAGAACAAGATGGTTGAAGAGACTCTACATGTTAAGTTTAATGAATCTCCAAAGGACAAGATTCCACAAAGCCCTGTGGAGCTATTTGATTTGGACATACTGCAATATGTTCCTTATCAAACTCCTGTGTTGCTCCTGTCAACAGTTCACCACCTGGTGGTACTGCTGGTGCTGATGATGATGATGATAGCAGTACTCACCTCTTCAGGTTTAGTGACCAACTGCCTGTGTCCTCTAAACCTGATGCTCCTGTAGCTTCAGTAGCTTCATCCACAACAGTGCTGATGAGATTTCTGCATCTTCAACTTCATTTGAGTTGCCACCATCTACATGGTTTCAAGAGTCTACATCAACATCTGTTGCTGCTGAAGGTTCTACAAACACTTGCACTGATCTCATTGTTTATCCAGAGCTGAAGAATCCCAATGTCTCAAATCATTGGTGATATCAATGCTGGAGTTTCAACCAGAAGTCAATTGTCCAATTTCTGCTTCTATGCTCTCTTCATCAGTCAGCTAGAGCCAAAGAATTATCATGTTGCACTTAGAGACAATGGCTGGGTTGAAGCAATGCAGCTTGAGCTTCTTCAGTTCAAAAAGCAGCAAGTGTGGGAGCTTGTTCCTCTTCCCCCAGTAAGTGTGCAATAGGCACTAAATGGGTGTTTAGGAATAAAACAGATGAAAATGGGCTTATTGTTAAGAACAAGGCCAGACTGGTTGTTCAGGGGTTTGCACAAGAAGAAGGTATTGATTATGATGAAACCTTTGCCCCTGTAGCCAGACTGGAGGCAATTAGATTGTTCTTAGCCTATGCTGCACTCCACAATCTTAAAGTTTTTCAAATGGATGTTAAAAGTGCATTTTATATGGTAAAATAAAAGAAGAAGTTTATGTGTGTCAACCACCAGGTTTTGAGGATAATAAACACCCAGAATGGGTATACAAGCTTGATAAGGCTCTTTATGGGTTGAAACAAGCTCCTAGAGCCTGGTATGAGACATTATCTAACTTTCTTCTGCAAAATAATTTCACTAGAGGCTCCATAGATAAAACCTTATTTATTAAGAAGGTGGATCAGCATAAGCTACTTGTTCAAATTTATGTTGATGATATTATATTTGCATCCTCTGATCCCCAGTTGTGTGATGATTTTACAAAATTAATGCAATGAAGTTTGAAATGAGTGCAATGGGAGAATTACAGTTCTTTCTAGGCTTGCAAATCAAACAAAAAGCTGATGGAATTTGTCCTAATATACAAAAGATCTTTTAAATAAGTTTGATTTACAAAACTGTAAGCCCTGTTCTACTCCCATGTGCAACACCACACAATTGGATATTGATCAGAAAGGTAAAGCTGTTGATGAAACGCTTTACAGATGTATGATTGGGTCCTTGATGTATTTAACAGCTTCTAGACCAGATATTATGTTTGCTACATGTGTTTGTGCTAGATTTCAGGCTGCACCTAAAGAGTCTCATCTGATTGCAGTCAAGAGGATCTTTAGATATTTGCAAGGTACACAATCTCTAGGTTTATGGTATTCCACTGGGCACTCTTGCAAATTAGTTGCTTTCTCTGATAGTGACTATGCAGGGTGTAAGTTAACCAGGAAATCAACTTCTGGTGGATGTCAATTCCTAGGCAACTGTTTGATTTCTTGGCAGAGTAAGAAACAAACATCTGTTGCTACATCCACTGCTGAAGCCGAGTACATTGCTGCTGCAAGTTGTACATCCCAAGTACTCTGGCTTCAAATCAACTTTTGGATTATGGCATTACAGAGACTAAGACTCCGTTATTAATGGATAGTGCTTCAGCTCTTTGCATTGTCAAAAATCCAGTCCAGCACTCTAGGACCAAACATATAGAAATTAGACATCATTTTATAAGAGATTGTTTTGAAAAGGGTCTAATTAATCCTATGTTTGTGCCTAGTGCTGATGAGCTTGCAGATTTTTACTAAGCCTTTGGATAGTTCAACTTTCCACAACCTGGTGTTAAGGCTTGGTATGCTGCAGCTAGAATAAGACAACTACTGATGATCTCAGTAATAAGTACTGATGATCATTGGTAACCATGTCACATATAAGTACTGATGAGTTCTTTTACCCTCAGTAGTTTTTATAACTACTGAAGGCTAAATGCCTCACAAGTACTGAAGTACTTTATCTGTTCTAAACTACTGATGTAGTTACAACTACTGAAATCAGTAAAAACAGATAAGTACTGACGTCCTATGAAACACCTGAAAAGCAGATGAAAAGTCTGATGAGTAAGTGTTGAGGACAGTATGAAACAGCTGAAAAGCTAAGAATTGACGAAATAGCTGATGAGTAATTTCTCTTCAGTTGTTTCTACAACTGCTGTTTCTAAACAACTGAAGCAAGACCACAGTCTTCAGTAGTTTCACAACTACTGATAACTAATACCAAGTCTTCAGTTGTTTACAACAACTGATGGCAAAACCACTGTCTTCAGTAGTTTCACAACTACTGATGACAAACACCAAGTCCTCAGTTGTTTACATCATATGAAGTCAAAACCACGACCTTCAGTAGTTTCATAAATACTGATGGTTAACACCAAGACTTCAGCTGTTTCAACGTCTGATGGTCAAAACCAAGTCTTCAGTTGTTTTATAACACCTGATGACAACACCACCACTGTCAGTCGTTTTAAACCTCTGAAGGTTAATACCACGTCATCAGTAGTTTCAAACAGCTGATGACCACACCAAAACCTTCAGTAGTTTTCTTTCAGCCTTTTCCTATCCCACCCTATAAATACCTGTCTTCTTCTCAAACGTTCCATTAGCCGTTCTTCTGACCTTCATACTCTCAAAAATGGCAACCATGAGTCTAAAACCCAGACATAATTGCGTCGCCTACCTCACGAAATCGGCCTTCTGGACAAAGTTTGATCACGCCATAGACCTAATGGCTGATTCTCAGTATAGTACTGCTCTGCTCTTAAACCGACCATCTACCCAGAGTCACTAAGTCAGTTTTGGTCCAATGCCTACGTTCACACTGATGTGCCTCCGGCCAAATTTCTGTTCGGTCATTGGTCAACCAAAAACAAGTAGAGGTTACACCTGATAGCATTCGTCGAGTGCTAAATTTACAAGATGCTACTGCTGTGACTGAGTACCGAAGGGCACAACTGATATGTCCTTCATCAACAATGGGTACGACGGAAATCTTCGAGCTGCTACCATACTGAAGAAGAACTTCCCTGATGCTGAACGACTGATATTTCATATGGTGAATGTTTGCTTAGCCTCGAAGACATCCTCATGGGATCAAATGTCTTCCCGGTGGCAACAGGTATTATATTCAATTCTAGAACACCAACCTTTAAATTTTTCACAAATTGTGTTTCTAGAAATCAAAGATCTGGCACAGAAACCTGTGGGAAAAAGATGGCTATTATATCCCAGGTTTCTGATGGCCATAATTTTAAATGAATTACAAACTGATGGCCTTGTTGGCCTTGGAGTCCCTGCACCAGCTGTTCTAGCTGAGGTATACTCCAGGCATAACTCCGACCAATCTCTCAAAGAAGCTGCCCGTTTGCTCAAACCCAAGCAAAGGGAACCCACAGCTTCAACTGCCAGATCCAAAGTCCCCACCAAGCCAAAATCCAAACCCAAACAAGCTAATCAGGAGATGAGTCCCCTGATGATGCTCCTGTACCACCCAAACAGGATAAACCTACTGGTTCAAACCCCCAGTAGTGTTAAAGACTCAACCAGCACACAGCCGCACAGGTATCCTCTCAAAAGGATCCTGTTGCAACCACTTCAGGGGAAACCACATTACTGAGACCTCTCTCACTTGAGGAGGTTATCATTGAAGAGCATCCCTCTCCCCGGATGCAATCAGCTTCTATCCCCTCTCCCCATGCAAATGCCCCTCAAAGCCCAACCATTATAATTGCCAATGTGCTGACTCAGCTGCATGCCTCTCCTCCTCCCCTACAACCACCAACAAAGGGGAGAACAACAACAATTGAGGAAGAGGACACATGCTTCTGACAACCCACAGCACGGGGTTTAAATGTTCTATCTCCTGGTGTGGATATGGAGATCAGAACATCTGGTGAGGCTGCCACCTCTTCTGAATCAGCATATGATCAGACTGAGGTTGGTACATAACTAAGACCTCACCAGAGGCAACAGCTGATGAAGGACAAAGTCCTGAGGCTGGAAGTCCCCAGTTCCAAGACAAAGGGGCACATGCTACATCTGGTCTACACCCAGTGCATGTACATCCTGCTACAAGCAGGAGGTCAGGTGATTCAGCATCTGCTGATGATGACCTGGGCTTCTTTTATGATGTTCTTGCCCAGAACACAATCCTAGAGGAGGAAGTCAGTAGGCTGCAAAAACTACTTGACCAACTCTCTCAAGGAGAAAGACCATCTGCCACCACATCAACCAACAGATGGCACCTTCCTCTGAAGGTCCCTTAAACACACAGCCACTACAAAATTCTCAGCCACCTGCCTCTGTTTCTGGCACCATTTCTCAGGACCAAAACCCCCCTGAGCAAATGGATGCTATCCCTCAAAATCCCCTATCTCTCATCACACAGCTAACCGAATTTGTTATTAAAACTGTTGATGAGAGACTTTCTTCTGTCTTACAACCCTGGTGGAGGATGTACTGAGCCACAACTTTTTGCTACTCAATCCCTTGCAACCAATGCACCCAAAAGGGGAGAGTTCAGCAGTGAAAGCTAAAAGAAAGAGGATGGAGAAGGAGAGAGAGAAAGAGAAGGATAAAGAGGTGGAAAAGGAGAAGGATTGTGTATGAGCCGAAAAAGAGAAGGAGAATGTGATTGAGAAGGGAGCTGAAATTGAAAAAGTACATGAAAGTCAAAAAGATTTTCATGTCACATACAAGAAAAAGAAGAGTGCTGAAAAAGAGAAGAACTTGAACGAAATGGTTAAAGAGGCTGATGCTGAACGCAGATCAATGGACAATATCATTGATCAGCTGTTTAGGCAAGGTTTCGACACTGAAAAGCTGGATTCTGAAATAAGAAGATTAGAGATCGAAGAGATCCAACAAAGATGGGCCAGCTACAGCACTATGGATAGAGAGAGACTTGAGATCATGATCAGATTTATCAGCAAATACCTTGGGAGATCATTGATCGAAGTAAAATCATGGACCAGGGACAACATCTTGGCCATAACCTCCAAGATCTGTTCGTCTGAAGCATACACTAAGGGTTTAGTAGTCGAAGCTTTGAATGAAGCAGGAGCAGGGAGCAGGACTGAGCTAGCCAAACACTCAAAAGCCACACTCACCTCCAAAATGCTAACTCAGCCTGTCAACATTCCCTCTCCAAAACAACCACAACCACAACCCACAAAAACAACTCCCTTACCCTCAAAACAACAGCCGATGATGCACCTAAGCAGAAGAAGAGAAGGGTGTTGAGGCTTGTGGAAGAAGAAGAAAATGATAATGAAGAAGATAGGCTGCCGATCTCAGCTGTTCTGCAGTTGCCTAAGGCCAAAGATCTCTCTCTTGCAATAACTCCTGAGCAACAAAGAGATGCAATCAAAGTGAAATTGGAAGAAGAAGAACAACACAGATTGCATGATGAAGAGTTATTAGGAGAGTAGATAAAGCATATGCAGCCACTTCCTCCATCATTAATATGAAAAAACAAGCTCAGAGGATTTATCCTTAGACATACTTTTCAGTATGTGAAAGAAAGAGTAAGAATTTGGCCTGATCCCAGGGTGGCTCACAGAATACAAAAGAAAATATCCCTCAGAGATACAATGGGCAAGTGAAAAAGATTGTAGATGAAGTGATCTCCTTAGCCCTTGTAGTCTCACCCTGGGAAATCCTGGAAGATTTCAAAAAGGCCTACACCTCAAACATGCCTCCACAAAAGATGCTGGAGAACAGAATGATCAAAAAGGGGCTGGTGTATAAGAGGCTGAATGAGATCAGAAAGGATGAGTTACCACTGCTGTTAGAAGGTCATCATCCTGATGAATTTGCTTACAGACAGATTACAACAGTGGTACTCAAAAATGGAAAACAGGTCAAATCCTGTCTGAGTACTATGGGCCAGAAGGATTCTTCGATGGTGAGGCAAGGAGCTCACCATGGAGGAACAAATTGTATTTTTGGAGGCCTACACCAGGGAATCCTACAAGCTCATAGTTGGGAAGTGAGTCTCATGGATGGGGGAACAGCTCAGTGTCCAATTCCCCAATACAGAGCTCCCATCCATACATTGCCAACCAAATCATCAGAGACTCATTCCCAGGCCAGTGCTTATATGGGTCATCTTCTCAACTGATCAAGAAGGAAAAAGACCAACCATTCTGCCAACAATAAGTGGGAAAATAAATCAATTAGAGGTTTTGGCTGCATTGTTTCAGGGGAGTTTGTTGGACCAAAAGAACCAATGAGCCAAGATCAGAAAACCTCTAAGTCCCACATGATATCACAACAACTGCTGAAGGCTTCATCAGCAGTTCCAAGTGCTGAAGACTTCAACAGCTGAAGATCAAGTACTGAAGCCCAATACTGAAGAACACAACTGCTGAAGCTGAAGACTAAGTACTGAAGTTCAACAGCTGAAGAGTCCACAAGTGCTGAAGATCAACAAGTGATTACAAAGTCTGAAGACAACGACTGAAGACATCAACTGATGACATCTACTGAAGTCATCAGCTGATGAAACGTCTGAAGTTCAAGTTTGAAGACCAAGTGCTGAAGTTTCAGTAGTTTGTCACAACAGCTGAAGAGTACTTCTCAGTAGTTGTGATATCAGTAGTTTTATGTTTTTACTTTCAGTAGTTTTGTAAAACGACTGAAGAGCTTGTTCTTCAGTCATTGTAGTTAAGTAGTTTTTGTAGTAACTGATAACACTTAGTATTTTTGTAAGAAGATGTCAGCTGTTTTGACATCTTCAGTTTTGTGTTTCAGTTGTTTAAATAATTCTGTTAGATGTCACTATCGAGTGACATCAGCAGACGTCACATCTCCTATATAAGGAATGTTCCAGCACGACATTCCTATATAGGGATGATTGACCTGATTGTATGTGTGACATTTTGCCACCACGAAAGCGTGTGATTGAATGAAATATTCTTTTTGCAGAAACTTTCTCTCTCTATAACTAATTCTGTTCATTGCATATCTTTGGTATTCTTGCTCGAATTGTGCTAGTTGGTACTCTATTCCGCTGCTGAAATCATTCGAATCGATCAAACTAGATGCTGAGATCCTATCAATTAGAACTGATTAGTTTCGTGTGGTTATCTAATGTCTACATGTCTTGTGTTATAGATTAATGGCTGACCGGTGGTCCATTAACCCCAAGCACAACATATGTGCTCATTTAGATTCCACGACTGGAAATGGTGCCGAGTTTGCGGGGATCATCGCTTTCCTCAAGCGATCCAGGATCTACAAGGGGAATCTACACCATGCACTCCTACTGGTTAATTCAGCAGGCCTTCTGGGAGAGGGCATCGGTTTGACCGCTCTCATGAGCCGTACAGCATAACGAACTCTATTTTTAGGATGGATATTGAGGTTACTGCTGAGGATATCCGGTGAGCACTTGGGTTGGTGATGATGCAGACCACCCCACCAGACTTCACCCACCGATGGTGAGAGGGTGTTCTTGAGGATAAAGTACACTGGGGATATTAATGCAGGGGTTCTCAACAAGAGCAACCTGTGTCCCTATTACAAGTACTTAGGCACATGTCATCCTTAAGTGCTTGGCTTCGCGAAGGGGTGGGTTTGATGATCTTTCAGACCAGATCCAAAATGCCTATGTGGCACTATACTGAACCACCCTTTCAGCTTCAAAATGCCTAGGTTTTGCGACGCTGTGTCATTGGAGATCATGGATGATACGACACTGGGTCGTATGAAGGTATACCGGGGAAATTAGGTCAAACCCCCGGTGAAGATACTCATCGGCCATTTGGCCAAGGTGGACTACGTGCCGCCAGGGAGGAATAAATGGCGCCACGTAGACAGTGATTCGGATGTCAAGCAGTTGGAGCTCCCTGAAGATGACTCCGACAACGACAGCGGTGATGATGGAGATGCAGGCCCACTCAACTAAGGGCCTCCACTACTGATATAGCATCTTTAGCATCTATCCAAGGTGGAACAGAGGCTGCAGTGTTCCATCAGGACTTTCGTCTTGATAAGGAGGAGGAGACAGACGAGGAGCCCTTGACTGGGACTGTAGGGAGTAGGGTAGTTGCCACTGACGAGGTATTCAGGAGGCTGGAGGATGCCCTAGCGAGTCTAGGGAGGCTGACACGGATCCTACTTATGCTCCTGATCAGCCCAGCAGCGTTCTAGGGGGAGCATCCACCTCGAGGGGCTCGAGGAAGAAAAGGATGGCTCAGCCCCATAGTTTGAAGAAGAAGAGGAGGAGGAAGACATTCATCACCACACCACTACTACCACCACTCCACTCACCACTTCCACCACTCCACCACCTACCACGACTACCACCATTCCATCACCACCTTATCTACAACCTCACACACACTACCCCGACCACTCCACTACCAGCTTCATCTATACCACCCCCAATCTTCACCACTCCACCACCACCTTCAATACCACCCCGAATCTTCACCACTGCCACCACCACAACCACTAGCCGCCATGCAGGACCGTCATCTTACCCATCCTTCCCATCTGGTTCCTCTCTACCTCCTAGTGGGGTAGAGGAATAGCTTTCGGCACTTAACCGTATGGTGCTAAAGCTGTTGGCAGCCGATGACGAGAAGACTGCCCGGATTCATCAGCTAGTAGAACTTATTGCTGCACAATCTCTGTAGATATCTCAACAGGCACAGCTGATAGAGCAGCAGGCACAGCAGATGGCTGCTCAGAGCACAGAGATGTCCCAACTCCTGGAGCAACATGTCCAATCAGCAAAACGGATAGAGGAGTTGGAGGCGACCAACAAGACCATCATGCTAAGGCTCAAAGGATCAAAGGATGAGCCCTTAAAGATCAGAGAAGGGGATGGAGATGATGGTGATAATGATGATAGTGATGATGGTGATGATCAAGGGGAGGATATTGATGCTGGTGATTATGTTGATGATGATGATGATGGAGATAATGATACTTCTGCTGCCGGTGCAACGTCTGCAAGTGAAAGGAGGACCAAGAGAGCTCCAGACCAAGGTGCCTCCGTATCAGCCCCGTCAGCAGAGCAGCACATGATACAAGACAAGAGTAATGCTTAGTTGTTTATGTTATTTAAATCATGTGTGTTGAATCCTGTATCAAATAATGTAATTAATGTTTATATTTATTGTTGATGTTTACTACTTTGATTGTTGACTAATGGTTGATGTGTTACATGTTTTAAATCAAGCGGATCTAAACTATCAAAGAGATGAATATGATGTTGCTCCCCTCCAACAGATCAAGACTCAGCTCACGATGATTCTTGATCTGCAGGGAACAGTCAGGAGATAAGTGAATTACACTCCTGAAGGAGAGATAATTCATGATCTTACCGATGAGCAACTTGCTGAAATATTCCAACTCAATCCAGATGAGATCGTGAAAGAGGCTCCAACATTCCATGTTGAAAGTGACATTGAGGGTAATGTCAACGACATTCATGAGATCTAGATTAAAGATGTCACGGACCAACACTATCCATAGTACACTAACATTGAGGGTAATGTCATTCCCAATCTGGGCGACAACCTTGCCAGTGAAACTTTTAAGACTCTGGATAAAACGGAAGAAGAGTCTGACAAGAAAGTAGATAAAGCCCAAGCCTTGGAAGCTGAAGTCAGTATCAGAAAGGCTGAGTGGGCTGCATGCTTTGAAGAAATAAGAGCCCAACGTAGTGCTTCCACGTCAAATATCTACACCAATCTGTACAGAGTGAAGAAACATCAAAAGGTGTGAGGAAAAATAATAGCATGGGCGTATTTTGAAGATCTCAACGTTTATGCAGTTAAATGTGAGAAAGGGATTAAGTACTTCAGGTTCCCACATGACCTAAAGACTCTTCCTTGATTTGAGCTTAACCAGTTAGCAAAGCTGAAATTGCTATACCCAAACCCACGCAAAATGTCAAGCTGGTTCGAAGCAGCTCTAAAAAGAGAGTACCACACCAGATGGGTCAACTACAAACCTCAACAGCCAATGAGGTATTTCAGACGGTCTGAGGTTGATGCCATTACTGGAAAACTGAAAATAGTGCTGAAGTGGAGTCCTCCGCGCACAATGTCTAAGATCCCTCTACGGGAAATGCCATAGGACTTCACTCCACACTTCAAATGGTGGTACTATGATTGGAGGATAGGAGAGGCAGTTTTGTTTTGAAAAAGAATGGTGTAATGGAAACCATTAGGGTGTTTGACCCAATGTGGCTTACAAACTTGTCTGCTGATGATGTCTATACATTATACAAGTGGCCACTATCTATGAGTCGCAAGATATTGTACAAGCTCTACAATTTCAGAACGTGATAAGACTCTGCTTTGCTTTTAAGATACATGCCGGAGTCACTAGAGAAGAGAAGTACAAGAAGTTTGAGGAACTTATGAAGGATGTAAGACATTAGACAAAACTAGGTCCAAGGTGGAGTTGTAGATACATGTGTCCCTAGTTTCTGAACTTAATATAATATGTCTTTATTGTCTTACACATATGTAATTGTACGGGTACCTAATGAACTACAATATGTGGTTGTGCTTATAATGTTGAATATTCATTGGCTGGTAGTAATAATGCTTATTGAACTAACAATATAGGTTGTGGTTGTTTGAATAATATCTAAATCAACTAATGATTATGAAACATATTCAAACTTAATCATGTGAAGTTCTCATGCGATTAGCCCATGCTAATGGACCATACGCATGAACAACTTCATACTAATGAACCAGTCGTACGAATGAACCAGGAGACTGGATCAGTCGCATGATTGTAACATGAGATTGACTCAGTCGCACGACTGAATACTAAGTCGTGCGAATGGATCAACCGCATGACTCAATCACACGACTGAACCATGAAAACGGTCCAATCACACGATTGAGAAACCCTAACCTATAAAACCACTTAAATCGTGGAAAAAGGAGACACTTTTGAATTTTTCGATACCTACACGTACCCTAGCCGTCCAGAGACCTCTAGCAACCTGTTCCAACATCATAGATCATAGTAGATCGATTGTTAATCGTTCTTAACATTTAGATTCAATCTTTAATTGATTCTATGTGCGTTCTCACTTATTGGATCACCAATCAATAGGATTCCGCACTATTGATTCGGTATACGTGTAAATCTGTTAGTATTCGTCCAGTACACAATCCTAACAATATGTGATGGGGTATGTGATGCTACGTATGTATGTGTTATGTTGATCTTATGTTCCTATTATGTATTATTCCGTGACTTACGAGCTATGAGTATGAAATGAATGAAAAGTATTATGTAACGTAATGCAGAAGTTAATGATAATGATAAGTGGAACGTAAAGTAAGAATGTATGGAGGTTCACACCCAATTAAGGTTGTTAGCTCAACTATATGCGGGTTAGCTACTGTTGGATCACAAAGACTGGTGCAACCAAACCAAACACTTAGAAGATTTTGACTACAATAATAAAGCTCTTCCAAAGACAAGTTAAACACTTCCAAAGGTACATGCTGAACTTCCAAAGCAAAGGTGAAAGGAATTCTAAAGATAAGCCTCAGCTTCCGAAGACAAAGTGTTTACTCTTCCAAAAAGTTCAACACTTGGAAGAAATAAAGACTACAACTTCCAAAGTATGAAGCCCAAAGGAAGCCTCGGAAGAAGTAACTACTTCCGAAGTATAAGTGGCTCCGAAAGAACAAGTTCTTATGAAGCCAATTAACCTTCAGAAGTACATACTATGAACCAGTGGACATAAGTATGGTCTCTGACACTCCGATGCAGACCTTTGATACTGCATGGCGTTTTCCCAAAAGGCCATGTAGTTTACCATACTTTATTCCACTGTTCATCTTTTTATGTTAGTACAAGTTACCAACTTTAGTTGGTGACAAAAGGTATGTCATGGACATGTCATGACTACCATATCTTAGATAACACATTATGTAAGATACCTTAAACTATAGCTTTGTAGTATTTGCTTTAGTATTAGAGGATTCCAGCTCGTATCAAAGTATATCCGGCTATAGATAGTAGTATATATAGTTTCTTATGGTAACCCTTGTAGTAAGCTTGTAAGAGTCTTGTAAACTTTGAGTTGAGAAATAATATATCCATGTATCTTGAAATTATTTCTTGTGTTACATAGTATATTATAATCAACACTTAAAAGAACACTACTTATAGAGTCTTTGTTCATGAGTTTGAGGGAAAATACTTGTGTTGAGTATAAAAACCGATCCTGCAATTGGTATCAGAGCTTCTTAGGCTTTTGATTGTGTGATCTAACCATCCTAATCAACCTTTTGTTTACACACCTTTTACTACACTCAAAACTTGGCCTTGAACCAGAAATCTGAATGTGAAATGGGGACGATGACTGAAGCACCCATCATCACCCAGAGAACTTCAGATAATGGAGCAGACGTATAGAAGGGTTCATTAGATATCAAGATAGCCGCATGTGGGTATCCATTGCCCAAGGTCCATACAAGCTAAAGGTGGCTTCATGTTCTGGTGGTGGTGCCATGATAGAGAAGGCAGTGGAGGAGTACTTTGAAGAAGACCTTAAGCGGATAGACATTGATGAAAAGGAAATGACAGTCCTGGTGACATCAATTCCCAACTCCATTATGGTGGGGTTTGAAAATTGCACTACTGCTAGGGGACTGTTTGATGTCTTAACCTTGATGTACTCTAACTCTAACGACTCAAAGAAACATTCCCTGAAGCAGCAATTTGAGAAGTTTACACAACTTGTTGGAGAGACCTTGCACCAACAATACTTCAGGTACATGGATCTTATCTCTTCCCTTCATTCTGTAGGAATAGCTCCTGAATTGAGAGACCTCTAAAGGAAATTCATGAGTGCACTTCCCAATGAGTGGACGTTCTACTATTTCTCTACCAAGAGGATAGAGAACCTGAACACACTCACAATGACTGAGCTATACGGTCTTCTTGATGGATACCATGTAGAGATGAAAAAGAAGAGTGGCCATCAAGGAAGCAGATCTTTAAGGCTTTCCTCAAGCAACGCTCTCATGGTTGTTGAAGGCTCAAGACCCCCTCAACCTCAGTAGTACCTACCGTACTCGCAGCAGCCATGTAGCTCTACTGGGCGTTATATCACATTCCCTGAGACCTTAAGGTCTAAACAAGCTCATCCAATCCCTTTCAGGACAGCTATGCTTTTGTCTGAGGGAGTGGACACTCCAATGATTTTCAGTTCTACTTTGAAGATCTAGAATGTATCAGCACAGATGAGGTGGAATACATGGATATAGTCCAACAAATGGCTCTGCTTGCTAACCTACAAGGCAAATAATTTCTTTAAGAGAGTAGGAAGGCAGTTCCCTCAGAACCCAACAAGCAGCAAGTTTGGGTTTGACAAAGCGAAAGCCAAGTGTAACAATTGTAATGAGTTGGGTCATTTTGCTAGGGAATGCAAAGCGCCCAAATCAAACCTGGGATTTGCTCATGCCTCCTCACATACGTCCATACCAAAAGCTGCTAGAAAATCAGCTAAAACAGCTGATGTGGCACAAGAAGTTGATGGAGCTTTATGGTCCAAGATGTCACCCCTACACAGGCAATCATGGCTGGAACAATAAGTCTAAGGTATACGATCATCTCTACTCCAACATGCATTGCCAAGTTAAAAATATACCAGTACTATAACATGCAAATTAAATCCGATATTGAGTCCTTAAACATCTTATAAGCTGATTTTAAAAAGGCTGAATCTAACTATCAACATGAAATTAAGAAGTTAGAGAAAACAGTTTCCTCTTTAAAACATAAACACACTAATTACAGGACTCAAATCAAGGATTTAATATCCAAGTTAACTGAGGCTCAAGCCAAGCTAGTAATAGCTGAGGCTCAAGCTAGGAAGCATGCTATTTTTGAGCATAACTTCCAAGACATTATTGCATCATCCTCCTATTCCAAAATTTGTTATCAAAACAAAGGAGGATTGAGGAGCAATGAGATTGCTCCCCCATACTCTTATGAGTTTATAAGACAACCAAGGTGTGGTACTGAAGAGCAAGAGGTCCTATCTACTGACCCATCTTCACTGAGTTGAAGAATGATGCAATAATGTAGTCCACCACAGGGAAGGAACAGGTAAATCACCCCATTTCTACTTGTGATGATCAACCCCTATCCACCAAAGCTAGAAGAAACTGGGCAAAGGCAGCAAGAGGAACAGGTAAATCACCCCATTTCTACTTGTCATATTTACTCCTTGTATTTGTGCAAGATATCAGGCTGCTCCAAAGGTGTCTCACCTAGTTGCTGCCAAGAGAATTCTTAGATACCTAAAAGGAGCACCAAAGCTTGGTCTCCAGTATCCTAGAAACTCCAACTTCAATATCTAAGGCTACTCAGATGGTGACTATGATGGGTACAACATCAACAAGAAATCCACATTAGGAGGTTGTCAATTTCTTGGTGGAAGGATCATCTCATGGCAATGCAAAAGGAAATCATATGTCTCTACACCTAATGCTAAAGCTGAATATATTGTTGCTGCAAGTTGCTATGCTTAGCTGCTATGGGTTCAAAAATAGATGCTAGACTATGGATTCAACATCATGAGAACTTCTATCCACATTGACAACAACAATGCTATCTCCGTCACTAAAAATACTGTGAAGCACTCCAAGACTAAGCACATTTATATGAGGTACCATTTAATTAGAGATATTAATGAGAAAAACTAATTAAATTAGTCAAAGTTGACTCAAATGAACAATATGCTGATTTGTTCACCAAAGCCTTTGATAAACAAAGATTTAAGTCTCTAATTACAACTATTGGGATGATAAACATTAACTAATATGTCTTATTTGAAAACCTTTTAACATGTGTCTTGTCTTTTGTCAATTACAATCTAAGCCCTGTTACAAAAGTTTTTCTTCACATTTGTCTAAGTATGAGTATTTCTGAAGAGAAAATTAACCTCGGAAGAACTTTTCATCATCTTCTGAAGGCAATTCTCTCAATTCAACCTTTAACTTCCGAAGAGTTTTTAGTCTCGAAAGTTTATTTTCAATGCTTCTGAAGCTTGAAAACATCTTCTTTCGGAATACACTCTTATTCTCGAAAGTAAATTCATTTACCATCGGAAATAAGTTTGGCTTCATAAGAGAAAAACCTTCGGAAATCCTATTACCTTTGAAAAATACTTCTCTCTGTAACGGAAACCTTTGGGCCCCACATAGTAAAAGGTAAAGATTTTATTAATGATGTTGGAATCTTTTGAATGATTTTTCACCTTGCCGCCACTGTCAAATCTTACCCCAAACCATCTTTTCAGCTTATCCACCCAACACTGCCATTTCACCCATTCAAATAATCCTGACTCCTCACTTCAATCTTTTTACCACATTTACTACCCAAAGCACTTCCCACTTCAACCTGCTCTATCTTCAAACTTGTTTTCCTCTATTCTTTCTCAAAATGGAACAAAATCCTCAGCATAATCAAGTCGCACTTCTAGATTCATCCAGGGATGTTGACTTCTTTGAAATCATCTCATTTCTCACCCAATCTACCTGCTATACTACCTGGACCGTAAACCCCACTGTTTATCTTAACCAAAAGAAGGAGTTTTGGACCAATGATCGTATCGAAACCCCAAATCAAGTTAGGGTTATAAGGTCGAGCATTTGTGGCTACGAGTTGGTCATCTCTAAAAAATCATTAGGGAGCATCTAGAACTTCATGATGAAGGCGCCCCTACTGAATTTCCCAAGACCGACCTTGATGATACCTATACCCTCATGGGTTATGGTGGCGAAGTTAGTAGGTCGACTGTCTACAAGTTCAACTTCTCTTACAACTAGAAGTTCCTGCTGCATATTTTACCTTCATTGCTTCTCAAACAAGTTTGGGGGATAGGATCAAATCCGATATGAACTTGGGTGCCTAGTTCATGGAATGGTGAAAAGCTGCCACTTTAACTACTCAAGGTTGGTGTTGACAAATATGATAGGGACCTCTAGACGGACACATTCTTCATGTATCCCAGGTTCCTTCAGCACATCATTAACTATGAGTTTGACCAAAGTCAGCTTGTATGTGCAGTTGCTTTGACTATCCCTCACATGAGGCGACAATCTTAAAAGTTCTCAAGAGAGGTCCACCAATTTCACTAGAAGATATACTGCCCTTCCTCTAGAAATGATTGAGCGAATGGCTCCTGGTGACATCTTTGATACCCCACAGGTGATGAACCCACACCAGCAACTACCTCACATTGCCAAATTTATCTTCTCCTCCCTTCAATCTTACTACTGGACACGTCCCAAACGAACCTTTCTTCAATCTCCTCGGATTGAACAAGTTCCCCCTGTTCTACCAAAAAAGACTAGAGTGGAAACATGGGCTCCCACTCAGCCTGAGGTCCCACCTTCCTTCACTCTTGACCTTATTATGCACATTGAGTCTCCTCATTCCCAATCCCATGAGCCTGAAGCCCAAACCAAAAGCCCTCAAGTTGAGTCTCTATACTATCCTGAACAACTAAAAAGGGATAGCCCCACCAAAGGCTCAATGCCATTACATTGATTAAAGTCCCGAGTCATTAGGAATAAATATCATATCCTTCACTAACATTTTAACCGGAACTGATGAAGAGTTCATGTCTCTTCGAGGCAATGAAGTTGATCCTCAACACCCATTAAAGGATCAATTAAGCTCAAGGAGACCTCTGATCTCTAGCCCCCATCAGCATATCCAAACTAAGGTGAGTGCCACTGGAGTGGAGGGGACTAATGTAGATTCAATTACCACTACTACATGTGCCTCAATGGGCTCTCAATCCAGTGGTAACTTTGATCAGACTGAATCTATAACAACCAAGCATTTTGATGACTCTGAAAAAGGCATCACTACACATGGGAAACCAGGGCACCAAGAAACCACTTCTGGTGGTGAGGATGAACATATGAGATATGTTACCTTATCTTCTCGTGATTCTTCTCATGAGGATGAAGGAATTCTAAAACTCACCATTCAAGACCTACTCACTAAAGTCTCAAATCATGAATTCAGGGTTAAGACTTTAGAAAGTAGGTCCGGCACTCAGCAACTTGAGACTGAAAATCTTAGGGCTCAACTAGCTGAGAAACAGATTGAGAGGTCTATTAGGCATGTACCAATTCAGGTCTCCCTGACTTCTTCATCAAGCTCATCTAGCTCTCAAGATGATGCAACCAAAAAGGGGGAGAATGTTCAAAGACAAACTCCCATGGTGGCCAAGAGCTCTGTTATCTCAAAGCTCACTTCAAGATATCACTCCTAATCATCATAAGTCTTCACTAAGCCTCCTCGAGTCACCCTCCAAGTTGACCTAGGATGCTAAAAGATCTAAATAGGTTTTTAACCTTGTTTCTCATGGGATCTTCTATGTGGCAACTAGGTCCGGATATCTCTATAGCTGACTTTGGAATGAAGAGCTTTAGATGTTGAATAAACCCTCTACCACTTTTAAGGAAGTTGGTCAACCTAAGGTTTACATGGATCCAGAGATTAATTTCAAAGGGGAAATGGAAACTGATGGCCAAGCAACCAACATAGTTGGGACAGAGAGTGTAGTACCATAGACTTTTGAAGCAGAAGTCAAAGCTACCAAAGAAGAACAACTTCAATCATCTGAACAGAGAAGCAAGCTGCGAAAGGACTCTTCTCTTTGTCCAATGATCTAATCATCACAGATGTAATCCTAGAACTAGCATCTGAAGTGAACAGTGATGACTTTCTCAAATGACCCATATCTCAATCACCATCATCACCTCAAGCTCAAGCACCCACTCAACAGCTTGAATCCTCTACACAAGAACCTTCAAGGTCTAAAGCTTCTGAAGATGTCAAAGGAAAGAGGATGCTGACTGCGAAAGAACTAGTAGAGGAGCAAAGGTTAGAGAAATTAAAAAGAAAAGGGAGACTACCTTCTAGGACACTACTGGCTACCAGTAGTAAAGCAACCATAGCTAACCAGGAAGTAGTCAATAATAAGAAAAGAGTGGAGATTATTAACAGACTGGTTAATATGGGAGCTAGAAGTGAAGAAGTGCTCCTCTTGCCACTAGGGGAGTTGATTGACTTGGAAAAGGCAACCAGGCAGCTAAACGAACAAGAACAAATAACAAAGTAGGCCTTGGAAGAAGAAAACGTGAAGAAGAATGAGGACGCTGATCAAAGGCTAAGGAGTGAAAGACCAACATTTTCGAACTCAAGAGGATTCTCTCTTGAGGAACTTGCTCCACATAACAATGATATGATCCTGTGGCTGGTGAATAAAGAACAGGATCAAATGAAGAAGGAAAGAAAGAAGGCTTTGAGGGAGAAGATGCTAAACTTGCAGCCTTAGAGAATTCTAGGGACAAAGCCTGGATCAAAGATTATCTCAGGGCCTATGGCTTCTCACGAAGACAAGTTGGACCCATGTCCTTAAAGACCCTGCAGTGTATTGTCAGTGAGATCAAATCTGAGATGTGCTCAAAAAGAAGAAAGAGATGTATAAAAGAGTACAGGGGATGACTCTCACACCTACCTCATTACCATAACCTCAACACCCAACCTCTGAACCTATCCATTTCCCTTTCCTTATTAAAACTGAATCAACCTCTAAGCCTTTCACCACTGAACCCACAACATCAACCTTACCCTCTTCCTCACCCACTCAATCCAAACATCCGCCTAAACTACCCTTTCTCAAACCCAAAACCCTACCAATAACCCTATCCTCATCAATCAAACAACCTACCAAGTTATCCTCCCATTCATCCAAACATCTTCCTTAAAAGAGTTTAAGGAGATCAAGAGGAAGCTCATCAACTACACATCTTGAGCAATATCTCCTGTGAGGAGGAGTTTGTCAACTTGACCTAGATTGACAACTCCTCAAGTTCTCTCACAGGAAAGCAATTCCTTGATCTCCACAGAAGAACACTTCACCATGCTACTAGACTTCTTTGTCTCAACTCTGACTCCTAAACGATGAAGAGAAGAAGCTGAGAAGAAAGCTCGTGACTTTACTGGATACAAAGAGAGGGGACAATTCCTTGTTAGCCCCGTGTGCCTAGAAAGAAAACCATCCAGTAGAGGTTCGATGATGCCTCTCATAAGTTTGTTGTGGAGAGAGAGAATGGAGAGGAGCAATAGGCTAAATGCCTCTTCTCCACTACACTCTAGCAAATTTGACATCGTTGAGTTAATAAAAAAACCATTCTCAAGTCCGTCCAACTCCAAAACAGCTACACACATGAGAAATCATCTAAGCAGCCTTCATCTTGCTAAGCTAACCACAAAAGCAATGATTGAAGAGGAGTTGAAGCTGAGAGAGAAGGAAGGCAAGGAAAGGTCATCCATCAAAGGCAAGGCCTTTGTACAGATGGTGGAAGGCCTGGATTAAAATCAATAGTTAGATGAGAGTATGACTATAGCTCCCGTCAACTAACTCTCTTTAGAGGGACCCACGAATGGGTGCATATCATTCAAAGTGACAGACTAGATCTCCTATCCACAAATGATTTGTACAAACTACTCACCACCACTTCCGGGAAGAACAAAGAAACAGATAAGTATCTGCTTTCCTGGTGCTGAAAGTTTTGAGAAGCAGTAACAAGTGAGGTTTTGGTAGCATCAGCCTAGGGGGAGTTTTTTGGATCATAAAAGTTGGTGCAACTAAAACCAAACACTTAGAAAATTATGATTACAACTAATAAAGCTCTTCGAAGACAAGTTCTGCACTTCCGAAGGTACATGCTAAACTTTCAAAGCAAATCTCAAAGGAACTTTTGAAGATAAGCCTCAGCTTCAAAAGACAAAGTCTTTACTCTTCCGAAAAGTTCAACACTAGGAAAAACTGAAGACTACAACTTCCAAAGTATGAAGTGCAAAGGAAGCCTCGGAAGAACTAACTACTTCTGAAGTATAAGTGGCTTCAGAAGAACAAGTTGATATGAAGCCAATTAACCTTCAGAAGTACTTACTATGAATGCGTGGATATAAGTATGGTCTCTCACACTCCGCTGCAAACCTCTAATACTACATGTCGTTTTCCCAAAAGGCCATGTAGTTGACCATACTTTTTTCCACTGTTCACCTTTTTATGTTAGTACCAGTTACCAACTTTAGTTGCTGACAAAAGGTAAGTCATGGACATGTCATGACTACCATATCTTAGATAAGACATTATTTAAGATACCTTAAACTATAGCTTTATAGTATTTGATTTAGTTAGAGGATTCCAGTTGGTATCAAAGTATATCCAGCTATAGATAGTAGTATATATAGTTTCTCATTGTAAATCTTGTAGTAAGCTTGTAAGAGTCTTGTAAACTTTGAGTTGAGAAATAATATATACAAGTATTTTGAAATTATTCTCTTGTGCTTTTATTGTGTTACTTAGTATGTTATAATCAACTCTTAGAAGAACTTTGTTTCTTGAGTGTTTGTTTGTGAGTTGAGAGAAAATACTTGTGTTGAGTATTAAAACTGATCCTTGAGCTTCCCCGGAAGGATGCACACTGGGGTCAAATCTTTGTGATTGACCATATGTATAACACCCTTGTCGTTTTCCCTATGTATTGGAATTAGCTTTGTGCACAATATTTGGGGTCTTTTGATAGACCTCAGGCCCAGTAACCAGCTTCGTGGACAATGTTCGGGGTATAACACAGGCATTGGTCCAGAATGAAAGAAGAATGATAATGATGAGCATACTTGCCCAGGCCCTTGGTTCAACTTCGTGCACAATGTTCGGGGTACAATATGTGTCATCGGAAGTTAAAGAATATATGAAAGATAAGTAAGGAATATTATCAATGAAGGTGAATGATAACGATGACGTACGATGATGAATGAAAAGAAGTTGATGAACAAATGATGATAAACAATAATAATGCTATTATCTATGTGAATGTATGATGTACGATCACGTACGATAGTAAAGAAAGGTCTTAAATGAAAGAAAAGTATATTTTATTTTAAAACTAGAACTCTTTAGCAATGTTGACTTTTATGCATTTTCTACTTGGCAGGTAATGGTTGCTGAGGATGGCATAGGTGGCTACTTGGCTTGTTTTGGAGGGCATCCATTTTGTATAATGATGATGTTTTTGCATTGTAATGAAAACAAATGATGTTTTGTAATTGTTAACATTATTGTATTATTTTGCAAAAGCGATTATTTATATGAAATGAATGGTTGTTTAAAATGATTCGGATGCAACGTTTTAGTAAGTTAAGGTAAATCATATGTTTTAGGTGTGATGATTGACTAGCTGTGAGGGTCCCGGGAATAGGTCGTTACAAGTTGGTATCTGAACCAAACTTTAGGTGAAACCGGTAAATATTTTCAAAAGAAACCTACACTTAAACTGAGAATAGGATGAAGGAAGGGATGGTAGTCCCAGTAGCTACGTGCCATCAGGTATTTTTTTAAGTTAACCAGTATTATGTGC
The DNA here is from genome assembly GCA_025506515.1 of Flaveria trinervia. Lineage (NCBI taxonomy): Eukaryota > Viridiplantae > Streptophyta > Magnoliopsida > Asterales > Asteraceae > Flaveria > Flaveria trinervia. Next base: position 52,672,769 of record CM046449.1, on the reverse strand, counting down.
GCATGTTATGTGGTTATGTGCCTTTAGTATATTTAGATATTGATGTAGTCAGGATAGGAAATGCTTGGGATATGAAGAGTAAAGTAAGTGGCTAATCAGAACTAGGCACTGTAATTAGGGACTTACTATACTTGTCATAAACTAAGCCATTACCTTGAATGATCGTGTTTGTGTTTGAATCTTATAGCGTGTTAGAGGATGGCCTAAGACTGAAGAGGTGGCTCATGAAGAGCCCGAGACCCCTCACCCAGAGGGCGGAGATGAGAGTGCTATCTTAAGAGCCCTAGTGAATGTGGCTATTGTAGAGGAGGTTCATCAGGTCATGCAGATGATCTTACCATCTGTGGTGACCGAATTGATTAAGGTTGTACTAGAAGAAGCAAGGAAGGAAAGGAATCGATCTTCAGGAGAAAGAGGGCAACCAGAGACTAAGACGGTTGTCTCTCCTGATGAGGAAGGGGAAGAAGAACCTCTGCCTGAGGTAGCACGAGGCTGTAATTATGGGGCATTTCAGAGATGCAAGCCCCTAACATTCGATGGCAATGGCACTGTTGCTGTTGCCCATCGATGGGTGCGAGAGATGGAGGTTGTGCTCAATATTAGCGAGTGTCTGGAATATCAAAAGGTGAAGTTTGCTGCACACTCATTTGTGGACTCAGCTCTGTGTTGGTGGGACAATATTGTCAAGCCGAGGGTAGTCGGGCAATCGGAAGAATGAGGTGGAATGGGCTGAAGAAGTTGGTGATCGAGTAGTTTTATCCTCATAGGGAACTTGTTAGGTCTAGGATCAATAGATCTAGTCCATTTTATATAGTCTTAGAACTTGAATTAATATCTATAATGAATGCATGTAATTCATTATTGTGTATGCATAAAATGTATTGGTTAACCCATATATAAGTGTGTTGATTTATATATGTTTGCAACATTATAATTGATGAATTTCTGAAATTGACTAAGAGTAGGAAACATCTACGGATGAACATTTTGTTCTTTCGTAGATATGTTTCTAACAAGTAGAATACATCCGAAGATCTTCTATGGATGAACAACTAGATCTGAGGAACAAGTGCTTTAGAAGAACAGAATTTCCTTGGAAGAACAAGTGCTTCGGAAGAACAGAATTCCCTCGAAAGAAAAAGTACTTCAGAAGAACAGGATTCCTACAGAAGAATAATTATCTACGGAAGACAATATTGCTGCGTAGTCCAAACACTTGTATTCAAACATTACAAGTGTTACAAGTCAACAAGTCATCAAGGCAGTTATGCGAATCCCAAGAAATCCGGTGCTTCCTTAACAAAAACAATTCCAAATACCAAGAGATCTGGTGTTTCTTTAAGAGAAACATTATTGTCTATAAATATGGATCCTAAGTTTAGAATCAGAAGAGATGGAAAATACTGCTTCAATGACAAACATCCAAGCAAAAATTACAACGAAACATCACATCAAATCACACAAACCAAAACCATAGCAGTCGTCACATCGTCAAACACAAAAATAAATATCATTCGTTCATTCATTATTTATTCAACTATAATCATTAACATGTTTTTAATGAAATACGTTTGAATTGAATATTTTTCCAATCTTTAGTTGTGTTCATTCATTGTGTTCATATTATTCTTGAATCATTATTGATATTGAAATTAATACAAACAATTAAACCAAGTTAACATTGATTCCTCAAACGTTGACTTCACTTCAACCAGCACTTATAATCCCGATTGCGATCCTTGGATTCACAGGTGGTATGAAAGCCAAGTGCTCATTGATTTTGATCGATTGATCTATCGGTGTTAGTTCGGTTTAATTGTTTTCAAAATTCTTTAGATTTGTCAGTTTTACTGATTTGATCTATTGTTTTTTTGCAATGAGTTTGTGTCAGATTTGTTTTGTCGTTCAAAATTACAAAGTTAGATTACTTGGATCTATATTCAAATGAATTGAATAGCAGATCTTAGTTATTGATCAACATCAATAACTTGTTCATATCCTTTGAACGATTTCAATAGTTAAAATCTTAGATCTTAACTAATCATGAGCGTCTTTGGTGGATCATCTTACCAACCTCCAAAGTTAGAAACAAAAGCATATTTTAAATCCTAGAAAATCAAGTTCAGGAATCATGTACATTTTACAGATTCTGACTTTTGGGTTTCAATAACAGAAGGTCCTTATATTCCACCCACCGTTGTGCCGGATTATAATGATAATAATCAACCCATAAGTACGAAAGACCTGTCACCTAATGATATTAAAAAGGTTAAAGTTGATATTAAAGCATAAAGCTTGCTTAGTATGGTTTTACCGAAGGAAAAATTACTCAGGTGTGAAAATTACAAAACAATAAATTCCTTGTGGAAGATTCTTCATACACTCTGTGAAGGGAGTAACGAAATCAGAAGCATTAGGAAGGACACCCTTCGGTCACAATATGAAACATTTCATCTTATTGAGGGTGAATCAATTCCTCAACAACTCCACAGGTTTATGCAACTTGTTACAGAAATGAATATTTTGGAGTTGAAGTACAAAATGAGGAATTGAACAAGAAAATGCTCCATACCGTACCAAAAAGTTGGAAGCAAACTGTATCCATGTTCAAGAACTCCATATTCCTCAAAGCAGTTGGACTAGATACTCTAGTGGCTAAAGCTAAGGCTCTTGAAATGGATGAGAAATCAAGAAACAAGAGTGTGAGAACTCATGTATCACCATATCATTTTAAAGAAACAAGAAGTGCTAGAAGTGCCATTATGTCCAACAATGATGGTGATAACTCTTGTAGTTTGAGTGAAGCTGAAGAGGAAGTAAATTACTATGCTTTAAAACCTCCAAAGGAATCTTCTCAAAGTAAGTCAAGAAAAGAGAAAGAAAGAACTGATGATCAAAGAGATACATCATCAGAAAAACCCTCAATCAACAATCAATCAGTGTCCATCACTGTCATTCTGGACTCTAAAGAACAAAAAGCAACTTTTGCAGCTTTCAGTTCAAGCTTTCAAGCTTACCTAGGAAGCTCATTAACCTCTGCCAACATGTGCCAACAAGAATTGGAGGAACATCCTCCAGATGTAGTGGAGGAGACGGATCAACAATGGAAAATGGCAATGATTGCCTATAGAGCGAAACAATATCTAAGAAGAAACAAGAGTTTGGCTGCTACAAGTAAGTCATCACGGATTGGTGTTGATAAGTCAAAGGTAAGATGCTTCAAGTGCAATCTCTATGGACACTTTTCTAGAGAATGCAGCAACAAAATCCTGACTCAATACAACATCAGCAACATCAGTCTAAACAACCTTCATCATCTCAAAGATCATTCAGGCAGCCACAACTTGCCAACGCATCCCCACTTGCCACTAATACACTCACAGGAACAAGCAACTCAAAAGAATCTGGGCTGATCAATCTTCAAGATGGAACCTATAACTGGAGTATGTATGAGAAGGAAGTTTTGGAAGAAAATCAAGCTCTAATGGCTCACATGGAAAACAAAGTTCCACCCATGGCAAGTGAGGTAAGAGATAGGTTATGTTCATCAACATGTGTTGAGGAAGTAGAAAGATATAGACTCCATGCTCAACAATTGGCTGATAAAGTTAAAGAAACAATGATTTTGAATGAATCTCATGTAAGAGAACATAAACTATATCAAATAAAAATTAACTCTTTATAAAAGGATTTATATAAGATTGTTTCTGAAGATTACAGTTTAAAAGCACAAGTTCAGCATCTCACCACTTCCTTAACTAAATCCATGGCTAATCATGCACCAACTGAATTGAAACTTTAGAAGTTTCAACTTTCATCTCAGCAATATGAGAAATTGTTAAATTCTCATGTTGAATCAAAGAACAGGTCTGGGCTGGGATATAATATTGTGGCACCTCCTATTAACAATATTTATGTTCCTTTGCCTGAATCAATGACATATAACTTGTCAAATCATTTTGTGCCTAGCACTAATATACGAACAAGTTCTAATTCACAAAACATTCATAATAAATTTGAGATGAATGAAACTGAGTCTTCTGAATCAGACAAGATTAATACATTGAATTTAGAATTTGACTTTGATGAGTATGATGACTTGGATCATTCTGATCAACATGATGATGATCTTCTAAACCAAGGTAAGAATATTGTTTGTGAAACACTTGTTACAAAAGTGCTTGAAGAAACAAAGCTACCATACCCTCCTAAACAAAGAAACATGCCGAATACCGTCTGTAAGAGAATAGCTCAATTAAATGAAGGACTTCAAGAACTAAATCAGCAACAAAAATCTTCCAATGAAGTAAATGAGAAGCATGCCTCTACTGAGGAAAGACACAAATCATCCATGGAAAAAGAAGAGAAAAGGCTTTCAGCTGATCATCAGCGGAAGAAGAACCTTTCTTCAGTACCGGATGTACGGAAGAAGAAAACCTCTTCAGTAGAAGTTAATGCTGATTCAGTAAATGATCTACGAAAGAGGAATTCAACAACAAACAAACCAAAGTTTCATAAACAGGAAAAGAAAGAATCAACTTCAAAGTTGACAAAGGATGCAAAGCCTTAAAAGTTGGCAAATCATAAGATATTAAATGATTTTGAGAAAGAATCAGATGAGATGTATTGCAAATTATGTGACATGGAAACCCATAATATTGAAGATTGTTACTTCAATAGTTATTGTTCTATTTGCAATATGAATAATCACATGACATCTAACTGCTACTTCAACAAACACTATGCTATCTGCAACAAAAATAACCATTCAACGCAGGAATGTTATATCAACAAAAAGAACAAGACAAAAGGCACGAAGAAGAAACAATCAGATAAATTTGAATTGGACACTCAATCTACTGATTGTGAAAAAGAATTGAAACTGAAGAAGTCTGAACAAAAACAAAAGACAAATTCAAAGGAAAAGACATCCTCTGATGTTCAACCTTCAAAGAAAAGAACAACTTTCCAACAATCAAAAACACCTCATAAAAGGGTGGATTTGACTGAAAAGGAAACAAAGGCTGATGAAGCATTCTTTGATAATTTTGAAAAGGGAATTCATATACCTCATTCAAAAACAAAAGATAATGAAACATTTAATTGTCAAGATTCATTATCAAAACCAAAACCTCAAATTAACAAACATAAGTTCAATAAAGAAGAATTTAGGAAACAAGAACCTAGATCATCAATATCTCCTTCAATAGAATCATCCTCATCTAAAATAACTCAGAGTGAATCAAGCAAAACTAAAACTGAAACTTCAAGACTTATTCATGAAGGAGTAACTATTTTAGACACTACTAGCAAACCCAAGATCATTATGCCTTGGGTTGTCAATTCTAACTGATTTATTTCTGAATGCAGGAACAATATTGGAGAGCTGACAACAAGTAGTATGTTGAAAGTTGTTGTTCCAGGCATATGACAGGAAACTATTCACTTCTCCATGACTTCAAACATAAAAATGCTTCTTATGTGGCATTTGGTGGGGATGATAAGGGAGGTAAAATTGTTGGTGAAGAATGGTAACAAATCGTGTGCTTAAGTTTGAAAATGTTTTTCTATTCTGGAAGATTGGGTGCTTCTAAAAGCATCAAGAAAAGGAAACACTTATGTTTTGGACATGAACAACACCTCACTCACAAGACATGAAACATGCCTCCTATCTAAGTCATCAGAAGATGAATCTCAATTGTGGCATAGAAGGCTTGTCCATTCTAACATGAAGAACATGAACAAATTGGTAAAAAATGACTTAGTCATTGGACTGCCAAAGAAAGAGTTTTATTGCTCAACTCATTGTTCTTCTTGTTAGAAAGGAAAACAACATAGAGTGTCTCATAAATCCAAAACCGTCAATACTAATACTACACCACTCAAATTTCTTCACATGGATCTGTTTGGTCCTACCAATGTGATGAGCATTGGAAAAAGACAATATTGGTTGGTGATAGTTGATGATTTCACAAGATTTACATGTGTCGTTTTATTAAAATAAAATAGTGAAACATCAGAAACATTAATGAACTTGTGATCAAGATTGTGAATCAACTTGATGCAAAAATTAAAATTTCTAGGAGTGGCAATGGTACTAAATTTATCAATTTTGATTTGGATTCCTTTTGCAGGACCAAAGGTATTGCAAGGAAATTCAGTGCACCAAGAACTCCACAACAGAATGGATTTGCTGAAAGAAGAAATAGAACTCTTATTGAAGTAGCCTGAACAATGCTAGCTCACACACAATTGCCTATTACATTTTGGGCTGAGGCAGTTAATACTGCATGCAATGTTCAAAACAGAACATTAATTGTCAAAGAATATAACAAAACTCCTTATGAGGTTTTATTTAAAATAAAACCATACATAGGATGTGTTAGAATTTTTGGGTGTCATGTATCAATTTTAAACATAAAAGATTCATTGGGAAAATTTTTAGAAAAAGCATATGATGGTTTCTTTGTTGGATTTCAACATCTAAATCTTATGGGATCTATATTCCATAACATAACATTGTGGAAGAAACTCCTAATGTATCATTTGATGAATCTGTATTTACAAAATCAGTTAATGGTTCATCATGGTTGTTTGACATAAATGCTCTAATAAAGTCTTTTAACCATGATAATTTGAACAATGCAGGATCTGATGAAATATGTTATCCATTTGTTCCACCTAATATGAATGAAGTAACATTATTCGCTGATCCTCGAAGGATACACACATCCTCATATGGAAATACTTTAGCAGCAACTTGTGAAACTGCATGTGGAGATGTGCATTGTGCATCCGGAGATGTGAATGTTGTCCCTACAACCAGTCCATGCTCTCAAGTGAATACAACAAACATTGGAAATGTTTCAAGTTCTCACTTATCAGACGGAGAAGTTCCTGTAACACCTACAAAAGAGCAAAATGATTCCAGAGAAGCCCCTACAGCTCCTACAGAAGACACTCGTGATGCTACTGATATTCAAGCTATGGAAGATCATTAAACACCATACTGTGAACAGTATGACTATTTTCTAAACTGTAAACCTGGTTTGAATCAGTCTACAACAATAGATATGACTAACTTGGAATCATCTATTCTAGTTGATTTAACTCCATCAACAAGAATCCAAAAGACTCATCTACTCAACAACATCACTGGAGATCCTACAACAAGAACTACAAGAAGCCAAAGTGGTACTGCCAACATTTGTCTTTTCACTTGTTTTGTTTCACAAGTGGTTCCTCAAACATCGCTGATGCTTTAAAGGACAATAGCTGGATTGAGGCTATGCAAGAAGAGCTTCAACAATTTAGAAAGCAAGAAGTGTGGTCTTTAGTTGATTTACCTGAAGGCCAACATCCTACTGGAACTAGATAGCTCTACAAAAATAAACTGGATGATAGAGGGACTATTGTAAAAAATAAAGCAAGGTTGATTGCTCAAGGTGACACACAAGAAGAGGAATAAACTATAATGAAGTTTTTGCACTAGTTGCAAGAATTGAGGCCATAAGAGTGTTCCTAGCTTATGCATCATATAAGAAGTTCACTATGTATCAAATGGATTTCAAATGTGCATTCCTATATGGGAAAATTGTGGACGAAGTTTATGTGTCATAACCCCCTAGTTTTGAAGATCCTCATTACCCACACAGGGTATACAAGCTTGATAAAGCCTTGTATGGTCTTCACCAAGCACCAAAAAGAAAGTGGTATGAAACACTACCATCTTTCCTACTCAAGCATGGATACAAAAAGGGAACCATATCAGAACCTATTCCTCAAAAAAGAACATCAAGATCTCTTGGTTGTTCAAATATAGGTTGATGACATTATATTTGGATCAATCAATAAGACATTGTGTGTATGTTTTGAAGAATTGATGAAATCAGAGTTTCAGATGAGCTCAATGGGAGAATTAACTTTCTTTCTTGGTCATCAAGTTCATCAAAAGACTGATGGAATATTCATCAATCAAGAAAAGTACATAGATCAAATATTGAAGAAGTACAATCTTGGTGATGCATCTTCATGCAAAACACCAGCCTCAAGAATTAAAAAGATTGTACCTCATCCATTAGGAAAATATATTGATCAAAGATTATATCGATCAATGATAGGATCCCTTATGTATTTAACTGCCAGTAGACCTAACATTATGTTCACTATGTGTGTTTGGGTTAGGTAACAATGTGATCAAAAAGAATCTTATCTGAATGCTATGAAACGGATCTTCAGATATCTCAAAGGAAAACCAGGACTTGGTCTTTGATATCCAAAATATGGTGACTTTACACTCTACTCATATTCAGACAGTGACTATGGTGGATGCAACAGCAACAGAAAATCCACAACTAGTGGATGTCAATTTATCAGACCAAGACTAGTATCATGGAAGTGCAAGAAGTAAACCAATGTATGTGTATCCACAGCTGAGGCTAAGCACATAGCTGCTTTAGCTGGTTGCTCTGAAGTCCTTTGGTTGCAAAACCAATTGCTTGACTATGGTTACAATTTCCTTCAAACTTCAATTTACATAGACAATTCTGCTGATATGTTTATAACTGCTAATCCTATGCAACATAGTAAAACAAAACATATTGAGATAAGGTATCATTTTTGAGAGATTGCTCAGAAAAGGGTTTGATTAAGTTAGTCAAAGTGGATACAACAAATCCGCTTGCTCATTTATTAACTAAAGCTTTTGACTTAGTTAGATTTAATTTTCTAATTAAGTCTTTGGTAATGATTAACTTAGATTAATCAATTCAAACAAAAAAAGAAAAGCATGTGTCCATAACTAGTTATAAATAGATTACCTTCGGAAGAAATGCTTGTCATAGTAGAATTTTTCTTCTGAAAGTAATTTACTTTCGGAAGAAACTTCTGAAGTGTCTTCCGAAGCATGAAATGATGCTTTAGCATGATATATGCATGGGAAATGGTAGTACACTACATCATTGCTTTTTCCTGAATTCTTACATATCATTTAAATCTAAGCTAGTTTCTTGATATGTGAGTAGGTTCATCTTGAGTGGAAACTACACATAGTGAAATTCAAATATAAAGCAAAGTGATTGTTTGTGGGAAACTTCATTTTGAGGAAACAAAAAGTGAGTCTTATTCTGATGTGATCAAATCACTCATCTAAGCACACTATGTACCAACACTTTAAAATATCTATCTTTGCAAATCATATTCCCTCTATTTTGTGTAAACAAAGACTTGGGTGTATGATCACCATGACTGTATACTAGTATTCAAATATGAAAATATCATGATCCTTATCATCCCTCTATTTTGTGTAAACAAAGACCTCGGTTAAAGGCACCTATATTTTACATGAGTAAAGACCCAGTGACCTGATGATGATCATATCTAAGCTCTCAAAAGAATCCTATGTGGTCAACTGTATATTTATCTAGACCTTTTGTATCAATGCATTTATGAGATGTGCAATGCATCTCAAGATATAACTTATAACTTAAAGTTCATAATTATTAAGTGTGAAAATGTGATGATTTGACTCACAATGGGAGGACAAAATCTTCATGAATTGAATGTGAAGCCCACAACAGTTATTTCCTAACCAACATGAAAACATGATAAACTGGATGTCTTGTTGATACATTAAGTCATGTATGGATTTACGTGGACAATATACTTGCAATCAGAACTAAATTTAGGTATTAATTCAATAAAATAACTCATCAGGAAAAGGCGTAGTATTATAGTATGATCCCATTACATGTATATAAATGCTTGTGCATTAACACACTGCTAAATGTTCTTCTTGATAACTTTCATAGAAATTTAAGATAAATGCATTCTATCATCATTAATCACAAATTTAGGGGAAGTATAATTCATGAAGATAAGTTAATCCATCAACAGATTTGTCTAAATTATTATAAATTTGAAGGAATTGGAACCTGAGCACCACCTTAGGTTTTGGATAGATGAAGTTTTTAAAATTTAAACTTTCTTGTGCACAATTGTCATGAATACAAGGTCGACAATGTCCAGAAGCAATTAATGGTTCTAAGCAATGGACTTGGACCATACATTAAAATAAGTTATTCATAATGTTTTTTAAGCATCAGTAGAAGCTACAATGCTTTTTAAGCATCAGGAGAAGCAGATTGGTACACTACGGATGAGCAAGTTCAAAAAGTATAATCTAATTTCATAGTTTGGTAACCTATGAAAATTTATGTTATACTTAATCAGCAGAGGTTTTTATGTCATCTGCAGATGATATACGGAATTTGTAGATAATGTGCGGAAGAACCAAGAACTGGGGATAAGTTCAATTGTTGAGGGTCCCACATTATTAAATAAATAGAAATAATATGTTTCAGAGAGTATAAATGATGTTCTTTGACTTCAATATTCATTATTCACTTTTTCATAACACTTTTTCAGACCTAGAAACTTGCTCTCAACAAACTTTTCCCCCTTTCTCTAACATTCAAAAATTTCTGAATCAAAACATCAAACAAACACATAACTTTGTTCTCAGATCACTGTATTCAAGGTAAAACATATCATAATGTCCAATAATGAACAGTTTGATTCTTGGTTATTCTCACAACTGTTTGCATTCTCATATCAATAATGTGATTCTAAGGAAATCTTCTGTATTCTTATGAACAGATGGATAATCGATTTGCGCGAGAGCACAATGTGTGTGCTTTCTTAAACCCAGATGACCCTGTTTTAGAAGAGTGCAAAGACATTATTCGATATCTAAGAAGATCCAGGTTGTTCTATGCCTTATAAGTAGAGCTTGTGATTCATCAATCACACATCACTGATTTCTAGAACTCCGCCCAAATAGAAGAAGATGGACAAGTTATTATAGCTTATGTGAAGAATCAAAGACTAGGAGTGGATGAACAAATAATAAGAAAGGTCCTTGAGTTGGGAGATGTAGAAGCTGGTCACCCTGATGTGTTCGAGAATGAATATATTGAGAAATTATTTCTTCTGATGGGGTATGATGGTGACTTCGAGATGGGAGAAATAAAAAAAGGAAGACTCTGCAAGCCATACAGATTTCTCTGACACATTTATCTTAAGTGCATCTCAGACAGGAAATCTAGACATGATAGATTTTCAAGTCATATCTCTTCAGGCATGATTGGTGTCTTTGAGAGAAGAACCTCAATTACTCAAAGTACATCTTCAACTGGTTATGTGATCACATCAAAGTGTAGAAGCTGACCAGATGTATATGTTTCCAAGGTATCTACAACTGATCATCAATGCTAATCTGCCTGGAACTGCTGTAGATGGTGATGTGTTTGTTCAAGCTCACCTAGGTAGATCCGTACTGAAATAAAATATCTGGGAAGTATGAAGGAGGAGACATGCCCATGTTTGCTCATGTGGTAGATGATAATGCAATCATTCCACAAGAGCTTGTGTGGGAAGATCAACATGAGGATTCACCAACCAACTCTATGCAAGCCACTCACTCACCAGATTTATCACCCATTCACCATCAACATCATTCTCCATAACATCGTTCACCATCAAGCCAAAACACTCTGCCCATTTCACCCATTCACTCTATTTAGTCACAACAGTCACCATCACCAAGCCAAGACACTCATCCATTCTCTCCACTTATTCATTAATCATCTAAGAGTGTGCATACTGAACCCATCTCTATTACTCGGTCTCTAAACTCATTTCACACTAGTGACACTGAGTTGATCTCTCAAGCTAAAGACAAAATTGAGAGATGATGTGCTTAAAGAAGCTAAGAGAGAGAATGATGAGCACACGAGAAGGTTAAAAAGAATGAGAAGATTAAAATCCAACTCCTCTACAATAGTGGATGATGAGTTCTTAAAGATGGTTGGATGCCAAAGCAAGAAATCAACTGATATTAAAAGAATTTGTGAATCAATACACATATCCTATAATAGAATGGGGACATGTTGAGAAGACCAAAGAATTGGTGCTACTAAGGAATGCAGAAGGTAAGAAAGCAGAGAGAATCAGAACTTTTGACCCAGTGGAGATCAAATTGCTTCACCCAAGCTATACATCATACCTTCATGACAAATTCTTCCCAAAGCTAACTGATGAAAGGGCTCAGAATGACTTATGTCTATATGTGCACATGATTCAAGTTGTGGATAAGCTAAGAAGGTATAATGCTCGGATGCTAAAGGGAGCTAACATTGAAGATGTATCAGAACTAAGAATCTCAGAAGAAGATAAGCTGGAAATAGTCAATAACCAAAGCATGGTGGAATCTCTGACTATAGAATAACACATACTAGGATTGAGCTTTGACACTATTAAAAGGATATGTTGAATAGAGATCAAATACAAGTATGAGGATCAAAAGGATGCAGTATCTTACTTCAACATAAGGATTATGGCAAGATTGAAAGAACTTTTATTTTTGAAGAACTGATTACAAGTGTCTTAGCCTAAGGTGAAGTATTATTAGGTCTAGGATCAATAGATCAAGTCCATTTTGTATAGGCTTAGAACTTGAATTAATATCTGTAATGAATGCTTGTAATTCATTATTGTGTATGCATTAAATTTATAGGTTAACCCATATATATGTGCCTTGATTTATGTATGTTTGTAGGCAAAACATTATAATTGGTGAATTTCTGAAATTGACCAAGTGTAAGAAACATCTACGGATGAACATTTTGTTCTTCTGTAGATATGTTTCATACAAGTAGAATACATCCGAAGATCTTCTGCGTATGAACAACCAGATCTGAGGAACAAGTGCTTCGGAAGAATAGAATTCCCTCGGAAGAACAAGCGCTTCGGAAGAACAGAATTCCCTAAGAAGAACAAGTAATTCGAAAGAACAGGATTCCTACGGAAGAACAATCATCTAGGGAAGGCAATATTCCTGCGGAGTACAAACACTTGTATTCTAACATTACAAGTGTTACAAGTCAACAAGTTATCAAGGCAGTTATGCGAATCCCAAGAAATCCGGTAATTCCTTAACAGAAACAATTCCAAATCCCAACAGATCTGGTGTTTCTTTAAAAACATATTATTGTCTATAAATATGGATCCCAGGTTTAGAATGAGAAGAGACGGAAAAGACTGCTTCGACAACAAACATCCAAGCAACAATTACAACCAAACATCACATCAAATCACACAAACCAAAACCCTAGCAGCCGTCACATCATCAAACATGAAAATCAATATCATTCGTTCATTCATTGTTTATTCAACTGTAATCATTAACATGTTTTTAAGGAAATATGTTTGAATTGAATATTTGTCTGATCATTAATTGTGTTCATATTATTCTTGAATCCTTATTGATATCGAAATTAATACAAACAATTAAACCAAGTTAACATTGATTTCGCAAACGCTGACTTGACTTCAACCAACACTGATAATTCCTGATTGTGATCCTTGGATTCACAGAACTTGACAAGGTGGAAATGGAGTTCCTGCACCTGGAGGCGTGAACAATGACACGTCAGCAATACACCACCAAATTCAATGAGATGGCACGGATGGTGTCGGATTAGATGACGCCTTTATCACGGAAGATCGAAAGGTACATCCAAGAATTGCCAGTGGACATCCTTAAGCATATGATCGTCACCCCGCTGAGCACGTTTAGGTCGGTGGTTGATGTGGTAGGGAGGTTGTGTGATGAAGGGGAAATGGTGGTGGCTGAGGTGAATAAGAAAGGTGGTGGAGACCGGAATTGAAATGGGATGTGATTTGGATGGGGCAGTGCCCTGGTAACCAACAAGAGTGTGTGGGTGGATGACCGACGTGCGGTCACATCCGGTGTGGGGATAAAGAGGTGTGGCAAGCGTGGAAAGGATCACACCGGAGAGTGTAGGTGGGGACTGAATGTGTGCTTTAAGTGTGGGAAGCCTAGCCGTAAGGTGGTGAGGTATTTTAACTATGGCAGGGAGGGCCACATAAGCAGGGATTGTACGAAGCCGAGGGCTGAAAGTTCTATGGCAGTGAAGAAGGCTGGAGGGGAAGGGTAGAAGGCGAGTACTAGAGCCTTCATGATTACCGAGGAGGAGGCTAGGACGGACCCTGATGTGGTGTCAGGTACGTTCTAGTGAACCAAACTCTTGAATTTATGTTATTTGATTCAGGTGCTAGTAGGAGTTTCATTTCTGTTGCCTTTTATGCTAAGTTGCCCATTAGGAGTAGAATTATTAGTGAGCCCTTTGATGTAGAAACTTCCATAGGTAAGTCTACCAGGATTTCTAGGATGATAGAAGGTTGTGACGTAGGACTAGAAGGTCATAAGTTTCCTGTTAGACCGTTCTTGATGACCTTAGGCAGTTTCGATGTAGTCCTTCGAATGGATTGGTTAGCTGACTACGAGGCAAACATTGTGTGTTGCAAAAAGATGGTTAGATTGACAGTGCCTGACGGGAGTTTGGTGACGATTTATGGTGATCGAGTTACAATTATCCTGAAGGTGATTTCAATAGTGGTGGCGGGAAAGTGCATGAGGCGTGGATATAGTGCCTACTTGGCCTACGTGAAGGATATGGATGCGCCAACACCACAACTGTCTATTGTACCAGTTTTGTGTGACTTTCCAGACGTGTTCTCAGAAGATTTACCAAGTGTACCACCAGAACATGAGATCGAGTTTCTGATCGACTTGATACCCAGTGCCCTGTCTGTAGTTAGGGCACTGTATCGGTTGGCTCCGACCGAGATGAAGGAACTGATGGAGCTATTGCAGGAGTTACTCTATAAGGGGTTCATTAAACCGAGTATCTCTCCTTGGGGTGATCCAGTCTTATTCGTGAAAAAACAGGATAGTAGTATGAGGATGTGTATTGACTATTGTACACTAAACAAGTTGACGGTGAAGAATAGGTATCCATTTCCGAGGATCGATGACCTATTTGATCAGCTCCAAGGTGCCAGTTGGTTCTCGAGGATAGACCTTCGACCATCGGCTGAGGGTTAAGGAGAAAGATATTCCTAAAACATCTTTTCGCACGCGTTATGGACACTACGAGTTTCTCTTTATGTCTTTTGCTTTGACCAATGCACTAGCTGCTTTTATGGACTTGATGAATCGAGTGTGTCGTCCGATGTTAGATAAATCAATGATTATGATTATCAATGATATATTGATTTATTTGAAGAGTGAGGAGGAGCATGCCACTCACATTCGAGAGGTGTTAGAGACGTTGAGAAGGGAGAAGTTGTATACCAAGTTCTCCAAGCACGCATTCTGGCTACGCAAGGTTCAGTTCTTGGGTCACGTGGTGAATCCCGAGGAGATTATGGTTGACCAAGAAAAGGTGGAGGCAGTGAAGCAATGAAAGTCTCCAAAGACACCATCCAAAATCTGTAGTTTCTTGGGGTTGGCGGGCTATTATAGAAGATTCATCCAAGACTTCTCTAAGATGGCTTCTCCACTGACTAAGTTTACCCACAAGGATGTGATGTTTGTATGGGGTCAAGCTCAAGAGAGTGCTTTCAAGGAGTTAATGGCAAGGTTGACTCATGCTCCTATCTTGTCATTACCCGAATGAAGCGAAGATTTGGTGGCTAATTCACATGCTTCTTACTCGGGGTTGGGATGTTTTTTGATGTAGAGAGGAAAGGTTATAGCCTATGCATCCTGACAGTTGAATGTCCATGAGGTTAATTACCCTACTCGTGACTTTGAGCTAGCAGCTGTGATCTTCGCGTTAAAGATTTGTCTTAGTATCAGAGATCTAAGTTTGATTAATTAGAGTAGATTGCAGTGGAATTTGATGAATTAGACAATTCGCAAGAACACAATTGATATTCAATGAGAAGTAAACGATTATAGAGAGAGAATTTTGCAAAGGAATATTTCATTCATATGCTTTCGTGGTGGTTGAATGTCACGCATTACAACTAGGTCAACATTCCTTATATACGGAATGTGATGTCTGCTGATGTCACTTGATAGTGACATCTAACAGAATTATACAAAGTATTGAAACTATGCAAACTACTGAGAATGTTCTCAACTACTGATTACATCTCAGAGAATGCTAAGTACAAAAACATAAAACTACTGAACTACAACTACTGAAACTATAACTACTGAAAAGTAAATTACAAGTACTGAAAGGAAATCATCACAACTACTGAAGTTAATAACTTCAGCTGTTGTGACAACTACTGATCACTTTGCTCTTCACTCTTTGTCTTCAGTCTTTGTTCTTCAGACTTTTACTTTCAGACTTTGTCTTCAGCTGATAGCTTCAGACTTTGTCTTCAGTACTTTACTTTCAGACTTTGTCTTCAGTACTTTACTTTCAGACTTTGTCTTCAGTACTTTTCTTTCAAACTTTGTCTTCAGTCTTTGCTTTCAGACTTTGTCTTCAGTAGAAGTCTTCAGATCTTGTCTTAGACCTTGTAATCAGCTGATGTCTTCAGTTGTTGTGATCTTCTTCAGTAGTTGTAATGTCTGTGGGACTTAGAGGTTTTTCTGATTAGGCTCATTGGTTCTTTTGGTCCAACAAACTCCCCCTGAACCAATACAGCCAAAACCTTTAAACTTATTGATGATCCCACTTATTCTTGGCAGAAACACCCTCTTGATCAGCTTCAGAGGTAATTAGTTAAGCACGGGCCGGGAAAAGGTTTCTGATCTTTTGATTGGCTAAGTATGGAAGGGAACTCTGCCTTGGGGAAACTGGACACAGAGTCTTATCCCAACCATGAAACCTAATTCCCATTAATGAGTCTGTAAGACTCACTAGCATAGGCCTCAAGGAGAACAACTTGTTCCTCCTTGGTGAGTTCTTCTGCTTCTCCCTCGAAGAAGAACTTTGGGCCATAATACTCAGACAGGTATCTCACTATCTTTCCATTCTTCAACTCCATAGTTGTTATCTCTCTATAAGCAAATTCATCAGGGTGAGAGCCTTCAAGCAACAACTGGAGTTCACTCTTCTGAAGATCTTCAAGTCTTTTGTATAACAACCCCTTCTTGATCATTTTCTTCTCAAGAATAGATTGAGGGGTTGTCTTGGAGTTGTGAGCTCTCTTAAATTCTTCAATGATTTCCCAGGGTGAGACTACCATGGCCAACGTATTTGTAGCATTCAAGGTCTTCTTCACTTGGCCATGATATCTACTTGGTATATTCTTCTTATGAATTCTAGAACTTACCCTGGGGTCTGGCCAAATCCGCACTCTTTCTCTTTGATGTTGAAAAGTATGTCTAAGAGTGTACAGCCTCAGAGCTTGATTCTTCATTTCTTGAATGGATGAGGACTGAGGAAAACCTTGTCAACCATCTTGAAAAACTGCTCATCGTGCTGCATCTGCTGTTCTGCTGTTCTGTTGTTCTGTTGTTCTGCTTCTTCAATCTTTACCTTCACCATTTGCATTTGCAAGTCAGGTGTAATCACTTGTTGACTTCTGTGCTCAGGTGTTTTAAGGTTGAGAACAACAGAGATTGGCAGACAATCTTCATCATCATCCCCTTTTCATCTTCTTCTACCCTTAACACCCTTCTCCTCCTTCTAGGTGTATCACTGGGTAAGGTTTGAGGTGGTTTTTGGGGTAAAGGGATTGGTTTTGTGGGTTGAGTTGTGGGTGGCTTTGGTTTAGGGTTAGATTTGGGAGATTTTAGAGATGAGTGTTGTGTTTGAGTGGGAGTTTGAGAAGACTAGTCTAGCATTTTGGTGGTAAGTTTGGCTTTGGAGAGTTTTGCCATTTCAGTTCTCTTCCCTGCACCTGCTTCATCCAGTGCTTCGATGATCAACCCTTTACTATAGCCTCCAGCAAAGCAGATTTTCTTGGTTATCTTCAAGATACTGTCTCTGGACCAGGACTTTATCTCTATCAATGATCTTCCAAGGTATTTGGCAATGAATCTGATCATTATCTCCAATCTTTCCCTTTCCAACACACTATAACCAACCCTTCTTGTTTGAATCTCTTCTATTTCCAGCCTTCTGATCTCAGAGTCTAATGTGGCTATGTCATGACCATGTCTAAAGAGCTGATCTATAATTTTATCCATGCATCTGCTGTGAGCTTCATCAGCATCTTTGACAAGATCTTCTAAGGATTTTTCTTCATCAGCTTTTGACTTAGCACTTTTCTTTCGCTTGTATGTGATCAGCTGTTCTGAGATCAGTTCTTTCTCCACCTCCTTCTATTTTTCAGGTTCTTTCTCATCATCAACTCTTTTCCTTTTCTTTTCTTTCACTGCCTTAGTAGTCTCCCCTTTTTGGTTGCATTGGGATCAGGGGCTTGAAAGGAAGAAAGAGATTTGTGAACAGCATAATCAATGAGGGTTTGTAGATTTGAGGAGATCCTCTCATCTATGGCTTTATGGATAATCTCAGTAATGATTGTAGTGATGAGAGGTAAGGAGTTTTAAAAGATAGCAACCATCTGCTCAGAGGGGTTCTGTCCCTGAGAGGTGGTGCCAAAGGCAGAGGCTGGTGGCATAGTCATGTGTGTAGGCGAAATGTTTGGTGAACCTTCAATTGAAGGTGCCATTTGTGTGGTTATTGGGGTAGATGGACTTTGATCATGAGACATTTTGGCTAGCAGCTCTTTGAGTCTGCTTACCTCATTCTCTAGGATCGTATTATGGGCTAAAACATCATAGAAAAAGCCCAGGTCATCATTAGTGGTTGCTGAATCACCTGACCTCCTGATTAAATCAGGATGAACATGCTCTGAGTGTAGATCAGTAGATGCATGTGCCCCTTGTTCTTGGTACTGGGGACTTCCTGCCTCAGGACTATGTCCTTCATTGGTAGTTGCCTCTGGTGAGGCTTATGGATGTTACCAACTTCATCCTGATCATTTGCTGAATCAGTAGAAGTGGAAGCCTTACCAGATGTTCTAACCTCCATTTCTACACTTGGAGATTGAACATTGTAACCCCTGTGTTGTTGGTTATCAGAAGCATTTTGGTCCTCCCCCTTAATGGTTGAGGTATTCCTAGTGGTAATTGGTTTCTGGGGAGGGGGTGAGGAATGCAACTGACTCAACACTTTAGCAACTATCAGTGTTGGGCTTTGAGGGGCGGTTGCATGTGGAGATTGGTCCGAAGCAGATTGCACCCGGGGTGAGAGGTGCTCTTCAATGGTAACCCTCTCAATTGAGATAGGTTCCAGCAATGTGGGATCCCCAATTGTGGTTGCAACAGGATCCTGTTGAGAGGATACCTGTGCGGCTTCAGCAGTTTGAGTCTTGGACATAACTGGGGGGTTATAACCAGTATGTGCTTCCTGTATTGGTGGTACAGGGGCATCCTCAGGGGACTCATCTCCCTGAGTAGCCTTTTTTGGCTTTTTGGATTTGGGTTTGGTGGGGACTTTGGATCTGGAAGTGGAGGCTGTGGGTTCCCTCTGCTTGGGTTTTAGCATTCGGGCAGCCCCTTTTAGAGTTTTAGAGTAGGGTCTGACTTATGTCTGTAGTATACCTCAACTAAAACAGCTGGAGCAAGGACCCCAAGACCAACAAGGCCATCAGATTTTAATTGATTCAAAATCATGGCCATCAAAAACCTGGGATAAAGTAGCCATCTGTTTGCCACAGGTACCTGAGCTAGATCCTTTAGTTCCATGAACACTATCTCAGAAAAATTTTGATTTTGGCATTCAAAGATAGAGTACAACACCTATTGCCACCGTGAAGACATCTGATCCCAAGAAGATGTCTTTGAAGCAAGGCAGACATTCACCATATGAGAGATAAGTCTTTCGGCATCATGGAAGTGCCTTTTAAGAATGGTTGTAGCACTTAAGTCGCCTGCATACCCGTTATTGATGAAAGACTTATCAGTGGTGCCTTTCGGGTATTCTTTAGTATAGGTGCCATCATGCAAATTTAGGGTTTTCCGAATGATGTCGGGGGGATGAGCACCTATTTCTGGTTCACCAACGACTGGAGAGTGATTTGGCTATCATTCTCACCAGTTGTTACAGAGACATTGGTGCAGAATTGGGTTAAGGAATCAGGGTATATGGTAGGATTCAGAAGAAAAGTTGTTCGGTATTAGGAATTCACCATAAGATCGATGGCAGTATCAAACTTGTTCCAGAAATCCGATTTCGAAAGCTAGGCAACACAGTTATGTCGGGGTTTGAGTTTCATGATCGCCATTGTTGAGAGAGAAAAGGTTTGAAAACGGCTAATGAAACGTTTGGCTATAAGTGCAGGAATTATACGTTAAGAAAAGGCTGAAAAGAAAACGATAGAAAGTGTTGGTGTTATCAGCAGTTGTAAGAAAACAACTAAGGACTTGGTTTTAACTATCAGACGTTTGAAAACAACTGAAGACTTGGTTTTAGTCATGAGTAGTTGTGAAACTACTGAAAACCTTGGTTTTGTCTTCAGGTGTTGGAAACAACTGAGGACTTGGTGTTAGTCATCAGTAGTTGTGAAACTACTGAAGACATGGTTTTGTCATCAGCTGTTGTAAACAACTGAGGACTTGGTGTTAGTCATCAGTAGTTGTGAAACTACTAAAGACATGGTTTTGTCATCAGCTGTTTAGGGTGAAACAGCAGTTTGTGGAAACGACTGAAAAGAAAATTCTCATCAGTAGTTTTCGTCAATTCTTAGCTTTGCAGCGGTTTCATACTGTCCTCAACACTTACTCATCAGACTTTTTAGGTGTGTTCAGTGGTTTCATAGGACATGAGTACTTATCTGTTTTTACTGACATCATTAGTTATAACTACATCAGTAGTTTGTAACAGAATCAATACATATTTGTGACATGTTTACTAATGATCATCAGTACTTGTTTACTGAGATCATCAGTAGTTATCACTTATTCTAGCTGCAGCATACCAAGCCTTAACACAAGGTTTTGGAAAGTTGAACTATCCAAAGGCTTAGTAAATATATCTACAAGCTCATCAGCACTAGGCACAAACTTTGGATCAATCAGACCTTTTTCAAAACAATCCCTAATAAAATGGTGTCTAATCTCTATATGTTTGGTCCTAGAGTGCTGAACTGGATTCTTGACAATGCACAGAGCTGAAGCACTATCCATTGATAATGGAGTCTTAGTCTCTGTAATGTCATAATCCAATAGTTGGTTCTGAAGCCAGAGTACCTGAGATGTACAACTTGCAGCAGCAATGTACTCTGCTTCAGCAGTGGATGTAGCAACAGATGTTTGTTTCTTACTTTGCCAAGAAATCAAATAGTTGCCTAGGAATTGACATCCCTCAGAAGTTGACTTTCTGGTTAACTTACACCCTGCATAGTCACTATCAGAAAAAGCAACTAATTTGCAAGAGTGTCCAGTGGAATACCAAAGACCTAGAGATGTTGTACCTTGCAGATATCTAAAGATCCTCTTGACTGCAATCAAATGAGACTCTTTAGGAGCAGCCTGAAATCTAGCACAAACACAAGTTGCAAACATGATATCTAGTCTAGAAGCTGTTAAGTACATCAAGGACCCAATCATACATCTGTAAAGTGTTTCATCAATAGCTTTACCTTTCTGATATGCATCCAGTTGTGTGGTGTTGCACATGGGAGTAGAACAGGGCTTACAATTTGTAAATCAAACTTATTCAAAAGATCTTTTGTATATTTGACTGATGAATGAAAGTTCCATCAGCCTGTTGTTTGATTTGCAAGCCTAGAAAGAACTGTAATTCTCCCATTCCACTCATTTCAAACTTTTGTTTCATTAAATTTGTAAAATCATCACACAACTGGGGATCAGAGGATGCAAAATTTATATCATCAACATATATTTGAACAAGTAGCTTATGCTGATCCACTTTCTTAATAAACAAAAAATTATCCATGGAGCCTCTAGTGAAATTATTTTTAAGAAGAAAATTTGAAAGGTTTCATACCAGGCTCTAGGAGCTTTCTTCAACCATAAAGAGCCTTATCAAGTTTATACACCCAATTAGGATGTTTATTGTCCTCAAAACCTGGTGGTTGACACACATAAACCTCTTCTTTTATTTTACCATATAAAAAGGCACTTTTGACATCCATTTGAAAAACTTTAAGATTGGGAGTGCAGCATAGGCTAAGAACAATCTAATTGCCTCTAGTCTGGCCACAAGGGCAAAGGTTTCATCATAATCAATACCTTCTTCTTGTGAAAACCCTTGTACAACCAGTCTAGCCTTGTTCTTGACAATAAGCCCATTTTCATCAGTTTTATTCCTAAACACCCATTAGTGCCTATTGCACACTTACCTGGGGGTAGAGGAACCAGTTCCTACACTTGCTGCTTTTTGAACTGAAGTAGCTCAAGCTACATGGCTTCAACCCATCCATTGTCTCTCAAAGCAACATGATAGTTTTTTGGCTCTTGCTGACTGATGAAGAGAGCATAGAAGCAGAAGTTGGACAATTGACTTCTGGTTGTGACACCAGCATTGATATCACCAATGATTTGAGACATGAGTGATTCTTCAGCTCTTGGTACACTATAAGTTCAGTGCAAGGTTTGTAGCCGGTTTAGCAGCAACAGATGATGATCCAGATTCTTGAAACCAAGTATGAGATGGCAATTCACATGATGTAGAGGAGTCAGAAATTATCAGCATTTGTTGTGGATGGAGCTGCTGAAGCTACAGGAACATCAAGTTAGCAACTCAGGCAGTTGGTCACTAAACTGAAAGGTCAGTACTGATATCATCATCATCTTCAGTACCACCAGGTGGAAGACTTTTCTGCAGAAGATGATTTATCCACATGATCTGCAATAGCTGGAGGTTGATAAGGAACATATGAAGTATGTCCAAATCAAACAACTCCAGGGTTTTGTGGAATGTTATCCTTAGGAGATTCATTGAGTTTCACATGCAAGGTTTCTTCAATTATCTGGTGTTTGGGGTTGAAGACTCTGTAAAGCCTGCATGTGGAGAATATCCTACAAAAACCCTGCATCCACTTAGGAATCAAATTCGGGATGTTGACCAAAAAAAGAACCAATGAGCCGGATCAGAAAAACTTAAGTCCGTAGACGCGCAACAACTACTGAAGACCACAACAGCTGAAGAGAACAGCTGATTACAAGTCTGAACACAAGTGCTGAAGACAAAGTCTGAAGACAA
This sequence comes from Flaveria trinervia, assembly GCA_025506515.1. NCBI lineage: Eukaryota > Viridiplantae > Streptophyta > Magnoliopsida > Asterales > Asteraceae > Flaveria > Flaveria trinervia. The sequence goes on along the minus strand of CM046449.1, from coordinate 52,649,706 downwards.
GTGCTGAAGACAAAGTCTGAAGACAAGTGCTGAAGACAAAGTCTGAAGACAAGTGCTGAAGACAAAGTCTGAAGACAAGTGCTGAAGACAAAGTCTGAAGACAAGTGCTGAAGACAAAGTCTGAAGACAAGTGCTGAAGACAAAGTCTGAAGACACGTGCTGAAGACAAAGTCTGAAGACACAAGTGCTGAAGACAAAGTCTGAAGACACAAGTGCTGAAGACCAAAGTATCAGACGTTGTCACAACAGCTGAAGAGGTCTTCTTCAGTAGTTGTGACGGTTTACCTTTCAGTAGTTTTATGTTTTATCTGTTCAGTAGTTTGACACAACAGCTGAAGAATACTTCTTCAGTTGTTGTGCTCATCAGTAGTTTTATGTTTTTCAGTAGTTTTGTAAAACGACTGAAGAGCTTGTTCTTCAGTCGTTGTAGTTTCAGTAGTTTTTATCAGTAGTTTCATATTTTGTACTTAACACTCTGATATGTTCTCAGTAGTTGTGAACATTTCAGTAGTTTGTTAAGAGTTAGTTATTTTTGTAATAGATCTGCCAGTTGTCACTTTCCCGTGATAACAGCAGCGATTGCACTCTATATAAGGAGTGTCAACCTATTGTAATAAGAGAATGATTTGATCAGAAATATTCGATATTATAGAAACATTCCTTGTTACAGAAATATATTCTCTCGTTATAACCGTATTTGTTCTTAATGCATACGAGTATCAAATTCTTGCTACAATTTGTCTAATTCTTGTTCTTATTCCGCTGCGTTACGCTCTAATACATCAAACTTGTGATCACTGATCCTGACAAATGGTATCAGAGCAGGTTAATCATTGATCGATCTAATAATTGATCATTGAAACTGCTATTCAAGATCCAAGTTGATTGAATTAGCATTTTTTTTGCAAGAAACGGTTATAGAGATTGAATTTTCTGTGTTTCTGGTCATTCATCCTGAGATTTTCTCTTGGTTTTCATTGAGTCTGTTGTGGTCTATGTAAAAACATTTAAAAGCTTGAATTAAATTGTATTTGGACTGAAAATGACTACTCCTTCCAATGATCCTCACAATACTGGTTCCTCAACCAAGCCTCCAATGCTGGTTAGGAATGAGTATAACATATGGCAACGACGAATGCTCCATCACCTGTCTGTTAACAGCGCAGGTTGTTGGACATCAGTGGTACATGGTCCACACAAGCCTATGGTGAATAACCGGAAACCAATCAAATGGTTCCGAAGAGGAAGGAGCAATACTCAGATGAGGATAAGAAATTGTTTGAGATTGATGCAAAAGCCCATGGAATTCTGGCCATGGCACTGCCCAATGAAATCTATTCTGGGTGCATCATGAAACTGCCCATGACCTCTGGAATGCCTTGAAAGAACAATTTGGAGGAACAGATGAGGTCTTGGCAAATAATAGAGAAATCCTTGCCCAACAATACGAGACATTCTCTCATAGAAAGGGTGAGACACTGACTCAACAGTTTGAGCGGTTTCTTGTTTGATCTCTGAATTAAAAATGGTCAAACTTGAGTACACCAATATCCAGATGAATAACAGATTTCTCAGATCACTGCCTGAGAGATGGGACACATATACTATTGTCCTACGCTCTAGTGCAAATTTGGACAAACTATCTCTCACCCAACTCCATGGGAAATTGCTCACATTTGAGAGAGAGATAGAACAGAAACGAAAACTGTCTTCATCTGGAAAGCTCACTGAAGACTTTGTACCAGGCAACACTGCCTTGGTTGGTCATGAGTTAGAATATGCTTCATCTGAATGCCAGTATGATGAGCATATTGATTTCTCCTCAAACACTTCTGATTCTGCGTTTGTGAGTGTTGATAGTCAGTTTACTGGTGTAATAATGACAATCTATGCTTCATCATGGATGATCTCAAGGGGATTGCTGATGATGACTTAGAAGAGATGGATATTTTGAGCCAAATGGCCTTGATAAATATCAGATCTCAGAAGTTCTACAAAAGAACTGGAAGAAAGTTCCCAGGACTCTCTGGCAAAACCAAAGTTGGTTTTGACAAGAGTAAGTTGAAGTGTCACAAATGCCACAGGCTTGGACACTTTGCTAGAGAATGCAGATCATCTGGATCTAATTCCTCTGCACCTTTTGTGACTTTCCCTGGCAATAGTCAACAACACAGAGGGCAACATCCTGTCAATTCTAGTCATCATTCTCAACCACAATCTCCTGCATATTTTGTTCCTCAGGGTCAAATGCCATATCCTTACCCTTGTTATTACATGCCACAGTCAAATCAAGTTCAAGTTCCTATAGTACCACAACCTCATGCACTACCAGAACCTCAACCATCTCAATCTCATCAACCTCCTCAACCTCAACAACACAGCTCTTCACCCCTGGAGTTGTTGACTGGAGCAGTTTACCGGATGACATGTCTGGTCATGAACAACTGTTCACAGGTGCTGGTCAACATAGTGGTGACAGTCCTTTTGGGAATCTGGCTCTCATGGCCCTGGAGTCTACTGAGGGTTCCTGCTCAAATGCATCATCTTCACAGGTAACTCAAGTATCTTCAGAGGCTAAAGCCAAGTTATGTTCTGAATCATGCATTGCTGCCTTTGTCTCCAAGAGAGGCAAATGTAGCATTAATAAATCAAACACTTGAGTTTGAGAAAACCATTTCCAAAGAAAAGCTGTGTTTGAGTCTGCTTTAATAGTAAAAATGATTGGATTGGTTTAATCACACTGCTCCTCCTATAGTTTTGCTTCAAGAGTGGAAGTGAAATCTGATGGATAAAGCAATAACCAATCCACCTCATCATGTGATTCACTTTTTGATAGAGCATCATCAAAAGTTGAAGTCAGCACTAAGCCCTCTCAGAACCCATCAGCTGATGTTGATGGTTCCACTGCTGACACTCACATGATCAAAGAGATGATCAACTCAGGAGCTATTTCTGGAAGTCCTGAAAGGACTGGAGAGCAAGATTTAACACCTGAAGTTCAAACTCCAACTACTGTCAGCACTGAAGAGAAGAAAACTGTCAGTAGAAAGAGTTTGAAGACTACTAAAGAGGAAGTCAAGAAAGCAAATAATGCTTCCAAAGTACTGAAGAGCAAGTCTTCAGTAGTTTCATTCTCTTTAGTTGATGATCAACATAAGATGAAGAAGAAACCATGTGAAGTATGTGGTTTGTTCAATCATCTTACAGATGATTGTTGGTACAAAAGGGGATCCAAACTCAAACAAAGAGGAAAGTAAAGAGAAAATGGTTAAAATGAAAACTGAGTTTGAAGCCACATTTGTACCAGCAACATCAAATCCTGTAACCCTTAAGTCCAAAAGAAATCCAAAAAGGAAGGGGTTAAACAGGTAACAGCTGAGATTGCTCAAAAGAAGAAGGTGCAACATAGGAACTTATCAAACTCCAATGCCAATGTGTCTGAAGAGCTGAAAGCCTTATCACAAAATCAGACACAGCTGGTTATGATGGTTCAACATCTATTGGGAAGAGTTAACCAATTAGATGTTCCTATGTTGAAACCACAGAAAAGGAGGTCCAAGCCAAAGGATTCCTTTTCTTCACCAGTTTCTTCCTCTCAGGCTGTTGTTTCCAACAAACATGTTAGTTTACCATCTGTTGATGAGAACAGGCCCAAAACAAAAAGGTTTGGGTCTCAAAATCTAACTAATTTGTTGTATTTTGCAGGGTTCTTCAACATACCTCAGAGGCATCTGGTATGTAGACAGTGGAGGATCCATGCATATGACAGGAAACAGATCACTTCTTAATGACTACTCTCAAGGAAGGAAGGGGTTTGTGTCATTTGGCAATGATGCAAAGGGTTACATCATCGGCAAAGGCTTTGTTTCCAATGGGGAAATAAAGTTTGATGATGTTAACCATGTGGAAAATCTCAAGTACAACCTCTTGAGTGTCAGTCAAATGTGTGACAAAGGCCATGTTGCTCTTTTCACCAGTCAGAACTGTCGGATTCTGTCATCCAAAGTTCTAAGTTTGATTGATAAGGTGTTGGATGAACACACTCTCCTAAAGGCCAACAGGACAGAAGAGTGTATGCCTTAGATCTTTCCAAGAAAATAGATCTCAAAGGCCATCCTTGCCTATTTTCCAAGGCTTCCCCTCAAGAATCTATTCTATGGCATAGAAGGCTGGGTCATGTTAATCTCAAAAACATAAATCAGCTGATAAACCATGGTTTAGTAAGGGGACTGCCTATGAAGGAGTTCAAGTGTGAAGATAACTGCACTGCTTGTTTAAAAGGAAAACAGCACAAAGCTTCATTTCCCTCCATAGAAGAACCTAAGTCCACTGCCTGCTTACAGCTTCTTCACATGGATCTCTTTGGTCCTGTGAGAGTGATGAGTATGGCTAAGAAGAAATACTGTCTGGTAATTGTGGATGATTACTCCAGATTTGTATGGACTTTCTTCTTGCATTCAAAGGATGAGGCTGCGCAGTCCATTATGAACTTTGTGTTACACGTTGAGAAGCAGTATTCCCTACCAGTTAAGTGTGTGGAGGAGTGACAATGGTACTGAATTCAGAAACCACACACTTGATGAGTTTTACTTATCAAAGGGAATCAAGAGGCAGTATAGCATCCCAAGAACTCCTGAGCAAAATGGAGTAGTGGAGAGAAAGAACAGGACCCTTATTGAAGCTGCAAGGTCCATGTTGGCTGATTCTGGACTGCCAATGACTTTTTGGGCTGAAGCTGTCAATACAGCTTGCTATGTACAGAATAGAGTTCTAGTAAATCAGAGGTTGATGAAGACTCCATATGAAGTTCTTCATCATTTGGCCCCTCTAATTTCATTCTTCAGAGCATTTGGGTGTCCTTGTTTCATTCTCAACACACGGGATCAACTCCAAAAATTTGATCCTAAGGTGGATGCAGGGTACTTTGTTGGTTATTCATCAACTTGCAAAGCATACAGAGTCTTCAACTGTAGAAAAAAGATGGTTGAAGAGACTCTACATGTTAAGTTTAATGAATCTCCAAAGGACAAGATTCCACAAAGCCCTGTGGAGATATTTGATTTGGACATACTGCAATATGTTCCTTATCAAACCTGTTGTTGCTCCTGTCAACAGTTCACCACCTGGTGGTTCTGCTGGTGCTGATGATGATGATAGCAGTAACCTCTTCAGGTTTAGTGATCAACTGCCTGATTCAGCTAGACCTGATGGTCCTGTAGCTCCAGTAGCACCATCACAACAAATGCTGATGAGATTTCTTCAAATTCAACTTCCTTTGAATTACCATCCACTGATTGGTTTCAAGGAAATGATTCACCATCACCATCTGTTGCTGCTGAGCCTGCTACAAACACTTGCACAGATCTCATTGTGTATCAAGATCTGAAGAATCACCCTATGTCTCAAATCATTGGTGATATCACTGCTGGCGTATCAACAAGAAGTCAATTGTCAAATTTCTGCTTCTATGCTCTCTTCATCAGTCAGCAAGAGCCAAAGAATTATCACATTGCTTTAAAGGACAATGGATGGGTTGATGCCATGCAGCTTGAGCTTCTTCAGTTCAAGAAACAGCAAGTGTGGGAACTGGTTCCTCTACCTCCAGGTAAGTGTGCAATAGGCACTAAATGGGTGTTTAGGAACAAAACTGATGAAAATGGGCTTATTGTTAAGAACAAGGCCAGACTGGTTGTTCAGGGGTTTGCACAAGAAGAAGGTATTGATTATGATGAAACCTTTGCCCCTATAGCCAGACTGGAAGCAATTCGATTGTTTTTAGCTTATGCTGCTTATCAAAACCTTAAAGTTTTTCAAATGGATGTCAAAAGTGCATTTTGTATGGGAAAATTAAAGAGAGGTTTATGTATGTCAACCACCAGGCTTTGAGGACAATAAACATCCTAATTGGGTGTATAAGCTTGATAAGGCTCTTTATGGGTTGAAACAAGCTCCTAGAGCCTGGTATGAGACATTATCAAACTTTCTTCTGGAAAATAATTTCACTAGAGGCTCCATAGATAAGACTTTATTCATTAAGAAAGCTGGGCAGCATAATCTACTTGTTCAAATTTATGTAGATGATATTATTTTTGCATCCTCTGATCCACAGTTGTGTGATGCCTTTACAAAGTTGATGCAACAGAAGTTTGAAATGAGTGCCATGGGAGAATTACAGTTCTTTCTGGGTTTGCAAATCAAACAAAAGGCTGATGGAATTTTCATTCATCAGTCCAAATACACAAAAGATCTTTTGGAAAAGTTTGATTTACAAAACTGTAAGCCCTGTTCTACCCCCATGTGCAGCACCACACAACTGGATACAGATCAGAAAGGTAAAGTGGTTGATGAAACACTTTACAGATGTATGATTGGGTCCTTGATGTATTTAACAGCTTCTAGACCAGATATTATGTTTGCTACATGTGTTTGTGCTAGATTTCAGGCTGCACCTAAGGAGTCTCATTTGATTGCAGTCAAGAGGATCTTTAGATATCTGCAAGGCACTCCATTCTAGGTTTATGGTATTCTACTAGACATTCTGGTAAATTAGTTGCTTTTTCTGACAGTGACTATGCAGGGTGTAAGTTGACCAGGAAATCAACTTCTGGTGGATGTCAATTCCTAGGCAACTGCTTGATTTCTTGGCAGAGCAAGAAACAGACCTCAGTTGCTACATCAACTGCTGAAGCAGAGTACATTGCCGCTGCAAGCTGTACATCTCAGGTACTCTGGCTTCAAAACCAATTATTGGATTATGGCATAACAGAGACTAAGACCCATTGTTAATGGACAGCTCTTCAGCTCTTTGTATTGTCAAGAATCCTGTCCAGCACTCTAGGACTAAACATATTGAAATCAGACACCATTTTATTAGAGATTGTTTTGAAAAAGGTCTGATTGATCCAAAATTTGTTCCTAGTGCTGATGAGCTTGCAGACATTTTTACTAAGCCTTTGGATAGTTCAACTTTCCACAACCTGGTGTTAAGGCTTGGTATGCTGCAGCTAGAATAAGTGACAACTACTGATGATCTCAGCTCACAAGTACCGATGATCATTAGTTCATTATTGTCACATATAAGTACTGATGAGTTTTTTTTACCCTCAGTAGTTTTATAACTACTGAAGGCTACATACCTCACAGTACTGAAGTACTTTATCTGTTAAAACAGCTGATGTAGTTACAACAGCTGATGTAGTCAACAGTTGATGCAGTAATGATGTCAAAATGCAGATACTGATGTCCTATGAAACACCTGAAAAGCAGATGAAAAGTCTGATGAGTAAGTGTTGAGGACAGTGTGAAACAGCTGAAAAGCTATGAATTGACGAAAACAGCTGATGAGTAATTACTCTTCAGTTGTTTCTACAACTGCTGTTTCATTAAAACAACTGAAGCCAAAACTATGTCTTCAGTAGTTTACAACTACTGAAGACTAACACCAAGTCTTCAGCTGTTTACAACAACTGCTGACAAAACACTGTCTTCAGTAGTTTCACAACTACTGATGACTAATACCAAGTCTTCAGTTGTTTCATCACCTGAAGTCAAAACTGTCTTCAGTAGTTTTATAACTACTGATGACTAAATCAGAGACTTCAGCTGTTTCAACGTCTGACGGTAAAACCAAGTCTTCAGTTGTTTATAACAACTGCTGATCACCAAATCGGTCAGCCTTTTCAAACCCTGAAAGTTAATACCACGTCATCAGTAGTTTCAACAACTGATGACTCACACCAAAACCTTCAGTCGTTTCTAACCCGACCCTTTAAATACCTTATCCCACCTTCAGAGTTTTATCTTCTCTTCTCAAACCTAACGTTCAAAAACTCTCTACCCTCTCTTCATCAATGGCGACCATGCAACTAAAACCACGACACAACTGTGTCGCACATCTCACCAAATCGCCATACTGGACCAAGTTTCACAACGCCATTGATTTAATGGTTCAGTCACCTACAAAACGGCTTTTCTGGTAAATCCCACCATATATGCCGAATCCCTTAACCAATTCTGGACAAACGTCACTCTGGTCTCTGAGGAGAATGACACAGAGTCTCTTCAATCGTTTGTCCATGGCCAAAAAGTGGTCATTACTCCAGACACTCTTCGCCAAACCCTTAATCTGGATGATGCCACTTTCCCAACTGGTTATCCAAAGGGCACAACAGATCAATCATTTGCCCACCATGGATACCAGGGTAACCTGAGTGCATCTACCATACTGAAGAAACATTTCCCGGATGCCGAACGTCTCATATTTCATATGGTAAATGTATGCCTTGCCTCCAAGACTTCATCATGGGATCAAATGTCCACAAGGTGGCAACAGGTAATGTACTCCATCCTTGAGCAACAACCTTTAATTTTTCTGAAATACTATTTTTGAGCTCAAGGATATGGCCCAAAAACAAACTGCTAACCGTTGGATATTATATCCTCGGTTCATAATGGCCATAATTGAAAACCAGCTTCAAGCTGAGGGACTTGTTGGCCTGGGAGTCCCTGCTATGGCTGTACTGCCGGAAGTATACTCCCGGCACAACTCTGACCAATCACTGAAAATGGCTGCCAAGCTGCGAAAACCCACGCAGCTGGAACCCACAGCCACCACCTCCAAATCCAAAGTCCCCCCAAACAAAAACAAAAAGCCCAAAAAGCTACTCAGGGAATGAGTCCCCTGAGGATGCCCCTGCCACCAAGGCAGGCTATATTGCTGGTTAAACCCCCAGTGTATCAGGACTTCCCAGCCACAGCCGCTCAGGATTCCTCTCAAAAGGAGCCTGCAGCAACCACAAAGGGGTACCCACAAATCTGGGATCTTCCTCATTTGAGGAGATTGCCATTGAAGAGCACCATTCTCCCCAGGTGCACACTGCTTTTAACCCATCTCCCCATGCAACCGCCCCCCAAGTCCAACCATTATCATTGCAAACGTGCTGACTCAGCTGCATGCCTCTCCTCCTCCCCAACAACCACCAACAAAGGGGAGAACCACAGCTATTGAGGACGAGGATCACCATGCTTCTGACAACCCACAGCACCGGGTTTACATTTCTATCTCCTGGTGTGGATATGGAGATTAGAACATCTAGTGAGGCTGCCACCTCTTCTGAATCAGCACATGATCAGAATGAGGCTGGTAACATAGCTAAGACCTCACTAGAGGCAACAGCTGATGAAGGACATAGTCCTGAGGCTGGAAGTCCCCAGTTCCAAGAAAAAGGGGCACATGCTAAAACTGGTCTACACCCAGTGCATGTACATCCTGCTACAAGCAGGAGGTCAGGTGATTCAGCATCTGCTGATGATGACCTGGGCTTCTTTTATGATGTTCTGGCCCAGAACACAATTCTTGAGGAAGAAGTCAGTAGACTACAAAGACTACTTGACCAATTCTCTCAAGAAGCAAGTCCATCTGCCACCACAATAAACCCACAGATGGCACCTTCACCTGAAGGTCTCCCACACTCAGCCACTCAAAACTCCAAGCCACCAGCCTCTATTTCTGGCACTGCTTCTCAGGGACAGAACCCCTCTGAGCAAACAGCTGCTATCTTTCAGCAAACCCTACCTCTCATCACCCCAATGATCACAGACATTGTGATCAAAACCATGGATGAGAGGCTTCCCTCAATCATACAACCTGGTGGAGGAGATTGTGAGCACAGGCTTTCTGCTACTCAAACCCTTGCAACCAATGCAACCAAAAAGGGGGAGAGTCAGTCAGTGAAAGCAAAGAGGAAGAGCAAACTGAAAGAAAAGGAAACTGAGAAGGAAGAGGAGTCTGTGAAGGGAACCGAAAATGATCAAGTGGGTGAAAGTCACAAAGACTTTCATGTCACATATAAGAAGAGGAAGGGTGAAGGAAAAGAGAAAGAACTCCAACTCGATGAGATGATCAAAATGGCAGATGCTACACATAGTAAATCAATGGATGCCATTATTGATCAACTGTATAGACAAGGGTTCGATACTGCACAGCTTGACTCAGAGATCAGGAGACTTGAAGTTGAAGAAATTAACTCAAGATGGGCAAGTTATGATGCATTAGAAAGAGAGAGACTAGAGATCATGATCAGATTCATTGCAAAATATCTTGGGAGATCATTGATCGAGATTAAATCATGGACCAGGGACAGTATCTTGGCCATAACCTCCAAGATCTGTTCGTCTGAAGCATACACTAAGGGTTTAGTAGTCGAAGCTTTGAATGAAGCAGGAGCAGGGAGCAGGACTGAGCTAGCCAACACTCAAAAGCCACACTCACCTCTAAAATGCTAACTCAGCCTGTCAACATTCCCTCTCCAAAACAACCACACCACAACCCACAAAACCAACTCCCTTACCCTCTAAACCACAGCCGATGATGCACCCAAGAAGAAGAAGAGAAGGGTGTTGAGGCTAGAAGAAGAAGAAGAAGAAGAGGATGATGTGGAAGAAGATAGGCTGCCTCTGTCTGCAGTCCTAACATTGCCTAAAGCCAAACCCATGCCCATCACTCCCACCTCACAGATGGAAACTGTGAGAGTAAAGATTGAAGAAGAGCAGCAGCAAAGGCTTCATGACGATGAGATGTTGAAAAGCATCGACAAAACTTATGCTGCTTCTTCATCAATAATTAGTATGAAGAAAGAAGCTCTGAGGTTGTACACCCTTGCCAACACATTTCAATATCAGAAGGAAAAGGTGAGAGTATGGCCTGATCCTAGGGTGGCTCACAGGATTGTAAAGAAAGACATTCCTTCGAGATACAAGGGCCAAGTAAAAAGGATCGTAGATGAAGAGATCACAGTGGTCCTTGTAGTATCACCCTGGGAGATTGTAGAAGATTTCAAGAAGGCCTATGAGACTAAACAGCCACCCCAAAAGATGTTAGAGAACAGAGTTATTAAAAAGGGGTTAGTCTACAAGAGGCTTGAGAACTTCAAACAAAATGAGCTCAGTCTGTTACTTGAAGGGACTCATCCTGATGAGTTTGCATACAGACAGATTACAACAGTTGAGCTCAAAAATGGCAAACAGGCCAAGTACATCTCAGAGCTGTATGGGCGTGAAGGATTGTTTGATGGTGAAGCTGAGAACCTGACCATGGAAGAACAAATTATGTTTCTCAGAGCATACACCAGAGAATCCTACAGGCTTATACATGGGAAGTGAGTCTCATGGATGGGGGAACAGCTCAGTGTCCAATTCCCAATACAGAGCTCCCATCCATACATTGCCAACCAAATCATCAGAGACTCATTCCCAGGCCAGTGCTTATATGGGTCATCTTCTCAACTGATCAAGAAGGAAAAAGACCAACATTCTGCCAACAATAAGGGGACCTCAATAAAGTTAAAGGTTTTGGCTGCATTGGTTCAGGGGGAGTTTGTTGGACCAAAAGAACCAATGAGCCGGATCAGAAAAACCTTTAAGTCCACAGACGTCACAACAACTACTGAAGACCACAACAGCTGAAGACAACAGCTGATTACAAAGTCTGAAACAAGTGCTGAAGACAAAGTCTGAAGACAAGTGCTGAAGACAAAGTCTGAAGACAAGTGCTGAAGACAAAGTCTGAAGACAGTGCTGAAGACAAAGTCTGAAGACAAGTGCTGAAGACAAAGTCTGAAGACAAGTGCTGAAGACAAAGTCTGAGACAAGTGCTGAAGACAAAGTCTGAAGACAAGTGCTGAAGACAAAGTCTGAAGACAAGTGCTGAAGAAAAGTCTGAAGACACAAGTGCTGAAGACAAAGTCTGAAGACACAAGTGCTGAAGACCAAGTATCAGACGTTGTCACAACAGCTGAAGAGGTCTTCTTCAGTAGTTGTGACGGTTTACCTTTCAGTAGTTTTATGTTTTATCTGTCAGTAGTTTGACACAACAGCTGAAGAATACTTTTCAGTTGTTGTGCTCATCAGTAGTTTTATGTTTTTAGTAGTTTTGTAAAACGACTGAAGAGCTTGTTCTTCAGTCGTTGTAGTTTCAGTAGTTTCTTATCAGTAGTTTCATATTTTGTACTTAACACTCTGATATGTTCTCAGTAGTTGTGAACATTTCAGTAGTTTGTTAAGAGTTAGTTATTTTTGTAATAGATCTGCCAGTTGTCACTTTCCCGTGATAACAGCAGCGATTGCACTCTATATAGGAGTGTCAACCTATTGTAATAAGTAGAATGATTTGATCAGAAATATTCGATATCATAAACATTCCTTGTTACAGAAATATATTCTCTCGTTATAACCGTATTTGTTCTTAATGCATACGAGTATCAAATTCTTGCTACAATTTGTCTAATTCTTGTTCTTATTCCGCTGCGTTACGCTCTAATACATCAAACTTGTGATCACTGATCCTGACAGTGGAGTTGATCCTTTGTTGAGAATGAAATAAGGACAAACCCAAAGGCTTTGAAAAATGAAATTAGAGGAGCCAAATGATGTAGAACTTCAATGGAGTCTTCATCAACCTCTGATTACTAATACTCTATTATTGCACATAGCAAAGCTATGTTGACAGCTTCAGCCAAGGTCAATGGCAAACAGAGTCAGCCAACATAGACCTTGCAGCTTCAATAGGGTCCTATTCTTTCTCTCCACTACTCCATTTGTTCTGGATTCCTTGGAATGCTAAACTGCCTCTTGATTCCCTTTGATAGATAAAAATCATCAAGTGTATGGTTTCTGAGTTCAGTTCCATATCACTCCTTATACACTTGACTGATAGGGAATACTGCTTCTCAACATACAACACAAAGTTTATAATCATCTGAGATACCTCATCCTTTGAATGCAAGAAGAAAGTCCATACAAATCTGGAGTAATCATCCATAATTACCAGACAGTATTTCTTCTTTGCCATGCTCATCACTCTCACAGGACCAAATAGATCCATGTGCAGTAACTGCAAGCAGGCAGTGGACTTAGGTTCTTCAATAGGAAGGAATGAGACTTTGTGTTGTTTTCCTTTCAAACAAGCAGTGCAGGTTTCATCACATTGGAACTCCTTTATTGGTAGACATCTCACTAAACTATTGTGGATCAGCTGATTCATGTTTTTGAGATTAACCTGACCAAGCCTTCTATGCCACAGTTTAAATTCCTCAGGAGAGGCTTTGGAGAATAGGCAAGGATGACCCTTCAAATCAATCTTCTTTGACAAATCCAAGGCATATACTCTTCCAATCATGTTGGCCTTCAGGAGAGTATGTTCATCCAATACCTTGTCAATCAGCCTCAAAACTTGGGAAGAAAGAATCCTACAGTTCTGGCTTGTGAAAAGTGCAACATGCCCTTTATCACACATCTGACTGACACTCAGTACATTATACTTGAGATTTTCCACATGGTTAACATCATCAAATCTGATATCTCCATTAGACACATATCCTTTCCCGATGATGTAACCCTTGGCATCATTTCCAAATGAAACAAATCCCTTCTTTCCTTGAGAGTAGTCATTAAGAAGAGAACTGCTACATACCAGATGCTCATTTGGCATGTTGAAGACCCTGCATTTATTAAAAAGAACTACCTAGGTTTTGAGACCCAAACCTTTTTGGTTTTGGGTTTGTTTTCATCAACAGATTTAACCATAACTTGTTTCTCATGATTAACAGCTGATGAAGATGGAGATGGTGCTGAATTGGATTCCTTGCATTTGGGCTTGGAATGCCTATTAAGTGGTTTGATCATAGGTGCATCTAGTTGGTTAACTCTCCCCAACAAATGCTGAACCATCATAACAAGTTGTGTGTGATTTGTAGCTTAAGCTTTCAGCTCTTGGGACAAATCAGTACTTGTTTTTGATGAGTTCCTGTGACCCACCATTTCCTCCTTGAAATTCACAGACTTAGTCTGATGTTTGTCATGAGGAGCACTATCAGCTGTTCCATGATAAACCCTATCCTTCTTTTTGGATTTGGATGAAGGCTTGGGTTTATCACATTAGGATGACTGTGGTACAAACTTGGTCTCAAACTCATTTTTCATTTCATCCATCTTGATTTTAATGAGCTTATCTCTGTTGAGTTTGGAACCCTTTCTGTACCAACATTCATCAGAAAGATGATTGAATTTACCACATATTTTACATGGCGTATTCTTTATCTTGGATTGATCAACTGCTGATATGGAAACTACTATAGGTGTGCTCTTCAGTACTTTCCTCCTTTCAGTACTTGTGTTTAGTACTGAATGATCAGTAACAACTAAAGACTTGTTCTTCAGCTGTTCTCTATCCGTCCTGAAAGACCGTATGATAGATTCATCAGCAGTTGTTAATCCTTTTATTTCAGCTGATTTGAAATGCTTTTCAGATGTTGTGACTTGCCCTTCAGTACTTGAGGTACTTTGAGGGACAACATCTGAAGTACTCAGCTTCATATGTTTATTAGTAGTTAACCCATTAGGCAATTGATTTACTGAGGTATTAACACTGATTTCATCTTCTGATCTTGAGAGATCACTTGAGATGATACACATGATGATGTCGTTTGGAAATTACTTTCACCTTCAGTTTTACTATTGATTTTGGAGTAAAATCTATAGGTGGTGCAATGTGATTGTAACCTATTCCAAACTTCACATTCGAAGCAGATTGCTTGCTAAGCAGCATTTCAAATCCCTTGCAGGATGATACTCAGCGGTCATACTCAACTTGGGTAACTACATGTTTTTCTTTGAGTTTTCTATGGTTCTCAAGAATGACCTCTAGCTTAGTCTTTTCATCATTTAATTGGCATTTAAGCTTATAAATCTCATCATCTTTGTCATTAAGAACAGACTCATATTCAGCTTTTCTTTTGGAAAGGATTTGCTCAAGCTCAAGATTTTGATTTATTAAAGCTACATTTGCCTCTCTAATAGAGATAAATGCAGCTATGCAAGATTCAGAACATAGCTTGGCCTTAGCCTCAGAGGATACTTGAGTTACCTGTGATAAAGATGCATTGGAGCATGAACTCTCAGTAGACTCCAGGGCCATGAGAGCAAGATTCCCAAAAGGATGTTCACCACCATGTTAACCATCACCAACAAATAAATGCTCATTACCAGAGAGATCATCTGGTAAACTACTCCAGTCAACAACACCAGGGGTGAAGAAGCTGTGATGAGGTTGTGATTGAGATGATTTAGATGGTAGAGGCTCAGGTAAGGCTTGAGGTTGTTGTGCAATAGGAACTTGAACTTGATTTGGCTGTGGGATGTAATAGCAGGGATATGGATATGACATTGGACCCTAAGGGACAAAATATGCAGGAGATATAGGTTGTGCATGATGACCAGAACTAGCAGGATGTTGACCTCTGTTTTGTGGACTATTGCTTGAAAAGTCACAAATGGTGCAGAGGAGTTAGATCCAGTTGATCTACACTCTCTTGCAAAGTGTCCAAGCCTGTGGCATTTGTGACACCTCAAATTACTCTTGTCAAAACCAACTTTGGTTTTGCCAGAGAGTCCTGGAAATTTCCTACCAGTTCTCTTGTAGAACTTTTGAGATCTGATATTAATCAAGGCCATTTGGCTTAGAATATCCATCTCTTCTAAGTCATCATCAGCAATACCCTTCAAATCATCCATAATGAAACACAAATTGTCACTATTACAGCCTGACTGACTGTCAACACTAACAAATGCATGATCTGAACTGTTTGAAGAGAAACCTATATGTTCATCATAATTGCTTTCTGATGCAGCATATTCGGACTCATGACCAACCAATGTAGTGTTCCTGGTACGAAGTCATCAGTGAGCTTTCCTGATGATGCCAGTTTCCTTTTCTGCTTTATCTCTCTTTCAAATGTAAGCAGTTTCCCATGGAGTTGGGTGAGAGATAGGCTATCCAGATTTGCACTGGAGCGTAGGACAATGGTGTATGTGTCCCATCTCTTAGGCAGTGATATGAGGATTCTGTTGTTCATCTGACTATTAGTGTATTCATGTTTGACCATTTTTAGCTCAGAGATGAAACAGGAAAAACGCTCAAACTGTTGAGTCAGTGACTCACCCTTCCTATGAGAGAATGTCTCATATTGTTGGGCAAGGATTTCTCTGTTGTTTGCAAAGACCTAATCTGTTCCACCAAATTCTTCCTTCAACGCATTACAGAGGTCATGAGCAGTTTCATGATACATAAGCCCAGAATAGATTTCATTAGGCAAAGCCATGGCCAGAATACCATGCGCTTTAGCATCAATCTCAAATAGTTTTCCATCCTCATCTGAGTATTGTTCCTTCTTCTTCAGAACCATTTGGTTGGTTTTCGGATTGTTCACCATAGGCTTGTGTGGACAATGTACCACAGATGTCCAACAACCTGAACTGTTAACAGACAGGTGATGAAGCATTCTTCGTTGCCATATGTTATACTCAGCCCTAACCAGCATCGGAGGCTTGGTTGAGGAACCGGTATTGTGAGGGTCATTAGAAGGAGTAGTCATTCTTAGATTCAACCAAATTCAATTAGGTTTTAACTGATTTAGTGCAAAACACAACACACTCAATATGAACCAAGAGAAAACTCAAAGCAATTAACCGAAAGCAGCAGAAATTCAATGATCTATAACCAATTCTTGCAAATATGCTAATTCAATCAAACATAGATATTGAAATTGAAAATATGCATCCTCACAGTTGAATGTCCATGAGGTTAATTACCCTACTCATGACTTTGAGCTAGCAGCTGTGATCTTCGCGTTAAAGATTTGGAAGCAATACCTGTATGGGACGTAGTGCACCATATTCACTTACCACAAGAGCTTGAAGTACTTCTTTGAGCAGAAGGACTTGAACATGAGGCAGAGGAGATGGTTGGAGCTCATAAAAGATTATAATTGCGAGATCCATTACCATCCGTGTAAGGCCAACATGGTGGCGGATGCCTTTAGCCGAAAGGAGAGACCCGAGCCGATTTGGGTGAGGGCTTACTAATTGATTATGACTTTTGATGTGATGAACCAGGATAAGGAGCTTCAAGATGAGGTGTTGAAAGAAGATCATCTTAACTTTGAAAGGATTAGAGGTTTAGTTGCAGAGTTGGGTGAAAACACTCTCGGTGTTAGAACTCGATTTGGATGAATATGTATTCATCGTTATGGGGATTTACGTTGGAAGATAATAGATGAGGCTCATAAGATATTGTACTCCATTCATCCTAGTGTTATGAAAATGTATCAAGACATGAAGAAAGATTATTAGTGGTCGGGTATGAAGCATGATGTAGTGGAGTACGTGAGTAAGTGCCTTACTTGCTTCCAAGTGAAGGCGGAGCATCAAAAGCCATACGGGAAGATCCAGCCTTTGGACATACTCGAGTGGAAGTGGGAGCATATCCCCATGACCTTTATTATGAAGTTGTCGCCTACCGTGAAAGGGTATGATGCTATATGGGTGATAGTTGATCGTTTGGCGAAGAGTGCTCACTTCATACCAATCTGCGAGACGTATTCTTCCGAAAGATTAGTGGATGTATTCATCAAGGAGATTGTAAGTCGCCATAGTGTACTCGTTTCTATCATGTTAGATCGTGACACCTAGTATACATCCAAGTTCAGGAACATATTTTACCATGCTATGGGGACGAGGTTACATATCAACACGACTTATCAGCCCCAGACAGATGGTTAGTCATAAAGGACCATTCAAACGCTAGAAGATATGCTTGAGGCATGCGTTATTGATTTTGGAGGAAGTTGGGATGATCACTTACCGTTAGCCGAGTTCTAATTTAACAATGGCTACTATGCCAGCATTGGCGTGCTTCCTTATGATATGCTATACGGTAGGAGATGTAGAATGCCTGCTTGTTGGGATGACATTGGCCATAACGAGTTAAGGAGCATCGAGGTGGTCAAGGCTATGATTGAGAAGCTGGAAAGGATCAAAGCCTTTATGCAGGCAGCCAAAGAAATACAAAAGTCGTATGCTAACAAGAGACGTAGACCGATTGAGTTCCAGTTGAGTGATAGAGTTATGCTAAAAGTTTTACCTTGGAATGGCATCATTCGGTTTAGGAAGTGGGGCAAGTTGAGCCCGAGATACTTAGGGGCTATCAGAATCATTGCTCAAGTAGGAAAGGTGGCCTATAGGTTGGATTTGCCGAGTGAGTTAAGTGTAATTCATCCAAGATTCCACATATCTCACTTAAGAAAGTGCTTAGCCGAGGAGGATACGGTGGTGCCAATGGAGGATATTCAAGTGAATGAACTGGCTCAATATGTGGAACAACCAGTGGCAATCATCGATCGCAAGGAGAAGAGGCTAAGGAATAAGGTGGTTCCCTTGGTGCGTGTACAGTGGAAGCACATGAAGAGATGAGAGTCCACTTGGGAAGTTGAGGAGGAGATGAGGCAGCATTACCCTCAACTATTTAGCGACTAACAGGTTCAAGGATGAAACCTAAATAAAGGGGTGGACTTGTAACGCTCGGAATAAAGTCATAACAAGACAATTAATAATAAGGGGCTTAGCCAAGATTATTTATAGAAAATAATCAAGAACTGGAGTATGACCGAGTAGACCTCATTGGTTACGTGTTTAGCGAGTATAAACGATCAGATTGAGCAACTCTCACTTGCAACTCAATACCAATTTCTAGAGAGAGTGTGTAGAGAGAGAGTCCATAGAGAGAAAGTGGAGAGAATTGAAGATTCAAGGCTCGGTTGATCACGGGATTGAAGATTGGTGTTTGTAGGGATCCAAACAATAAGAAAACACCAAGAATCGACGTAAGAAACATCATTTAATCGTTCCTTTTGATGTAAACCTGGATTCTAGGGCTTGGGGTTTTTGAAAGTGGCAAAGATTCAACCAAAACTCATGTTTTTGTGTAAGAAAACATGTAAGAAGCTTAGATATAGCTTATTGGCTGATAAAATAAGGTTTTGGATGTAAAAGATTGAAATTTTGGTCAAAAGGGGTTGGTTCGTAATTTTTAGCCTGTTAAGGGTTCATCCAGTGAAATTACGTAGTCGTCCAGCGAAACTATGAATACTTCCTGCGGAACTATAGTTTCGCAGGTAGTTTCGCAGGCATTGTTTTCCAACGAAAGTTAGGCGAAACTAGCTGTGAAACTGTTGGCAAAACTATTGATCTGGTAGTGAAATTAGCAACAAAAATAGGCAGGAGCTAACTCCTTTGAGTATTAAGTTATCTGTAAGCTGTGTAATCTAACCCTTGCTTTGAAAGCTTGATTGAGAAGCTACTCATCAAGTATAGGTGAGTTCTAGATCTCCTTTTTAAAGGTTTTGAAATAGTTTGGGGCTGGAAATCCATACTAAATATACGATTTAAATGACCAAGATCTTAAGAGTTTATAAGAGGAAGAACAATTTTTTAACAAAATATGCTATTTAAATGTTCTTAAATAAAAATTTTGCACGCTGACCTAGTTGCCCGGCCCCACCCAGGGGTGTTGCCCCTTGGACCCAACTAGGGGCTACTGCCCCTAGGACCCCGCTATCAGGGGCTACCGCCCCCGAACCCCGCTGTCTCGCGGAGGATTGGTTATGTTCTATGATGACTTTTACTTGTTCTGCATGTATATGTGTGTTGTGAATGGATGATGCATGATGTTTGTGATGATATGTGATGGGGTATGTGATGCTATTATGAATGTGTTATGTTGATCTTACGTTCCTATTATGTATTATTCCCTGACTTACGAGCTATGAGTTTGAAATGAACGAAAAGTATTATGTAACATAAAACAGAAGTTAATGATAATGATAAGTGGAACGTAAAGGAAGAATGAATGCATGCATTAATGAATGAACGAATGTAAGAATGTCTTGCAAGCAATGTATGGAGGTTCACACCCAATGAAGGGTGTTAGCTCAACTGTGTGGGGGTTAGCTACCCCAGAAGGATGCACACTAGGGTCAAATCATTGTGATTACCATATGTATGGGACCCTTGTCGCTTGCCCTAGGTACTAGCGTCAACTTCGTGCACAATGTTTGTGGTCTATTGATAGACCTCAGGCCTAGTAACCTACTTCATGCACAATGTTAGGGGTATGGAACATGGCATTGGTCGAGAATGAAAGATGAATGATAATGATGAGCGTACTTGCCCTAGGCCCTTGGGTCAGCTTCATGCATAATGTTCGGGGCACAGTGCATGTCATCGGAAGTTAAAGAATGTACGAAAGATAAGTAAGGAAGATTATGAATGAAAGTGAATGATAATGATGACGTACGATGATGAATGACGGAAGTTAATGAACGAATGATGATAAACGATAATAATGTTATTATCTATGTGTATGTATGATGTATGATCACGTACAATAGTAAAGAAAGGTCTTAAACAAAAGAAAAGTATATTTTATTTTAAAACTTGAACTCACTCAGCAACGTTGACTTTTATGCATTTTCAAGTTGGCATGTAATGGTTGCTGAGGATGGCACGGGCGGCTACTTGGCTTGTTTTGGATGGCATCCATTTTGTATAATAATGATGTTTTTGAATTGTAATACGAACAAATGATGTTTTGTAATTGGTAACACTGTTGTATTATTTTGCAAAAATGATTATTTATATGATATGAATGGTTGTTTAAAATGATTCCGTTGCAAAGTTTTAATAAGTTAATGTAAATTATATGTTTTATGTGCGATAATTGACTAGTTGTGAGCATCCTAGGAACGGGGCCTTACAGATACACACCCAAAGGCCATGGGATTTAGAGACTGTATTTTGTGGGTTCAAAGATCACCTGCTGCATATGAAGTCACTCATTTGCCTACTATCTATGACTTACTCATCAAAGAGTTCTAGCGTATAGCAGAGTATGACACTAGAGCGAATCCTCAAAGGATTGTTGTGAGAGTGTTAGAAAATGACTTGGTTATTACTACTAAAGTCATTTCTCAGGTGTTGAGACTTGAAGAGGATATTGGAGAAGATGTTGTCCTTACTGATCAGGAAGTTTTTAAGGCATACCAATCTATGGGATATGAGGTTCCTCCTTTTAGGACATGAAAGGAGATTAAGGAGTCCTTTTGTCTAAGGAATGGAGATATATATCCCATGTATTGATTATGTGCTTAGATCACCGAAAAGGTGGATCAGATGGCTAAATCACAACTAAGCTAAAGCTATGGTTGTATGTTGTAAAGGGCAGAAGGACAATATTGCCCGACTTATTTTGATTATATGGCTGAGAATGTGGTGGCCTGGAAGAAAGCTAAATGGTTGTTGTATCCTAGATTTCACTAGATGATCATAGATGATCTTTTTCCCAATGTACCAAGACACGGCAGATCAAGAGACCGGTTCAAATGAACACATGTATATTCGTTGACTGTTGTGCAATGAGACACCACTTCAGTGGGAATATTACGCATTTATAGGAGAATATGTACCCTCATAAAGATGGAATTATATTAGGAGGGTGAATGAGTCTGAGGAGAAGAGGGTTGAAGAGACAAGGTAGAAACAAGTTGAAACCATGAAAAAGAGGAAAAGGTATGCCAAAAAGAAGGATTATGATTTTGAAGAAGAGGTCAATGAGGTTGCACATGAGTCTAGAGCGAAGGAGGAGAAAAGATCCAAGAAAAGAGCTGTAAAGGGGGAATCTGAGAGAAGGACCAAGCCCAAACATCAAGCATTTACTAAGCCCCTGAGAAGGGAGGAGATGCTCGATTGGATGAGGATGTGATTAGGAACCTCAATTCAACTCTAGCTAATGAGCTGAGTATGATTAAGACCAAACTACCTAATCAGGTGCTGAGGGAAAAACAAAAAGATGAGAAGATTAAGGGGATGACTCAGATGATGATGGATCAGCAAAGGTGATTAAGAGATCACTTACTGAGGTCAATAAGCTGAAGGTTGCAACTGGCTTGCCCAATCAGCTAACTCAACCTGAGTTAGATGATTTGACTGATACTTCCAAATACCTATTTCCGAATATGGTACATCTTCTCGGGCAGGAGAGTGCATTTTTGGTGCAATAACTGAGGAGGCAAGGAGTTCAGATGTGAGGTAGGATTTTGAGAATGAGAATAAGGTAGGAGGGAACATAAATGTGGAGAATGTGGAGGAGGTGTTTGAGGCTGCCTTTATTGATATACAGATGAATATCAATGACTTTGGAGAAATAGAGATTTTTCCAAAAAGAGTTAAAAGGTGTTAAGAAAGATGTTGAAAAAGAACTAGTGGATAAGGAGGAAGAAGATGAACTGTTAGTAGATTATAATTCTGAGCCTGAATACTATGAAGTGGACAAGAGACCACTAACTTATGTAGTCAAGAAGGGAGCTGATGAGAATGACGTGTTTGAGATGTCGAAGGAGGAATGGTTTGTGAGGAAGACGGATCTTGAGGAGTTAACTCCCCTATTTCAAAACATACAACGTTGAGTAAGAAAGACACTGATAAGAAAGTCGTTAATTGGAAAATACAACCCCAGCCTTAAGATGTTCATGATCAACAGGAAAGGGGGAGGAATTACATATCTACAAAAGAGAAGGCATTTAAGACCTTAACAAAATGGGACTTAAGAAGGTTAGTGTTATTGCCATTACTTGATACCCATCTTAGTGAGAGAGCAATGATGTTGGAGAAGGAAATCAAGAATGGAATGAATGATAATTTTGAGTCATTTGCTTTTATGACGGTGGAAAGAAAGAGGTCAAGAAGGATAAGGATTGTGAAATAGGAAAAGGGAGGATCATGCTCAGGGTGAAACCCCTAAAGACTGTGAATAGAATTAGACTGTCGGATCCCCTCCCCCAGCAACTAGAAATTTTGAGAAATTCTTCTATGACAACAACACTGGGAATGCAGTGATTAGGATGAAGAATGGGATTGAGTATAGGCTATTTGTCCTAATGAAGGTGTTACCTTTTGATGAAGACCTGCTGGTACTATGTGAGAATCACATTAAAGAAGTGGTAGGAGAGGAGACTAGAACAGAAGCAAGTCTATTTATGACTGTGGCTAATAAGATGATGGGAGTGAGAGCTAAGGTGAAGAGTTGGCTGAGAAGGTGAGAGCGAAAGATGAGATGATGATGGATGTTGCAGGATCTAACAAGGAAAATGTTTGAGGCTAGTGCACGTGCCTAAGAAGCTAATGAGCAGGAGCTGACCAAGGGGAATCAGTGGCTAAAGCTTCTCAGGATGCTGCTGCAGGAGCTGCTAAAGAAATATCAGAGGTAGCTGCAGTGACTGGAGCTGATCAGACAAACCAAGAGTGATGAAAACGGCGAGGTCCAACCTAGGGGGTATTGAAGATAATGTATAGGCTGGACTCACCTTAGATTAGATTACGTTTATATTCCATTGTAATAGGTTTAATGTTAGTTTACTTTTGTTTGTTGGTTAATTAGTGTAGTTTTGCTTCCCAGTGAAACTACGAGCGAAACTGTAGTTCCGTTCATAGTCAGCTCATAATTTCACCCGGCGAAACTATTAAAATCTGCTGGACAAAACTATATCTTCGGCAGGATAATTCCGCTGACAGTGAAACTATCATTTCAATATATAGTTTTGATCTTGCTCATTCTTGAGCATCCTTGCAAAAACCCTAATCGTTTATTACTATTGCAAGAGACTATTGTAAGCTTGTTTTTCATTGAAATATATTGAGCTTTGTTATATTTGATCATTATTGCTTTATATTCGAATACATTATGGTTTTCTTTTTCATTATTGTGTTTGCTTTTTGTTGTTGTTTCTGATATTGAACAATTCAATATATCAATTGTACTGAAATTCTATCAAATGGACCACACATACATTATGCTCTCTTGCAAATCGATTTGCCATCTGTACATAAAAATGATGAAGGTTATGTTAGAATCAATATTACAGACATGAGATTATAAAAAAATTTAATGATAAAAATGAATCAAACAATTCATTATTGATGATTATGATATATTTTACCTTCAAACAAAGATCGGAAATCAAGTTTATGAGTTTGTTTGATATTTTGATTCGGTATTTTGAATGTTTGTGGAAAGAGGGAAAGAGTTGTAGGTGTGCGCGGTTTTCTAGGTCTGAAAAGAGCTCTGTAATAGTGAATAAAGAATGCTTAAGTCAAAACCATTAATTTACTCCCTCAGACTCATTAATTTTATTTATTAAATGAAGTGGCTCCCTCTTTCCTTATTTTCTTCCAGAATTTATTGATTCACATAATATAATTCTTCCGTAGACATCTGCGGATGAGTAAATGTAAAGAACTAAATTTTTGATGAATGCTTAATTGATTTTCCATATGCTACCAATCTATGGAATGTGTTAAAAAAATATCATTACATCCGTAGGTTACCAATCTACAGATCCCAATCTCACGGATTGCCATATTTCTGGACTAAGTTTCACACTGCAGCATCTGTTGATTAAGAAAAAGCATTATAGCATCCGCTAAAGTGTGATCATTTTGCACTATAGGATCGCTTATTAAGAACATGAACTGTAGCATCCGCTGAAGTGATCATTTGCACTGTAGCTTCGTCTTAAACTTATTTGTTGTATGTTTCTATCAAATTGTTAGAATCATTATTGTTTTTGACCTTGTTGACTTTGTTTACATGACAATTGGTGACCACAAGCAATGTTATAACTTGAAAAACTTCATGCATCCTACAGCCAAGTTAGTGCTCCAGTCCCAATTCCTTCATTTGACTTTTTATGGTTTAATTCTAGATTTCATGATGTTTAACTACTCCCCTTAAATTGTGATTAATCACGAACTAATTCATTTATCATAAATTTTTCTGTTAGATAGAATGTAAGACATTAGCCTGTCCAACAGAAATGGAAATTATATAAACTACAATTTCTAAAACAAAATGACTAAAACGCTTATGTACAAGCATATATAAGCATATAATGGGATCATACTATGACACTAAGCACCTTCCTGTTTATTTTGTTTGATGAAATGAGACTTGAATCTAGTACTGATTGCAAGTATGTTATTCCACTTAAATTCAAACAAGAGTGTGGCTTCAACTAGGCATGTTATTTATCATGTTTTGACGTTGATTAAAGAGAAATAGTTATGGGCTCCACAATCAATTCACATTAGAGTTTGTCCTCCTTTTGTGAGTCAACTCATCACTTTTTCACACTTAGAAACTATGCACTTAAATTATAAGTTCTATCTTGAGATGTATTTGACATCTCATTAATGCTTGATGCCAAAGCTCTTAAGTTAATATGTAGATGATCACAATGGATTATTTTGAGAGCTCAGATATGATCATCATCAGGTCACCAGGTCTTTACTTCCTTAAAACAGTGGCACCTTTAGCCCTAGATCTTTATTTACAAAAACAAAGGAATAATGAGGATCATGATTTGTTTACCTAGTGGTTACAAATGTATACCAAGGTGATCATAAACCCAAGTCTTTGTTCACCCAAAATAGAAGGAATATGATTTTCAAAGATAGGGATTATAAAGTGTTAGTACATAATGTGCTTAGGTGAGTGTTTTGATCACATCCGGATAAGACTTACTTGCTTGATCCTCAAAATGGAATTTCCCACAGACAGTTACCTTATCATTATGTTATGCATGCACTTAGTATATTTTCCACTCAAGCTGAACATACTCACATATCAAGTCACGTCTAATCAGTCTGTAGTAAGAGTTAAGTAATCAGGCAAGTAGCAAAGACATAGTGTACTATTATTTCCCAAATATATGTCATGTTGAAACAAAAGACACAAAATAATAATAAAGGCAATGTTTTTGAATTTTTGAAATTTTTTATGGATGTTTTCGGATTTTTTTATTATTTATTTACTTATGACCATAGACAAGGACAGACTCATGCTTTTCTTTGTTAATAATGATTAATCTAAGTTAATCATGCCCAATGACTCAATTAAAAAATTAAATCTAACTTAATCAAAGGATTTAGTGAACAAATCAGCTTGTATCCACTTTGACTGACTTGATTAAACCTTTTTCTGAGCAATCCTCAGAAAATGGTATCTAATTTTAATATGTTTTGTTTTACTATGTTGTACTGGATTAGCATTGATGAACATAGCAGCTGAATTGTCAAATTGAATTGGTGTTTGAAGAAAATTGTAACCATAATCAAGTAATTGGTTTTGAACCAAAGAACTTGTGAGCAGCCAGTTGACGCTGCTATGTACTCAGCCTCAGTTTTGGATACAAATACACTTGTTTGCTTTTTCACTACCATGAAACAAGCCTTGATCCTAAGAACTGACATCTTCCAGTTGGGGATTTTATGTTGTTAATAAATCCTTTATAGTCACTGTCTGAATACGAGTAGAGAGAAGTCTCCATATTTTGGATACCAAATTCCTAGGATTGGTTTCCCTTTGAGATATCTGAAGATTCTCTTCACTGCATTCAGATTAGACTCCTTTGGATCTGATTAGTACCTGGCCCAAACACCACAGAGCAAACATAATGTCAAGTCTAATGGCAGTTAAATATATAAAAGAACCTATCATTGATCTATACAATCTTTAATCAATAGAGTTTCTGTAGAATCAGGTACAATCTTATCAATTGTTAAAGCATGAGTTTTGCATGAAGATGTGTGAGCAAGGTTGTACTTCTTTAATAATTGATTAATATACTTCCCTTGATTAATGAAAATCCACCTGCTTTCTAATGTACTTGTAGACTAAGGAAAAAAAGTTAATTTTCCCATAAGTTTATTTAAAACTCAGATTTCATAAACTCTTCAAAGTTGACAAACAATCTCTTATTGGTTTATCCAAAAATAATGCCATCTACATAAATTTGAACCGCTAAGAGATCTTGTTGTTTGAGAAAAAGAGTCTGATCAATAGTTCCCCTTTTATATCCATGCTTGAGCAAGAAAGATGATAATGTTCATACCACTTTCTTGGTGCTTGATGAAGACCATACAAAGCTTTGTCAAGCTTGTATACCCTATGTGGATAATCAGGATGTTCAAAACCTGGAGGTTGAGTTACATAGACCTCTTCATCAATTTTCCCATATAAGAAAGCACACTTCACATTCATTTGATAGACTGTGAACTTTTTATATGAAGCATAGGCTAGGAATACTCTTATGGCTTTAATCCTTGCAACTAATGCAAAAACTTCATCGTAATATATTTCTTCTTCTTGAGTATATCCTTGAGCAGTCAGCCTAGCTTTGTTTGTCACTATTATAGATCTTTCATTTAGTTTATTTTTTAATAACCACATTGTGCCAATTGGATGTTGACCTTCAGGTAGATCAACTAGAGACCCGACTTTCTGCTTTTTGAATTGTAGAAGCTCTTTTTGCATAGCTTCAATCTAGCTATTATCTTTTAATGCAGTTGTGATATTAGGAGGAACCATTTGTGAAGGAAAACAAGTGAAAAGACAAATGTTTACAGCTCCCTATTGGCTTCTAGTAGTTCTTTCATTAAGATCACCAATAATGTTGTTGATTGGATAAGTTTTGGAATTCTTGTTGTTGGAATATGCTCAACTTGAATAGATTAAATTAGTCATGTTCATTGATGAAGATGAGTTTAGTTGAGATAAAGAATTTATGAAATAATCAAATTGTTCTTGTTGATCATTTGAGGTTTAATGATATCCCTCCTCATTTTGAACATGAGTTGGAGTATGAATATCTTTCGCACGCACATCTACTGATGTGTTTGTGAACTTCCGCAAGAGTTACATGAACATCTACGAATGGAGTTTGTTGACCTGCTGATATTGGGTGGAATAGTTTGTTGATTTGGATTAATCACATGCTAATTATATATCTATGTGGATGGACCATCTGCTGATGCAATATCTATATCTCTAAATGTAGAACACTTATCTACAGATGCAGAGTTAGTAGTTGTTGATGTAGTGTTTTCATTTGAGGATGTAGATCTATTGACTAGTCTTGGGCTGCATTGTTTGCATTATGTGTAGTTCCTTGTTCAATGACACTCAAATTTGGAGGTCTTGGAAGATGAGCACATAATCATACTTCATTCATGTTTGGAGGAACAAATGGATAACATGCATCTTCAGAACCTGTAGTATTCAAATAACTAGAGTTAAATGATTCTGTGACTGCATCTATATCAAACAACCATGAAGATCCCTTAACAAATTTTGGAAGTAAGGACTCATCAATGTCACATTAGGAGTTTCTTCCGCAATGTTTTGTTGTGGAATGTTAATCATATATGATTTAGATGTTGACGAATATCCAACAACAAAAGCCATCATAAGCTTTTTTTGAAAACTTTCCCAATTGTTGTGTTTGTGTTTAAAACAGATACATGACACCCAAAAGCTCTAAGATACCTATGTAAGGCTTTCTTTTAAACAAAATCTCATATGGTGATTTATTATGTTCTATGAAAATTAACGTTATGTTTTGAACATTACATGTTGTTGTTCATAGTTTCAGCCCAAAACGTAATTGAAATTGTGAATCACGCTAGCATTGTTCTTGTTGCTTCAATGAGAGTTATGTTTCTTTTCTCTCAGCAACTCCACTTTGCTATGGAGTTCTTGGTGTAGTAAATTGCCTTGGAATGTCTTTAATCCTGCAAAAAGAATCTAACATAATATTAACAAATTCAGTCCCATTGTCACTC
Organism: Flaveria trinervia; assembly: GCA_025506515.1. Lineage (NCBI taxonomy): Eukaryota > Viridiplantae > Streptophyta > Magnoliopsida > Asterales > Asteraceae > Flaveria > Flaveria trinervia. Next base: position 52,621,143 of record CM046449.1, on the reverse strand, counting down.
CTGAAAATTAACTATACGATCAAGTTTGATTTTCAATCTTAGTGACAAATTCCTTTAATATATCTAAAATATCACTCTTTTGTTTAAGGAAAAGACCCATTGTGAATCTTGACAGGATCAGTGATCACAAGTTTGATGTAACAGAATATAACGCAGCGGAATACAAACACGAATTAGACAAATTGTAGCAAGCTAACGATATATGTGAGCATTAAGATCGCATACAGTTATTGGGAGAGAATATGTATTTCTGATTTCTGGGAATGTTTATAGATGAGAATATTTCTAATCGAATCAATCATTCATTCCATTCAATTCATCATCTCATTCACATGATTACAATAGGTTGTCACTCCTTATATAGAGTGCAACAGTCACTGCTGTTATCACGGAAAGTGACAACTGGCAGATCCAATACAGAAATAACTAAATCTTAACAAACTACTGAAATGTTCACAACTACTGAGAAAATATCAGCAAGTTAAGTACAAAATATAAAACTACTGAAACTACAACGACTGAAGAACAAGCTCTTCAGTCGTTTTACAAAACTACTGAAACATAGAACATAAAACTACTGATATCACAACTACTGAAGAAGTACTCTTCAGCAGTTGTGACAAACTACTGAGGCTTCAGTACTTGATCTTCAGACTTTGACCTTCAGGCGTTTCATCAGCTGATGACTTCAGTAGATATCATCACAGCTGATGTCTTCAGTCTTTGTCTTCAGACTTTGTACATCATCAGTTGTTGATCTTCAGCACTTGTGAACTCTTCAGCTGTTGTACTTCAGTACTTTGGTCTTTCAGCTTCAGCACTTGTGTTCTTCAGCTGTTGTACTTCAGCACTTTGGTTCTTCAGCGTGTTAAGGTCTTCAGCACTTGATCTTCAGCTGTTGAAGTCTTCAGCACTTGTCAAACTACTGATGAGGCTTTCAGCAGTTGTTGTGATACCGTGGGGACTTAGAGGTTTTCTGATCTTGGCTCATTGGTTCTTTTGGTCCAACAAACTCCCCCTGAACCAATGCAGCCAAAACCTCTAACTTATTTATACTCCCACTTATTGATGGCAAAAGGTTGGTCTTTTTCTTCTTGATCAGTAGAGAAGATGACCCATGTACGCTCCGGCCTGGGAAGAAATCTCAAATATTTGTTTGGCAGAGTATGAATGGGAACTCTGTTTTGGGGAACTGGACACAGAGTTGTTATCCCATTCATGAGATTTACTTCCCCATAATGAGTCTGTATGACTCACGAACATAGGCCTCAAGGAGAACAATTTGTTCCTCTTGAGAGAGTTCTTCAGCTCCTCCTTCGAAGAAGAACTCTGGACCATAGTACTCTGATAAGTACTTCATGGTCCTGCCATTTTTCAGCTCCACCGTAGTTACCTCCCTGTATACAAATTCATCAGGATGGTTGCCTTCAAGGAGTAACTGGAGCTCATTCTTTTGGATGTCTTCAAGCTTTTTGTATAACAACCCCTTCTTAATCATCTTTTTTCTAGTAAGGCTTGAGGTGTCTTCTTTGCTTGGTGAGCTTTCTTGAATTCATCAATGATTTCCCAAGGTGAGACTACAACGGCCAACATGATGGTAGATTCTATTGTTTTTCGTACTGGCCGTTGTATTCTGTGGGATAGTTCTTTTATGGATTCTAGAACTCACCTGGGGTCTGGCCATACCTCACTCTCTCCTTCTGATACTGAAAGGTGTGCCTGAGAGTGTACAGCCTTTGAGCATGCCCTTTCATGGCTTGAATAGATGATGACTGAGGAAATTCCTTGTCAACCATCTTCAACAGTTGCTCATCGTGCTGTTTCTGCTGTTCTTCTTCTTCTATCTTGACTCTGACCATTTCCCTTTGAGAGTCAGGTGTGATCATGGATTGACTCTGGGGTTTTGGTAGCTTCAGAACAGCAGAGAGTGGCAGACTATCATCTTCATCCTCTTCTTCTGCTTCTTCTTCCATCCTCAGCACCCTCTCCTCCTACGGGGACATCATACTGGATGATGGTTGGGTTGGTGAAGGGATTGTTTTGAAGAGAGAGGATGTTTGGATTTTGGCTTAGAGGTTGGTTGGGAGATTTGAGGGATAGGATCTGTTTGAGTGGGTGGAGAGGGAAGGTTGATCTAGCATCCTTGTAGTTAATTTTGCTTTTGTAAGTTTAGCCATCTCTAACTTTTGCCAGCCCCAGCCTCATCAAGGGCTTCCACAATGATCCCTTTGTTGAATTGCTCAGACAGACAGATTCTGGTGGCTATAGCCAGAATGCTGTCCCTGGACCATGCGCGGATCTCCATTAATGATCTTCCCAAGTATTTTGCAATAAAGCGGATCATTATTTCCAACCTCTCTTTCTCAAGAGCATCATACCCTGCCCATCGGGTTTGTATCTCTTGTACCTCTAACCTTCTGATCTCACTATCCAGTGTGGCTGTGGCCTGTGTCAAAACCCGCCTGAAGTTGTTCAATTATTTTATCCATGGAGCGGCTGTGTGTGGTGTCAGCTTCTTGACCAGCTCCTCCAAGGATTTTTCTTCAGCAGTATGATCATCAGCACTTCTCTTTCGCTTGTACGTGAGCAGAGGTTGCTTTTCTTTTTCTCCTCTCCTCAGATCTCTTCCTCTTTCTTCTTTCACTGCAGTACTCTCCCCCTTTTTGGTTGCATTGGAGGAAGGGGTTGGTACCGCAGAAAGAGTCTTGTGGACAGCAGCAGCATCAACCAGGGGCTGTAATGTTGAGGAAAGCCTCTCATCAAGGGCTTTGATCACTATATCAGTGATTATGGGTGGGTGATGAGAGGGAGGGAATTTTTGAGTGCAGCACCTATTTGCTCAGGAGGGTTCTGTTCCTGAGAAGTAGGGCCTGAAGCAGAGGCAGGTGGTTGATTTTGGGGTGGCTCTGTGTTTGGGAAACCTTCAAGGGAAGGTGCCATCTGTGGGTGTATGATGGTGGCAGATGGACTTGCATCCTGAGACATCTTGGCCAGCAGCTCTTTGAGTCTGCTAACCTCATCCTCTAGAATGGTGTTTTGAGCAACTACATCATAGAAGAAGCTCAGGTCATCATCAGTTGATACTGAATCACCTGACCTCCTGCTTAGAGCAGGATTTACATGCACTGGGTGTAGACCAGTTGGTGCATGTGTGCCCTTGTGCTTGGTACTGGGGACTTCCAGCCTCAGGACAATGTCCATCATCAGCTGTTGCCTCTAGGGAGGTCTTAGCAATGTTACCAGCCTCACTCTGGTCATGTGCTGAGTCAGAGGAGGTGGCAGCCTCACTAGATATTCTAAGCTCCTTCTCTACACCAGAGAGATAGAATTGGGAAACCCCTGTGCTGTGGGTTCTCAGGTGCACTGTGTTCCTCCCCCTCAATTGTAGAGGTATTCCCAGTAGTAAGTGGTTTCTGGGGAGGGGGTGAGGAGTGCAATTGAGTCAGCACTTGAGCAACTATTAAAGTTGGGCTGTGAGGGGCGGTTGTTTGGGGTAAGGGGGTAGAAGCAGTGTGCACCTGGGGGTGGATGGTGCTCTTCAATGGCAATCTCCTCAAGTGAGGAAGATCCCAGATAAGTAGTGCCCCTTGGGTTGCTGCAGGCTCCTGTTGAGAGGAAGCCTGAGCGGCTGTAGCTGGAGGAGTCATGGTATCCACTAGGGGGTTTGGACTAGTGGATATATCCTGCGTTTGTTGTGCAGGAGCATCCTCAGGGGACTCAATTCCCTGAGTAGCCATTTTGGGTTTCTTTTTGGTGGGTTTGGTGGGGACATTGGATTTGGAGGTGGTGGCTGTGGGTTCCAGCTGCGTGGGTTTTCGCAGCTTGGCAGCCAGTTTGAGTGTCCGGTCAGAGTTGTGCCGGGAGTATACTTCTGGCAGAACAGCCGTAGCAGGGACTCCCAAGCCAACAAGTCCCTCAGCATTAAGCTGGTCTATTATAATGGCCATTATGAACCGTGGATAGAGTATCCAACGGTTGGCAGTTAGTTTTTGAGCCATATCTTTGAGCTCTGAAAATATTAATTCTGAAAAGTTCAGTGGTTGTTGCTCAAGGATAGAATACAATACCTGCTGCCATTTGGTGGACATTTGATCCCAAGACGATGTCTTAGGGGCCAAACATACATTGACCATGTGAAAGATCAGGCGCTCAGCGTCATTAAAGTGTTTCTTCATGATGGTGGTGGCACTGAGATCACCTTGATATCCATGCTGAGCAAATGATAGATCTATGGTGCCCTTCGGATATCCAGCAGGAGAGGTAGCATCACTCAGTTGAAGAATTTTACGGATTGTTGCAGGAGTAATCACTACTTCTTTGTGTTGTTGACGACTGACCGGAGGGATCGTGTGTTGCTCTCCTCAGTTAGTACATAACGTTCATCCAAAATTGGTTCAAGGATTCGGCATGTAAAACGGGGTTCAGAAGGAATGCCTTGTTGTATGGGACTGAACCATAAGATCGATAGCAGTATCGAACTTAGTCCAGATCGGCGATTTTGTGAGGTAGGCAACACAGTTGTGTCGCGGTTTAATTTGCATAGACGCCATGGAAATGTTTGGGAGAGGAACGTTAGGTTTGAAGAAGATAAGCATGGAGAGCTCAGGTTAAGGGTATTTATAGGGTACGGGTGAGGAAACGACTGAAGGATGTGGTGTTAGTCATCAGTAGTTTTAAACGACCGTTGACATGGTATTATCCTTTCAGACGTTGAAACAGCTGAAGTCGTGGTGTTAGGCTTCAGTAGTTTAGAAAACTACTGAAGACCGTGGTTTTGACTTCAGATGATTGAAACAACTGAGGACATGGTGTTTGTCATCAGTAGTTATGAAACTACTGAAGACAGTGGTTTGGTCATCAGCTGTTGTAAACAACTGAAGACTTGGTATAGGTCATCAGTAGTTATAAAACTGCTGAAGACGTGGTTTTGCTTCAGTTGTTTAAAATGAAACAGCAGTGGTACAAACGACTGAGGAGAAAGTTCTCTTCAGCTGTTTTCGTCAATTCTTAGCTTTTCAGCTGTTTCAAACTGTCCTCAACACATTCATCAGTCTTTATGGCTGATTTCAGTTGTTTCATAGGACATCAGTACTTATCTGTTTTACTGATTGCAGTAGTTATGACTGCATCAGTAGTTGTAACTACTTCAGTAGTTTAGAAGCAGATGAAGTACTTCAGTACTTGTGAGAACTTTTAGCCTTCAGTAGTTATAAAAACTACTGAGGTTAAAGAGCTCATAGTACTTATATGTGACAGGCACTCATGATCATCAATATGAATTACTGAGATCATCAGTAGTTGTCACCTATTCTAGCTGCAGCATACCAAGCCTTAACACCAGGTTTTGGAAAGTTGAACTATCCAAAGGCTTAGTAAAAATGTCTGCAAGCTCATCAGCACTAGGCACAAACTTAGGATCAATCAGACCTTTTTCAAAACAATCCCTTATAAAATGATGTCTGATCTCTATATGTTTGGTCCTAGAGTGCTGGACTGGATTTTTGACAATGCAAAGAGCTGAAGCACTATCCATTAACAATGGAGTCTTAGTCTCTGTAATGCCATAATCCAAAAGTTGGTTTTGAAGCCAGAGTACCTGAGATGTACAGCTTGCAGCAGCAATGTACTCTGCTTCCGCAGTGGATGTAGCAACTGAGGTCTGTTTCTTGCTCTGCCAAGAAATCAAGCAGTTGCCTAGGAATTGACATCCACCAGAAGTTGATTTCCTGGTCAACTTACACCCTGCATAGTCACTGTCAGAAAAAGCAACTAATTTACCAGAATGTCTGGTAGAATACCATAAACCTAGAGATGGAGTGCCTTGCAGATATCTAAAGATCCTCTTGACTGCAATCAGATGAGACTCTTTAGGTGCAGCCTGAAATCTAGCACAAACACATGTAGCAAACATAATATCTGGTCTAGAAGCTGTTAAATACATCAAGGACCCAATCATACATCTGTAAAGTGTTTCATCAACCACTTTACCTTTCTGATCTGAGTCCAGTTGTGTGGTGCTGCTCATGGGAGTAGAACAGGGCTTACAGTTTTGTAAATCAAACTTTTGCAAAAGATCTTTTGTATATTGGATTGATGAATAAAAATTCCATCAGCCTTTTGTTTGATTTGCAACCCCAGAAAGAACTGTAATTCTCCCATGGCACTCATTTCAAACTTCTGTTGCATCAACTTTGTAAAGGCATCACACAACTTTGGATCAGAGGATGCAAAAATGATATCATCTACATAAATTTGAACAAGTAGATTATGCTGCCCAGCTTTCTTAATAAATAAAGTCTTGTCTATGGAGCCTCTAGTGAAATTGTTTTCCAGAAGAAAGTTTGATAATGTCTCATACCAGGCTCTGGGAGCTTGTTTTAACCCTAAAGAGCTTTATCAAGCTTATACACCCAATTAGGATGTTATTGTCCTCAAAGCCTGGAGGTTGACATACATAACCTCTTCTTTAACTTTTCCATACAAAATGCACTTTTGACATCCATTTGAAAGACTTTAAGTTTTTGATAAGCAGCATAAGCTAAAAACAATCGAATTGCTTCCAGTCTGGCTACAGGGGCAAAGGTTTCATCATAATCAATACCTTCTTCTTGTGCAAACCCCTGAACAACCAGTCTGGCCTTGTTCTTAACAATAAGCCCATTTTCATCAGTTTTGTTCCTAAACACCCATTTAGTGCCTATTGCACACTTACCTGGAGGTAGAGGAACCAGTTCCCACACTTGCTGTTTCTTGAACTGAAGAAGCTCAAGCTGCATGGCATCAACCCATCCATTGTCCTTTAAAGCAATGTGATAATTCTTTGGCTCTTGCTGACTGATGAAGAGAGCATAGAAGCAGAAATTTGACAATTGACTTCTTGTTGATACTCCAGCAGTGATATCACCAATGATTTGAGACATGGGGTGATTCTTCAGATCTTGATACACAATGAGATCTGTGCAAGTGTTTGTAGTGTAGCCGGTTCAGCAGCAACAGATGGTGATGGTGAATCATTTCCTTGAAACCAATCAGTGGATGGTAATTCAAAGGAAGTTGAATTCGAAGAAATCTCATCAGCATTTGTTGTGGATGGTGCTACTGGCGCTACAGGAACATCAGGTCTAGTTGAATCAGGCAGCTGATCACTAAACCTGAAGAGGTGAGTACTGCAATCATCATCATCATCAGCAGTACCACCAGGTGGTGAACTGTTGACAGGAGCAACAGCAGGAGTTTGATAAGGAACATATTGCAGTATGTCCAAATCAAATAACTCCACAGGACTTTGTGGAATCTTGTCCTTTGGAGATTCATTAAACTTAACATGTAGAGTTTCTTCAACCATCTTTGTTCTGCAGTTGAAGACTCTGTATGCTTTGCAAGTAGATGAATAACCAACAAAGTATCCTGCATCCACCTTAGGATCAAATTTGTGGAGTTGATCCTTTGTGTTGAGAATAAAACAGGGACACCCAAATGCTTTGAAAAATGAAATCAGAGGAGCCAAATGATGGAGAACTTCATATGGAGTCTTCATCAACCTCTGATTTACTAAAACTCTATTTTGCACATAACAAGCTGTGTTGACAGCTTCGGCCCAAAAGGTCAATGGCAAACCTGAGTCAGCCAGCATGGACCTTGCAGCTTCAATGAGGGTCCTGTTCTTTCTCTCCACTACTCCATTTTGTTCGGAGTCCTTGGAATGCTGAACTGCCTTTTGATTCCCTTTGAGAGATAGAAGTCATCAAGTGTATGATTTCTGAACTCAGTTCCATTATCACTCCTAATACACTTGACTGGAAGGGAATACTGCTTCTCAATGTACAGCACAAAGTGGATAATCTTCTGAGCAGCCTCATCCTTTGAATGTAGAAAGAAAGTCCATACAAATCTGGAGTAATCATCCACAATTACCAGACAGTATTTCTTCTTTGCCATGCTCATTACTCTCACAGGACCAAATAGATCCATATGCAGTAATTGCAAGCAGGCAGTGGACTTGGACACTTCAATAGGAGGAAATGAGACCTTGTGCTGTTTTCCTTTTAAACAAGCAGTGCAGTTTCATCACAGTGGAACTCCTTTATTGGTAAGCCTCTGACTAAACTATTGTGGCTAAGCTGATTCATGTTTTTGAGATTAACATGACCAAGCCTCCTGTGCCATAGTTTAGATTCTTGAAAAGAGGCTTTGGAAAATAGGCAAGGATTGCCTTTGAGATCTATCTTCTTAGAGAGATCTAAGGCATACACTCTTCCTGTCCTGTTGGCTTTCAGGAGAGTGTGATCATCCAACACCTTGTCAATCAAGGGCAAAACTTTGGATGACAGAATCCTACAGTTTTGACTTGTGAAAAGGGCAACATGGCCTTTATCACACATTTGACTGACACTCAAGAGGTTGTACTTGAGATTTTCCACATGATTAACATCATCAAATTTGATTTCTCCATTGGAGACAAAGCCCTTACCGATGATGTAACCCCTAGCATCATTGCCAAAAGAGACAAATCCCTTCTTTCCTGAGAGAGTAGTCATGAAGAAGAGAGATGTTCCCAGTCATGTGCATAGATCCCCCACTGTCTACATACCAGATGCTATTTTGGCATGTTGAAGAACCCTGCAATAATAAACAATCAGTTAGTTTTAGAGACCCAAACCTTTTTGGTTTTGGGCCTGGTCTCATCAATAGATGGTAAACTAGCATGTTTATTTGTAACAACAGCCTGAGAGGAAGAAGATGGTGTAGAAGAGGAGTCCTTTGGCTTAGACCTCCTTTTCTGTGGTTTCAACATAGGAGAATCTAGTTGGTTAACTCTACCCAACAGATGTTGTACCATCATCACCAGCTGTGTCTGATTTTGTGATAAAGCTTTCAGCTCATCAGACACATTGCTAGTGGAGTTAGATAAGGTCCTATGTTGCACCTTCTTCTTTTGAGCACCCTCAGCTGTCACCTGTTTAACTCCTTTTTTTGGATTGCTTTAAGGACTTAAGGGTTACAGGATTTGATGTTGCTGATACAAATGTGGTCTCAAACTCAGTTTTCATTTTTACATTTTCTCATTAATTTCTTCTTTTTGTTTGAGTTTGGAACCTCTTTTGTACCAACAATCATCTGTAAGATGATTGAACAAACCACATACTTCACATGGTTTCTTCTTCATCTTAGGTTGATCATCAACTAAAGATGGTGAAGCAACAGAAGACTTGTTCTTCAATGCTTTGGAAGCATTGGTTGCTTTCTTGACAGCATCTTTAGTAGTCTTCAAACTCTTTCTACTGCCAGTTTTCTTCTCTTCAGTACTGACAGCAGTTGAAGTTTGAACTTCAGGAGTTGAATCCTGCTCTCCAGTCCTTTCAGGACCTTCAGGATTGACTCCTGAGTTGATCAACTTATTGATCATGTGAATGTCAGCATTTGGACCATCAACATCAGCTGATAGGTTCAAAGAGGACTTGATACTGACTGCTACTTCTGATTGTGCTGTATCAGAAGGTAGATCACATGACTTGATGGATTGGTTATCACTCTCACCATCAGATTCTACCTCTGCTCTTGGGGTAAAATCTGTAGGTGGAGCAGTGTGATTGTAACCAATTCCAAACTTCACATTTGAAGCAGATTGCTTACTAAGAAGCATTTCAAAACCTTTGCATGATTGTACCCATCTATCACACTCGACCTGGGTAACTGCAAGGGTTTCTTTGAGATCTTTGTACTTCTCTAAGAAGTACATCTTCTCTAGCCTTATCATCAATTATTTTGCAATTCAGTTTATAAACCTCATCATTTTTATCTTTGAGCACAAACTCAAACTCAGCTTTGTTTTTGGAAATTACTTGTTCTAGCTCAATGTTCTTATTAATTAAAGCTACATTTGCTTCTCTAATGGAAGCAAATGCTGCTATGCATTGTTCAGAACATAATTTGGCTTTTGCCTCAGAGGATACCTGTGATACCTGAGGTGTAGAGGCATTGGAAGATGAAGTATCAGCAGACTCCAAAGCCATAAGAGCTAGATTCCCAAAGGGACTGTCACCACCATGTGACCAGCACCTGAGAACAGTTGATCATGACCAGACAAGTCATCTGGTAAACTGCTCCAGTCAACAACTCCTGGGGTGAAGAAGCTGTGTTGTTGAGATGAAGGTTGTTGATGAGATAGGGAAGGCTGAGGTTCTGGTAATGCATGAGGTTGTGGTGTCATAGGAACTTGAACTTGACTTGACTGTGGCATGTAATAACAAGGGTACTGATATAAGGCATTTGACCCTGAGGAACAAAATATGCCGGAGATTGTTGTTGAGGATGATGACTAGATGTGACAGGATGTTGCCCTCTGTTTTGTTGACTGTTGCCAGGAAAAGTCACAAAGGGTGCAGTAGAGTTTGATCCAGTTGATCTACACTCTCTTGCAAAGTGTCCAAGCCGTTGGCATTTGTGACACCTCAACTTGCTCTTGTCAAAACCAACTTTGGTTTTGCCAGAGAGTCCTGGGAATTTTCTTCCAGTTTTTTGTAGAACTTCTGAGATCTGATATTTATCAAGGCCATTTGGCTCAAAATATCCATCTCTTCTAAGTCATCATCAGCAATCCCCTTGAGATCATCATAATGAAACATAAATTGTCATTATTACTCCAGTAAACTGACCATCAACACTTACAAATGCAGAATTAGAAGTGCTCGAAGAGAAATGATATGCTCATCATACTGGCATTCAGATGCAGCATATTCTGACTCATGACCCACCAAGGCAGTGTTGCCTTGCATAAAGTCTTCAGTGAGCTTTCCAGATGAAGACAGCTTTCTTTTCTGTTCTATCTCTCTCTCAAAAGTGAGCAATTTCCCATGGAGTTGGGTGAGAGATAGTTTGTCCAAACTTGCACTGGAGCGTAGGACAATAGTATATGTGTCCCATCTCTCAGGCAGTGATCTGAGAAATCTGTTATTCATCTGAATATTGGTGTATCAAGTTTGACCATTTTTAGTTCAGAGATCAAACAAGAAAACCGCTCATATTGTTGAGTCAGTGTCTCACCCTTTCTATGAGAGAATGTCTCATATTGTTGGGCAAGAATTTCTCTATTATTTGCCAAGACCTCATCTGTTCCTCCAAATTGTTCTTTCAAAGCAATCCAGAGGTCATGGGCAGTTTCATGATGCATTAGCCCAGAATAGATTTCATTGGGCAAAGCCATGGCCAGAATCCATGGGCTTTTGCATCAATCTCAAGCAACTTTTTATCCTCATCTGAGTATTGCTCCCTCCTCTTCGGAACCATTTGATTGGTTTCCGGGTTATTCACCATAGGCTTGTGTGGACCATGTACCACTGATGTCCAACACCCTGCGCTGTTAACAGACAGGTGATGGAGCATACGTCTTTGCCATATGTTGTACTCATTCCTAACCAGCATAGGAGGCTTGGTTGAGGAACCAGTATTGTGAGGATCATTGGAGGGAGTGGTCATTTTCAGTTCAAAGACAGTTTAGTTCAAGTTAAAAAAAATTTTAGACAAACCAAACAAACTCAATGAGAACCAAGAAAAGATCTCAGGATGAATGAGCAAAAATACAGAAAAATTCAATCTCTATAACCGTTTCTTGCAAAAACAAACGCTAATTCAATCAAACTTGAGTTCTTGAATAGCAGTTTCAATGATCAATTATTAGATCGATCAATGATTAACCTGCTCTGATACCATTTGACAGGATCAGTGATCACAAGTTTGATGTAACAGAATAACGCAGCGGAATAAAAACACGAATTAGACAAATTGTAGCAAGCTAACGATATATGTGAGCATTAAGATCGCATACGGTTATAGGGAGAGAATATGTATTTCTGATTTCTGGAATGTTTATAAATGAAGAATATTTTAATCGAATCAATCATTCATTCCATTCATTCATCATCTCATTCACATGATACAATAGGGTCACTCCTTATATAGAGTGCAACAGTCACTGCTGTTATCACGGAAAGTGACAACTGGCAGATCCAATACAGAAATAACTAAATCTTAACAAACTACTGAAATGTTCACAACTACTGAGAACATATCAGCAAGTTAAGTACAAAATATAAAACTACTGAAACTACAACGACTGAAGAACAAGCTCTTCAGTCGTTTTACAAAACTACTGAAACATAGAACATAAAACTACTGATATCACAACTACTGAAGAAGTACTCTTCAGCAGTTGTGACAACTACTGAGGCTTCAGTACTTGATCTTCAGACTTTGACCTTCAGGGTTTCATCAGCTGATGACTTCAGTAGATATCATCAGCTGATGTCTTCAGTCTTTGTCTTCAGACGACCTTGTACATCAGTTTGATCTTCAGCACTTGTGAACTCTTCAGCTGTTGTACTTCAGTACTTGGTCTTTCAGCTTCAGCACTTGTGTTCTTCAGCTGTTGTACTTTAGCACTTTGGTTCTTCAGCTGTTAAGGTCTTCAGCACTTGATCTTCAGCTGTTGAAGTCTTCAGCACTGTCAAACTACTGATGAGGCTTTCAGCATGTTGTTGTGATACCGTGGGACTTAGAGGTTTTCTGATCTGGCTCATTGGTTCTTTTGGTCCAAAAAATCTAGGAAATCATCCACTACCACAAGACAATATTGCCTTTTACCAATGCACTACATTGGTTGGACCAAAAGATCCATGTGAAGCAATGAGTAGTGTTGTGTGTGATTGATAATTTTGGATTTATGTGACACTCTATGTTGTTTTCTTTATAACATAAAAACAATGATTTGAACAATAAAATTAATCTTTGGAAGACCAAAGACTAAGTCATTTCACCAATTTATTCATATTCTTCATATGAGAATAAACAAGTCTTCTATGCCATAACTATTATTAAGACAACAAGCATGATTTATCGCTTGTGAATGCAGTATGTTCATATCCAAAACATTATTTTCTTATTCTTGATGCTTTAAGAAGGATCCAATCTTCTCGAACTGAAAAACCTAGCTTAAGAAGGTAACAGTTAGTATTATCAAATAGTGTGGTATAATATTCATCATAGATTTTTGACACACTTAGCAAATTATATTGTAGATTTTCACAGTAATTTATTTCTCAAATTTAAGCACACCATTAGTTACCATTCCTTCACCAACTATTTTACCTCCCTTCTTATCCCCACCAATGAGCACATAAGAGGAATTTTATGTTTTAAGAATAGAGAAGAGAACAATTTCCTGTCATATATATGGAACACCACTGTCAACATACCACTTGTTGTCTCTCCAAGATTGTTCCTGCACAAATAAAGAAATCAATTAGATTTTGAAACCCAAGCATTAATGATCTTGGTGCTCTAGTGGTGTCTGTAATTATAATTCCCTCATAAATGAGTCTTGAAGTTTCAGTATTAGTTTTAGATTCAATTGATTCATTATGTGTTGTTTGTGGTGGGAATGAAATCGTTACAGATGAGCTTATGGAGTTTTATTCTGATTTCTCAATCTCTTCCTCATTCATCTTTTCTTTCTTTGTGTGCTGCTTAGAATTTGATGACGAACTTTGATTGCTGAAATTTTCATCATCCTTTGATTTTGAATGTGAAACATGAGTTCCTTTTTCAAACTTATCAAAGAAAGTATCATCAGAATTTTCTTTCTAATATGTCAAATCCACCTTTTTATGAGGTGTTTTCAGTTGCTGATGTGGTTGTCTTTTCTTTAATTGTTTACCAACAGAAAGTGTTTTCTCTTTTGGTTTTGATAACTTTTGTTTATGTTGTTATTTCTTTGATTTTGAATTTTCTAGACCATCACCAGATTGAAAGTCTAATTCATCATTCTCAGACTATTGCTTCTTTGTGCTCTTTTTCTTGTTCTTTTTGTTAAAATAACATTCTTGTGTGGAATGGTTATTTTGTTACAAACTGCATAATGTTTGTTGAACTAACAGTTAGAAGTCATGTGATTGTTTATATTGGAAATAGAGCAATAGCTGCTAAAGTAACAATCTTTAGTGTTATTATTTTTCATGTCACACCATTTGAAATAGTTTTCTTTTAACTCATTCTCAGATTCAATCACTTTCTTCTTCTTTTTGATGCATTTGAGTCTACAATTCTTTTTCAAACTTTTCAGTAGATGACCCCATTCCCTTTCTTGACATGATGTCAAAATGTTCTTGTTTTTTAGCTGAAATCGGTTGCTTAGCATTCACAACTTTCTGTTTGTTTTTTTGTTAATTGTTGATTTTGGCTTCCGCAGATCTTCCACTGATGCAGTAATGTTCTTCTTTTGTAGAAGTTCTGTGGATGGTGGTTGCTTTCTCTTTTCTATGAAAGTTTTGACTTCTTTCGGAGCTATGCACTTTTCACTGACTTTAGTTGAAGGTTTTTGTTGATTGTGAAGTTCTTGAAGTCCTTCATTCAGCTGAGCTATCCTTTTGCATATGGTCTTCAACATGTTTCTTTTCTTAGGAGGATAAGGCAACTTGGATTCATGTAGAACTTTAGGAATGATTGGTCAAATGAAACATTCTTACTAGTATCCAGTTCATCTGCATAATAATCATCATGTTCATCAAAATCATCCAAGTCATCACATTATTTCAGAAGACTTAGTTTCACTCACCTCAGACTCATTATTATTTACCGGTTTGTTAGATTTTGATTCAATCTTGGTGCTTGGCACAAAATATTTTGACAAAGCGTTTGTCATTGTTTAAGGTAAAGGTGTATAGTTATCATTTAGAGTGGGTGCAACTGCATTGTAACCCAACCCATATATGTTCCTTAAATGAATATGAGAATTTAATAATTTTTCATACTGCTAAGATGAAAGTTGAAACTTCTAAAGTTTCACTTCAGTTGATACATGATCATCCATGGATTTTGTTAAAGAAGTGGTCAGATGCTTAACTTGGTCTTTTAAACTATAATTTTCATAAACAAGTTTATCTAAACCCTTTTGTAAAGAGATAATTTTGATTTGATATAGTTTATGCTCTATTACATGGAATTCATTTAAAATCATTGTTTCTTTTACTTTGTTAGCCAGTTGTTGAGCCTGGACTCTATATCTTTTAACTTCCTCAACACATAATGAAGAACAAATCTTTCTCTTACATTTCTAGCCATAGGTGGAACTTTGTTCTCCATGTTGGCCATTAGTGCGTGCTTGATATTCTTTCAGCACTGGATCCATCTTGTAAGATGATCAACCCAATTTGTTTTTAATTAGTAGCCCTGCTAATGCATTTGTGGCTGGTGGGGATGAGTTGGTTAGGTGAGGTTGTGTGAATCCTAGGATCGCAATCGGGAAGTATCAGTGTTAATCTAGAGTCAAATCAATGTTTGCGGAATCAACATTAACTTTGTTTAATTACATTTAATAAAATCAATATCAACAATAATGATTAATGATTAAGACGAAGAAAATAAGAAGAACGCAATTGATAATCAAACAAAATACTTAATTCAAATGTATTTCATTAAAACATATTGGTGAGTACAGATGAATAAACAATGAATGAAATAAAATTGGTTTGAATGTATTGATGTTGATGTGATAGCTGCTAGGGTTTGTGTTTGTGTGAATTGATGTTTGGTTGTTTGTGATCGAGTTTCTTCTTGTCATCATTGCCGTCTGCTTGATGTGAAACCTAGGATCCATATTTATAGGCACGTGTGTTTCTGTTAAAGAAACACCGGATCTCTTGGGATTCGCACAACTCTCATGTTGACTTGTTGACTTACACCTGTATAATTAAATACAAGTCTTTGGACTCCACAAGAATATGGTCTTTCGTAGATGTTTGTTCTTTCGAAGGAGTCTTGTTCTACCGAAGGTACTTTGGTCTTCTGAAGGTACTTTGGTATTCCGAAGGTACTTTGTTCTTCCATAGAAATCTTCACTTTTGACTTCAGAGTTGATTGTTCATCCGCAGAAGATCTTCGGATGATTGATTTTGTAAGAAACATATCTACGAAAGAAAAAAAAATGTTTATCCATAGATGTTTCTTACACTTAGTCAATTTTAGAAATTAACCAAGAATTATGTTTGTTCCTACAATTATACCTAGATCAATAAACATATGGGTTAACCTATATATAATCCATACATCATAATAATGAATTACAATTATTCATTACAAATATTGATTAAAGTTCTAAGCCTATACAAAATGAACTAGTCCTATAGTTCCTAGATCTAACAATACTCCCCCTTAGGCTAACATACTTCTAATCAGCTCTTCACATTGTCAACTCTTTCATTCTTGAAACCATCTTCTTGTTGAAATACGATACATCATCCTTTTGATCATCATATTTGTTCTTGATCTCCATTCTGCATATCTTCTTAAGTGTGTCAAAGCTCAATCCTAGAATGTCTTCTTCTGTTTTCAAAGTTTCCATAACACTTTGATTGTTGACTATTTCTATCTTATCTTATTATGACATTCTTAGCTTAGTTGCTTCCAGGATATCAGTTCCTTTTAACATCCCAGCCTCATATCTTCTTCTTTTATATGCTTTGATGTACTTTGTCAATGACTTGCATGATATATAAATACAGGCAGAGATCATTTTCAGCTTGATCATCTTTGAGTTTCTCAAAGAACTTGTCATGTAGGTATGAAATGTAGCTTGTATGCAGAAGCTTTATTTCAATTGGATCAAACAGCCTTATGCTTTTAGCTTTCTTCTTTTCTTCACTTCTCATAAGCACCCGTTCTTTAGTCTTTTCCACATATCCCCACTCAGTTATGGGGAGAGTGTATTGATTCCCTTCAATGACTTTAATAGTTGCTGATTTTCTATTAGAGTAACCAATCCTCTTTATGAATTCATCATCAACAAGAGTAGAGGAGTTAGTGTTTGATCTTGTTTTCCTTTGAAGTCTTCTCTTGTGCTCTACATCTTCCCTTTTTGCTTCCTTGAAAACATCATCCTTGAACTTAGTTTTCAGTATTCCTACCAACACAGCGAAATCTCTTCCTCTAGGACTTATTGAGTAGTTGGAGATGATCAGCCTTTGTAGGTCTTTAATGTTAGCATCAATCAACTCCAAGATTGATTCAAGTAAGTGGTAGTATTCAATTCTACCAGATACTCTTTTGATAACAGCACAATCGCACTGTTAGTCATATTTCCAGGCAATAATCATGTTTTCTTCAGTAGTAGAGGGGGTTGTGAGATTATCAAACAACTAGATTAGAGAAGATTTTTCATCAGTGATCTCACTCATAGTTCTACCCAGAGGCCACGCTTTTCCAGGGATAACTGCCCTAGGCTCTCTTATTAGCTTATCTTTCCCTTTCTACTGAACTTTAGATACAATGGATATAGGATGTGCAGGGAGTTTGCTTTGTTGCTCAGCAGCAGAATTTGGAGCTTCTGTCCTAAATCTCACTCCAGTATCAAGTTCAACAGCCATCACATGATCCATCATCCTTCTCAACTCATCAACTATTCTTCCCTTAAGTTCATAGCTTTTGTAGTTATGACCCGGTAACCAGCAAATCATATTGTATTTGGAAAGCTTTGCTGTATCACGGTAACCTAACTTCTTCTTGATTTTCTGAATTGATTGAAAGGTTATGAATGTTTCATAGTTGCAGTTTAGAATCATGAAACTAACTAGCTCGAATTCCTTTAGACTATTCTTCATCTCATTCATGTTCAGCCTTTCCACCAAGTCATATGGGAATTCATGATTGATTAAGGTCATAAACATTAAGGATTCTAGCCTTTCTTCAAGTATGTCTTTAATGGTGAGCAGGTCATCAGCCTTCTTTTCTTTCTGTGTTTGGGCAGGTTCATTCTTTTTCAACTCATTCCATTCAGCATCAATCTCAGTTTCATCATGAGTAACAGGCTTTGATGTTGAAACATCCACTAAAGGAGTGTGCTCTGAAGATGTATGCCTTGACCTTTTGGTGAATCTTCAACATTGATTATCTTTTTCTTTGTAGAACCCAAGTACTTCCTCTTCCTGGAGTACAGAATAACTTGCTTAGAAGTCTGTGCAGGTTCTTTTGGTTGTTTTGATGTAGTGGCAGCCTTTGATTCCAGGGTACTTATTTTCATCTTCATCCCATCAATCTCTTCATCCTTTCTTGCAGCTGAGCATGTTGTTTTTGTAAAGTCTTGTTAGCTTGGTTGCTCTCCAACACAAGCTTTTCTATTTCAGCCTTCTGAGGTGCACTTGACTTTTTTTGTTCTTCAACAAGCTCAAGCAGAGCATCAGTGACTTCATTGTTTTCTTGTATATTTTTTCTTAATGTTTTTAGATTAGATTCCTGCTTCATAAGCTGATCATCTTTTTCTTCCGTCATCCTCTTCAGCTCCTGAATTCTTTGTTTTCTATTGTTGGGCTTGACAACAAGCTTGTTGTATTTAGCCACCAAATAGCTTTTGCTTATAGGGATGTCATCTTCATTTAACTCATCTTCATGATAGGCAATTACATCCACATAGTTTTCTCCTTCTGCTCTTTCTTGTTGATCCGCAATCTCATCATTATGATCTTTAGTATGAGCCACACTTGGTGAGCTAGAGCATGCCTCTTCAGCTTGAATAGGTTATCTTGATGAGGTTATTGTCCAAGATTTATGTTGGGCACTAAAGGTTCAGTTTGATTAGAGGTAACTGGATTTTGAGAGTTGGAGTTTGAGAATGGGATGGTGCTAGCTTCAGAAATCAACTCAGTGTCACTAGTGTGAACTGAGTTTAGAGACTGAGTGATAGTGATATGTTTAGTATGCCCTCTCAAATGATTGATGAAGAAGTGGAGAGATTGGCTGAATGTTTTGACTGGCAGGAGAGCAAGGTTAAGGTGATTGATGATATTGGTTGGGTGATATGGGCAGGGTGTTTTGACTGGCTGGAGATTGATGTTGAGGTGATTGATGGGGTGAATGGGAGGCTTCCATAGAGTTACCAGTTGAACTTCCTTGTTGGTCTTCCTACACCAGTTCTTGTGGAATGTTGCCTTTGGCATCCACCACATGAGCAAACATAGGCATGTCTCCTCCTTCATACTTCCCACTGATCTTGTTCAAAACTGATCTACCCAAATGTGCTTGCACAAACACATCTCCATCTCTTGCTATTCTAGGTATTTCACCATCGATGATTAGTTGCAGAAACATTGGGAACATGAACATTTTGTCATCCTTTTGTACTTCGATGTGGTCACATAGGCAATTGAAGATGTACTTGGAGTAGTTATATGTTCTTCCCTCAAAGATACCAATGATCCCAGAAGAAATGTGCCTTGAAAATTTGTCAAGCCCAGATTCCTGTTAGAGATGCACCTTAGGTAAGTGTGACATAGAAATTTGTATGGCTTGCATAGTCTTCCTTTCTTGATCTCCCCCTTTTCAAAGTCACCATCATATCCACTAGGCAAAATACTTTCTTTATGTATTCATTTTCGAACACATCAGTGTGACCAGCTTCTAGTTCTCCTAACTCTACAACATTCCTTATGGTCTGTTCATCTATTATCAGTCTTTGATTCTTCACTTCCACCATGATAACTTCACCATATTCTTCTATTCGAGCGGAGTTCGAACAATCAATAACGTGTGATTGATGTATCACCGGTTCCGCTGATAAGGCATAAAACAGCCAAGATCTTCTCAGATAATGGATGACTTCTCGACATCCTTCTGAAATAGGATCATCAGGGTTATGGAATGCACACACATTGTGCTCTCTTGCAAATCGATTAGTCATCTATTCATATGAATAAAGAAGTTTTTGTTAGAATCAACATTATAGACATGAGAATGCGAACATTTACAAGGATAACCAAGAATCAAACAGTTCATTATTGATCATTACAACATGTTTTACCTTTAGCACAGTGATCTGAGATGAGGATTATGTATTTGTTTGATGTTTTTATTCGGTGATTTTGAATATTTGAGAAAGGGGCAAAATTTTGTTGAGTGCGTTTTTCTAGGTCTGAAAAAGTGTTCTGAAGAAGTGTTCTCAAAAAGTGAAAAATGAATATTGAAGTCAAAGGACATCATTTATACTCTCTCAGACACACTAAATTTATTTATTTAATAATGTGGGACCCTCTATGTAACACCCGGTTAAATTCTTTTAAGCCAAAGAAAGAGGAAAAACAAAGAACAAAAATAAAGTCCAAGTTGAGGGACCAATCTTCCCAAAAAGAAGAAAAGTTTGGAAGACTGGGTAAAAGGGGATGGCAACCCATTTCCCCCTCCCATTCTTATCTTCCATTTGTTTCAAGGGAGAGAGAAGGGGAAAAGAGCTAGAGCTTAGGGTTTTTGAAGAACCAAGGTGCAAGAGTCGAAGTCAAGTGGGTTTGTGGGAAGCTACACCCAAAAAGGATGTCAAGGTGAGTTCTATGACCCCTCTTTTACATGTTTTTAACTAATTTTGAGGCAGGAACACATAGCAAAATTGTTTTGAAGTGTTGGGTGTTGAACCCGAATGTATGTGGTGTATGTGTGTGATTCGGGAGGGGTTTGATTTCGGGCTTGTTTGTGCTTGAATTGAGTTGTGGTAAGTGTTTTTAAGGTTTAGGATGGTTGATTTGAGCTTAGAACAGGTTTGTGAGGGTTTTGTGGCCGAAAATCACAGATTAGGTTCGGGGAGAGACTGCATTCTGCATCAGCTAGGGCTCATGCAACTGGAGCCATGAGACCGAATGGCATGCGACTGGAAACCATATGGTCGAAAGGCATGCAACTGAGGTCCATGCGCATGAATGCCATGCGACTGAGGTTCATACGCATGGAAGTCATGTGACTGAAGGCCATGCGTCTGGATGTATATGACTAAGGTCCATGCGCATGAATGCCATGCGACTGAGGTTCATACGCATGGAAGTCATGCGACTGAAGGCAATAGTTACATCAAGATTGGAGACATTCAATTCATTATGGTCAGAGGCACTTTCATCTTGTATTGTTGTTGAATTATGAAGATTGTCAACTTCTGTTTCAGTAACTGCTATATCTTTAGCAGCATTGAGATTGCTTGCATCATTTGATGTACCTTGTGTTTCTACTAGATGAGAAGTTGTTTTTCATTTCTGATCTCATTTGATAAGTCATCTGAGTGAGATGGTACCAGGCTGGGACCTTCTTCAGAAGAAACACTAAGGTTTGTGATAGTTGTCTGATGGGATCAGCTTAAAGAGGAACATCTCTATTCATATGTTCATCAGATGTAGGTGGAATCAACGGATAATTATCTCTTCTTTCTATAGTTGATGAAGTATCACCTAAATGTATATTTCCTACATAAGACAAGTGAATTGGTCAAATGATTTTGTAAATGTGTCAGTATCAAACAACCAGTCAGGACCATTTGTAGATTTGGGAAATGAATGTTCTTGAATTGAACATTTGTAGATTCATCAATAATGTTCATTCTAGGATTGAACACTCTATAAGCCTTTGAGACAGAAGAATAACCTACAAAGAATCCTTCATCAGACATGGATGAAAATTTTCCCAAATGATCACGAGTGTTTAATATTGAGACTGGAAAACCAAATGATTTAAGGAATCCAATAAATGGTTTCCTATGAAAGATCATTTCATAAGGTGTCATGTTACTTTCTTTAACAATCAGAGTTCGATTTTGCACAAAGCACGATGTGTTAACTGCTTCTGCCCAGAAGGTGATTGGCAGTTTAGCATCGGATAGCATCGTTCTTGCTGGTTCAATCAGTGTTCTATTTCGCCTTTTAGCTACCCCATTTTGTTGAGGAGTTCTAGCTACACTAAATTGATGAGCAATGCCTTTGGTTACACAAAAGGAACTCATATTTTCATTTTTGAACTCTGTACCATAATCACTTCTTATTATTTTGACCTTAAGATCAAGTTGATTTTCAATTTTAGTGATAAATTCTTGAATGATTTAGGATGCTTCGTTTTTATGAAGTAGGAAGAACACCCATGTGAATCGAGAAAAGTCATCAATGATCATTAAACAATACTATTTCTTTCCCATACTCATTACATGAGTTGGTCCAAAAAGATCCATGTGAAGTAACTTCAATGGAGTACTGTTAGTGTTCACCAGCTTGGTTTTGTGAGATGATTTGTGTTGTTTTCCTTTGAGGCACGCTGAACATTGATAAAAAATTTGAATTCTTTTTTAGGAAGACCAATGACATGGTTTCCTTTGACTAATTTGTTCATATTTTTAAAGTTAGTGTGCCCCAAACGTCTATGCCAAAGCTGTGACTCATCAAATGATGCTTTAGACAAAAGGCATGTTTCTTCCTTAGGTGATGCAGAACACAGGTTTAAGACATATGTATTATTCTTCCTCGGAGTCTTTAAGACAACCCATTCTTCAGGGATCTGAAATCCAGGTCTCAGAATGTAGCAGTGAGTGTTTGTAAAGTGAGTGGAATATTTTTTGTCGTAGATCTGACACACGCTTAGCAGATTGAAATTTAGTTGTTAATAGTAATTCACTCTGTCAAAGCTCAGCATCCCGTTTATCGTAGATCCTTCTCCTATAATTCTACCACCTTCTGAATCTCCATCGAATGCCACAGTAGTTCCTTGTATGTACTTGAAATCATGAAGGAGGGAACGATCTCCAGTCATGTGTCGGGAGCATCCACTGTCTACGTACCATAGGCTATTAGACCTGTGTGGATGAACCTACAAGCAAAAAGAACAAATTAGAATAAGGAACCCAAGCCTTGATGGTCTTGTGTTTCCCGTTCCTATTCATGATAGTCACCTCCTTTTATTTCCCTCTGAATTATGATTTGGATGGAGGTGTTCTGGGAGACTTTTGATGATGAATTGGTCGATTCATTTCATTAACATCTACTGAGGATTCAGATGAATAATGAAATCGTTTGTCTCTATTTCTTTTTAAAAATTTAGCCCGATTTCATTATCAAAGGTTGGTTTTTTGCTTAGGAAAGTCAAGTTTGTGTTTCATTGTGAGATGATTTCTTTGACCCTTCCTTAAATCCTTCAAGTTATTTCTATCATTTGTTGATCTAGGTGTCCTAGATTGATTATTATAAATATGAGGTCTGAAAAATTGTTTACAGTAGATGTTTTTGAGATGGGCTTGTGTTGGGGAATTATCAATCCCTTCTGATTAAAGTAACAATCAGATGTATTGTGATTGTTCATGTCATAGATTGAACAATACTTGTTGAAATAGCAATTTCTGGTGGAGTGATTATTCATATCATAGATAGAACAATATTAATTGAAGAAGCATTTAGCTATCTTGTGATTGAACATGTCACAAATATCACAATACATTTGTTTGTTTCTTAAATCAGATTTTTCCTTGTGTGACTCAACTGATACTTTCTTTTGATGAGTCACTTTCTTTTCTTTAGGTGATGAATCAGTATCAGCCCTTTTAGTAGTTTGCTTCACAACATTACTTTTGATCAGTTGTCTGGGTTGTTTCTGTTTCTTTAACCTATTTCTCACTTCTTTCTCAAACTGCTCAACATGTTCCTTGTTACAGATATCAAACCCAACTCCCTGCCTTAACCATGATGACTGAGGGTCTGATGAAGTTTTATGTGTTGAACTCAGTTTTACAGTTTGTTTTTTTTCAGTGAAACCTTTTCTGATTTGCTTGAATTTTGTGGAGATATAATCTCATTATCAGAACTACTCTTAGTAATGGGTTTCACTGTCTTGACATATTTCTTTTTGCCTAGTAAAACAGATGGTAAATTTTTATAAAAAGGTACAATTGCTTTTACAGGGCTTGATGGTTTCATGACACTCACTGTCTTGTTTGAACACTCTTTGATTTTGATTGGGTGACCTAACTTGATTTTATCCTCATTGGTTTCAAAATACACCAGGTTTGTTTTGAGGATTTGTCACTTGTTTCCCTACTGATTTAGGTTCAATATTTTTAGGTTCAATTGATTCAGAGAGTGAGACAGAGTCAGGCATGACAGTGTAATTGTCATTGTATGGTGGAGGACATGAATTATACCCAATCCCTGACATGTCATTTGGATCCTTTTGTGAATCCAGCATCTCTTGCAGCTTGACTGAAGACATTTGAAACTTTTCAAGTTTCACTTCAGTCATAGATTGTTGAGCTTTAGCTTGAGCTAACTTCTCAGTAAGTAGCTCATATTCAGCTGCAAGAGTGTATTTCTCACCATGCAATTTTTCTATGTCAGAAATGAGAGATTTGATTTTGATTTCAAAACTGTTTAGTTCTCTCTTTATCATTTTTGACTTCATTTTTTCTTCATTAATTTTATCTGCCAGCTTATGGTTGTGTTCTCTATACTCTTGTAATTCATTTATGCATTTTTCACTACAAAGGTTAGTTTTTACCTTAGTAGGCATTGAATATGGTCCATCATTGATGTGAGCCATAAGAGCCTGATTCTGGAATTGAGGCTTGACTTCCTCACACACTCCAGTTACATATCCCATCTTGTTTAATCACAAGGGCACTGGCAGAAGGCTGACTACTTGCATGGGCTTGATTTGTCAACTGTGGTTGATTCTGGTATGTTTGTTGATGATGAGAATGATGATACTGCTATTGTTGTTTGTTTGAGTGATAGCTTGAGTTGGGCTGTGATAATGTTTGGCCTGGAGAGTTCCTTTGATGGTTGTTCCTTTTGGGGGCATTGCACTCTCTTGAGAAACGGCCAGTCATGTCACAGTTGAAGCATTTCACCTTGGATTTATCATATCCAAGTTTTGTGTTCTCATTCAGGCTCAGTTTTCTTCCTTTTCTGAAGAATTTCTTGCTCTCGTGGCAATCATTGCCATTTGCCACTGTAGATCCATTTCCTCAGCATCATCAGGATCCATCTCTTCCAAATCTTCCTAAATTAGGTGGGTAGAAGTGAGTCTCCCCTCTAGGTAGGCTTCAAAGCTTGCAACAAAGGCATTGTAAGTTGCCTTTTGCTCTTCTGATCTTGAGTCTTCAGGAGAGGTTTAAGGAGCAGTGGAGACTTTGGGTGCTTGTGATGAAGTTGAAGGATGATTGAATGGTGGAGTTGCAATGAGCCCAGTATTGTTCAGTTGATCTCTTGATGTGATGAAATCATCTTCCTCTGTGATGAAAGCATTTTCAACAGAATGAGATTCTGAAGGAAATTTGTAGGCCTCAATCACTCTTGGTACACTCAGGTTTCTGCTTCGTTCATCAAGTTCCAAAGCTTCAATCTTGGCTATCATAATGTCTAGAGTGGTACTCTCAAGATCAAGAGTATTTTTCAACGTGGTGACGTTTTGCTTCCAGCTTTCAGGGAGACTGTGAAGCATTTTCTTGTTAAGTTCTTTAATATTGTAAGAAACTCCTATGATTTCCAAATCATTTACCAACTGTACAAATCTGTGCAGTTGTTGTGATATGGATTCCCCTTTGGTGTGGTGGAAGGTTTCATACTGATTGACCAGCTTGTCTTTTTTTAATTTCAGCTACCTCACTGCTTCCTTCACACATAATCTTCAGTGCATCCCAAACAGCTTTAGCAGTTCCATACTTTTCCAATCTTTTCAGCACATCCGTCTTAAGTGCTTGAGTCAAACTTGAGTATGCTTTGAGGTCAATTTGATTTTCTTATAGTCATCTTCTCCAGAGTTAAGTCTTCAATTGGTATTCTAGCAGTCTTGTAAAGTGCAGCTTGAGCTGTTGATAGAGTAACAGGAATATGTGGACCCTTACATATTGAAATCCAAAAATCAGGATCTACACCTGTGATATAATTTCTAAACCTTATTCTCCACTGCTTAAACTCAGATTTGTGTTTAAGCATAGGAGTTTAGGTGTATGACCATGTTCAGAGTAACTGTTAGAATCCATGTTGATTTGTGTGAGTATAGATTTAGTTGATTTTAAGATTGATTATGTTTGATGAGTCTAACTTGTTCAAGCAGTTCTTTCGAGGTCAGAATGAGTTCTGTAATGATTTTCTTGCTAGTTGACAGGAGTATTCTTGTTGTTTACTAAGTAGAGATGATGACATCCACTACTAGCAACTTGATTACCAGATCAATCGAGTTCTATACAGTCTGTGCGTAGATCTGAAAGAGAATCGAGAGCCAAAGCTCTTATACCATTGACTGGGTTGAGTAAGAGTGATATTCTTACTGTGAATCGAATATGATAATCAAGTCAATGATTGAGTGGCGGAAACAAACAATCAAAGAACATTTAATGCACAAATATACTCATAAATGTTTTTTTATTGATATATGAAAGTTGATAAATTATAGAGAATGATTACAACAAAAATTCTCTATCTATCAGCCATCACCTCAGTACGTGGTCAACTATTCTATTTATAGGCAGACAAGATGCCTTTACAAAATGAGTAAACTAACCCTGACCTATTACATCAGAAACTAGTCTAAGTCTTGATCCGCATCTCTACTTGATCATCCGCATTAGTAAGTTGGTCATCAGCATTGGTTAATACGGATGACAAATACTTATGCGCATTTGGTCGGTCATCCGCATTTGTCAATGCGGATGAGCAAATTCTTATCCGCATCTTCTTTTGTTCTTCCGCATTAGTCAATGCAGAAGAATAACTTGTTCTTCAGCATTAGTATTATATCTTCCGCATTAGTCAATGCGGAAGAGTAAACACTTGTTCTTACCAGAGTTATGTCTTCCATATTAACTAATGTGGAAGATAACACTTTTTCTTTCCTTGCAGATCTTCATCCGCATTTCGTTTCGGACTTGTGGGATTCCAGCTGAGCAATCATCATTCACCCATTAAGTTGGCATGTATGATCCTTTCAGGGTGAAACATTGTCGTTTAACCCTAGATCAATTGCTTGGTGCTCTAGAGGAGGGTTAAGCACATGACAGGACCTAGATAAAAACGAAAGATAATAAATGTACGAAATGAACGATGATGAAGATAATACTATCATCTATGTGTATGTACGATATGTGATCACGTTCTAAAGCCTGGTATGATTTGAAAGAAAGTAAAGAACGGTTTTAAACGAAAGATAAAGTATATTTTAATATAAAACTAGAACTCACTCAGCAACGCCGACTTTTATGTGTTTCCAGTTGGCAGGTAATGTTACTGAGGATGGCATGGGGTGGCTACTCGCTCTTTTTGGATGGAATCTTTTGTTTAATGTTTTGGCATTGTAATGCAAACAAACGATTTTTTGTAATGAATGTTGTATTAACTTGCAAAAGCATTTATTTCGAAATGAAAGGTATTTTAATGTTTCGCTGCAAACGTTTATTTAAGTTAATGAACATATATGTTTTATGTGCGATGATTGGCCAGCTGTAAGTGTCTCGGGAACCGGGCCTTACAAGTTGGTATGAGAGCCAAAGTTTAAGTGAAACGGGTAAATTTTCAAAATAAATAGTAACTTAAACTGAAATTGGACAAAAAGGGAAGGGATGCCGGTCTGAGTAGCTGCGTACCATCAGATATTTCCGTAATGTTAACCGGTATTACGTGCGCATGTTATTTGGTTTATGTGTTGTTTGTAGATTTAGATATTGATGTAGTGAGGATACTTAATGCTTGGGTATGAAGAGTAAAGTAAGTGGTTAATCATAACTGGGCACTGTAATTAGAGACTTACTATACTTGACATAAACTAAATTGTTCCATTGAATGATCGTGTTGGTGTTTGAATCTTTCAGTGTGTGTGTTAGAGGATGGTTGACGGTAGATCATCTAAAGCTTCGAGGGATGGAGGTCATGGTGTACGTGGTGCTGAACCATGGCCCAAAAAATGAAGGCCTAGAGTTGAGAAGGTGGTTTATGAAGAACTCAAGACCCCTCATCGGAGGGTGGTGATCAGAGCGTCAAACTGAGAGCCTCAGTAAAGGAGGCTATTGTGGAAGAAGTTCATCAGGTCATGCAGACGATCTTACCGTGTGTGGTGACTAAAGTAATAAAGGCTATAAGGGAAGGGGGAAAGGAGAGAAATAGGTACCGGGAGAACAGGAGCGACCAAAGCCTAAAACGGTTCTCTCCGATGATGTAGAGGAGGAAGAAGAAGAGCCTCCGCCGGAGGCGGCACGAGGCTGTAACTACGGGGCATTTCCAAGGTGTAAGCCCCCTACTTTTGATGGTAATGGCACTGCTGCTGCTGCTCACCGATGGTGAGGGAAATGGAAGTTGTTCTGAATATCAACGAGTACCGAGAAGATTAGAAGGTGAAGTTTGCTTCCCACTCGTTTGTGGACTCAGCTCTATGTTGGTGGGACAATATTGTCCAAGCCGAGGGTAGTCGGGAATTAGGGAATGAGGTGGTCAGAATTGAAGAAGTTGGTAATTGAGGAGTATTGTCCTCATCAAGAGATGGATAAGGGGGAAATGGAATTCCTGCAGTTGGAGGTGGGAACAATGACATATCAACAATACACCACAAAATTCCATGAGATGGCACGGTTGGTGCCGGATCAGGTGACGCTACTGTCGCGAAAGATTAAGCGGTATATTCAGGGTTTGCGGCAGATATCCGTAGGCACATGATCGCTGCCCAACCGAGCATGTTTAGGTCGGTAGTTGATTTGGTAGGAAGGTTGTATGGCGAGCGAGAGGTGGTGGTGGCTGAGGTGAGCAAGAACGGTGGTGGCGACCAGAATTGGAATGGGAAAAGGTTTGGTCGGGGTGGTGCCCTGACGAGTAACAAGAATGCACAGGTGGACGATCGCCATGTGGTCACACCTCGTACAGGGTCGAAGAGGTGTGGCAAATGCTGGAAGCAGCATTTGGGAGAATGCAAATAGGGATCAAACATCTGCTTCAAGTATGGAAAGCCAGGTCATATGGCTAGAGATTGTAGGGTTATGAGGTGTTTCAACTGTGGCGAAAGTGGCCCTATGAGTAGGGACTGCAAGAATCCAAGGGCTAAAGGTTCGGGGGTGAAGAAGGCTGGGGAGAAGACCAGAGGGCGAGCGCCAAAGCATTTACGATGACGCATGAGGAAGCTAGGACGGACCCTAATGTTGTGTAAGGTACGTTTCTAGTAACCAAACTTTAGCCTCTGTGTTATTTGATTCTGGTGCAAGTAAGAGTTTTATTTCTTCTACTTTCTATTTTAAACTGTCTGTTAGTAGTAGGAGTGTAGATGCGCCCGTGATGTAGAAACTGCCATAGGTATTCTACCAGGATTTCTGAGATGATAGAAGGTTATGACGTGGAACTAGAAGGTCATAAGTTTCCTGTTATACCATTCGTGATGACCTTAGGTGGTTTCGACGTAGTTCTTGGGATGGATTGGTTAGCGGACTACGAGGCGTACATTGTGTGTTGCAAGAAGATGATTCGATTGACAGCCCCTGAAGGGATTTCGGTCACGGTTTACGATGATCGAGTCACGACGATTTCGAAAGTGATTTTGATGGCGGTGGCGGGAAAGTGCATGAGGCGTGGATGTAGTGCCTACTTGGCCTACGTGAAGGATGTGGATAAGCCAACACCACAACTGACCGACGTACCGGTGGTGTGTGACTCTCCAGATGTCTTTCCTGAAGACTTACCAGGAGTGCCACCTGACCGCAAGATTGAGTTTCAGATTGATTTGATACCAGGTGCCCAACCTGTTGCTAAGGCACCATATCATTTGGCTCCGACTGAGATGAAAGAGTTGATGGAGCAATTGCAAGAGCTGCTTGATAAGGTGTTTATTAGGCCAAGTATCTCTCCTTGTGATGCTCTGGTCTTATTCGTGAAGAAAAAAGGACGGTAGTATGAGGAAGTGTATCGACTACCGTGAGATGAATAAGTTGACGATAAATAACCAATACCCGTTACCAAGAATTGATGATCTCTTTGATCAGCTCAAAGGTGCCAGTTGGTTTTCGAGGATAGATCTTCGATCGGGTTACCATCGGTTAAAGGTGAAAGAACAGGATATCCTTAAAACAGCTTTTCGCATGCATTATGGTCACTACAAGTTTCTCGTTATGTCATTTGGCTTGACCAATGCGCCAGCTTCTTTTATGGACTTGATGAATTGAGTGTGTCGGCCGATGTTGGATAAATCCGTGATTGTGTTTATCGATGATATCCTAATTTATTCCAAGAGTTCAAAGAATCATGTCGGTCACATTCGGGAGGTGTTGGAGACGATGAGATGGGGGAAATTGTATGCTAAATTTTCCAGTGCGTATTCTGGTTGCGTGAGGTTCAATTCTTGGGTCACATGGTGAATCCTAAGGGGATTATGGTGGATCTGGCAAAGGTGAAGGCTGTGATGCAATGGAAGTCTCCAAAGACGCCATCCGAGATTCGTAGTTTCTTGGGTTTAGCGGGCTATTACAAAAGGTTTATCCAAGACTTCTCTAAGATCGCTTCTCCATTAACTAAGCTAACCCGTAAGGATGTAAAGTTTGTGTGGGGTCAAGCTCAAGAGAAGGCGTTTGAGGAGTTAAAGGCGAGATTGACTCAAGCTCCTGATAGTCATTACCCGATGGAAGTGAAGATCTGGTGGTTTATTCTGATGCTTCCTACTCGGGGTTGGGATGTGTGTTGATGCAAAGAGGAAAGGTTATAGCCTATGCGTCCTGACAGTTGAAGGTTCATGAGGTTAATTATCCTACTCATGACTTGGAGCTAGCAGCCGTGGTCTTTGCATTAAATATTTTGAGCCAATACCTCTACGGGACGAATTGCACCATATTCACCGACCACAAGAGCTTGAAGTACTTCTTCGAGCAGAAAGATTTGAACATGAGGCAGAGACAATGGTTGGAGCTCATAATGGATTATGATTGCAAGATCCACTACCATCCGAGCAAAGCCAACGTGGTGGCGGATGCCCTTAGCCGAAAGGAGAGACCCGAGCCGATTAGGATGAAAGCTTACCAGTTGATCATGACCTCTGATGTGATGAAGCAAGTCAAAGAGTTTCAAGATGAGGCAATGAAATAAAATCATTTTAACTCCGAATGAATGAGAGGTCTGGTTGCGGAATTGGGTGAAAACACACTCGGTGTTAGGACTCGATTCGAGCGGATATGGATTCCTCATTTTGGGGATCTACGCATGAAGATTATGGATGAAGCTTATAAAACTCGGTACTCTATTCATCCCGGTGTTACGAAGATGTACCAAGATATGAAGAACGATTATTGGTGGCCGGGTATGAAACGTGATGTGGTGGAGTATGTGAGTAAATGCCTTACTTGTTTCCAAGTGAAGGCTGAGCACAAAAAGCCGTATGGAAGATCCAACCTTTGGATATACTAGAGTGGAAGTGGGAGCACATCACCATGGATTTTATTACGAAGATACCATGTACCATGAAAGGGTATGATGCTATATGGGTCATTGTTGATCGTTTGACGTAAAGTGCTCACTTTCTACCGATCCGTGAGATGTATTCTTCCGAAAGTTTAGCTGATCTTTTCATTAAGGACATTGTAACTCATCATGGTGTGCCGGTGTTTATTGTATCTGATCGTGACACCCGGTTTAAATTAATGTTTTGGAAGAAATTTCGTGATGCGATAGGGATGAGGTTACATATCAACACGGCTTATCATCCCGAGACCGATGGTCGGTTAGAAAGGACCATTCAAACGCTGGAGAATATGCTCCGGGCATGCGTCATTGATTTTGGAGGAAGTTGGGATGACCACTTACCGTTAGCTGAGTTCTAATATAACAACAGTTATCATGCCAGTATTGGTATGCCTCTTTATGAGATGCTATACGGTAGGACATGCAAAACACCCGTGTGTTGGGGTGATATCGGTCATAAAGAGTTAGGCAGCATCAAAGTAGTCGAGGCTACGACTGAGAAGTTGGAAAGGATCAAGGCATTTATGAAAGCATCCAAAGATAGATAGAAGTCGTATGTTGATAAACGACATAGACCGATTGAGTTCCTGCTGGGTGATCGAGTTATGTTGAAAGTCTCACCTTGGAAGGGTATCATTCGGTTCAGAAAGCGGGGCAAGTTGTGCCTGAGATACGTAGGGCCTTTCCGAATCATTGCTCGAGTAGGAAAGGTGGCTTATAGGATGGAGTTACCAGGGGAGTTAAGTGGAATTCATCCGACGTTCCATGTATCTCATTTGAGGACATGTTTGGCAGACAAGAATATGATTGTACCATTGGAGGATATCGAGGTGGATGACGGCTCAATTATGTGGAGCAACCAATGGAAATCATTGACTGCAAAGAGAAGAGGTTAAGGAATAAAGTGGTTCCACTTGTGCGCGTACAGTGGAAGCACAGAAAGGGATTTGAGTCTATGTAGGAGACTAAAGAACAGATGAGACAACATTACCCACGTTTGTTATAGGAATAACATGTTTCAGGGACGAAACCTATTTAAGGGGGTGGACTTGTAACACTCGGTTAAATTCTTTTAAGCCAAAGAAAGAAGAAAAAGAAAGAAAAGAAATAAAGTCCAAGTTGAGGGACCAATCTCCCCAAAAAGAAGAAAATTTTGGAAGAGTGGGTAAATGGGGATAGCAGCCCATCCCCCTCCCATTCTTATCTTCCATTCGGTTCAAGGGAGAGAAAAGGGGAAAAGAGCTAGAACTTAGGGTTTTTGAGAAGCAAGGTGCAAGAGTCGAAGTCAAGCGGTTTGTGGGAAGCTACACCCGAAGAGGATTTCAAGGTGAGTTCTAGGACCCCTTTTTTACACATTTTTGACAAATTTTGGGGCTCGAACACATAGCAAAATCGTTTTGAAGTGTTGGGTGTTAAACCCGAATGTATGTGTATGTGTATGTGTCGGATTAGGGTGGGGTTTGATTTC
The DNA here is from genome assembly GCA_025506515.1 of Flaveria trinervia. Taxonomy (NCBI): domain Eukaryota; kingdom Viridiplantae; phylum Streptophyta; class Magnoliopsida; order Asterales; family Asteraceae; genus Flaveria; species Flaveria trinervia. Next base: position 52,588,428 of record CM046449.1, on the reverse strand, counting down.
GGGCTTGGTTGTGCTTGAATGGAGTTATGGTAGGTGTTTATGAGGTTTAGCATGGTTGATTTGAGCTTAGAATAGGTTTGTGAGGGTTTGGTGGCTGAAAATCGCAGATTACCTTGTGGGAGAGACTGCATTCTGCATCAGCTAGGGCTCATGCGACTGGAGCCATGCGACTGGAGCGATGCAACCGAATGGCATGCGACTGGAAGCCATACGGTCGAAAGGCATGTGACTGAGGTCCATCCACATGAATGCCATGCGACTGAGGTTCATACGCATGGAAGTCATGCGACTGAAGGCCATGCATCTGGATGTTATACGATTAAGGTCCATGCGCATGAATGCCATGCGACTGAGGTTCATACGCATGGAAGTCATGCGACTGAAGGCTATGTGACTGGGAGTCCATATGCCTAAGCGTTCATTCGCCTAAGTGTCCATTCGCCTAAGTTTTCTCATGTGCCTGGAAGGCCATGCGACTGAATAGTGCCCATACTCCCAAAAAGGGCTCATGCGCCCGAAAGAAAGTTTATTTTTTGATTTTCGGGGGAAAGTGCAGATGTAGGTTTTGGCTTGGGAGATTCCTGAGGGTTCATGTAAGTTGGCTTTTGAGGCCCTAGATGATATGTCAGGCATGTATGTTGATGTAGGATTGTTGCTTATGCATGTATGATGTATGTCATGTATGTATGATCAGGGCCTGGTATTGTGATGTTGTATGTTTTTACTCATGTTCCTTGCTATGTATGATTGTCTTCACGTCGCTTTACTTTGTATGTTAATGAATGAATTGAAGTATTATGTAATGTAAAGTGGAAGATAACGAAAAAAGGAACGAAATGAAAGAACGCATGCATTATTGAATGAATGAACGTAAGAAAGGCTTGCAAGCAAATGTATGGACGTTCACACCCAATGAGGGGTGTTAGCTCAACCGTGTGAGGGTTAGCTACCCTATCAGGATGCACACTAGGGCCTAATCTGTTTGATTAAACAAATGTATGGAGGTTCACACCCAATGAGGGGTGTCAGCTCAATTGTGTGCGGGTTAAATACCCCATGAGGATCCGTTCAATCTTTGTGATTGACCATATGTATGGGGTCCTTGTCGCTTAACCCTAGATGAATTGCTTGGTGCTCTAGAGGGGGGTTAAGCACATGACAGGACCTAGATAAAAACAAAAGATAATAAATGTACGAAATGAACGATGATGAAGATAATAACTATTATCTATGTGTGGTACGATGTTTGATCACTTTCTAAAGCCTGGTATGATTTGTAAGAAATTAAAGAATGATTTTAAACGAAAGATAAAGTATGTTTTATTATAAAACTAAAACTCACTCAGCAACCCCGACTTTTATTTGTTTCCAATTGGCAGGTAAGTTGCTGAGGATGGCACGGGGTGGCTACTCGGCTCTTTTTGGATGGCATTCTTTTGTTTAATGTTTTTGCATTGTAATGCGAACAAACGATGTTTTGTAACGAATGTTGTATTAACTTGCAAAAGCATTTATTTCGAAATGAAAGGTTATTTTAATGTTCCGCTGCAACGTTTTATTTAAGTTAAGGAACATATATGTTTTATGTGCAATGATTGGCCAGTTGTAAGCGTCTCGGGAACAAGGCCTTACACTCTATACAATTTAACTTATTCGCAGTTCTTAGTTCTTCCGCAGATGATCTACGGATTCCGTATATCATCTGCAGATGAGTTAAAAACTTCTGCTTATGAACTATAACTTAAATTTTCATAGGTTACCAATCTATGAAATTAGATTATACTTTTTGGAGTATTGACTAATCCGTAGTTTACCAATCTACGGATAGACAAGTTTTATAAAATTTCACACTGTTGCTTCTGCTAATGCTAAAGGCACTGTAGCGTCTACTGATGCTTAGGATACATTGTAGCTTCTGCTTATGCTTGAGATGCACGGTTGAAACTTACTTTGTTTTATGGTCCTAGTCAACTGCTTCGAACAATTTATTGCTATTGGACCTTTTTGACTTTGTATTCATGACAATTATGCACAAGAAGGTTTAAAATTCAATGACTTCATGTATCCAAAAGCCAAGATAGTGCTCAGTTTCTAATTCCTTCATTTGAAAATTCTGTTGTTAATTTATTTTCATGATTCTACTCCCCCTAATTTTTTTATTAATGATGAATGAATGCATTTATCATAAATTTCTAAGAAGAATATCATGAAAGACACATGTCTGTCCAAACAGAAAGAAATTAAACTAAACAAAATTGAAATGAGGACTATGTACAAGCATATATATACACATATAATGGGATCATACTATAATACTAAGCATCTTCCTGACGAGTTAATTTATTTAAATGATGCCTGATCTTTGTTCTGATTGCAAGTATGTTTGTACACCTAAATCCATACAAGAGTATTGTAACAACTAGGCATGTTGTTTATCATGTTTTCATGTTTATTAGTGAGTAACTGTTATGGGCTTCATTCAATTCATGTAATTTTTGTCCTCCCTTTGTGAATCAAATCACCACTTTTTCACACTTACAAACTATGTACTTTAAGTTATAAGTTCTATCTTGAGATGCATTAGACATCTCATTAATGCATTGTAGAAAAAGCTCTAGAAATAATATACAATTGATCACATAAGACTTTTTTGAGAGCTTAGAAATGATCATCATCAGGTCACCAGGTTTTTACTAAGGTAAAACAGAGGTGTCTTTAACCCAGGTCTTTGTTTACAAAAAACAAAGGGATGATGAGGATCATAATCTTTTCACCAGTTGGTTACAAAAGTAAACAATGGTGAACATACACCCAGGTCTTTGTTTACACAAAACAGAGGGAGTAAGATTTGCAAAGATAGATATTATAAAGTGTAGGTACATAGTGTGTTTAGATGAGTGATTTGGTCACATCAGAATATGACTCACTTTTTATATCCTTAAAATGAAGTTTCCCATAAATAGTCACTTTGAATTATGTTTGGCATGCACTAAGTGTAGTTTCCACTTCAAGATGAACCTACTTGCATATCAACTAACTAGATCAAATTTGAATAGTATTGAAGAATTCAGGTAGAAGCACAGACATAGTATACTATCATTTCCCAGACATATGTCATGCTAAATCTTTATTATTAAGACAATGTACAAGGACATAGACATGATTTTATTTGTTTGTTCGTTATGATTAATCTAAGTTAATCACGCCTATAGACTCAACTAGAAAATTAAATCTAACTGAATCAATGGCGCTGATTTGTTGTATCCACTTTGACTAAGTTGATCAAACCCTTTTTTGGGCAATCTCTTAGAAAATGGATCTTATTTCAATATGATTTGTTTTACTATGTTGCACAGGGTTAGTAGTTATAAACATAACAGCTGAATTGTGAATGTAAATTTGAGTTTGAAGGAAATTGTACAAATAATCAAGCAATTGGTTTTGTAACCAAAAGACTTGAGAGCAACCAGCTGAAGCAGCTATGTACTCAACCTCAGCTATGGATACACATATATTTGTTTGCTTCTTGCACTGTCATGAAACTAGTCTTGGTCCTATGAATTGACAAGAGTGGTAGTGATGTTTGGAGGACCACTTGTGAAAGAAAACAAGTGAAAAGAAAAATATTGGCAGTTCCACTTTGGCTTCTTGTAATTCTTTTGGCAGGATCTCCAATGATGTTGTTGACTAGATGAGTCTTATGGATTCTTTTTGATGGAGTTGATTCAATTGGAATAGATGATTCCAAATTACTCATATCCATTGTTGCAGACTGATCCAATCCAGATTGCAAATGTAGGAAGTAGTCAAAGTGTTCTTCTTATACATCATTGTGTATTGAGTGGTCTTCCTCAGTTTGGACATCAGGAGAACAATTAATGTCTTCCATAGGAATTTTTCCTCAAGCATTTTGTTCTTCCGTATGAGTGACAACAACCTCTCCGGAAACATTTTGTTCATCCGTAGGAGTTACATGAACTTCTCTGGAAGCATTTTGTTCATCCATAGGAGTTACATGAACTTCTCTAGATGGGATAGGATGAATTGATGAATTATTTCCAATGGTTGTTGTTTCTTGAGCATTGGAACAATTGCTAATACATTATTCATATCTCCACATACATAATGTACATCTGCTGATGCAGAGTCAGTAGTTGTTGATGAAGTGTTTTTCCTTGGAGGATGAGCAGATAATGATACTTCATTCAAATTTTGAGGAGCAAATGGATAGCATGTATCATCAGATCTCGTATAGTTCAAATAACCAGAGTTAAATGACTCTGTTAAAGCATCTACATCAAACAAGCATGATGATCCTTTAATTGTTTTAGTAATATAGATTCATCAAAAGATACATGAGGAGTTTCTTCCACAATGTTATGTTATAAAATGTAGATCATGTAAGATTTAGATGTTGAGGAATATCCAACAAAGAAACCATCTTAGGAATTTTCTGAAAATTTTCCCAATTGTTCTTTTATGTTTAAAACAGATACATGACACCCAAAGCTCAAGATATCCTATAAAGGGTTTTCTTTTAAATAAAAACTCATAAGGTTCTTTATTATGTTCTTTGACAATCAATGTTCTATTTTGAACAGTGCATGTTTTATTCACTGCCTCAGCCCAAAAGGTGATACGTAGTTTTCAATCAACTAGCATTATTCTGGCTGCTTCAATAAGTGTTATGTTTCTTCTTTTAGCTACTATATTTTGCTGTGGAGTTCTTGTTCTATTGAATTGCCTTGCAGTACCTTTATTCCTACAAAAGAAATCCAAGTTAGAATTAACAAATTCAGTCCCATTGTCACTCCTAAAAATTTTAACTTTTAAATCAAGTTGATTCTCAATCTTGATGACAAAGTCCATTAATATTTCTGATGTTTCACTCTTTTGTTTTAAGAAAAAGACCCAAGTGAATATTGTGAAATCATCAACTATCACAACCAATATTGTCTCTTTCCAATGCTCATCACATTGGTTGGACCAAACAGATCCATGTGAAGCAATTTGAGTGGTGTAGTGTTTGTATTTATAGTTTTGGATTTATGAGACACTCTGTGTTGTTTTCCTTTATAACAACAGGAACAATGGTTTGAACAATAAAACTCTTTCTTTAGCAATCCAATGACTAAGTCATTTTTCACCAATTTGTTCATGTTCTTCATGTTAGAATGGACAAGCCTTCTATGCCACAATTGAGATTCATTTTCTAATGACTTGGATAGGAGGCATGTCTCATGTGTTGTGATAGAGGTGTTGTTCATATCCAAAACATATGTGTTTTCTTTTCTTGATGCTTTAAGAACGACCCAATCTTCTGGAACAAAAAAACCTGACTTAAGAATGTAACAGTTAGTGTTATCAAATAATGTGGTATAATTTTGATCACAAATTTGAGACACACTCAGTAAATTATATTGTAAGTTTTCATAATATTTTACTTTCTCAAATTTTAGCACACTTAGTTACCATTCCTTAACCAACATTTTTACCACCCTTCTTATCCGCACCAAATGCCATATATGAAGCATTTTATGTTTGAAGTCACGGAGAAGTGAACAGTTTCCTGTCATATGTCTGGAACAACCACTGTCAACATCCCACTTGTTGTCAGTTCTCCAAGATTATTCTTGCAGGCAGAAAGAAATCAGTTTGAATTGACAACCCAAGCCTTAATGATCTTGGGTTTGCTAGCAGTATCTAAAATTGTTACTCCTTCATGAATAAGTCTTGAAGTTTCAGTTTTAGTTTTGTTTGATTCATTCTGAGTTGTTGCAGGTAAGGATGATACTGTTGAAGATGATGTTGATGAACTATGTCCTGGTTTCTTAATCTCTTCTTCATTCACCTTAATTTTGTTGAATTGATACTTTGGTTTTGATGATTTTTGATTGTTGATAGTATCACTATCTTTTGATTTGAATGAGGTACATGAGTTCCCTTTTCAAAATTATCACAGAAACCATCATCAGCATTTGTTTCCTTTTCAGTGAAATCCACTCGTTTGTGAGGTGTTTTTGATTGCTGGAATGTTTTTTTATTCTTCACAGGTTGAACATCAGTGGATGTTTTCTCCTTCGGTTTTTGCTTATTTTAGGCTTCTTAATTTTTGAATCCTTTTTACAATCAATGGATTGAGTGTCTGATTCAGCTTTATCTGACTGTCCCTTCTTTGAGCTCTTTGTCTTGTTCTTTTTGTTAAAATGACATTCCTGAGTTGAATGGTAATTTTTGTTACAAATAGCACAATGTTTCTTGAAGTAACAATTAAACGTCATGTGATTGTTCATATTGCAAATAGAACAGTAACTACTCAAGTAACACTTATTAGTATTATGGTTCTTCATGTCATACCATTTGCAATACATCTCCTCTGATTCTTTGTCAGAATCAGTTACTGTCTTCTTATTTGTCAACTTCTGAGACTTAGCATCCTTTCTCAGTTTTGAAGTTGATTTGTTTATTGGTGATTTTGCCTTCTGTAGATCATCTAATGAAACAGTATGAACTTCTACTGAAGGTTTCTTCTTCTGCAAATCTTCTACTGAAACAGTATGAACTACTGAGGGTTTCTTCTTCCACAAATCTTCTACTGAAGAAGGTTTCTTCTGCTGAAGATGAGCAGATAGCTTATTTTTTGCTTTTTCCACAAATGATTTGTGTACTTCCACAGTAGAAGCACACTTTTCAGTTTCTTCATGTGAAGGTTTTTATTGCTGATGTAGTTCTTGAAGACCTTCATTTAGCTGAGCTATTCTCTTGCAAATAGTCTTTAGCATGTTTCTTTGTTTTGCAGGATATTGCAACTTTGTTTCTTCAAGAACTTTTGGAATGTTTGTTTCAAAAACAAAATTCTTACCCTTGTTCAGTAGATCATCATCATGTTCATCAGAATCATCCAAGTCATCACACTCATCAAAGTCAAATTCTGAATTCTTTTGATTGATCTTTTATGATTCAGTATAATTAGTTTCATTCACCTCAGATTTATTATAACTATCTTATTGATTAGAATTTGATTCAAACTTGGTGTTTGGCACAAAATAATTGACAAGTTATTTGTCATTGATTTAGGAAAAGGTGTGTAATTTTAGTTTATAGGAGGTGCCACAACATTATATCCCAACCCAGACCTGTTCATAGATTCAATATGAGAATTTAATAATTTCTCATACTGCTGAGATGAAAGTTGAAACTTCTAAATTTTCACTTTAGTTAATGCATAATCAGCCATGGATTTAGTTAAGAAAGTGGTCAAATGCTTAACTTGTGCCTTTGAACAGTAATTTTCTGAAACAATTTTATCTAAATGTTTTTGTAAATAGTTAATTTTTATTTGATATAATTGTGTTCTCTTACATGAGATTCATTCAAAATCATTGTTTCTTTAACTTTAATAGCCAATTGTTGAGCATGGACTCTATATCTTTCAACTTCCTTAACACATATTGATGAACATAACCTATCTCTTACCTCACTAGCCATGGGTGGAACTTTGTTTTCCATGTGAGCCATTAAAGCTTGATTTTCTTCCAATACTTCCTTCTCATATATACTCCAATCACAAGTTCCATCTTAAAGGATGATCAACCCAGTTTCTTTGGAATTACTTGTTCCTCCTGATGTATTAGTGGTTGGTGGGGATGATTTTGTAAGTTGTGGTTGCCTGAAGGGTCTTTGTGATGATGATGTTTGTTGAGACTGGTCTTTCTGATGTTATGTTGACTCGGGATTTGATTGTTGATTGAATTCTCTAGAAAAGCGTCCATAGAGATTGCACTTGAAACATCTCACATTTGACTTATCAACACCAATCTTTGATGATTTACTTGTAGCAGCCAAATTCTTATTTCTCCTCGGATATTTTTTGGCTCTATAAGCAATCATTGCCATTACCATTGTAGGTCCATCTCCTCTACTACATATGGATGTAGTTCTTCCAAGTCCTGCTCGAAAATGTTGGCAAGCTTGAAAACTGAGCTAAAAGCTGCAAAAGCTGCTTTTGTTCTTCAGAGTCTAGATTGATAGTGATGGACTTTGTTTGATTGTTATTTGATGAAGAATTTGCTAATGATGTATCTCTTTGATCATCAGTTCTTCCTTTCTCTTTTCTTGACTTACTTTGAGAAGATTTCTTAGAAGGCTTTGATGCATAGAAACTTACTTCCTCTTCATCTGCACTCAAACTAAAAGAGTTATCACCATCATTGTGGGAATAAAGGCACTTCTAGAACTTTTTGTTTCTTTAAAGTTATATGGTGACACATGAGTTCTCACACTCTTGTTTCTTGATTTCTCATCCATTTCAAGAGCCTCAACTTTAGCTACTAGTGTATCTAAACCAGTTGCTTTGAGATCAATTGTGTTTTTGAACATGGACACGGTTTGCTTCCAACTTTCTGGCAAAGTATGAAGCATCTTCTTGTTCAGTTCCTCATTTATGTACTTCAACTCCAAGATATTCATCTCTGTAACCAGATGCATAAATCTATGGAGTTGTTGAGGAATGATTCACCCTCAATATGATGAATGGTTTCATATTGTGACCGAAGGGGTCCTTCCTAATGCTTCTAATTTCATCACTCCCTTTAAAGAGTATGAAGAATCTTCCATAGGGAATTTGCTATTTTGTAATTCTCACACCTCGTTAATATGTCTTCAGGTAAAGCCAAACTAAGCAAGTTGTATGCTTTAATATCAACTTTCACCTTCTTAACATCATCAGGTGACAGATCCTTTGTACTTATTGGTTGATTGTTGTCATTATAATCCGGCCCAAGAGTGGGTGGAATATAAGGACCTTCAGTTATTGAAACCCATAAGTCAGAATTTGTATAATTAACACGATTCCTGAACTTGAGTTTCCAGGATTCGAAGTCTTTTTTTGTTTCCAACTTTGAAGGTTGGTATGACGATCCAGCAAAGTTACTCATGTTTAGTTAAGATCTAAGATTTTAACTATTACAGAGTATCTTTTAGGAAATGAACTAATTAGTAACAATACTTAAGTTATAATAAATAATTAGTTGTGGTCACAAATCAGTCAATCTTTTCAATGATAATTATATATCAAATTAAGGATTTTGTTAATGTATTTGTTCAATTAAATATGAACAATATATGAATGTCAATCAATAACCAAGATCTACTATTCAATTGATTTGAATATTGATCCAAGTTAGTCAAGCAATGTAACAATACTTGTTGAGAGACAATTCACTATTTTGATTAAATCACACAAACGATTTGCTTAGAAACAATAGATCTAACCAGTAGAGACTGACAAATCTAGTGAAATCAACAAACAATTAAACAAAATTAATAATGACAGATCAATCGATCTAAATCAATGAACACTTGGCTCTGATACCACCTGTAAATCCTAGGATCGCAATCAGGAATTATCAGTGTTAATCTAAAGTCAAGTCCATGTTTGCGGAATCAACATTAACTGTGTTTAATTGATTTTAATAAATTCAATATCAACAATAATGATTAATGACTAAGAAGAATACAATAAGGAGAACACAATTAATAATCAAAAAATTATTTAATTCAAACGTATTTCATTAAAACATGTTAATGATTACTAGATGAATAAACAATAAATGAAATAAAATTAGTTTGAATGTACTGATGTTGATGTGACGGTTGCTAGGGTTTTGTTTGTGTGATTTGATGTTTGGTTGTATGTGATCGAGTGTCTTCTTGCCGTCGTCACCGTCTGTTTGATATGAAACCTAGTATCCATATTTATAGGCACGTGTGTTTCTGTTAAAGAAACACTAGATCTCTTGGATTCGCACAGCTGTCATGTTGACTTGTTGACTTGTTGATTTGTTGACTTGTAACACTTGTAACACTTGTATTATTAAATACAAGTGTTTGGACTCCACATGAATATGGTCTTCCGTATATGTTTGTTCTTCCGAAGGAGTCTTGTTATTCCGGAGGTAGTTTGGTCTTCCGAAGGTACTTTGTTCTTCCGTAGGAATCTTCACTTCTAACTTCAGAGTTGATTGTTCATCCGCAAAAGATCTTCGGATGATTGATTTTTTATGAAACATATCTACGGAAGAACAAAAATGTTCATCCATAGACGTTTTGTACACTTAGTCAATTACAGAAATTGACCAAGAATTATGTTTGTTCCGGCAATCATACACAAATCAATACAATATGGGTTAACCTATATATAATGCATACATCATAATAATGAATTATAATTGTTCATTACAAATATTGATTAAAGTTCTAAGCCTATACAAAATGATCTAGTCCTATAGTTCCTAGATCAAACAGGTTGTCTAAAAGATCTTTGAGTTATTGATGGTTGATGAGATTGATGTTGATGAGACTGTTGTTGCTGATTTTGTCTCATGTCAGTAGATGATTGTTGATTACATTCTCTTAAAAAGTGACCATAGCAATTGCATTTGAAACATCTCACCTTTGACGTATCAACACCAATTTTAGTTGTTTTACTTGTTGTAGCCAAGTTTTTGTTTCTTCTCAAGTACTGTTGGCAGATGTTTGCAGGAGTTAAAGTGCTTCCCAGGTAAGCTTGAAAACTTGAGCTGAAAGTAGTAAAGGCTGCCTTTTGTTCTTCAGAATCCAAAATCACAGTAATGGGTTTTGCTTGATTGTTGTTAGATGAAGTCTTTGATGATGATGAAGATGGATCTTTTCTCTCCTTAGGTCTTCCTTTTTCTTTTCCTTATTTGCTTTGAGAAGATTTCTTTGATGGTTTTGATGCATAGAAACTAACATATTTTTCATCTTCACTCATTGCACAAGAGTTGTCATTATACTTATTAGAAATAAAGGCACTTCCAGCACTTTTACTTTCTTTAAAATGATAAGGAGTGACATGTGTTCTCACACTCTTGTTTCTTGATTTCTCATTCATTTCAAGAGCTTCAAATTTAGCCACCGATGTATCTAAACCATTGGTTTTGAAATCAAGGGTGTTCATGAACATGGATACAGTTTGCTTCCAAATTTCTAGAAAAGTATGCAGCATCTTTTTGTTTAATTCCTCATTGGTATACTTTAGTTCCAATATGCTTATCTCCCTTACCAATTGCATAAACCTGTGAAGTTGTTGAGAAATTGACTCACCCTCAATATGATAAAATGTTTCATATTATGAGCGAAGAGTATCTTTCTTTATGATTTTGATTTCATTACCCCCTTCAAGCAGTGTATGAAGTATCTTCCACAAGAAATTTGATGTTTTATAGTTCTCACATCTAATTAGTATTTCTTCAAGTAGAGCCATACTAAGCAGACTGTATGCTTTAATATCGACTTTAACCCTTTTGACATCCTTTGGTGATAGATCATATGTACTTATGGGTTGACTATTGTCATTATAATCTAGCCGAGAGCGGGTGGAATATAAGGACCTTTAGTTATAGACACCCATAAGTTAGAATCAGTGTAATTCACATGATTCCTGAACTTGATTTTCCAGGACTTAAAATCCGCTTTTGTTTCCAACTTTGGAGGCTGGTATGATGATCCACCAAGAGAGTTACTTATTTTTGTCAATTATTAAAGCTTAACTAAAACAAAGTTTCTTATGGATTAATGAACTGATAAATGATAGGAACTTAATTATTGAATTAACTAAGTAGTATAGGTGAAAATTAGTCAATTCTCTTATTGATAATTAATAACAAATCAAGGATTTTTGTTAATGTTTTTGTTCAGTCGATTGAACAGTTAATGAGTGTTAGTTAATAACACAGATCTATGTTTCAATAATTATGAATATAGATCATGTTAACCGAGCAATCTAACAGTACTCACTGAAAGAAAAATCATTGTTTTATCAAATGTTGAAAATTAGCACTTCACACCAAACCAATTTTGCTTATGTTGATACATCATGTTCCTAGTTTATGTTCTTAATGTAAAAGTCTTTCATCCCTTACACATGTGTAATATAACTATTCAATGAAATATGATATGCTTTTGATGTTTAATTCTCTTTGAATATTTCACTATTATATTTGGTATAATTCATAAGTATGAAAATCATAAATAAGTTTAAGGTTGTTGTTCATAGTTCTAAGTCAATAATGATTTAGAATATGTTCAACTTAGTCGAGTGGTTATTCATGCTAATGGACCATACTTATGGACCATATGCATGAATGAATCATACTTATAGACCAATCGCATGACTGAACCAGGAGACTGGATCAGTCGTATGACTGAGGCATAAGATTGATTCAGTCGCACAACTAAACCTTCAGTCGTGCATATGAACCAACCACATGAGTCAGTCGCACGACTGAACCATGCTAATGGTTCAGTCGTATGAATGAAAACTACAAACCTATAAATACCTAGAAAAACAGAGACTTTGAATATTCATATACCCTAGCCGCCCAGAGTGACCTAAACAGCCTATCCAACTTCATAGTTTGTTCCTTATCGATTTCTAATCAATTCATAATGTTTGTTTCATCATTAGATCAATCAGGTTGTCGTTCTCACTGATTGGATTGCCAATCAAATAGGATTCCGCACTATTTGATCTTGTCTCACACAGAATCCGTTAGTACTCCGTACGAAAACAATACTAACAAGTGGTATGAGGGCATTGGCTCATGATTTTGCATGGATTCAATTGGTTTTGGTGTTAAAACTAACGTTTTCAATCAAAAGAGTCATTTTTTGCTTCATAAAGTGTTTTTGATGTGTGCATGTGTTAAAGTTTTGATTTTTCATCAAACGACAGATTAGGGTTTCCAGAAAATTCGTATTTTGTGTCAAAGTGATCAAATATTCGATTTTTCAAACACAACAGCCTTCAGTCGCACAATTGGTCCATTCGTACGACTGAACACATTCGTATACTCTCATTCGCACGGCCAAACTCAGTCATGACTCTCATTCGTACGGGTAAGCGGCTCTAGTCATTTGATTCCAATCGCCCTGCTCATTTGCACGACTGAATCGATTGGATTCAGTCATATCTTTTATTCGCATGAGTGACTCATTCGCATTGCTCATTTTCACAAGTGAATCTCTCCTGTGCCAAGTTTACCAAATTTAAAGCAACGGAAGACCAGTTTGCTGCATTCACTACTGGAAAGGACTCAAGTATCCAGAACCTTCTACTTGTGGAGAATGAGATTGGAAACCACAACAAACCACCAAAGTTATTAACTTTGGATGAAAACCCACAGTAGAAACAATGGTTTGAAATCTACTTGAATGGAGCTGACCAAACCTTTGGACATCCATTGAGACTGGTTATACGGTACCAGTCATTGCTAATGGAGTTAAATTGACTTTGGGGGGAATGAGTGAATCCCAAAAGATTCGGCATAATGCTGAAAAGAAAACATATGCCGTGTTGACTCGGTCTATACCTAAGGACATATTTCATCAATTCTATGAGAACAAGCAGTTTAAGGAATTATAGGAGGCATTGGAAAAGAGATATGAAGGAAATGCAACTTTGAAATCACTAAAGGCAAAAGCTCTTAAAAAGGAATTTGAAAATTTCTCTTTGATTGGGAATGAAAGCTTGGATGACATCATTGATCGATTCTATCATCTGATGAGTGAATTGCACACTCATGGCATTACCACATCAATGGAAGATAAAGTCTCTAGTTTTGTTGATGGTCTGCCAGACAAATGGGATTCATTTGTGTCTAATCTGATACAAAACGACACTCTTTCTACTTTAGACAAAAATGATTTCATTTTGAAGTTAAGGGAGGAAGAACTACATATGAAATACAAGTCAAAGAAAGGATCTTATGTTCAAAATCCTGCACTATACAATTCAGTTACAACTTCGACTGCTACAGGTGCACCACTACAAACAACGTTTGCGTCTAGCTCATCTGCTCCTTCCCAAAGTGGTGCATTGGGAACCAGAACATCATGGTTATCTAGAACCCAATACATAGTTTCTAATGCAAATACTTCAAAGTTGAAGACCGAGAATCTCGAAAATGTCAAAGTGGAAGTCGCTAAAGAGCATATGGACCTTCTAGCTGCTGTTGTTCAATCTTATGATGGATTAGTTGCTAGAATGATTGGAAACTGTCATCTTGTTGACGAGGACTACAAGCAAGTTAATGAAACTGAGCTAGAACGCATGAATATTATGTGGGCCTTGGCTAGTGCTATTAGAAGAGCAAATAAGATTGTTAAAAAGACGGGGGGAAATTTGGTTGCCACTATAGATAAGACATTTGGATTTGACAAAAACAAAGTGACGTGTTTCAATTGTGGTGAAAAGGGGCATTTCAAACGTGAGTGCATAAAGCCAAAGAAGATTGGAAACGGAAATCCTTTTCCTACATTCTACCAACAAGACAAGGATAATATTGGAGCTTCATCTTCAAGTAAAGAGCCTAATGCTTTGGCAAGTCATGGTGATGAAGGACAAGATTAGTCCTTCCAATTCATTTCTGAGGGTGAATCAAACATTGTTTTAGTTGATACATTGGATGATGGATGTGCGAGTGAAGGAGACATCATAGTTGAGCATTCACTTTCAGATATCAAAGAAGCTATGAATGTCATTGATCATCTGGTTGAAGAAGAGGTAAGTGCTACAAACTTAGAATCTCTGGTCACTGAAGAGTCTGACACTACTTTGATGGCTCATTTATCTAGTTCTACACAGGTATGTTCTAAAGACGAATTATTTAAAAACATGCATGTACTGAATGTGATAAATTTTGTGAAATAATTGATTTAAAATTTGCAGGTTATTAGAACATAATGATAATCTAGTAAATGATCTACAACTCTGCACTAAAGCAAATCGTGTTTTAAAAAAAAATGAGTGCAGCTTCAAAGAAAAGATAGAACTGTTAGGGAACCAACTAAGGAAACCGAGGTTGTGGCCTTAAATTAATCAAATGACATCATGTTCTATTTAAATTCTTTGGAGGAAACTAAAAAGGAAAATTCAGTTTTGCAAGTCGAAGTGAATCACTAAAACAAACACTGCATAGTTTGGCAGGTTCTTCTCACATAGTTTAGAACCTAGTGAAAGAACGGAATACCGGGGAAGGTCTCGGTCATAAGGTAGTACCGCAACCACATGAAATTCTTTTGAACACTAAACGTAGACCAATTAATAATAACCCAGTAAATGATCATGTGGTGTCTACTCCTCTGGTTAGTGATCCAGATTCTACGGGTAAACCTCTGAAATCAGTCACCAAACAGAAGGATACTACTTTGGGGTCAACTATATAATATACCTGTTGAGGATTTGGATGATAAAATTGAAAAGGTTAAATTTGGGTCAGGTTCACAAATGTCTAGTTTAGAACCTAAGAGGTCTAATCCAATGAATCTTAAATGTGCTAATCATCAAAATCCAAATAAAATGAAAATGAAAGATGTTCAAAATTTCAAAACAATTAAGTTTGTTAAAGAAGGTGAAACATCTAAAAAGGAAGAGAAACAACCCAACCGGACAAATCTCAAACCCCGACCAAACTCAACCCCACATCAACACTTTTCTCAAACTGTCGAAGGGAGATCCTATTACAGTTGTGGAAATGAGGACATATGTCTCCAAATTGTCCTTATTATTAGACACCTAAAAAGAAAATTGAACTTTTTGATGAAAAATCAAGATTTCTGAAATAAGATCTAATGTGTCACCTAAGGTTACACCTAAGATTATTAGTGAACCAAAGGTTCAAACCATAAGCCAGACGTCTTTTTACCACAAATAGGCCTTACACAAAACTAGTTTATGGAAGATAAAACCAAGTAAAGTGTCTTTTATTGAGAACAATAAGAAGAAAGATGTGCCTACATCTTCTAAAGGACAGTGGGTTGAGTTCATGTGTGTGATACCACTGGGACAACCAAGCCAATTAACGCTTGGGTCCCAAATCTAAACTAATCAATTCCTTTATATGTGCAAGGTGTCCAATACAGCGGTATCACTAATACCTGGATTATTGATAGTGGGGCTTCCAAGCACATGACCGGGAATTCGTCTCTCCTTTTCAATGTCAAGCAAATTGAAGGGGACATGTATCATTCACTGGAAATAAAGGAGGTTACATCACTGCTCAAGGCGAAGTGAGAAACGAGAAGGTGAAGTTTGACAAGGTCAACTACATTTAGCAACTACAAAACAACTTGCTTTCTATCTCTCAAATCTATGGTATTGATTCAAAAATTATGGAAAATTATAGTACACAGACATCTAATTGTTTGGGACATCAAACAGATGGAACTGATCATAATGCTATATTCAAATCACAAGTCTAACAAGTCTAAGAAAAATAAAGAAAAAATGATAGTAAACTAGTCTACTACTAAGGTAACATAAAGAAAGTAGGCCTAGAGGTTGAGAGTTCATTATATGATGTGTCGGTACATTCAACACAATAGATGAGTAGACTTCATTAGTGAATCAAATTAAAACTAATTTGTTCAACCGGCTGTGGCTTCTCATCTTATCTTTGGTTAACACAATCAGCGCATTTCCAATAAGGGGTGACGAGCAAAATAAACGCCACAAATGTGTGCGCATGACCATAAAAATGAGCAAAGCACATGGAAAAACTGTTAATCGTAATCAAGATAAGACTAATGTTGTTGGTGCGTTATGTGCAAAAGAAAAAAAATGCTCTAACAAGAATATAGGTTGTGCGCCTCTTTGCTGTGCGATGGCACTGACCTGAGGATAAGCATAACCTAAACATTCTAGAATTCATTGTTGTTTGCGCATCTCTGTTGTGCGGTGGCACTGACTTGAGGCTTGGCATCTCTTTGAAAGCTCTTAGAATAGTTTCTTCTTCTCAAATACCTGTAGACCGCTCAAAAATATCCTCGGGAATGTTGATTACCATATAAGTGTGGGATCCACAAATTCTTGTTGAAATAATAAAACCTAACTCATCACCAATGTGAGTCAAAAATCTATGTATGGACTTAAGTGGACAAATATGACAATCATTGTGGCTACAACTCTCGACAGTCAAATCAGTGTGGGCATCTTATAGCTCTAGTATGATTTCCTAAAAGTGCTATCGACTCTCAGACAAATGAGAATCTAGTATCAAAATACATATAAAAAGATCCCAAATGATTATGATATACCTGTATGATTCCACATGAATCTTTTCAGAAATAATAAAATTAAATTGAAGCTATTCAGCTCAGGAAGAAAAATCAGTTAGATGATGTCTAAAAGGTTTCAATCCATCTCAAACCAAAAACATAAAATTATGTCTTGGTTTGCTTTAATTCATGTTGTTTTCTGTTTTATTTACTATCTTCTTTGCGTCGATGTCGGATTATATAACTAGATGAACTCTTTGAATCACAAATTAAAAGGATCACAGTCGAGGTGATCAAATGATTTTTGTTAAAACGGTCATGTCTGAGATGATCATTAGTCGAAATGTCATAAATCAAAAGTTAGATTTTGAGTGTATGGAAATATTTGAGGTCAAACTCATAAGTATGAGCCAATCGCACGATTGAATCATAAGTATGGGCCAATCGCATGCTTGAACCATAAGTATGAGCCAATCACATGATTGGACCATGAGTATGGGTCAACCATGCGATTGGATCACAAGAATGAACCAATCATACGACGGGATGAAGGAGTCTGAGTTAGTCGCATGACTGAACCCCAGTCGCACGAATGAATCATGCGTATGGATCCAGTCGCATGACTGAAAATTAAAATAGTATAAAGAGAGGAGTCAGTCGGTCATATTCTTTACCACCCTTCAAAAACTCTCAAAACCGCCTAATACACATACACTCTTCCCGAATTTTCGATTATTGTGATTTGCCTCCGATTGTGATACTAATCGATTTCTATTCATCTTCAGGTACTTTGAAACTAAAAACTAATCAAAAGAATGGATTAATCGAACCACAATGACCAAATATGATTAAAAATCAAGAACCGGGACAATACTTTAAAATAGACCACTTAAATGGACATACACGTTGTTTTAAAAGACACTAAGTGCTATTTCGAGTCCTTGCGAACGTAATGAATCTAAACACAAAGTGCATTGTAACATTTTGACAAAGATTCAAAGTTATGGTGTTGAATAGAGCAAGACGTGAATGGACACGCCATATGAACCTCAGTCGCATGATTGAGCCAGGCGCATGACTCAATCACACAAGTGAATCAATCAGTGACTTAGTCACACGACTAACTCAACCGCATGGCATAGCAAATGACTAAGTTCAGTCTCAGAGTCAATCATACAACTGAATTCAGTGGCAAGATCAATCGTACGACTGAACTCAGTCGTATGGTTCAATCGCACGATTGAACCAGTTGATCAAAATCTGCTAAATTTCAACTGTTATTTCTTATGAACAAATCTAATGTATATGTTTCTTGTGTTGCAGCAATATGGCTGAGATATGTACTATGAGCACTAAGCACAACATCTGTGCTCATCTAGATGCAACTTCTTGGAACGCGTCTGAGTTCGCCGGGATTATTGTCTTCCTGTGTAGATCGAGGATCTACAAGGCAATTTCTACTCCATGCGCACCATACAGATCTATTAAACAAGCTTTCAGGGAAAGTGCCATAGTGGACAGGTCCATTGAGCCTCACTGTATCTGGAGCTCCATATTCGGACAAGAGATTGAGATCCGTGAAGACGATCTAAGCAGATTCTTAGATTTGGGTGAAGACGGAGCCCATCCACCAAGTTGCATCCCCTAACTGTCATGGTTGCTCTCTGAGGATCAAGTATGCTGGGGACATCAAAATCGGCATACTAAACAAGAGCAACATGTGCCCCCAATTCAAGTATTTGGCACATGTGATCCTCAAGTGCATAGCCTCTGGGCGTCGAGGATTTGATAAGATGTCTGACAAAATCCAGAATGCATACGTTGCACTAGTACTGAACCACTCATTCAGTTTCTCTTGCAAGCTCTTCTCGTACTTGATAGAGAACTTCGAGGCCAAGGGGAAGGAAGTCTTCTGTATGTATCCACAGTTCTTGCAGATGATCATAGACGAGAAGCTTCATTGGCTGCCTAAGGAAAAGAATGATGTTTGTGAGCTTAGAGGTGATGGATGACACCACTCTAGGGAGGATGAAGGTGTACCAGGGGAAGCAGGTGAAGCCCCTGCTCATGAGAATGTTTGGCCATCTGGCCTATGAGGATTACATGGCACCCTCTCATAAGAAGTGGCGTCATGATGACAGTGATTTTGATGTTAAGACCATAGTGGTTCCTATTGAAGAAGATGACGACGATGATGATGACCTTGATGATGGTCAAGGTGGTGGAGATGTTGGCCCCAGTCAATCATGGGCCACCGACATGTCTACTATATCTCCACCGCCTCCACACAGTACTTCAGTTGCACCTGGTGGATCTAAGCAGACTGCTTTCCACTAGGATTTCTTATTAGATGCGGTGCAGTCTACTCAAATGGGAATCCGATTTTACCCTAAATGCAACGATTGCCAGTGTTTACACAGGTACAATGCGGTGCAGTCTACTCAAATGGGAATCCGATTTTACCCTAAATGACTGAATTCGTACCTAAATGGAACCGAGACTTAGTTTGACAAATTAACTAATAAAACTAAGTATTTAATGAAATAGAAAATTATTAGGGGTTATATCGGTCACTTGCGAGACTAATGAGCCAAACCACGAAGTCTAACACTAAGTTTTGCTCAAAATTTGAATTTCAATTGAACAGACAGTCTGGCAAATGACTCAGTAAGCCGAATGAACGAGGCGTATGAGCTCAGTCACCCGACTAAACTCAGTCGCACACTCAGTCACCCGACTGAACCAGTCGCAGGCTCAGTCGCCCGATTGAACCCAATCGCATGCTAAGTCACTCGTCGGAAGTCAGTCGCATACCAAATCAATAGACTAAACTCAATCTTATGATCAATCACACAAATGAACCAGACTGATCTCAAACAGTTAAAAGTGAAATGGCTTCTGTTATGTGCTGATCTAATATGAATGTGTCTTGTGTTACAGGTTCATGGCAGATCGGTGGATCATAAACACTAAGCACAATATTTGTGCTCACTTGGATGCCACCACTCGGAATGCTACTGAATTTGCTGGGATTATAGCATTCCTAAAGAGATCGAGGATTTATCGAGCGATATTTACACCGTGCACACCCTATAGGTCGATACAGAAGGCCTTCTGGGAAGGTGCTTCTGTTGACCGATCGACTGAGCACTACAGTATACGTAGCTCCATATTTGGACAGGAGATCAAGGTCACAGCAGCTAATCTGAGACGGGTTCTTGATTTGGGAGATGATGTTGCTTATCCCACCAGACTACATCCTCTTACCGTAAGGGGATGCTTTCTTCGGATGAGGGACTCTGGGGACATCAATGCAGGTGTGCTCAATAAAAGCAACCTGTGTCCCCAGTTCAAGTACCTAGCTCATGTTACACTGAAGTGCATTGCTTCAAGAAGGGGTGGATTTGATGACTTATCGAACCAAATCCAGAATGCCTATGTGGCACTAGTGCTGAATCACCCCTTCAGCTTCTCCAAAATAATATTCATACCTGATTCAGAATAAAGAGGTGAAAGGCAAAGAGGGCTTCTGCATGTACCCGAGATTTCTGCAGACGATCATCAACGAGAAGCTTCCGACTTTGCCTAAGGAGAGCCATGATGTTGTATCTCTCGAGATCATGGATGATACTACTCTCGGGAGAATGAAGGTTACAGGGGCAAGCAGGTAAAGTCCCTTGTAAAGAGACTATTTGGGCACTTGGCGAGAGAAGACTACGTGGCGCCAGCTCAGCGAAAGTGGCGTCACGAGAACAGTGATTCAGATGTAGAGCAGATTGCTCTACCCTCCGAGAGAGGTATACGGGCGGTTGCTGCTCATACAGATCCATCATATACCCCGGACCCGCCTTCCAGCCAAGGGAGAGCCACAGTGTCTAAAGACACAAGGAAGAAGAGAATTGCTTACCCCTATGGCAAGAAGGGGAAGAGACTAAATTTCACATTGACCTTTGCTACAACCACAGCCACCACCTCAGCCACTACTGCTACCACCACCACTTCTACACTACCGGTCACTACCACACTTCCCTCCACCTCCACCATAGCTACCACCACCACTACTACTACTTCACCCACCATCACCACTATAGCAACTCCACCACCCATCTACACCACTTCCACCACCACTACAGTATACCCATCACCACCCACATATACACCACCACAAATATTCACCACAGCCACCACCACCACCACTAGCCACCAGGCAAGACCATTAGATCACCAATCTTTTCCTTCAAGATCATCTCTACCTCCCAGTGGGGTAGAGGAACAGCTTTCAGCACTAAATCATATGGTGCTAAAGCTGTTGGCTGCCAATGATGAGAAGACTGCTCAGCTATGATAGCTAATGGAGCTAACTGCTACACAATCATAGCAGATCTCTCAACAGACCAACAGATAGAGGAGCAGGCTCAGCATATGGCTGCTCAAAGTCAAGATATTGCCTAACTCAAGGAGCAGAACGTGTTATCTACTAAAAAGATCAAGGATTTGGAGGATGCCAAAAGGACCATCATGCTCAAACTTAAAGGCACAAAGGATGAGCCTCTGAAGATACGAGAGGGAGATAGTGATGATGGTGATAACAGCGATAATGAGGATGATGATGAAGAGGATGATGATGAGGATGAGACCGAAGAAGGAGATGATGAAGGTGCAGGAAATGGAGGAAATGATGAAGACGAAGGTGATGCATCTTCATCGGGTGCCACACAAGCAAGAGAGAGGTGGACCAAGAAAATTCAAGATCAAAGTGCCTCAACATCAGCCCCGACTGCAAAAGAGCATATGGTTCAAGACAAATGTAATTATTAGATGTTTATGTAATTTAAATCATGTGTAATTGAATTATGTATTAAACTTGTGTACATATGTTTATATTTATTTAATGTTTACTGTCTTGATTATTAACTAATGGTTGATGTGTTTATATGTTTAAATCAAGCAGATCATTCATCTCAGCAAGATGAGTACGATGTTGCCCCCTTCAGCAGATCAAGTCACAACTCATAATGATACTTGATCTGCAAGGGATCGTGAGGAGGTCTGTGAGTTACACTCTTGAAGAAGGAGAAATAATCCACGACCTTACATGAACAACTGGCTGAGATGTTCCGACTGAATCCAGATAAGCTTGTGAAGGATACTCCTACAGTTGACATGGATAGTGACGATGAGCATAACGATGTCGATGAGATCGAGATTGAAGACGTCACAGCACAACATTATCCAGAGTATGCTGACAATGACGGAAATGTAGTCCCCAATCTGGGTGACATCCTTGTTAGTGATACATTTGAAACACTGGATAAGATGGAGCAGGAGTCGGAGAAGAAGAATGATCAAGCCTAAGCCTCGGACGTTGATGTCAATCTCAAAAGGGCTGAATGGGCGGCATGTTTTGCAGAGATCAGAGCCCAATGTAGTGCTCCAAAGCCTAGTACCTACACCAAGCTTTACAAGTGAAAAGGCATCTGAAGGTGTTAGGAAAAATCATAGTGTGGGCATATTTTGATGATCTAAACGTTTATGCTATCAAGAGAGAGAAGGGAATCGAGTACTTCAGATTCCCACACGATCTAAAGACTCTAACCGGTTTTGAACTTAAGCACTGGCCAAATTGAAGCTATTATATGCTGACCCTCGAAAGATGTTAGGCTGGTTTGAAGCTACTTTGAAGATAGAGTACCACACTAGGTGGGTCAACTCCAAACCTCACAACCAATGAGGTATATCAGAAGATCTGAAGTTGATGCCATTACTGGAAAGCCAAAGATATACTGAAGTGGAGTCCTCCGCACACAATGTTGAGGTTCCCTCTAAGGGAAATGCCTTAGGACTTCACTCCACACTTTAAATGGTGGTACTATGACAGGAGAACTGGTGAGGCGGTCATAGTTCTAAACAGAAATGGAAATATGAAAACAATCAGGGTGTTTGACCTAATGTGGCTCACTAACTTGTCGGCTGATGATGTTTACACCTTATACAAGTGGCCAATATTCTATGACTCGCAAGACATTGTACAAGCCCTCCAATCCAAAACCTGATAAGACTCTGCTTTGCATTTGAAATACATGCTGGAGTTACAAAGGAGAGGAAGTACAAGAAATATGAAGAGCTGATGAAGAATGTTAGACAATAGAGTAAACTAGGTCCAAGGGGCAGTTTGTAGATACATATGTACCTAGGTTGTGAGCTTAATGTAAAATGTCTTTCATGTCTTATGTATATGTAATAGAATGGGTTGAATGAAATACAATGTGTGGTTTATGCTTATTGTTTACTATTTCATTAATTATTGTGTCTTATTGCCTATTGAACTAACTATATAGGTTTGTGGTTGTTTAGATAGTTCTTAGTCAACAATGATTGAGAAACATGCTTAAACTTAATCGTGTGATTTCTCATGCGAATGGCACATGCTAATAGACCATATGCATGAACAACTTCATGCTAATGAACCAGTCGCACCATTGAACTAGGAGACTGGATCAGTCGCACGAATAAGAAACCCTAACCTATAAATATACCACTTAATTCGTGGAAAAACATAACAATTCGAATACCTACGTACTAAATCGCACCCTAGACATCCAGAGACCCTAGAACACTTGTTCCAAGTTCATAGATCGATGTAAATCGTTCTACTATCGTTCTTGATGTTTAGTTACATTCTTGGATTGATTTTACATGTGTTCTTACTGATTGGATCACCAATCAAATAGGATTCCGCACTATTTGAGTTGGTACACACGTTAATCAGTTAGTACTCCGTACCGTACACGATCCCAACATCTTCCCCTTCAGCAAGTCAAGACTCAACTAACTATGAGTCTTGACTTGCAAGGAATTGTGAGAAGGTTAGCGAGCTACACTCCAAAAGAAGGAGAGATGATTCATGACTTGACCGACGAGCAGCTCGCAGAAATGTTTAGACTAAATCCAGATGAGCTTGTCAAAGATGTTCCGAAAGTTGATGTTTTGAGTGATAAGGAGCTACAAGGGGCGGATGAGATTAAGATTGAAGATGTCACATATGATTACTATCCACAGTACACTAACATCTGATTACTAGTCAATAGGTTAGGGTTTACCAATCGTACCACTGAACCATTAGCATGGTTCAGTTTGCGACTGAATCATGCGATTGATCCATACGCATGACTGAAGGTCAGTCGTGCCAATGAGTCAATCTTATGTCTCAATCGTGCGACTGATCCAGTCTCCTGGTTTAGTTGTGCGACTGGTCCATTAGCATGATGTATTCATGGGTATGGTCCATTAGCATGGTCCATTCGCATGAAGACTTCATACCATTAAGTTTGAACATGTTTCTCGATCATTATTGACTAAGACCTATGCATAACAACCTCAAACCTATATAGTTAGTTCAATATTCGTTAACACACAACAATACAATGAAATATTAAACATTAAAAGCATCAACCACATATTATATTTCATTTAACTCATTCATTACATATATGTAAGACATGATAGACATTACATTAAGCTTATAAACTAGGTACATATATGTATCAACAAATCCCCCTTGGACCTAGTTTCTTTAACGTTTGACATTCTTTATAAGCTGCTAAAATTTCTTGTACTTCTCCTCTCTAGTAACTCCTGCATGTATTTCAAATGCAAAGCAAATTCGTATAACATTCTGGAACTGGAGGGCTTGTACAATATCTTGCACGTCATAGAATTGGCCACTTGTACAATGTGTAGACATCTTCTGCACACAAGTTTGTAAGGCACATTGGGTCGAATACCCGGATAGTTTCCATTTTTCCTTCTTTATTTAGAACTATGACCGCTTCGCATGTTCTCCAATCATAATACCACCATTTGAAGTGTGGAGTGAAGTCCTGAGGCATTTCCCGTAAGGAAATCTTTGACATTGTGCGCGGGGGACTCCACTTCAACATAACTTTAGGCTTTCCAGATATAGGATCCACTTCCGACCTACGAATGTACCTCTTCGGTTGTTAAGGTCTGAAGTTTACCCATCTGGTGTGGTATTCCTTCTTTAGAGCATCCTCAAACCAACCTGACATCTTTCTAGGATCAGCATAAACAGATTTAAGCGGGCCAGTTAGTTGAGCACAAAACCTAGGTGTTGGACCCTTGAAAGGATCATACATGCCAACTCAATAGGTGATTTGATGATTGTTCTACTGGTATTCCTTAATTCCAAGAAGAAATGTGGATGAAGAATCTGCTAAGAAGAACAAATTATTGTCTCCCGCATTGTCAAATGCGGAAGACATAAAACAAATACGGATAAGTATTTGTTCTTCCGCATTGACAAATGCGGAAGACCAAGAATGAATGCGGGCAAGTATTTACTCTTCCGCATTGACTAATGCGGAAGACTAGAAGTTGATGCGGACAAGACTTTGCTCATCCGTATTTGAAAAATGTGGATGGCCGAACAAATGCGCACAAGTGTTTGTTCATCCGCATTAACCAATGCGAATGACCAACATACTAATGCGGATGATCAAGTGAAGAAATGCTATCAAGTTAACTTATATGCATTTGTAAATGCGGATGAACAAGCAAAGATGCGGATGAAGACTTAGACTAGTTCTGATGTAATAGGTCAGGGGTAGCTTAGTCATTTTGTAAAAGGCATCTTGTCTGCCTATAAATGAATAGATACTAGTAAATGAGGTGACGGCTTATAGATAGAGAATTTTTTGTTGTAATTATTCTCTGTAATTCATCAACTTTCACATATCAATACAAAAGCATTTATGAGTATTTTTCTTGCATTGAATGTTCTTTGATTGTTATTCGATTCACAGTAAGAATCTCACTCTTACTCAACCCAGTCAATTGGTATTAGAGCTTTGGCTCTCGATTCTCTTTCAGATCTGTTCAAGAACTGAATAGAATTCGATTGATCTGGTAATCGAGTTGCTAGTAGAGTATATCATATTCTCTACTTAGTAAACAGCAGAAATTACTCTTGTCAACACATACTCACCAAAATACTCACAAAAGGAAGAAAACAAATACCATCATAGATCTGTTTCTGAATTCCGTTGGAACTGTTTGGACTAGTTGGACTAATCAATCCTAAAAATCATCTAAATCTATATTATACCAGTAAAACACATAGTTAAAATGGATTCTAACAGCTACTCAGAACTTGGTCATACACCTAAACCTCCAATGCTTAAACATAAATCTGAGTTTAAACAGTGGAAGATCAGGTTTAGGAATTACATCACAGGTGTAGATTTTGATTTCTGGATATCAATATGCAAGGGGCCACACATCCCTGTTACTCTGTCTGCAGATCAAGCTGCATATACAGAACTGCTAGAATACCCATTGAAGATCTGACCTTACATGAAGAAGACAACAAGAAAATCAAGATAGACCTCAAAGCCTACTCAATTCTGACTCAAGTACTCAAGATGGATGTGCTGAAAAGATTGGAGAAGTATGGAACTACAAAGTGTGTGGGATGCACTCAAAATCATGTGTGAAGGAAGCAGTGAGGTGGCTGAAATCAACAAAGACAAGCTTGTTAATTAGTATGAAACATTCCACCACACCAAGGGAGAATCAATATCTAAACAACTGCACAGATTTGTACGGTTAGTAAATGACTTGGAAATCATGGGAGTCACTTACAAGTTTAAAGAATTAAAAAAAAGATGCTTACAGTCTCCCTGAAAGCTGGAAACAGAATGTAACCATGCTGAAAATACTCTTGATCTTGAGAGTACTACTTTAGACATCATGATAGCCAAATTGAAGCTTTAGAACTTATGAAAGAAGAAGCAGAAATCTTGGTGGACCAAGAGTGATTGAGGTTTACAAATTTCAATCAATATCTCATTCTGTGGAAAATGCTTCATCTGAGGAAGATGATTTTATCTCTTAAGAGATCAATTGAACAACACTGGGTTCATTGTAACTCCACCAATCAATCATCCTTCAACCTCATCTCAAACTTCAGAGTCACTACTGCTCCTCAAACCAATCCTTAAGACCCAAGATCAGAAGAACAAAAGGCAACTTACAATGCATTTGTTGCAAGCTTTGAAGCCTACTTGGGAGGAAGACTCACTTCTGCTCATCTCATTCAAGAAGATCTGGAGGAATAGATCCAGATGATATGGAAGAAATGGATCTATAATGGCAAATGGCCATGATTGCAATGAGAGCTAAGAAATTTTTTCGGAAAAGGAAGAAAGCTAAGCCTGAATGAAAATACAAAACTTGATATGATAAATCCAAGGTGAAATGCTTCAATTGTGGCATGGCTGGCCACTTCTTAAGAGAGTGCAATGCCCCCAAGAGAAACACTATCAAAGGATCTCTCGAGGACAATCATCCTCATAGCCTAACTCAAGCTTTCACTCAACAACCAACAGTAGCAGTATCATCAACCTGATCATCTCTGAATCCACCCCAACTGACAAATCAACCTCATGGAAGCAGTCAGTCTTCAGCCAGTGCTCTAGTGATAAAGCAAGATGGAGTATGTGACTGAGTGTGTATGCTACGAAGTCAAGCTCAATTTCAAAATCATGCTCTTATGTCTCACATCAATGATGGACCATCTCCAATGCCTACTGAGGTAAAATCTAACCTTTGTAGTGAAAAATGCATTATGAATTGCAAGGGTATAGGGAGCATAATCACAAACTGGCTGATAAAATCAAAGAAGAAAAGGTGAAAGTAGAGATGATGAAGAGAGAAATAAAAAACTTTAAAATCAAAATTAAATCTCTCATCTCTGACATAGAAAACTACATGGTGAAAAGTATACTCTTGCAGCTGAGAATGAGCTACTTACTAAAAGTAGCTGAATCTAAGGCTCAACAATCCATGACTAAAGTGAAACTTGAAAAGTTTCAAATGTCTTCAGTCAAGCTGCAAGAAATGCTTAATTCATGTCCTCCACCATACAATGATAACTACACTGTTATGCCTGAATCTGTCTCACTCTCTGAAGCAATTGGACCTAAAATTATGGAACCTAAATCTGTAGTGAAATAGGTGACCAATCCTCAAAACAAAACTGATGTTTATATTGAAACCAATGAGGAAAAAATCAAGTTAGGTCACCCAATCAAAATCAAAGAGTGTTCAGACAAGATAGTGAGTGTCGTGAAACCGTCAAACCTTGTAAAAGCAATTGTACCTTTTATAAAATTCATACCATCTATTTTACAAGGCAAAAAGAAATATGTCAAGACAGTGAAACCCACTATTGAGGGTAGTTCTAATAATGAGATTATATCTCCACAAAATTCAAGCAAATCAGAAAAGGTTTCACTGTAAAAGAAACAAACTGTAACACTGAGTTCAACACATAAAACATCATCAGACCCTTAGTCTTCAGATTAAGGCAGGGAGTTGGGTTTGATAATCTATAACAAGAACATGTTGACCAGTTTGAGAAAGAAGTAGAAATAGGTTGAAGAAATAGAAACAGCTCAGACAATTAAACAAAAGTAGTGTTGTGAAGCAAACTACTAAAAGGGCTGATTCTGATTCATCCCCAAGAAAAGAAAGTGACTCATCAAAAGAAAATATCAGTTGAGTCCACAAGGAAAAATCTGATTCAAGAAACAACACATGTATTGTGATATTTGTGAAATGTTCAATCACAAGACGGATAAATGCTTCTTCAATCAATATTGTTCTATCTGTGATATGAACAATCACTACACCAAAATATCTATTTCAACAAGTATTGTTCATATGTGACACGAACAATCACAATACATCTTATTGTTACTTCAATCAGAAGGGGTTGAGAATTCCCCAACACAAGCCCATCTCAAAAACATCTACTGTGATGCACTCTGTCAGACCTCATCTTCATAATACTCAATCTAGGACACCTAGATCAACAAATGACAGAAATGATTTAAAGGAATAAGGAAGGGACAAAGAAATCATCTCACAATGAAACAAAATTTGACCTTCCTAAGCAAAAACCTACTTTTATAATGAAAAACGGGCTAAATTTTACAAAGAAATAGAGACCAACAATTCCATACTCATCTGAATCCTCTAGATGTTGAATAAGATGACTCAACCTATTCATTACCAAAAATCTCCCAGGCACCTCCATCCAAATCACAATTTAGAGGGAAATACAGGGGGTCACTATCATGAATAGGAACGGGAAACCCAAGACCATCATGGCTTGGGTTCCTTATTCTAATTAGTTTTGTTTGCTTGCAGGTTCATCCACACAGATCTAACAGCCTATGGTATGTAGACAGTGGATGCTCCCGACACATGACTGGAGATCGTTCCCTCCTTCATGATTTCAAGCACATACAAGGAACTATTGTGGCATTCGGTGGAGATTCAGAAGGTGGTAGAATTATAGGAGAAGGATCTGTGACAAACGGGATGCTGAGCTTTGACAGAGTGAACTACTGTGAACAACTGAATTTCAATCTTCTAAGCGTGTCTCAGATCTGCGACAAAAAATATTCCACTCACTTTACAGACACTCACTGCTACATTCTGAAACTGGATTTCAGATCCGAAGAATAGGTTGTCTTAAAGACTCTGAGGAAGAACAATACATATGTCTTAAACCTGTGTTCTGCATCACCTAAGGAAGAAACATGTCTTTTGTCTAAAGCATCATTGATGAGTCACAGCTTTGGCATAGACGTTTGGGGCACACTAACTTTAAAATATGAACAAGTTAGTCAAAGGAAACCATGTCATTGGTCTTCCTCAAAAAGAATTCAATTTTATTGATCAATGTTCATGCCCCAAAGGAAAACACACAAATCGTCTCACAAAACCAAGCTAGTGAACACTAACAATACTCCATTGAAGTACTTCACATGGATCTATTTGGACCAACTCATGTAATGAGTATGGGAAAGAAACAACATTGTTTAGTGATCATTGATGACTTTTCACGATTCACATGGGTGTTCTTCCTACTTCATAAAAACGAAGCATCCCAAATCATTCAAGAATTTATCACTAAAATTGAAAATCAACTTGATCTTAAGGTCAAAATAATAAGAAGTGATAATGGTACTGAATTCAAAAATGAAATATGAGTTCCTTTTGTGTAAACAAAGGCATTGCTCATCAATTCAGTGTAGCTAGAACTCTTCAACAAAATGGGGTAGCTGAAAGGCAAAATAGAACACTGATTAAAGCATCAAGAACGATGCTAGCCGATGCTAAACTGCCAATCACCTTCTGGGCAGAAGCAGTTAACACATCGTGCTTTATGCAAAATCGAACTCTGATTGTTAAAGAAAGTAACATGACACCTTATGAACTCATCTTTCATAGGAAACCATTTATTGGATTCCTCAAATCATTTGGTTGTCCACTCTCAATATTAAACACCCGACACCATTTGGGAAAACTTTCATCCAAGTCTGATGAAGGATTCTTTGTAGGTTATTCTTCTGTTTCAAAGGCTTATAGAGTGTTCAATCCTAGATTGAACATTATTGATGAATCTACAAATGTTCAATTCAAGGACATTCATTTCCCAAATCTACAAATGGTCCTGACTAGTAGTTTGATATTAACACGTTTACAAAAGCATTTGACCAATTTCACTTGTCTTATGCAGGAAATATACATTCAAGTGATACTTCATCAGCTGTAGAAAGAAGAGATAATTATCCATTGATTCCACCTACATTTAATGAACACATGAATGAAGATGTTCCTCTTCAAGTTGATCCCATCAGACAACTGTCACAAAACCTTAGTATTTCTTCTGAAGAAGGTCCCAGCCTGGTACCATTTCACTTAGATGACTTGTCAAATGAGATCAAAATCAAAAACAGGCTTCTCATCCCGTAGAAACACAAGGTATATCAAATGATGCAAGCAATCTCAGTGCTACTGAAGATGTAGCAGTTACTAAAACAGAAGTTGACAATCTTCATAATTCAACAACAATACAAGATGAATGTGCCTCTGACCATAATGAACTAAATGTCTCCAATATTGATGTAACTATTACTGGTGACACCATTCCAACCACAAAAATACACAAGAATCATCAAGTTGAAACCATTATGGGTGATCTTAATGAGAGGGTGACTAGAAGCAAGTCTAGTATTGCAAACATTTGTTTGTTCTCATGCTTTCTATGTCAAACAGTACCCAAAAACATCAAAGAGGCACTTCAAGACAATAGTTGGATTGAAGCAATGTAGGAAGAATTACTCCAATTAAAGAAGCAAGAAGTATGGTAGCTGGTTCATCTTCCCGAAGGACAATACACTATCGGTACCAGATGGCTATACAGGAACAAGACTGATGATAGAGGGATCGTCATAGAAACAAAGCAAGACTAGTAGCACAGGGATACACTCAAGAAGAAGGAATCGACTACGATGAAGTGTTTGCACTGTTGCCAGACTAGAAGCAATTAGAATCTTTCTTGCATATTCTGCATCCATGAAATTTACTGTCCATCAAATGGATGTAAAGTGTGCCTTCCTGTATGGAAAGAATGCTAAAGAAGTCTATGTGAGTCAACCACCTAGCTTTGAAAATCTAGATTTCCCTCACAGAGTTTACAAGCTTGACAAAGCTCTGTATGGTCTTCATCAAGCACCAAGAAAGTGGTATGAGACTCTATCATCTTTTCTTCTTGAACATGGGTATGAAAGAGGAAAGATTGATCTGACTCTCTTCAGAAGAAAAAGAGGAAAAGACATGTTGTTAGTCCAGATCTATGTGGATGACATTATATTTGGCTCGACAAACAAGCAACTCTGCAAAGAATTTGAAGACCTTATGCATTCAAAGTTCCAATTCAGTGCTATGGGAGAACTCACCTTCTTTCTAGGGGTGCAAGTCCAACAGACAGCAGATGGAATTTTCATTAACCAATCAAAATATGTACAAACCATGTTGAAGAAATTTCACTTTGCTAACTGTCAGTCTATCAGAACTCCTGTGGATACTAAAGTGAAGATTGGACCTGACCCTGAAGGCAAATCAGTTGATCGGACTCACTATCGATCAATGATAGGTTCACTTATGTATCTAACAGCCAGTAGGCCTGACATTATGTTTGGTGTTTGTGTGTGTGCCAGATATCAAGCTGATCCAAAAGAATCACATGTGAACGCAGTCAAGAGGATATTCAGATATCTGAAGGGCAAACCAGCTCTTGGGTTATGGTATCCAAAGGAAGGAGAATTTAATCTCTATGCCTACACAAACAGTGATTATGGAGGATGCAACTTCAACAGAAAATCCACTTCTGGCAGTTGTCAATTTCATGGTCCTAGACTAGTATCTTGGCAATGCAAGAAGCAAACAAATGTATCTGTGTCCACAGCAGAAGCTGAGTATATTGCTGCATCAACATGTTGCTCTCAAGTTCTCTGGATTCAAAACTAGATGCTTGATTATGGTTTTAACTTCTTGCACACACCAATTTCTATTGACAACACAATTGCTGTCTTTATAACTAATAATCTAGTTCAGCACTCAAAAACAAAACATATTGAGATTAGATATCATTTTTTGAGAGATTGCGCTGAAGAGGTTTAATCAAATTTATTCAAGTACCAACTGAAAATCAATTAGCTGATTTGTTACCAAGGCATTTGAACCTAGTAGGTTTGAATTTATGGTTTAGTCAATTGGCATGATTAACCTTGAGTAAAAACCCATCAAAAACATCAAAAACAATTAAAAACATTAGAAAACCACAAAAATAAAATAATTCTTGGGTAAATGATATAATTACAGTCGTTATATCATTCACTGTGCTTAATTTCAAATATACAAGACTGAAATGACTTACCAGATATGTTGATAGGCTCAACTTAGAAGAAAAGATACATGTAGTGATGAATTAAAGACTTATTCAATTGTGAAACACTGATCACAAAGTTCAGGTATGTATTGGGTTATCTGAATGCATGTGTGTGTAGTAGCCTAAACACACCAGGTAACGATACTTTATGAATCTCTTTCACCACATCATGTTTCATCTTTATTTTGCTGAGCAAAGACATGATGAAACTTGCACATAATGCAGATGTTATGATCCAAAAGATTCCTAATATGAACACATCCAAAATAGGATGAATCAACAAAGTAATACATTCCAAGTGAATGAACAAAAGAATCCTATCATGGATCACCTTCCAAAGTGAAGTGAAAAGAATCCCAATATGAATCAACATAAAAAAGGATCAAATTAAAAGAATCCCAATAAGGATCAGTGAAAATGAGATTTCATAACTTAAGAAACCTGGTAAGAAAAGCTATGAAAAATTCTACCATACATTGTATAAGGAGGGTTGAATATTCCATGCTTATGTGTGTGAGGTACACATTGAATAATTAAATCAACCAAAACATGATAAAAGTCATTTGCATCAAAATATCAACCAGGTATGAGTTTAAGAGGACAAACATACCTTCAATCTTCAAGTTCATGATCATGTCCATTTAATCATAAAGGATGCACATATGTAATGTAAAACTGATATGATCCCAACAAAGAGATAATTCTCTTCATTATTAATAAACAAAATAATATTCAAAAGAGTTTAAATCTTTAAAGTTTCTATCCAAATATGGATATAAACTTTACGGGGAGTAATTTAAAATCTTTGAGTAAGTCCAAATTTTGTTTATTAACTTAACTTGAAAAACAAAACAAAAGGATTTTGGTTTGTGCTATTGCAACAAGTCATACCATTATATCTCAGCTTATGAAGATTCTTACAAGCATGATAA
This sequence comes from Flaveria trinervia, assembly GCA_025506515.1. NCBI lineage: Eukaryota > Viridiplantae > Streptophyta > Magnoliopsida > Asterales > Asteraceae > Flaveria > Flaveria trinervia. The sequence continues at coordinate 52,554,597 of CM046449.1, read as the reverse complement.
GTCCAAGATCTATCAAAATTGGGAAACTTGTATCAATTGTGACATACAAGTCAATCCAAGCAAGAATTGACAACTACAACAGTCAACTTCATAAGAAAAATCAATCAAGGACAAATCTTCATAAGATGAATAATCAATTCAATCACATTAACTTTTGATTAAGTTTAAAAGCTAATGCAGGTAAGTGCATTGGTTAATGCGGGTGAAGGTAACCCATGCATGTAACTAATGCGGGTAACAGTAAATTTTCAAGTGCAACTAATGCGGACAATGATTTTACTCTACCGCATTATTATGTGAAGTAAATGTGGAATTTGTTCTTCCGCATTTGCTACAGGAGTCAAATGCGGATGAACATATTTCTCTCGCATTTGCTACAGTGAATGCTGACCAAGTGTTGTCAACCGCATTGGTATAGTCGCACAAATGCTGATTGACTTTGTTATATCGCATTTGCTACTGTGTACAAATACGGATAGGATAAAACAAGTAACAACTCTACCGCATTTGTTATAGTGAATGCTGATGAACATAATCACAAGTTATTCTTCCGCATTTACTACAACACAAATGCGGATAGTCAAAGGCTTCAAGTTCTAACTTCCGTATTTGCAATAGTATACAAATGCAAAAAGAATAATAAATAAGAAACAAAACTTACACATTTACAATGGTAGCCAAGTGCGGACAGTCAAAGTCAAAAGTTTGCCTTCCATATTTGCTACAGTTAACAAATGCGAATGAACAAAAGTAGAAAAAATTAACCCTTCCGCATTTGCTACAGTGGTGACCGTATTTGCTCTTAAACTTGTAAAATCATTCAAAATGTATTATTTGACTATTTAAAGGAATTCAAAAGGGTCATTTAATACTTTTCAAATTTGAGAGACTTTATAGTGAGATGAGCGCAAACGTACAGTACACCATCTTCGATCATCTTCATCATAAACAATCAAAGATTTTCGTGTGATTCTACTCAATCGACTCTTCTTATCGATTCTGAAACCACATTCGTATCGAAAACAAGGTGAAACTTCCATAAAAATTTTAATCAATACCTAAGTTTCAGAATGTTAAACCTAAATTAGTCAATGAACCAACTATTAATGAAGAACACAAAACATGTCTTATTGATGTAACATAATACACCTTTTCGACTTCAATAAGCATGCAAACCAACTAAAATTCTTATCATCATGAGAACCTTGATATTCATGTTTGTTGTAAGAACAGAGCATGTTGAATAAATGAAACATTTGTAACAAATCAATGAAACAATATCTCGTTAATGGTTCAAATATAGAAACCATGATTGTTAAATGACAAACTCACCATTTCCTATGACAACAATGCAACAGAAATGACAAGCAGTCATCCTTGTCTATTTAAAGTCAAACTGGTAACTAACACACATGTCTCTTGTGCAGATTACATGGCAAATCTTACATGCAGCAAGCTCCATAATGTCAGGGGTTATTTAAACCCTGATGTGCCTGAAGCTGAAGGAGTTAGAGATATGATTAGATTCTTATCTTCCACAAGGGTAGCCTATGCCATCACTGTGAGACCCTCAATCTATGACAATCTCATCAGATCATTCTGGGACTTAGCTAAGGTAGTTGAAGCTGATGATGTTAGAACATTAACTGGGAGAATCAACAATGAGCTCACTTTGAGTATCACTGAAGATTCTGTTAGAAGATGCTTACAATTTGGTGATGATGCTAATGATCCTCTGGAGCTAGATGATGAAAAAATAACCACATTTTTTGCTGAAATTGGTTATGAAGAGGTTATGAAGCAAACTGATTGTTAAAGGATTAGTGGATCTACCTTGGAGATTCCTAATTCATATGTTCCACACTGTCTGTCCAAGAGAAAAACAGGATGGAACGACATTCCAGTCCTCACATCCTCTGCAATTTGTGCTCTCTGCACCAACAGGCCATTTAATATGTCTGCATATGTTTTCAATGGCCTGATTTCAAACATCCAAGAAGGGAGAAGATACAAGTTCCTGATGTATCCAAGATTCATTCAATGCCTAATCAGTGAATCATTCCCTAACATTGTTAATGAAGGACCAGTGCTTGACATTCCTCACTATGATACAAGATCCTACAAATACATAAGAAGAGGGACCCAAGAAACTTTTATAGTGATGCTCACTCACCTCTTCTTCCTTGGATGATTCAGCAATTAAATCACGAAGGTCAAGCATAACCACAACAATCACCACAACTAGCACCACAACCAACACCACAACCAACTCCACAACCAACTCCACAATCAACTCCACAATCAACTCCACAACCAACTCCACAACCAACTCCATAACCAACTCCACAACCATCAACCAACTCCACAACCATCACCACAACCAACTCCTCAACCATCACCACAACCAACTCCTCAACCATCACCACAACTAGCACCACAACCAGCACCACAACCATTATCACAACCAACACCACAAACAACCCCTCAACCTTCACCTATATCACCTTATCATCACTCTCCAATATCACCACCACATCAATCACCTATGTCACTATACCAACCATTTCCATCCCATGATCACCCTGCTGAAGTTGACGGATCAACTAGTGCTTCTAAATCATCCAAATCATCTTCTGATGAGGAGGATCACATGATCAAATCCTGGCAAAGATAGCAACTTCTAAGGCTGCTCCTTCAGAGAGCTATGCTGAATATAATATCAACAGGCCTGATGAAAAGGATGAACTGATATCTGAGCTCTTACAAAAAATGGAAAGGATGGAAAGGACTTTAATAGGAGAGTTGGAATCATTAACGATAGAATATTAGAGCTTGATGAAAAGAGAACGAGTTGAAAGAGCTGAAAGAAAAATATGAAGCTGAAAGAAAAGAAAAAGACAAAGAGATTGAGTACTTAAAAGCTTCATTAAACCATTCCAGAGAAGAAGTGAGTGGTCATGTTGACACTCTTGCTATTCAAACCATAGCAATGGAGGAACAAGAGAATATCATTGAGAAACAAGCAGAATTCATTTCTAGTCTTGAAAAAGAGCTTCAAAGACAAAAAAAGGATCTCTGAACTTGAACTGATAATTAAGATTCAAAGAAGTGAAGTGGATGAGGAAAAGAAAGATGAACAAGAAAAGGTTGATGATGAAGAACAAGAAAAGGTTGATAATGATGATAACAATTCTGTTTCTGAAAATGAAGAACAAGAAGGTGATACAAGTCAAACGAAGCATAAGGAACAAAGTCTAGAAATGGTGGTATACTCTACAAACACAGATGATTCTCACACTGAGAAAGCTGAATTTGAGGAACTTTTTAGTGCATTAAGCAGTTTTTCATCTGAAAAATTCAATATAGATGATGACTTTTGGGAATTTGTAAACAATCAAAGGACTGATTCAGAGCCTATTGTATTCATCCCTAAGTCACCAGTTCCTTTGGAGAAGGAGTTGACCATGTAGATGTCCCTGTTGTGTCTTTATCTGAAGAACAAAAAGAAACAATAAGAGAGATGTATGAAAAGGAAAAAGAAAAGGAAAAAGAAACAGAAAGAAAGAGGAGGAGAAACTTGAACTTAATGATCAAGAGCCAATCACACCTGAAAAGGTACCTGAAGTGATAGAAAAAGCTGAAACTTCAAGCCCACAACTTCAAACTTACTCAAGAAAAAGAAAATATTTAGCAAAAAATGCTAAGGGTAAGAGACCAGTGGTTGAAGAAGAAACATTTAAGAAGCAAAAAGATGACCCCAAAAGCCTGGCAGCAATTGCTGAATTTCTTGAAGAGCATGAGCAGGCAGAAGCTCAATTGAAGAAATTAGCTGGTGTACTTGATTTAGAAGGAGAGATTGCTGGAGGATATGATGTCACACAGGATGTTGATATGGATAGTCCATTAAAGCCTGAAAACCAGTTAAAGAAATGGTGTCCAAAGCTCAAACAGATGATTTAATGATTAAAGCCATGTTCTTGATCAATCATGGATATGATCCAGATGAAGTGTTTGGGATGACATATGAAGGAATGAAGGAAGAAGAAGAAAAGGTGAACAAGTTGTTGGATCCAAGTGTTGAGACTGAGTATGAGAAATCAACACTTAGAATGGATTTTGCACCAAAATTGCCTCCTACGAAGAAATCTACTGAGTGTGAAAGATCTTTTTCAAGAAAAGCTCCTGTGCCTAAACTATCATCTATGAAGAAATATTCCCCAACACCTGAACCACTATTATCTGATCCTTATAGTATGTCAGATAAGGAAATGAAGGACTATCTTTCAAGTCAAGGGTTCACAAGAAGGAAGATGGGAACATGAAGACCAACTCATTAAGGGCTACAACTTTTCAACTGATTAATGAGAAGAAAGAAAACTTAAGAGGCTAGAAGAATAATTATCAAGCACTAAGCCAAGAAATAGAGTATCAGCTGAAGACATGATGCTGAATCAAAATGACCAAGAACTACCGGCTCCTGTACTACACAAGTACCCAAAATGGTTTGCAGAACCATCTCGGTTGAAACTGCAAGGACTGACCATGGCAGAACTGATCAGAGGGGTGTCTACTCCAAGGGAAAAGCTGATCAAAAGATAATTGCTTGTAAGTATGACAGTACATGGAATATGTTCATGGTGAAAAGGATCTCAGGCTAGTACAATTCTATGCAGAGTACTCAGCTCTTGTAAATGCCCTGGAGATTCATGATTTAAAAGAACTAGCTCAACTTGAACTTATCATTCATACAGCTATGTTCAGGGGATATGAATTTCAAAACATACTTACGATGTTCAGAAGAACAAACAACTTCAATTCATTAAGACAATATGTATGAGAAAAGATAAAACATTTGTCAATCCCCTGAGAAGAAAAAAAGATGCAAGCAGAAGAGATTGTATTCCCTGAGCTGAAGGTGAAGCCAACAGAATCACTAAAGAGGAAAATGGTGTCTGGTACTCATTCCTCCACACCCATCTCAAATGTGTACTATGATGAGAAAACTTATGAGATAGTGATTGAAAGGAAGTGGGAAGGAAAGAAGGGAGCTGAAATCAGATTATTCAGTGGATATGATGTTAGATTGCTTGATGAATCATACATCCACTACATATACACCAAACACTTCAGGGAATTAAACAATAAATTAGGAGAATTAGATATACACTTCTTTTTAAAGTGCATCAAGCTGCTAAAGCTGGCCTATGATCAGATAAGAGCTAAAAGAGACAAAAAAAGAAGAAGAAGACACCATTGCAGCTTGGGAATATTGTAAAACTTGAGGTAGAAGTGGGGGGAGCTTACTAATTCATAGAGATGGTCTTTCTAATTTCTATTTGGGAGCCTATTTCACAGAAGAAGCTACCAATGGAACCATCTACAACATGAGCAAGATGAAGATTCATGTGCTAAGTAGAGATAGGATGTCAAAAGCAACAGATTTTGTGAATATGATAAAAGCTATTCTGGATCCTACTAAAGCTGCATTCATTTTACCCCTTGAAGACCCAGCAGAATCCTCATAACATCAGTCACCTCCTAAACATTAAAGAAAACTAGGCTGTATATCCTTAGGGGGAGTATTGTTGGACCCTTGAAAGGATCATACATGCCAACTCAATAGGTGATTTGATGATTGTTCTGCTGGAATCCCTTAAGTCCAAGAAGAAATGCGGATGAAGAATCTGCTAAGAAGAACAAATTATTGTCTCCCGCATTTGTCAAATGCGGAAGACATAAAACAAATATGGATAAGAATTTGTTCTTCCGCATTGACAAATGTGGAAGACCAAGAATGAATGCGGACAAGTATTTACTCTTCCGCATTGACTAATGCGGAAGACTAGAAGTTGATGCGGACAAGACTTTGCTCATCCGTATTTGAAAAATGCGGATGGCCGAACAAATGCGCACAAGTATTTGTTCATCCGCATTAACCAATGCGGATGACCAACATACTAATGCGGATGATCAAGTGAAGAAATACTAATCAAGTTAACTTATATGCATTTGTCAATGCCGATGAACAAACAAAGATGCGGATGAAGACTTAGACTAGTTCTGATGTAATAAGTCAGGGGTAGTTTAGTCATTTTGTAAAAGGCATCTTGTCTGCCTATAAATAGAATAGATACCTCGTACATGAGGTGACGGCTGATAGATAGAGAAATTTTTTGTTGTAATTATTCTCTGTAATTCATCAACTTTCACATATCAATACAAAAGCATTTATGAGTATTTTTCTTGCATTGAATGTTCTTTGATTGTTTGTTTCCGCCACTCAATCACTAACTTGATTACCATATTCGATTCACAGTAAGAATCTCACTCTTACTCAACCCCAGTCACTAGGAGAGTCTTCAGATCATATGGATATCTGAAGTTCTCTATTCCCTTCTCCCTCTTGAAAGCATAAACATTTAGATCCTCAAAATACGCCCATGCAATAATCTTGCTAGACACCTTCAGATGTTTCTTGACCTTGTAGAGTTTGGTGTAGGCATTTTGCTTTTGAGCTATGCGTTGGGCTTGTATTTTAGCAATACAAGCTACCCATTCAGCCTTCTTGATCTCAACATCTGCATCCGAGGCTTGGGCTTGGCTTTCATTCTTATCTGTTTCTTTCTCCATCTCATCCGGTTTGTCAAATGTAGCACTGCCGAGAGTGTCACCCGAGTCGGGGATCACATTACCCTCTCGGTTAGTGTACTCTAGATAGTGCTCAGACGTGACATCTTCTATCTCTATTTCATCAATGTCATTTAGCTCGTCATCACTCATAATATCAACCTTTGGAGCATCTTTGACGAGCTCTTTAGGATTCAGTCTGAACATCTCTGGAAGTTGCTCATCGGTCAGGTCGTGTATGATTTCTCCTTTTTTGGGAGTATAGCTCACTAAACTTCTCATAATCCCATGCAAATCAAGAATCATTGTGAATTGACATTTGATTTGCTGAAGGGGAGCAATATCATATTCATCTTGCTGGGAAATTTTATTTGTTTAATTTAAACATTTAACACATTAATCATTAGTAGTTAATCAAGACATTTAAACATATATAAACATAACTTGTTAGGACCATGTACGTACAGAGTACTAACTGATAATGCGTGAAACCAGATCAAATAGTGCGGAATCCTATTTGATTGCCGATCCAATCACTAAGAACGTAGTCCCGATCAATCTAACGATTAAAGGAACGTTAAGAATGATTAGAACAAGATCAACTGCGAACTATGAACTTGGAACAGGCTTCTGGAGTCTCTGGACGGCTAGGGTATGAATACGTCTTTTAAGTGTTTCGAATTCTTTTTGTTTTTCCACGAATTAAGTGATATTTATAGGTTAGGGTTTACCAATTGTATGACCGAACCATTAACATGGTTCAGTCATGCGACTAAATCATGCGATTGATCCATATGCACGATTGAAGGTTCAATCGTGCCACTGAGTCAATCTTATGTCTCAATCGTGCGACTAATCCAGTCTCCTAGTTCAGTCGTACGACTGGTCCATTAGCATGATATATTCATGTGTATGCTCCATTAGCATGGTCCATTCGTATGAAGACTTCATACGATTAAGTTTGAACATGTTTCTCAATCATTATTGACTAAGACCTATGCATAACAACCTCAAACCTATATAGTTAGTTCATTATTCTTTAACACACAATAATACAATGAAATATTAAACATTATAAGCATCAACCACATATTATATTTCATTCAACTCATTAATTACATATATGTAAGACATGACAGCCATTTACATTAAGCTCATAAACTAGGTACATATATGTATCAACAGTTCTTACATTTGTTCTTTGTTTCATTTGTTAGTTTTCTATTTGATCTGTTAAATGTTTGATAACTCCAACCTTATGAAAATGGTGGTCACCCTTAATCGGTCCTGTAACAACACTATTGGAGAGTGTTTTTTTATAATAATATATACAACAATGTTATTCTAGTATTAGAGAGAATGGCTTAATTATATAGTATAATTAAAAATATATTTTTTAAGAAAACTATGAACGTAAAGAAGTGAAGAAACTAAAAAAATATATATAATAGATAAATAAGAAATAAAAATGTCAACTTCGCCTATATATTTAAAAGCAAAGTGAAGAAGCAATAAACTTGGTGTCGTTTACGTTTTGCCTCCATGAATTTATGTAGTCTAGTTTTATATGTAGGAAGAGATATACAAGTTGTTGAGAGAAAAAGAGCGAGGTGTTGGTTGGTGTTGTCGGAGACTGCGGAGACGGTTCCTGCTACGGCTTAGTCATTGTCTCCTCGCCTCTTGCCTCTTGTGTGTCAACACTGGTTGTAGAATGAGAAAGGTTAATGCAATGTTTGGCATTATTGGAGACGTCAAGGGTGGTGGCAGCTTCAACTTGATTGTTGACTCCTCCCCTCACGTGTGGACGACACTCCTCTCCCGTTCGGCGGTGGCTGGTTTTGTTTGTAGGGAGAGAAAGACTGCATGCGATGGTTGGTAGTTTCGAACATGGTGGTGGTAGTAGCCGCTCTGGCTTGGCTACCACTTCTCGCCTATTGTGTTGCCGCTAGGCCTATCCCTGTAGGCAGTGCTCTGTTAACAGTGTATATGGTGGTGGTCTCTATTTTGGTGTACTTATTTTGATACTGATAGTACAACTGGTTATTGTATCGCCTTCTTTCTATATATTTCTGGTTGTTTTAAAAAGAGACATTGATGGCCTGCGGTGTTGCTGGCGGTTGCATCCATACCGATAATGATCGTGTGTGATTGTGACGGCAATATAGATGGTGGTGGTCTCTTACTCTCTTATTTTAAAAATTTTTATACATGTGAAGTGAGTTACAACTATGTTTCGGTGATCATGTTAAGGTTGACGCAGTGGTTACATGTTGACTTGTCATTTGTTTGTGCTCTGATTTACTGTTCTGGTTGGTTTAGTATTGCCACCAATGTGGATCTTGTATACCCAAGACACATACAAGATTGATGTGGTTAGTACGTTATAATCTAAATCGGGTCATACCCAATAACAAGCTAAACAAACACCAATATATATTTATTTATTATGAGATCATACAAATAAAATATTGACACCCAATTAGAAAATTGGTTTTCTAGTACTTTGCTTTATAAAAGAACAATGTTATATGGATAATTTGTTCATGAGAATTTTATTTGTCTCATTATTTAAGTTGGTTAAATAATGACAAATAAAAGTGTGTTAAAGTTATAAAATTAAATTAGGTTTTAGTTTTATAACTTTATTAACTTAAAAGAGTGCATTTTACAAAGATTACAAAATGGGGGGAAACCCATTTTGGATTAGTTTAGGCCGCCCTCATGGGTGTATGAGGGGTCTTTTTTTGCCTTGGATGCTACACTTCATTCACTCAAGCACTCTTCCAAGAAAACACACTTTCTCTCACACACAATTAAGCAAAGAAAAGCTTTCAACAGGGCTGAAAAATTCGGATTTTTCAGCTCAACAAGGCTGAAACATTTCGGTTTTGTAGTTGTGAAGATCTTTGGTGTGAAGCTTCTTAACTTGCAAGGTGTTTGTAAGACTTATGGGTATCACAACTTGAGGCTCTCTCTCTTGGGGGCTGGATATTCAACATCATCATCATCTTTATCTTCCTCTCCAACATCTACAACACTTGTTCTAGAAAGGTTGTTTCTATGAACACCCTAGGTTGGTTTTGATTTGTTTGATAGCACACTACTTCATATAAGTTTATGATCCTTTCTTGGGTTTTGATTTTGTTCAAAATAGTGAAAAAATTTCAGATTACTAATCATATCTTTGACACCCTTCCGCTGCGAAGTTTTAAAGTTTAAATGGTTAAACTTGCTAGTTTTACATGTGACAAAAACCCAACAATGGCATCTAGAGCCGGTTATGTGGAATATGTGCTTCAAAAGGTCTTGAAAAATTAGTTTCCATGGACTTTTTCAACCCATTAGGGGCTGTTTTGTTGTGGATATATGAATCCCTTATATTTCAAGGTTTAATCTTGCATGCTTTGGTTTAAACCCTGAAAGATTTACATCAAATGGTTGATTGTGTTGTTTGGACAACCTTAAGTTTTAGTTTATGTTGGCTGAAACTTTAGGGCTGAAATAAGGGATTCATTGTTGATTTTTGGATGTTGAATGTGTTTCATATTTATGGTGCATAACATAGCCTTGGCCTTATGTGTAATTTTGGTTGATTGTGTTATGTCATGTTGGTTTGTTCTTGAAAGGGTTGTAATTTGTGTTTTGTATCTTGGGTTGTAATTTATTTATTCATTTGGATATGTAATAAATAGATTAGGTGCATTTATTTTATTAGAAAATTGTATTAGGATATGATTTTTTAAAAGAAGATGCACAAAATGAAGACTCAAAGAAGGACACAAAAGACATGGACACTTGAATATTTTGGATGTGGATTCAAGTGGGAGTTCATGGACACATCTTGATGTGCCATTTTCACCCTTAGGAAAGACCGTATGATAATACTTGTAATGGCAAACAAGTGTGGTCAACTTAGTGGCTCTGGTTATGCACTCATGTTTATATATTTGTGCTTGTTTGGATGTTTTTTGTTTGATTGTTTAGTTGATATTTGGATATGTATTACAAACTCATTAACAAACTTAACAAGCTGAAAATTTAATGGTTCTTTATCATTAAGTGGTTAATAAAAGGTTATTAAAAGGATTAATGGTTTTAATAAAAGAGATTTTATTAAAAGTTAACCGTAGGGTACCTTGTATTTGAAAGCATGCAAATATAAGGTACATAGAGTTTTCTAAACAAAAATTATGAAAACTTTAAAATTCCTTTTAAACAAGTTTAACACCATCCTTTTGCACAACGCTTGAGTCATTAGGAAACTCTTAATGGGATAAAGGTCACCTAACCATTTTGAGGGAACTTGTGACCTGAGGTGGGGATACCATATTTGTGGGATAAAGGTCACCTAACCACTTATGTTGGAAAACTCACATGTGTGTGCAACTAGGGTAACTTGATTTACAAACCATGTTAAATGGATCACCTACAATATGGTTTACAAAGATGTTGATGGGATTAACATGCCGACAATACATATAATGTTTAAAGTCGATCCCATAGCCTAGAAGTTGCAAAGGGTTGCAATTGTCAAAATGTTGACTACCTTGTTAATTTAAATAATGGGATAAAGGTCACCTAACCACTGTTTAAATGTAACGTTGGATTCTATTTTTAAAATTGTGTAAGACACTTAAAATGGGTTTTAATTATTAAAATATGAACAATATTGAAATTACTAAAATTGATCTTTGTTATATTTTGTAGATGGCCACCAACAATAATGATAACAATGAAATCCCGACCGCTCACTCACTATCACTAAGAACCATTCTCCAAAAGGAACGTCTAAACCATAACAACTTTATCGATTGGTTTCGAAACTTGAGAATTGTTCTCAAGAAAGAGAAACGATCATACATATTAGACGATCCGACTCCCGATCAACCTAGTGAGGATGATGAGGAGGCCTATAATAATTGGGTGAAATACACTGAGGACTCGGTCCAAGTGTCTTGCCTCATGTTGGCAAGTATGACTCCAGATCTCCAAAAGGAGTATGAACATCATGGGGCATATGACATGATAACCTAGTTGAAGGAAACGTTCCAACAACAAGCACAGGTTGAGCGCTTCGAAATGGTTCGAGCACTCCATGCGTGTCGTATGGACGACACCCAATCTGTTTCATCTTATGTACTTAAGATGAAAAACCACATTGACCGCCTCGAACGGCTAAATTTTCCCATCTGAAAAGAGTTGGCTACAGATTTGATCCTCAACTCTTTGTCAAAAAGGTTTGACAATTTTGTCATAAATTACAACATGAACGGGTGGGACAAGAACATAAGTGAGCTTCACTCTATGCTCAAAACTGCCAAGGCGGCCATGGGTAAAAGGGTGTTACCCGTTCTCACCATCAATAAAGGTGGGAACAAGAAGAGGCCTCACCCCGCACCCAAGGCAAATGTTGCCAAGGGTAAAGGGCACATTAGGGGAAAGGGAAAGGGAGTGGTTAGAGCGCCACCACCAAAACCAGCGGAGAAGAAGCAAAAGGTTGCTTCAAATGACCCATGCTTTAAGTGTGGGGAGATTGGGCATTGGGCAAGAAATTGCCCAGCCCATCTTAAAGAGTTGCAAGCAAAGAGGGATGCCGGAAAACCTCAGGTACATGTTTCATGATCCATATTGGTCTAAATTTAATATCCTCTAACACATGGGTATTAGATACCGGATGTGGAACTCATATTTGCAACTTATTGCAGGGATTCAAAAGAAGTAAGGACTTCAAGAAAGGGGATGTGAGCCTCTTCATGGGCAATGGGGCAAAAGTTCAAGTTGAAGGCCAAGGGGACTACATCTTGAAGCTTCCAAATGGTTTGGAAGTAATTTTGAACAATATTTTGTATGCTCCTAGTTTGACTAGGTACATTATTTTTGTTGCCCAATTAAGACAATATGGTTATGTTTTGTCATTTATTGAGAATGAAATTCATGTTTCTTTAAATCACATGTTTTATTTTAAGGTATTTCCGTTAATGGTATTTATGAATTGGTTAATGAAGACACATTATATGATAGCTCATTATACCAAACCACCACTAAAAAAAACTCAAAATAGATTTGAGTGATACCTATCTTTGGCATTGCCGTCTTGGTCATATAAACAAGAAGCGCATACAAACACTTCAAAAGAACGGTCTTTTAAAAGCAAATGAATATGATTCATTCGATGTATGTGAGTCTTGTTTACAAGGTAAAATGACTAAGGCACCCTTTAGCGGCAAGTCCGAACGGGCAAAAGATTTATTAGGCATCATACATTCGGATGTATGTGGTCCCTTTAAGCCAATGACTAGGTACATGAAAGATACTTCATTACCTTTACCGATGACTATAGTCGATACGGTTATGTGTACTTATTAAGACACAAAGATGAAGCTTTTGAAATGTTCAAAATCTCCAAAATGAAGTAGAAAATCAACTCAACAAGAAAATAAAAATTATTCGCATCGATAGAGGAGGTGAATACCTGAGTGATGCTTTTAGAGATCATCTTAGAAATTGTGGTATTGTCTCAGAACTATCTCCACCTGGAACACCACAGCATAATGGTGTGTCCGAGAGGAGAAATCGAACTCTATTAGATATGGTTTGATCTATGATGACTAGAAGCTCATTGCCTCTATCATTTTGGGGTTTTGCTTTGCTCTCTGCGGCCTGTATTTTGAATATGGCCTCAACCAAGAAAGTGGAAACGACACCTTTTGAAATATGGCATGGAAGGGTTCCATCATTGTAAAGGTATGGGGTTGTGAGGCTTATGTTAAGACTCCCACCTCAAACAAGCTAGAAAGCCGTTCCACTAAGTGTATCTTCATTGGATATCCCAGAGATTCTATGGGATATTATTTCTATGATCTAATGGAACAAAAGGAGTTTGTTGCCAAGAAGGCTGAGTTCTTAGAAGCTATGTTCCTTATGGAAGGAACTAGCAGTAGAATAGTGGATCTTGAGGAGGACCAAGAACCACAAACCGATACACGTTTGGTTGATACTAGTACTCAACATGAGGATGTTGAAAATGATCAAGTGGTTGATCAAATTACACAGAACGTTCGCAAATCTGGTAGAATTAGTAATCCACCTGAAAGATATGGATTTTTCGTAGATGGATGCTATGTGGTAGATTCTGATGAACCAACCACCTATCATGATGCAATGTCCAATTAGGATTGTGACAAATGTCTTAAAGCCATGAACATTGAGATGAAATCCATGTATGACAACCAAGTGTGGGACTTGGTTGAACCACCTCTAAACTCCAAGATAGTTGGAAGTAAGTGGGTGTTCATCTTGAAAACCGATATGCATGGAAACTTGGATACTTATAAATCAAGACTTGTAGCAAAAGGTTTCACTCAAACTCAAGGGGTTAATTATGATGAGACCTTCTCACCAGTTGCAATGCTAAAGTCTATTAGGATATTATTTGCCATAGCTGCTCATTATGATTACGATATTTGGCAAATGGATGTCAAAACTGCTTTTCTGAATGGATATCTTGAGGAAGATGTCTACATGGTTCAGCCTGAAGGTTTTGTCAAGTCAAAACATCCTAACAAAGTATGCAAGTTAAAGAAATAAATCTTTGGATTGAAGCAAGCATCAAGGAGTTAGAATCACCGTTTTGATGAAGAAATAATCAAATTTGGATTCATCAAAACGCTGATGAAGCATGTGTATATAAGAAGACTAGTGGAGCATCACCATTTTCTTAGTATTGTATGTCGATGACATTCTACTATTTGGTAATGACATTCCAACCATGGAAGGTGTAAAAGCCTGGCTTGGAAGCTGTTTCTCCATTAAGGATCTTGGTGAAGCCGCCTATATTTTAGGAATAAAGATCTATAGGGATAGATCAAGGCGGTTGATAGGTTTGAATCAAAGTGCATACATTGATAAGATCTTGAAAAGGTTCAAGATGGAAAACTCTAAGAAAGGTACCGTAGCTATTCAAAGAGGAATGATATTGAGCAAGACTCAATGTCAAAGCTCAAAGGATGAGCAAGACAAAATGAAGGGAATCCCGTATGCGTCTGCTATAGGATCCATCATGTATGCAATGATATGCACTAGACCGGACGTGTCATGCACCTTGAGCATGACAAGCTGATACCAACAAAATCCAGGAAGCAGTCATTGGATGGCTGTTAAAAACATACTTAAGTACCTAAGGAGGACTAAAGATATGTTCCTAATCTATGGATCTGGTGAGGAGGAACTCGTAGTAAAGGGTTACATGGATACGAGTTTCCAAACTGATCGTGATGATTCACGATCACAATCGGGGTACATTTTCATCTTGAATGGGGGAGCTATCTCTTGGAAGAGCTATAAGCAAGATGTGGTGGCATTATTAACTACAGAGTCAGAATACATCGCTGCTTCAGTAGCAGCTCAGGAAGCAGCATGGTTAAGGAAGTTCATTGCCGATCTGGGGGTGGTCCCTTCCATTCAGGACCCCCTAGAAATTCTTTGTGATAACGAGGGTACGATTGCTCAAATCAAGGAACCCCGTGCACATCAAAAGACTAGGCATATTGAACGGAGATTCAACTACATAAGGGTGAAGTTGAAAAGGGAAAGATATGTATTCGCAAAGTTCACACGGATCAAAACATTGTGGATCCACTCACGAAGCTTCTTGAAAAGGCAAAGCATGAAAGTCATGCTTGTGCCATGGGACTTTAATATTCTAGTGACTGGATTTGATCTTTAATTTTGTATTGAGATATTGTAACCCTTTATTACTTGAATGAATTATTTGGTTATAATGATTAACTAATATTCCTATTTTGCATGTTTAAAATCCATGAGTAAAGCATTTACTCAGAATGTCCGTAGTTGTTCATGCTTGTGGGAACAAGCATGAAGGTAATGCTATTATGAACTTGGATTGGTAGACATTCATATAGATGAATGTAGAGCGAAAGGTTGCTGCCAAAGTTCATAGATATTTGTGGGATACAATTATTGGGCTGACCTGCATCTCAAATATTACTACATGGAATCTTCCTGATTGATCATAACTAATTTTGAGTAAAGGCAAACATCATTTGGTATCCTTTGACTTGAGACACATATTGGGTTTTGATATTTACCGAATATTATATTTTGGCTTAGCTCTTCGTTGTTCTGAAACATGGCAGTACATAAGTCTGAGTTCAGGTACGATATAAGGTAATTGTGAGAGACGTATGTTGTGAAGATGGGATTTGTTCCTCTTATTCGTTGAGAGTAAGATGTTTAAGGCCTGAAAAGTTAGATCAATGGAGAATGATCACTCTGTGTCTCTAGGATTTAACATGACATCTGCGATAAAAGGATAGATGATTGTTTCACCTAAAACCTTTCAAGTATGGTACTTGAAGAGGATGATATTATTGAATGGCACTTAGTCATATGTATTAAGGGTAGTAAACCATGGTTAGGCGGTATTTACTGCTTGCATCAATCTCCTATGAATCGTGTGCAAGTGGGAGATTGTTGGATCTTGTATACCCAAGACACATACAAGATTGATGTGGTTAGTACGTTATGATCCAAGTCGGGTCATACCCAATAACAAGCTAAACAAACACCAATATATATTTATTTTTGATGAGATCATACAAATAAAATATTGACACCTATTTAGAAAATTGGTTTTCTAGTACTTTGCTTTATAAAAGAACAATGTTATACGGATAATTTGTTCATGAGAATTTTATTTGTCTCATTATTTAAGTTGGTTAAATAATGACAAATAAAAATATGTTAAAGTTATAAAATTAAATTAGGTTTTAGTTTTATAACTTTATTAACTTAAAGAGTGTATTTTACAAAGATTACAGAATGGGGGGAAACCCATTTTGGATTAGTTTCGGCTGCCTTCATGGGTGTATGAGGGGTCTTTTTTTGCCTTGGATGCTACACTTCATTCACTCAAGCACTTTTCCAAGAAAACACACTTTCTCTCACACACACTTAAGCAAAGAAAAGCTCTCAACAAGGCTGAAAAACTCAGAATTTTCAGCTCAACAAGGCTGAAACATTTTGGTTTTGTAGTTGTGAAGATCTTTGGTGTGAAGCTTCTTAACTTGCAAGGTGTTTGTAAGACTTGTGGGTATCACAACTTGAGGCTCTCTCTGTTGGGGGCTGGGTATTCAACATCATCATCATCTTCATCTTCCATTCCAACATCTACAACACTTGTTCTAGAAAGGTTGTTTCTATGAACACCCTATGGTTGGTTTTGATTTGTTTGATAGCACACTACTTCATATAAGTTTATGATCCTTTCTTGGGTTTTGTTTGTTTTCAAAATGGTGAAAAATTTTCAGATTACTAATCATATCTTTGACACCCTAGAAATTTTAAAGTTTAAATGGTTAAACTTGCTAGTTTTACATGAGACAAAAACCCAACAACACCAGCGACCCCGTCGGTGGTGATCAGCCCCTCTATTCGGTATTGTGGTTGCCTTCGTCGTGGTGGCACATTGTTTGCTACTGCCATTACCACATCTTGGTTAAACCGTTGAAAGATTGAAATTATGAAGATTTACTTCTGTCATGAGTAAAATCTCATCCGATACCTGTCGGTAAATTCATGGTTCACTTTTCGATGTCCATTGGTTTATTGATATGTTGTTGCTATTGTTGTCGATGAAGACAGGATAATTCTTTTATGAGACTATCATTGTTTCGTGTTAGGGCCATGATGACATAAGTGGAGTGTTATCGGTTGCTTTGGCGTGACTACAATTGACGGTTAGTAGCCGCAATCGAATACCTATTCTAAGCCCAACAACTATCTCAATTAAGTCGTTTTAGTTTGTCTATTCTCCACGCAACGCTCCTGAATGTATAAACTAATTATATTCATTAATTCGTTTTTAAATCCACCTAAGTCTTAACCATTCATTAGTTTTTATTAAAAAATTAATAGTTTTAAGACAAAGTGAACATCTTATTAAAACCACTATATGTATGTACTAGCTTTAGTAAACCTGCGTATTACACGGATTAAATAAATAATATATTAATATAATGTAAGTTGTTGATTATAAATAATAAGTTAGTGATTACAACTTTTTTAAAAAAATTTATATTTTTTTTCAAAAATAAGCATTTTGTTTTTAAAACAAATCGTATAAAAATGTCATTTTTAAAAAATTTCTCATTATAAACTCCAAAATTAATTACTTTTGGTTTTAAAAAATTGAACTTTAAAAATACCAATTTTAAAAATATTTCGTAGTTTTAAAAAAGTTTTATGTTTTAGAAAATTTTATTATTTTATAAATGTTTTGTTTATTTAGAAGTAATTTTACTAAATAGATCTTTTCTTAATATATTAAATGTAAGGAAAGTTAAATAATATTATTAGTAATTAAAATAATTATTTAAGACGAGAGAGATATGAAAAAAAATTAGTGAGTATCATTGTGGTGTTGACACGTGACATCTTAAGTTACCATTTTATTAAAATAGTAAAAAGTAAAATAAGATAATTTTAAACACAAAATAAATTAGAGCCTAGTAACGTCATTGCTTTTGTCATTTTTGCACGCATTAGTAACTGAACAAATATTCTTCATACAGTTTCTTAAGTTCAACTAATCTCATGTTAGAGATGAAACATACACCAATTGACTACGTTCACCTCATAATATACGTGGACAAAAAACATCTCTTTTGTTCCTCATTACTATATAATTAATTTGGTTATAAATCTCACCGTGGTCAAAGTTGGCGTATAATGAGCACATGTCTGTTCATGAGATCATGTGTGACCGATATTTTCTAAACAAAAGGCAGCTGTGAAGAAATAAAATCACATTGTTATAAAGCAACTATTTATGATTATGTCGGTCAAATTTGTTAGTTTCAGGATTTTAATACTGCGTGGATTACGGGTTTGGATCGTGTGTGAATGTGAAGGTTTGTAAATGTCATGATATGAAAGTAATAACTAATAATACTAACTATAGTATAATATTGAAAACAATAATAATATCGAACAACAAGAATCATCGTACTAGAAATAATTTAAAATATAAAATCAATAAATATATATCACAAAAGGGATTCTCTGTACTATTAAATAAATATGATAATTAAAGGGTTATGCTAGGCTAATATTCTTATTCGTTACCACTAATATTACAAAAGTTAAGTGGTTAGTACCGATGATAGATACGATGCTTGGATTCATCGAGAAAAGTTACTCTCTCTTAGGTTAGTTTTGCTACCGACCAAGATGTTCGTAGTGAAGACGTTTAGTATCAACAGAGCAACTTGTTCAAAGAATCAAATCACTTACTAGCGATCCATGTCATTACTAAGAATATTCAAGTCACATAATTAGAGATAGCAAAAAAAAAAATATAACCCTTAAATGATCAAACGAATTCCTAACGAAACAGCTACAAAAGAAAATGTTAGTTGCCAATTTGTCACAAAAATGAAAAGCTTTATTGCGATTTCTTGACAAAGTTCCAACAACATATTAGTTCTAAACGGGCTTAATAAAAAACAAAATATAAAAAACAAACAAAGGTATTTATGGCAAAGCTGTCGTAGTTCTTGCCACATTTTCTTAACAAAAACATTTTTTTATTTGATTTTTGCTAAGAGGTTGGGAGTGATAACTTTGCGACAACTTATGTATAATTTTCTAAACCTAATATAGTAATTCATGTATTTATAAATCAAATAAAACAAAAATATAGATTTGTGGCGTTGTACGTAGTGTATGCATGAGAGGGAATTGTTTATATATTAAACCTTATGAATATTTTGCTTAGGAAAAACAAAAGGTGGAAATGTTAACTATGATTTAGTCTTCATTAGTACCCATGCTATCAAAAAGACTAAAAAAATATTGCAAGATAAGAAAAATTAGTATCAAATATTTGGATTAGTAAGAGTTTGTCACACAACAATCAATTGAATGGTTTTAAGATCCTCTTCCTCCTCCTACTTGTCGTTTGATTGTTGTCGCAACTTTATCTGTATCATCTTTTGCTACAAGATTGAAACAAAATCGCTTGTCACAAAACTGATTAATTATATACAGTAGTGTCCGTACAATCTTTTAATCAAAAAGTCAAAAGTACCAAACAATTAACTACTAATGAAATTGATTAAAAAACATCGCCTACGGGAATCTTCATTAGGTAATGACAAATTCACACCGGCTATCGTTGTAAAAACAAGCTAAGTATATATTGTAGAATGTAGAAGTAGTGGGTCATGATAAATATGAAGATATCGTACCTGTATTATTAATTGGTCGGCCCCCACAAATTATAGTCCATTTAATTATGCCTTTAGATGCACTCCTACATGTTCCACAATGAAGCTGGTGGGTAACATTGCTATACCCCGACAACTACAAGTGACAATTGAATCCGGCTAGAACCCATTATTTCAAGGAAGAATGGCTCGCCCCCATATATACGTACTCTTCATATATTGGTTTCCCGCTAAACGCTTTATGTCCAGGTTGTGATTTTTCAGGAAATGAAATAAATACTGGTGGATGTTAATTAATGGACTAAAAATATAATGGTAGTGATGATAAATAGTGGTCGATGTTGGAGGTATTTTATAAACTAAATATATTCAGTTTAGAGCAGATCTACAAAAATAATGTAATATAATCTACTTGTTTAAACAAATGCTATAAAGACGGTATAAGTTTATTTTAGAGGAATCATGTTATAAATTGATTTATAGATACTACTACATACAACAAAAGTGTTATATAAGTTGATGTAAATAGGAATGAAACAGAAGTATGAACTAATGTAGTTTAGTCTCGAATATTTAAAGGTACTTAAACTAGTATTAAAAGGGTTTTACGAAAATATATATATATATATATTTTTTAAAAGCAATTTTAACCAAACACAAAGAACCACCCGCACATCACATAGTTGTTAAATGATACTTTGAAGAAAATAAAATTAGAGAATAGTTGCACACGAACCTTCTTATGAAGGTGCTATTTTAGTGATCAATTACAATTATCTTAAGAAAGCATCATACGTATGCATGCTTCCGTCACCATGCTATATTCACTTTGACAAATTTCGTATGTATAAAGAGGAATATATAAATAGAGATACATATATTGTGATACAAATTAAGGTCAACTAAAGTTGTGTAGTAAATCATAAGCACATGCGTATACATACTTACGTCACCCTGCTCCCATAATCAAGGTCAGCTAATACATATATATATATATATATATAGTCTCCATGGCGTTAAGTTTTAATTCATCAACACCCATCAAATTACTTATCTTCTTCTTCATCTCTCTCTCTCAAAACAAAACACACACAGCAAAGGGTGAAGTAGGTGTTTTCAGATAACACATTTGGGAGATCATTGATTTGCTTCTTTAATTGTAAACAAACACAATGTCCCACATGGGCGAGGTGTTGGATGGATGTACGGAAGCAGGAGAAGTTGGTGTAGATAGCAGGATTCATATAATGAATGATGATGGTGAAATCACAAGCATGCAAATATTGCAGGTTTCTAAAGAAGAACGAAATGAATTAATAACAAGTCAACCAATTGATGATGATTGGCTTCCAATCACACAGTCAAGAAGAGGGAATTCTTGGACTGCAACTTTTCATTTGATTTGCTCTGGAATTGGAATCCAAACACTATCTCTTCCCCTGGCTTTCGTATACCTAGGGTGGTAATTATCTCATCATTCAACGGCTTTTTATATTTTTATATTTTAATTTTTTTTTATTTTTAATAAAAGTGGTCCTATATATCTTATAAAAGTAGTGGTCCGCAAGAGTTGCAATTCACGAGTTAAACTCCCTTGATTTCTATTTTTCTTTTAGTTTTAACGTTATATATATAGTTTCTTTCTATTGTTTGTAACATATAATATTTATAGGCTTATTGGAGTTTTATTCAAAATCGAATAATTGTCAATATATTATATAAAAACTAGTATTTAATAAAATTCATTTCTAAATATAGAACACTTAGTCAGAATCTTTTAAAGGTTTATGCTTTATAAAGGAAAGTTAAATTATATGTTTAAAGTGGAAAACTAAATTATATGAAAAAAAATCTAAAAGTATACCAACAACCAAGTGAGGGAGAATTACACGGTAAGCCAGCTAATTTAAACAAAGAAAAAAAAAGAAAAAGACCAAACCATTTTCAACAACCTAATATTTTTTAATAATCAACCGTGTCCCTTTCTTAGTTTACGTCAAAACAATTCAAATTAAAAAAAAAATACTTGTAGTCGTCAACTATTATTACCTTTACACACCTACACCAAGATAATATTACAGTTAGTGTTTAATATATGGGATAACTTGTAAAATTGTAATAAGTTATAAAATTGTTTTAATTAGATTACTCATAAATTTATTTATCACAATCACTCATAAATTTGAATGAACTGATTGGAACATATAAAAAAACCAGTAAACAAATTGAAAAAAGTGAAAACATAAATTATTTAATTGAAACAATTTTAAATTTTGCTTACTATTCTATATAGTTTTCTCTTATTATAATTATCATTTTTCCATTGCAGGTTTTGGGGGATTTTGTGTTTGTCTGTGGCGTTTGTATGGCAACTCTATACCATTGGATTGCTAGTGAGTCTTCACGAATTTGTCCCTCCCACACGTTTCAGCAGATACCTTCATCTTTCTATCACCGCTTTCGGTATGTAAGCATATGTATAAACCTCTACATATAGCAATTAACATATAAATTGTATCTTTACTAAGTAATTAATAATAACATAAGTGTCCACTTGTAATTGAATGACTGTTGCAGGTGCAAAACTGGGCAAAGTTGTGGCCATTTTCCCACTGATGTATCTTTCAGGAGGCACTTGTGTGATGTTCATAATCACAGGTGGTGGAACCATGAAACTTTTCTACCAACTCTTGTGTGATGATTGCTCTTCCAAACACCCTTTGACAACAGCCGAATGGTTCTTGGTTTTCGTTTGTTTGGCAATTCTTGTGTCTTTGTGCTGTCCAAACTTGCATTCAGTATCCTTGGTGTCGTTTCTTGGAGCCATCATGGCGGTTGGATACTGTACGATCTTATGGGTCATGTTTGTTGCTAAAGGAAAGGCAGACGGTGTTGTTTATGATCCATCAGAAGCTGTCACATCAGAACTGGGAGAATTCGCAGCGTCTTCAATGCACTTGGGTTCATTGCACTTGCATTTAGAGGCCATAATGTTGTATTAGAGATACAGGTAAATAGCATATATGTTATGATACTATATATATCAACTGCAAATAATATCCAATAAACATTCTTATGCTTCCTTGTTATGTTATAGGGTACAATGCCATCAACCCCAAATCAGTCATCATCAAAGCCCATGACGAAAGCTGTAGTAGCTTCATATCTAATTATTGCAATGTGTTTCTTCCCCGTATCGATTGTTGGATATTGGACATTCGGGAACAAGGTTAGCATAACTTACAAAGCTTTCAAATAATAACCTTCATATTTGTCTTCATTCAAGTACTCAATACTTCAATGGCTGCAGCTTCCAACTAATGGAGGACTTCTAACCGCTGTCTCAACAACCCTCAACTACCACACTTCAAAACCAGTGTTAGGCCTCATATACACGCAAATAATCATAAGTTGTGTGACCGCTTTTCAAATATACGCCATGGTGGTCTATGACAACTTGGAGCGCCTATACGCAAGCAAATCAAGAGATAAATGCCCAAAGGTGATCCGTATGGGCATCAGGATTTTCTTTGGAGGTTTGACGTTCTTTATATCAGTGGCTTTCCCATTTCTACCCAGCCTAGCACTTATTTTTGGAGGGCTTTCTTTGCATTTGACGTTCAGTTACCCGTGTCTTATGTGGATCGTGATTAAGAGACCACCGATGAAATCAGTTAGGTGGTGGCTTAACCTTGGGCTTGGGTGTTTAGGCACCGCATTGAGCGTGTTGGTGGTGGTTGGTGCAGTGTGGAACTTGGTTTGTAGAGGTTTAGATGCCAACTTCTTCCATCCACGTTAATATAACTCTAGATCACACCATCAGCAACACCATGCATGATTCTTAAATTTAGGGAGAAAACAAGGGCTTAACACTTACATTTTTTTCTTTCAAATAACTCGTAATTTAAAGAATGTGGAAGCTTGGGGTTCGGATCACTACAATGCACTTACACTACAAAGCTAGAAACAGATTACATGTGATTGAAATAAATAAAGTATACATAATACATAATACATAATAAGCTATGGGTAGATGACATCTAAAATGTACATATGTCCATGGGAATTGATTAAAATGTCGTATTTCTCAGCAATTACTGGAATTAAGACGCTTTTGTATGTTCCAAGTAACTTGTATTTTGGGACTCCACAAAGGCGGCGCATGAGGCTTCTGTAGACCCCACCTTTGATCTCCTTATTAAAATCAAGTATGACGTGTATGGTGATTCTTCCACACTTAACCCTTATTGATTAAAATGTTATATCTCTTAGTACTGATTGGACGCATCCACATGATTTACCCGTAATGGGTCGATCGGATCCATATTGGACCATTACATTTAACTTATGTGAAACTTAAATACTTCAACAGAACTTTGAAAATATTAAACAATTGACAATGATTATGAAAGAAAGGTAAACCTAATCATCAGGATATCCAACTCATGAAGATTTCAAACTAAGAAAGAAGGTGCGTGAATGCAAACCAAATTCGTGGTATGCAATACGATTCTAACTCTCTCTCTCACTCTCTCTCTATACTCCTAAATAGGTTGTTTTCTCAACACAATATTAATTTTCTAATGTTTCTAGTAAGTGGTCTTTATCCATAATCTCTTTAAATTCTAGTCTAAGTTAGACTAGCGTACAACTCTTAGAAAAAATATTCGGGAAGATATAAATTTTATATAATAAATTATTTTTATTTATTAATTCGAGTTGAACAAATACAAGACTGAAAATTAGAATCGGAAAGAACAATTGTGTGTATAGAGAAAAAGTGCTTATATTTAATGGCTTCATCACTAGACACTTAACATAAGCCCACAACTTCGAGCCCATTTCAGCTATTCAGCTTCTAACCTAAATAAAAGACGTAAGCCTACTATCTATTCCAGAACACATATTATTATTGGCTCGCCCAAACAAAATACAAATTCATAAGAAAGCAAATATAAACTAAAATTATCCAAGTTATATTTTAACTCATTTCAACACCAGAAACCACCCCATCTCAGTTTTTTACACAGCAAATTATGTTGAAGAACACTCCAAGTTAGTAAAAATATTTACAGTTGATCAGAAAACAATGACGGATCCAAATTGTTAGCGAGTGGAGGCAAAAGGTAATAGTTAGAACGGTCAAATATGGCAAAGAAATCACTTAAACAAGGCTTTTTTAAAGCAATTTTTTCAATTAACTTGTTTGACCCATTAAAATAAATTTAACCACTAAAAGAAATTTTCTCAACAGTGGCGACCCATTAGCGGGGACATGTCAGCAGCATTGCTTCAAATTCGTTTCACGTTTCATGTGTACCAACCTAGATCTGACCGTTCATTAGACACAAGATCTAATGGTGGCCATTGCATTGTACACACAGACCAATAGTGGCGTTCCATTAGTAGCGACATGTCGCCGCTATTGCCTGAATACCTTATTATTCCGATCAGTTTTCCTCCACATCCATTATTCCCTCCACAATTCCACTACCATCGTCACCTGCTGCCCTACCGCAATCACCTACCGCAATCACCTGCGATTTCCTGTCACTTTCTACCACTCAAGTGTCATCACCTAACTACCACTCCACCGAAGGTTGCTCCTCAAGATTCCACCATCACCACCTTGGCTCCTCAACACCCCACCGTCGCCTCTTCTCACCACTCCACAATCGTTTCTCCTACTTCTCCACCGGATCCACCTCCTATCTACGGAAGTCACCGTCACCGCCACTTCAAGTGTCGATTCTAGTTGCTTGAGGTATTTTTTCTTTATATTGTTTTGTTTGCTTTCCAAACACCAACTTAATTGCTTGAGTCCTCAAAATAGGCTCCTACCACTCCATTAGCATGGATAAAGTTGGAACAGGTTCTCTGGAGTCTCTGGACGGTTAGGGTACGAGTATGAGTCGAAATTCTTGAAGTGTTTTGTTTTTTCATGAATTAGGTGGCATTTATAGGTCAGGGTTTGTCAATCGTACGACTGAACCATTAGCATGGTTCAGTCGTGCGACTGAATCATACGATTGATCCATACGCACGATTGAAGATTCAGTCGTGCGACTGAGCCAATCTTATGTCTCAATCGTGCGACTGATCCAGTCTCCTGGTTTAGTCGTGCGACTGGTCCATTAGTATGAAGTATTCATGCGTATGGTCCATTAGACGGTCCATTCACATAAAGACTTCATACAATCATGTTTAAACATGTTTCTCAACCATTATTGACTAAGAACTATGTACAATAACCTCAAACCCATATAGTTTTGTTCAATATGCGTTATTAGATAATAAATAATGAAACACATTCATTACATATTTGTAAGACATGACAGACATTTTACATTAAGCTCCTAAACTAGGTACATATGTATCAACAGCCTTGCAAGGCTTGTTTTGGGTGTGGACAAGAAGGTCATGTTTTAAAGAAGTGCCCTCAAAGACTTGCTTCGAATGGTAAAGGCAAAACGAATTGCTTCTCCGAATGTAAGTCTACAAAGAATGGTCCGGTCTGTAAAGGCAACAAGGTTTGCTTCTCTGGATCAAGAGGTAAAATGCACACATCTTTGAATGGTCCTCCATCCAAACCTTTTCATGTGAAGTTGGTTTCACATGATTCAAAGATGGAAATAACTAGAGGTTCAAAACCAAATTCTTTTCCTTCCAGTCTTAAACAAAAAATGATTTTCAAATTTAATTCATTCAAATCCAAATTAATTAAACCGAAACAAATTTGGCAAATTAAAAAGAAGGATACAGATATCCCCGATTGTTTAAACAGTAGTGTGCAGAAGAATGTTTCTTATATTGATGAAAAAGGAACTTTCAGACTACGATGGCCTGGGTTCCCCTTTCAATCTAATCTGTTTATGAGTGCAGGAACAATTCAGGAGGACAATTAGTAATTTGGTTTACTGAAAGAGATTGTTCCTAATTCAATTTGAGGCGGAACAAACAGGTTATAGTCATGATATTTTATTCACAATCTGGATTTTTAATCCGCACAATCACAGTTCTTACTTCACAATCACAATATATCTCTTGATAATTCATTTTTATCTTGATAATCATGTAGTTTGAAAGACCTTCTTTGAGAATTTCTATTTTTGTACAGTTTTATAAAAACAAAATAAAAAAAACATAGGTTTAAAAAATAAAAATTTAGGGGGAGAGTATATAAGTAATACATAAAAAAATAAAAAAAGAATTGAGAATTGATTTGAGATAACTGAGAAATGATTGTATATCTTCTACTATATAAGTAAGAAATAAAAAAATAAAAAAAGAACTGGGAACTTGATTTGAGATGACTGAGAATGACTGTATATCTTTTTGAAATGCTTGTTTTTGTATGACTTGCGTTTATAAAATGAGAAATGATAGTAACTAATGTTGTTATCCGATTCACATCTTATTTTTAATTGCAAGTAAAAGAAAATCAAACAGTATTATTGGAGCTGTATAAGATAATCTATTGTAACACAGTCAAAGTCAACAAAAGTCAACGTCACGGTCAAAGTCAACAACAGTCAAACCCGACACGTTCGAGACGAGGAACCGAGACGAGACGTTGAAGATTTAGATGACTAGGATTTTTATTGTAATAAATATATTTTGTGTGAACAAAATATATTTTACCTTGTTTTAGTTATTTTTATGATTTATATGTAATTTTCATTAATTAGCCTAAGTTTAGGGGGTTAAGTGTAATTAGTAAATAGTAGTCTAGTTTATAAATAGATTAATTGTCATTAGTGTTAAAAAATGGTTGTATAACTAATAGATTGAGAGATTACTTCAAAACATATTTTGCAATCTAATTGAAAATCAAAATAGTTTTATTGTGTTTATCATTGTTTGATCCTTAATTATTCATGTTTTGATTCAAGTGTGATTATAATGGATTTACAATTTGGTATTAGAGCTTTATTGGATCAAATACATTGAAGATTTGAAAAATTTGTTAGTTGATTTTGAAAGTGTTAATCAGAATTTTAAAGAGAGAAAGTAGGGTTTAAGGAGAGAAAAGTGAGGATTTAGAGAGATAAAGTAGATCTGAAATTGAAATTTCATTCCAAACTCAAACAATTCACCAGATCTACTACAATCTACTACAAATTTGAAAATAACAACATAAATTTCTCATCTACAACATATTTTATACAAAACATTGAAAGAAAAATTTCTCACTTCTAATCTGAAAAAATTCCTCTCACACACATTACTATGTGTGTTCTTGAAGCTTCAACATCTTCATCCAGCAAATTTAAAACCAT
Organism: Flaveria trinervia; assembly: GCA_025506515.1. Classification (NCBI taxonomy): domain Eukaryota; kingdom Viridiplantae; phylum Streptophyta; class Magnoliopsida; order Asterales; family Asteraceae; genus Flaveria; species Flaveria trinervia. The sequence goes on along the minus strand of CM046449.1, from coordinate 52,526,444 downwards.
TCTGAACAAAAGTTGAAACTTTCCTGCGAAATTACAATTTTGTCTAGGGAACTCCGCCTAAACTGCAACTGCGGCGGAAACTATTCGGGCGAAACTGCAACTCCGGCGAAATTATTCCAGCGAAATGGATATTTTCCTGTGAAATTGTTAACCTGCGAAATTAATACAAAATTTTCAACGAATTTAGAAAAAATAAATAAATAAAGAAATAAATCTGCAAATTTAATACTCAAGTTGTGAAATAAAAAAAATCAATTTGCGAAATTATGAATCAGCAAGACTATAAAGAAAACCAAACAAACTTAAACACCAACCAACATTCTGCAAAACTAAATAAACAACAATCACATCCAAGATTCACCATTGCTGAACGAACATCATTCACGTCTCAAAAGAAGGTTATTAAACAAACATTCACTACCAACTTTCACTTCATAACCATCTCTCTTCATTTCTACTTCCTAGATTTTGTCAATCGTTTTAAGAAGAAATCAAGTGGAGATGACGTGATTACAGTTATAGTAAATATATCTGCCCAACAACAACCGACACTCAACAACCGGCGGCAGCTTCTGCACCGGCCAACAGCACCGCAACAACTGCAGCAAAACCATAGCCACCGCCATCCTTTTTCCTCGATATCTTCTACATTACTACATATCTCCGTGAACCACCACCACCATTGGAACCAGAATGACGAGGAGGAGAAGCTAATATGTAACACGCGCCATGACTCGCCGGAAATTTTCGCTGGAACCCTAGCCGCCACTAATTCTCTCTTCGATATCTTCTTTGTTATTGGTTTTCTGGGCAAACCGAGACCACCATTGGATTAAGGAGGTTGTGTTTAGTGGGTATAGAAGTTCAGAAGGTTTATACTAGTTAATGGGTTGGGTTGTGTAAAATTGAATTTTTAATTGGGTTAAGCATATTGGATTGAAATTTGGTTAATAGACTTTGATTTTATAAATTAGAATAACAATTTAACAAATAATATTTTGGTTGTGGGCTTTTCTTGTAGAATTGGGTTTGTTTCAGCAAATTGAGTTAATTTTTTTAACAAATTGTTGTACGGGCTCATTAAACATAGAAAATAACAAATTTTGGCTCATTAAAAATCAAAGAAAAAATTATTATTTTTAAATCCAGATGAAGAAATATTCACGATTTTAAATGATTTACAAAAAAAACAAGCTGAACTAGCAACTTGACCCTAGTTGCTAAGATTGCATAGCGTGATATTTAAAAAAAATTTCCGGGGAGAATTATTCTAAACTTTTAAGGAAAAATATTTTGGAGCATTTAATTGTTCAAAATATTTTAAAATAATGTCATCTTCACAAGATTTTAAATCAGATAATCTCAAAACGACACAAAGCAGGTTTGACTCTTTTGCAGCAATAGAGAAAGAAAAATTGACAGATTTAATTGATCGATTCTTAAAGGTGGCAAATAATCTAAATAAGCATGTTCCAGATCTCAGTAATCATAAACAAATTCAAAACTTTCTCGACTCTCTTCCGTCTACATGGAATCATCAAGTTAAAATGCTAAAGCAAGAAAGAGGTTATGTCGACACAAAACATATGGATATGATCAACAGACTAAAATCTCTCGAGCTGGATATCCAAAGAAATGAATTTTAGCAAGTCGTGTTCCCACATCAAACCCACGTGCTTAATACTAATCATGTTTCTTCTATAACAAGCATACTTGATTACAAAGCCGAGCTGATTGAAAATATGAAATTATTAAGAACTGAATTGGATTCCATTGTTAAAATCGAAGAAAATTGTGAAGCTCTGAGCGTTGATACTGACAGTAAACCTAAAATTGAGAGAAATGAGGATAATAAAGACGAGAAAGCTGATACCGGAAACAAAGAGTTTGAGGATAAAGAACTATAAAAATCCTAAGAAGAGGAACAACAGAGAATCACAAAGGTTTACGACTATGAGAAGAGCTTAGTTACAGAAAAAACAATCATGGGCCTTCCTTATGAGACTGTTCCGGATATGTGTTCTTCTTCTTGCAGAATCCGGTTATTTAGGATTTATAAGGCAAACAAATTGTTATTGGAAAATGAGAAAGAATTAAAAATAATCAATCAAGAATTAAAAAAAAAATAAAATTGCTTTTTCAAGGAAATTTAATGAATCATTGGCTGAAAATGATCTTCTAAGAAGAACCATTTTGGAGCGTAACGTTGAAATTAATATTTTGAGAGAAAGGGTTGTTTTAGCTCAATTTGAAACAACACAACTTCAAATAAAGCTTGATAAATGGACCATTTCACACATGAAAAAGGATATTATTGCTAAACAACAAGGAGCACGGGTAAAATATGGGATTGGATATAATTCTGATGGTGAAACTGTATTTAATTCAGTTCCACCACCTTCTACTTTATGTTATTCACCAATCCCCAGACCTCATTCAACAAATGATTTGATTGAAGTTGCAAAAACTAATTGTTTAAATGCAGGTTTAAGCATCGTTAATATTAAAGAGGTTAGAGATGTGCAGGATTCTCCAGTAGGTTTAGGATTCTCAGGCAGGGGTCTAATAAGAAGATTAATGATGATTCCACTTCTGATGCTCCAACACCAATATCACTTGCTTCTCCAACCTTCTTCAACAAATTCAAAACAGGTAATATTCCTTCGTTTGTTAATATTAGGTTTGTAAAAGTAGGAACAATTGTCGAATCATCAAGCAATCAGAATCCTATAATCAACGCCGACACAATAGGAGGGGTCAATCAAGATCCGTTGGAGAAAGATCTGTGTATACGAGACTGGATAAGCTCAGATGATTAATCAATAATAGAGGAGGATGTTGGTTCCTCACAGATCAAGATATCTCCTGACATTGTCAAGTCATAAAAGCTTCCAGAAGTTGAATTAAGACAAATACAGATCTTTTCTCCAATTGCAAAACAACCAAGTCAATTAGTGAAGATCTCATCCCCTGTTCAGCATAGCAAACGCCAAAACAAGCAAGAATCTGCAACAACCACAAAGCAATCTCCAATTCCAAATGCTTCACACATGTCAGTCAAGCATCAAAAGCCCTTCAAGGCTTGTTTTGAGTGTGGAAAAGAAGGTCATGTGGTAAAGAAGTGCCCTTGAAGACTAGCTTCGAATGGTAAAAACGAATTGCTTCTCCGAATGTAAGTCTACAAAGAATGTTCCTGACGGTAAAGGCAACATGCGTTACTTCTTTGGATCAAAAGGTAAAAAACACACATCTTTGAATGGTTGGATGAAAATCATTCCATCCAAACCTTTTCATATGAAGCCAGATTCATATGATTCAAAGATGAAAATAACCAAAGGTTCAAAACCAATTCTTTTCCTTCCGGTCTTAAATAGAAAATGATTACCAAATTTAATTTGTTCAAATCCAAATTAATTGAACCGAAACAAATTTGGCAAATTAAAAGAAGGATACAAATATCCCTGATATTTTAGCAGATTGTTTGTTGAAGCAGGTTACTTCTACCCTTACAAAAGGAACTCACAGGACTACGATGGCCTGGGATCTCCTCTCCAACTAATCTGCTTATGGGTGCAGGAACAATTCAGGAGGACTGTTAGTAATCTGGTTTACTGACAGAGATTGTTCCTAATTCAAATTTGAGGCGGAACATACAGGTTAAAGTTACGGTATTTTATTCACAATCTGGATTTTTATCTACACAATCAGCGTTCTCACTTCACAATCACTGCATATTTCTTGAGAATTCATTTCTTATATTCATTTCAGTGTAGTTTGGAAGACCTTTTTTTGGTAAATTTCTATTTTTGTATAGTTTTATAAAAACTAAAAAAAATTTAAAAATAAAATAAAATAAATAGGTTTACAAAATAAAAACTTAGGGGGAGAGTATATAAGTAATACCATAAAAAAATAGCTGAAAGAAGAACTGTGAACTTGATTTGAAATGACTGAGAAATGATTGTATATCATCTTGAAATGTTTGTTTTTTGCATGACTTGCGTTATTAAAATGATAAATGATAGTAACTGATGTTGTGATCTGATTTACATCTTATTTTAATTGCAAATAAAAGAAAAACAAACAGATTCTTTAATGATATGCTTAGTAGACTCGCCTGAAGAATAAAGTAGATAGCAGTATGATGATTTAAATTAAAATATATGCTTAAGGATGTATGGTTTTACGCAATCATTTTGGCCTGCACGAAAACTGCGTCCTGACAAAAATTTGATTGAGAATTGATCTTTAACCACCATGATACAATTCATATAAACCATATCTTTAAGCCATGTTTGGTGTATTTATGTGTCTTGTGTTTGTGCTAATCTCCTTGTTGTATTGAAGTACTGACATGGAGTGATGATCTCCTTTGTTGTATGATAGTACTGACCTAGAGCTCTCATCAGCACATGATTAAATGGTCATTTCCTTGTTATACGTGAGTATAGACCCGGAGCTCTCACTATTTTAGACTAGTTTGTGTCAAATCATCTAATGATGAATTCATCACAGAATGCAATATTCTATTGATAATCACTTGCACACTAATGCACAAGCCTTGTTCTATAAAGATCATAACAAAATTCAAGAAATCCTGAGGTTGGGTGAGGTTTTTTGCCAAATGATTGTGGGGTCCTAGTATTCTAAAGTATTTAATTGAACCTTAACAAATCATCAGCTGCTTGTTGAAAAAGATAGGGCATGGGTTTAAGTGGACAAACATATCAGCAATCATTATTGATCTATTTGAGAATTTAAAATCATTCAAAGACTGTGATTACATTCAGTTATGAGTGTGATCTTATTTCTTGTCGATAATTAATCTCATCTTTGTGCTAAGTATATCTTGGGGATATAATCTCATGATAGATTCAGTTCTCGGTTATTAAAAAAATTAATAGATAAAAATGATATAATAAATGTATATAATAAAAATAAAAACCTATAATAAATTTTCATTTTAAAATTCTTTTAGGTCTTCCATATTATGTTGTTACAATTTTATCATTTTTCATGCATTTCACAAAATTGTGCACAAACGAACACAGGTTCGCTTGTTTTTCACACATAGATAAACACGAGTTTATTTTGTTAAAATGAAATGATCTAATTAGAAATGCGAGACTGTGTATGAGAATGTGTTTCAGATTTTTGCTGTAAGTGATCGCCGATCATCTATTAAGTAGTGTACCTGATCAGAGAAGCGTTCCTCAAGTTTATAAAAGATACCGAGCTAGGAATCCTCCTCCTACATCTTCTGAAGCACTCGAGATTAGAGATTTGGGAAAGCTGTTCCAATATCCTTGCAAAGGTTGCATTAAAAAAGGGGGAGCACATAAATCGGAGGAGCTTATAAGATGAATAATCTTTCTTATCAGATTGAGAAAACTTCAATTTAAAGATCTTTCTAATGTTGACTTCTCGGGGCTGATTTCGTTTGAAGACGTTGATAATGATAGACTAAGGGGAGTATTGTTGGAGCTGTACAAGACAGTCTATATTATCAACACGGTGAAAGTCAACAAAAGTCAACATCACGGTCAAAGTCAACAAAAGTCAAACTCGACACATTCGAGACGAGGAACTGAGACTTTGAAGATTTAGATGACTAGGATTTTTATGGTAATAAATATATTTTGCGTGAACAAAATATATTTTATCTTGCTTTAGTTATTTTTATGATTTACATGTAGTTTTCATTAATTAGCCTAAGTCTATTAAGTGCAATTAGTGAATGTTAGTCTAACCTGTAAATAGGTTAATTGTCATTAGTGTTGAAACATGGTTGTATGACCAATAGATTGAGAGATTACTTGTAAACAAATTTTGCAATCTAATTGAAGATCAAATGAGTTTTATTGTGTTTATCATTGTTTGATCCTTAAATCTTCATGATTTGATTCAAGTATGATTATCCTGGATTTACAAATCTTGAGAACATGTATATCTACTCAGTTTTCTATACTTTGATTTGGTCACACAAACACCCAAAGATGTTCTTTGAGTTGTTGTAAGTCCTCCCCTCAAATATACCAATGATTCCAAAGGATATGTGTCTAGAAAATCAATCCAATCCGGACTTCCTATTAGAGATACACTTGAGATAAGTGTGACATAGAAATCTATACGACTTGTATAATCTTCCTTTCTTTATCTCTCCTTTTTCAAAATCACCATCATATCCTATCAGATATAACACTTTCTCTATGTATTCATTCTCGAATACATAAAGGTAACCATCTTCTTGCTCTCCCAACTCTAATTCCCTTTTGATGGCCTATTCATCCATCCTTAGACTTTCATTCTTAATATTAGCCACAATAACTTCTGATTCTCCATCTTCTTCTATTAGTGCTGAATTCCACAAATCAACTTTATATGCTTGATAAATCACAAGTTCTACTGTTAAAGCATAGAAGAGCCTGGATCATCGTAGGTATCTGATGATGTCTCGACACCCTTCCGATACAGGGTCATCCACATTGAGAAAGGCACACATATTATGCTTTCTAGCAAATCGATTAGTCATCTATTCATGAGGGTTAAGAAGAATAGATTAGAATCAACATTACAGACATAAGAATATAAATAGTTTTAATGATAACCATGAATCAAACAGTTCATTTATTGATGATTATGACATGTTTTCCTTCAAAACAATGATCTGAGATCAAGATTATGTGTTTGTTTGATGTTCTGATTCGGTAATTTTGAATGCTTGTGAAAGAGGGAGAAGGTTTGTTGACGGCCCTTTTCTAGGTCTGAAAAGTGCTCTGAAAAAGTGAATAATGAATATTTAAGTAAAAAATATCATTTATACTTAATCAGACATATTAATTTCATTTATTTAATAAAGTAGGACCCTCAGGTTTCATTGAACTCATTTGAAACTCAGGTTTCATTAGTTCTTCAAAACTAACACATAGTCTCTTGTTTGTTGATCCAAATATAATGTCATCTATATAGTTTGAACAACTAAGAGATCTTGATGTTCTTGTTTGAGAAAGAGTGTCTGATCAATAGTTCCCCTTTTATATACATGCTTGAGCAATAAAGATGATAATGTTTCATACTACTTTCTTGGTGCTTGATGAAGACCTCTTCATCAATTTTCCCATATAGGAAAGCAGACTTGACATCCATTTGATAGGCTGTGAACTTCTTATATGAAGCATAGGCTAGAAATACACTTATTGCTTTAATTCTTGCAACAGGTGCCAAAACTTCTTCATAGTTTATCCCTTATTCTTGAGTATAGCCTTGTGCGATCAACCTAACTTTGTTTCTCTCAATGATACCTCTATCATCTAGTTTATTTTTGAAGAGCCACCTTGTCCTAATTGGATGTTGACCTTCAGGTAGATCAACAAGATTCCAGACTTTCTGCTTTCTGAATTGCTAAAGCTCTTCCTGCATAGCTTCAATCCAGCTATTATCTTTTAGAGAAACTATAATGTTTGGAGGGACAACTTGTGAAAGGAAACAAGTAAACATTCAAATGTTTGTAGCTCCCATTGGCTTTTTGTAGATCTTTCATTTAGATATCCAATTATGTTGTTTATTAGATAAGACTATGAATTCTAGTTGTTGGAATAGATTCAACTGGAATGGATGATTCCAAGTTAGTCATATCCATTGATGTAGATGGATTCAACTGAGATGATAAATTTAGGAAGTATTCAAAGTGTTCCTCATGTTCATCATTGGAAGTAGAATGAGGTTTGGATGATTGAGAGGATGATTTGGGTTGTACATTTGATGAGCTTTGTCTTGATCTCCTTGAAGTCTTCTAAGGAAAGAGGTTTGGATGGTTGAGAGGATGACTTGGGTGTTTGTTCGGTAGGTAATAATGTTTGCGTTCTAGGGAATCTTTGGGTTTGAGGATGGATATTTGAGGTGGTTATTATGATTGAGTAGGTGAGGAAGATGGTATGGTTGATGGTGTGGGTTCAGGAGTGTATGGCTCAATGGTTGGCTCAGTTTTGAGTAGGAAAGGGAAAGGTATTGGTTTAGGTTAAGGTTGAGGTATTGGTTAAGGTTGAGGTTGAGATTTAAAAGTCATCCCCTGTATTCTTCTGTACATTTCTTTCCTTCTTCCTGAGCAAATGTCAGCCTTGATGTCACTGACATGTGTAGGGTCTTTTTAGACATGGGACTTACTTGCTTGCCAGAGAAGCCATGGGCCCTGAGATAGTCTTTCATCCAAGCTTTATCACCCATCTTCTTGACAACAGCAAGTTCAGCTTCTTCCTTCTTCTTCTTCCTCTCTCTTAGCTTCTCCTTAGCATCCTTCTTTCTCTCTTTCTCCATTTGATCTTTTTCTATCTTGAAAAGCCATAAGATCATATCATTGTTGTGAGGAGTTAATTTCTCAAGAGAGAATCCCCTGGAGCTTAAGAAAGCTATCCTTTCACTTTTGAGTTGCTAGTTAGCTTCTTCTTTCGTTCTCAGCTATTCTTCCTCTAAGGCCAACCTTGTTGGTTCTTCTTGCTCAATCCATAGTAAGGTTGCCTTTTCTAACTCAATTAGCTCCTCTAGTCGTATCAAGAGCACATCTTCATTAGCAGCACCTAGATTGACAAGCTTGTCAATGATCTCCACACTCCTTCTATTCTGGAGAGCCTCTTGGTTGGCTACAACTACTTTGCTACTTGTAGCTAGTAGCTTTCTAATGGGGAGTCTACCTTTTATTTTTAGCTTCTCTAACCTTTCTTCCTCTTGAATTTCTTCCACAATCATCTTCCTCTTCTATTTGATGTCTTCGGAAGATTGAGACTTGGGAGGTTCTTGTGTAGAGGTTTCAGGTTGGGAGGTGGTTTTGCAACATGTGGTGATGATGGTGTTTGAGTGATGGGTAAGTTGAGAAAGTCCTCACTATTACCTTAGATGCTAGTTCAATAATTGCATCTATGATAATTAGATCATCAAATAGAGAAAATAACCCTTTTGTAGCTTCTATCTCAACTTGGTGAGTATGAAGAGATTCTTCGAGGCCTTGACTTCAGCTTTGGATGTTTGTGGGATTACACTATTTTTCGTAACTATTTCAGTTGTTGGGCCATCGGTCTTTATATCCCCTTCGAAATCAATTTCGAGTTCAATTAGACCTTAGGTTGACCAACTTCTTGGACAGTGGTAGAAGGTGCATTCAACCTTTGAAGCTCTTCATCTCTAACGTATGCCATAACAACATCTGGACTTGGCTATTCAATGGAAGATCTTATCAGGAACTTGGAAAATACCTATTTAGATCTTTGGGTCCACTTGGAGAATGATTGAAGGAGGCTCAAGAAAAAGTGTTGTTGTTGAGTAGGATATCTTGATATTAATGTAGAAAGAGCAAAACTTTATGGTTCTTCATGTTCTTGTCTCTAAACAATCTCCCCCTTTTTGGTAGCATCATCTTAAGAGATTGATGAGCTAGAGGATAAGGTTAGAGAAACTTGAATTGGTACATGCCTAATAGATCTCTCAGTCTCTTTCTCAGCTAGTTTGGCCCGAAGACTTTTAATCTCAAGTTGTTGAGTGGCAGACCAATCTTCTAATGTCTTAACCCTAGATTCAAGGTTTAAGACTTAAGAAAGTAGGTCTCTTATCATGAGTTGAAGACTTCCCTCATCTTCTTTTGAAGAATCATAGGGAGATGAGGTAACATACATGGTATGTTCATCCTTACCACCAGATGTAGTTTCTTGGCACCCTGGTTTCCCTTTTCTAATGATGTCTCTTTCAGAGTCATTAGAGGGCACGGTTGCCGTAGATTCAGTCTCAGAGATATTACCACTATCCTAAGGATCTAATGAGGCTCCTTCAATAGTGGTAGCTAAATCTACATGAGTCCTCTCCACATCAGTAGGACTCACCTTAGTTGGGGCTTGCTGATGGGGGCTAGAGATCAGAGGTTTCTCTAGGCTTAGTTGATCCTTAGATGGGTGTTGTGGATCAACCTGATGGCCTTGAAGAGACATAATCTCCTTATCAGTTTCTATAAATAGGTCAGTAAAGGATATAGAGGTTATGCCTGATGACCCAAGACTTTGATCAATGTCTAGTGGCATTGAGCCTATGAGAAGGTTCTCCCTTTTTGGCTGCTCAGGAAAGCATAGTGACTCATCCTGAGGGGTTTCAGCATGGGTTTCAGGCTCATGGGATTGAGATTGAGGAGGCTCGATACCCATATTAAGGTTAATTTGAAGGATGGTGGGCCTCAAACTAAGTGGGAGCCCATGATTCCACTATAGCCTTTTTGGATTGAAAGGGGGAACTTGTTCAATCAGAGGAGATTGAAAAAGGGTTCATTTGGATCATCTCTGATAGCTATTTTGATGCGGTGTGATGGTAGATTTAGCGTTATAGGGGTCATTGCTGGTGTGGGTTCATCACCTGTGGGGTCAACATGGATGTCACCAAGAGCGATGCGCTCAATCATGCCTTGAAGAAGTGAAGTGTGTTTTCTAGTGAAGTTGGTAGACATCCTCTTCAGCACTTTGAAGATGGACGACCTCATATGAGGGACATGTAGAGTAGCTGCACAGACAAGCTTGCTCTACTCTAGCTCAGTTGATAACGTGCTGAATGAACTAGGGATGCATGTAAAATGTTTCCCTTTGAAGGTTCCCTATCAGATTGGTCAGCACAAGACACTAGTGAGACTGTGTTGGTTTCTCAAGCTAGCACCATCCCACCCTCAATCACCAACTCACAAAAAGCAATCTTGTCTAATCAAACTGAACCTGTTTCACCAACCCAATGATCTTCAACAACAACTATAACAATAACAACAACAAGAGTAGGCAGATCAAGCAGTTGAGCCCTGCTCAAGTTCAGCTAGCGTAGCACCTACAGAAATTAATGATGATAAGATTGTTGATCAACATCAAGAAGGTGATGAGGACTTCCCTGTAAGCAAAAGTTATTTGGTGGCTGAATATAACAAACTTGTTATCAAATCAAACAAAAGAAAGCAAAGAATAGAAAAGTTGAAGGGAGTGATAAAGGAAAAGGATAATCAGCTGATGGAACAAGAATCCGGACTGAAAAGATTAAAAGAAGATGCATAATGCAACAATGAAGTAATTGATGCACTACTTAACAAGGAGAAGAACTTAAAGAGTCTTGAAGTATGAGAAGCATGATAGAGAGAAGCTTGTATTGGAGAATAATAAAGCTAAAAAGACTCTGAATGATCAATAATCTCTATTGAAAAGTAAAGATATAGACATTGATAAGCTTAAGGGAAGATAAGTGACCTTGAATCAAATGTTGCTCCATCAACAAAACAATCAAAAGAATCTCTCAGACTTTAAAGCATCTTATTCTATACACTAGGAAGATGAAGTAGTTAGGTACTACTCAGAAAGAGGTGATTAATGTTGAAGATTCACCAAAAAGATCAAGGCCTACATCTCTAGAGGACACTCCTTCAGTGGATGTTACCACTTTAAAGCCTATATCTCATGTTGAAACTGAGAGTGATGCTTAATGGAATGAGCTTACTAAATATGAGCCTCACAAAGATAAAAAAGAATCAAAGGCTGATGACCTTCTGACCACAAAAGACATATTGGAAGAGAGACTTGAATCAGTTATGTTATGACCCTGATCAATTATAGGTTTCCATATGACATGGTTGAGAGGATGAATCTGACTGAAATGAAGGATTTGCTGAAAGAGTTTGAGATTGCTAGATTCATGATCCCAAATTATGACTATGAAGCATTCACAACATTTCAATCAATTCAGATAATCAAGAATGACTTGGGTCACTGTGAAACAACAAAGTTAAGCAAATACAATATGACCTTTTGGCTACAGGGTCATAACTACCAAATGCATGAACTTAAGGGAAGAACAGTTGGTGATCTAAGGAGGATAATGGAGAATATAATGGCTGTTGAGGTTGAAACTGGTGTAAGATTCAAGACTAAAGCTCCAAATTCTACTGCTGAGCAACATAATGAAATCCCTGCTGAGCTAATCACAATTGAAAGTAAAGACTAGCACAAAGGGAAAGAAAAACTGATTAGAGAGCCATGTGCCATTAGGAACAAAAGTTAGAGAGATAAGAGAACAGAAGTATACTTTGATAGAGATGTCTGATAACATCACAAGTCCCAACTCGGTGGAAGACAACAGGATTATGGCCTGGATGTATGATCAAGAGTGGGATTGTGCAATCATAAAGAGAATATCTGGAAGGATTCAATACTTCCATGGTATATTATCAGTATTGTACTTACCTAAAAATGACCTCAAGGATCTACAAAGCTTAGTCATCTCTAACTACCCAATTCACCCAAGAGGAAGAGACTTCTCTATTTTGGTGGTTAAGCTAAAGACTAAATTCAGAGATGATGTGCTGAAAGAATCAAAGAGAGAGGATGATGGGCATAAAAGAAGAACAGAAAGGATAAAAAGATCAAGAACCAACTCCTCTATATTGGTAGATGATGAGCTATTGAAGTGGGTTGGATACAACACAAGAATTCAACAGTCATTAAAAGCTTTGAAGGCAATCATATACATATCCCATAACAGAAAGGGATATGTTGAGAAGACCAGAGAATTGTGTTGTTGAGGAATGCTAAAGGAAAGAAAGGTAATAAGATAAGAATCTTTGATCCAGTGGAGATCAAGTTGCTTCACCTAAAGCTACACATCAAATTTACATGACAAATTTTTCCAAAAGTTGCTGACGGAAGAGCTTAGTGATCTATGTCTATATGTACATATGATTCAAGTGGTTGATAATTGCATGCTAAAGCATACAAAAGTAGAAGATATGAGGCTGGGGTGCTGAAAGGATTTTGCCATTGAGGAAGTTTCAGAACTAAGAATCTCAGAAGGAGATGAGCTTGAAATAGTGCACAATCAAAGTGTAGTGAAAACACTTACCTCTGAAGAAGACATTTTAGGATTGAGTTTTGAGACATTACATAAGATATGCAGAATGGAGATCAAGTACAAATATGATGATCAAAAGGATGCAGTATCATACTTCAACAAGAAAATGGTGTCAAGGATGAAAGAGCTTTCATTATTGAAGGATTGATTACAAGTGTCTAAGCCAAGGGGAGTATTGCTAGATCTAGGAACAATAGATCTAAATAATTTTGTATAGGCTTATAACTTTAATGATACTTGTATGAATAATTGTAATTCATTATTTTGATGTACACATTATGTATATAGCTTAACCCATACGTGTGTTGATTTATGTGTACGATTGCAAGTACCAAATTATTCTTGGTCAATTTGTGAAATTGACTAAGTGTAAGAAACATCTATAGATAAACATTTTTTTGTTCTTCTGTAGATATATTTCATACAAGACAACCATCCGAAGATCTTCTGCGGACGAACATCTTGCTCTAGAGTTCAAGTGAAGAATTTCAAGTAAAGAGTTCAAGTGAATACTCCTGCGGAAGAGCAAACCCTGTAGATGAGCAAGCACCTATGGAAGACAACCTAGTTGTGGAGTCCAAACATTTGTATTTAAATAATACAAGTCAATAAGTTAACTAGAAATTACGAATCCCAAGAGATTCGTTGTTTCCTTAACTAAAACATAAATGTCTATAAATAGGAGTCCTAGGTTTCACATCAAGAATGTGCGACTAGACGGGCGACTAGACGACAAACACCAAACATTTCATCGATTCACACAATCAAACAACACACACCCTGGTATCCGTCATATCAATAAATCACAAACATCAACACATTCAAAGCATTAATTGTTCATAGCATTCATAGTTTAGTCATCTGTAATCATTAACAAATTTTTAATGAAATACGTTTGAATAAAATCTTGTTCATTTATTTATTGTGTTGACATCATTCATTCAGTTTGATATTTATTTATTAAAAAATTAAACAACGGTTGATGACCATTCCGTAATCATTAACTTGATTGCAATCTAACACACATAATTCCTGATTGTGATCCTTGGATTCATAGATATTGATGGTGTTTGAGTGAGAGGGGTTTTGACAAGTCTTCACTATTTATCTCAGTTGCAGTTCATGTTAGGACCATTTTTGTATGTAGTACTAATGGATTCTGCGAGAGACCAGATCAAATAGTGCGGAATCCTATTTGATTGGCGATCCAATCAGTGAGAACGACAACCTGATTGATCTAACAATGTAACAAACATTAAGATTGATTAGGAATCGATCAGGAACGAACTATGAAGTTGGATAGGCTATTTAGGACGCTCTAGACGACTAGGGTTTGTTAATATTCGAAGTCTATTTTTCATGAATTATGTGGTATTTATAGGTTTTTAGTTTTCATTCGTATGACTGAACCATTAGCTGGTTTAGTCGTGTGACTGACTCATGCGGCTGATTCATACACATGACTGAAGGTTCAGTCATGCGACTGAATCAATCTTTTGTCTCAGTCATACGACTGATCCGGTCTCCTGGTTTAGTCGAGTGACTGGTCCATAAGTATGATTCATTCATGCCTATGGACCATAAGTATGGTCCATTAGCATGAGTAACCACCCGACTAAGTTAAACACATTTCTTAATCATTATTAACTTAGAACTATGTACAACTACCTCAAACCTATATATGATGTTCATACATATGAATTATATCAGATACAATAACAATATGAAATATTTGAAGACACATAAACATCAAAAGAATATCATATTTCATTAAGTAGTTACATTACACATGTGTAAGAAGTGAAAGACTTTTATTTAGATCATAAACTAGGAACATGATGTATCAACAAACTCCCCTTGGACCTAGTTTATCCTATTTTCTAACATTCTTCACATGCTCTTGGAATTTATTGTACTTCTCTTCTTTAGTGACTCCCGTGTGTATCTCAAATGCGAAGGAAAGCCGTATAACATGTTGGAATTGTAGAGCTTGTACAATATCTTACGTGTCATAGAACAGTGGCCACTTGTATAGAGTGTAAATATCTTCAGCAGACAAGTTTGTAAGCCACATTGGGTCAAATACCCTGATAGTCTCGATCTTCCTTTCTTTGTTCAGAACTATGACCACTTCCCCCGTCCTCCAGTCATAATACCACCATTTGAAGTATGGAGTGAAGTCCTGAGGCATTTCCCATAAAGGAATCTTACACATTGTGCGTGGGGGACTCCACTTTACACCACCTTAGGTTTTCAAGATATAGGATCAACTTTAGTCTTATGAATGAATCGTTTAGGTTATTGAGGTTTGAAGTTGACCAATCTGGTGTGGTATTCTTTCTTCCACGATTTCTCAAACCATCCCAACATCTTCCTCGGTTAGCTTACAAAAGATCTAAACATGCCAATCTGCTTAGCTCAAAACTAGGAGGAGTGTTCAGATCATGTCGATATCTGAAGTACTCAATCCCCTTCCCCCTTTTAACAACATATACATCCAAATCTTTAAAATAGGCCCAATTGATGATCTTACTTGACAATATCTGATGTTTTAGTACCCAGTAAGGTTTGGTGTAGGCATTCAGCTTTGGAGGTGCATGTTGGGCCTTCATTTCAGATAAACAAGCTGCCATTCAGCCATCTTTATATTAATATTAGCATATGTAGCTTGGGCTTTACTTTCATCCTCTGCTTTCTCCTTCTTTATCTCATTAAGCTTGACAAAAGTATCACTGTCAAAAGTTTCACCCAAGTTGGGGATAACATTTCCCTCGGGGTCAATGTACTGTGGATAGTAGTCAGATGTGACATCCTCAATCTCAATCTCATCCACCCCTTGAAGCTCCTCATCATTCAAAACATCTACTTCCAGAGCATCTTTGACAAGCTCATCTGGGTTTAGTCTAAACATTTCAGCGAGCTGCTCATCGGTCAGATAATGAATGATTTCTCCCTCCTCTAGAGTGTAGCTCACAGACCTTCTAACAATCCCTTGCAAATCAAGACTCATAGTCAGTTGAGTCTTGACTTGCTGAATGGGAACAACATCATAATCCTCAGCCTATGGAGCTTCATTCTTGCCCTAATCATGTCTCTTCAGCTGGAGTTGCTGTGGATGCGACTCTTTTGGAGCGCATTTCCTGTGCTGCTTGAGTTGAGGCTGATGCAGATGCATCACCTTCTTGATCATCCTTCTCATCCTTCTCATCATTTCCATCTCTTTTTCTTTATACTTCTTCCAGCCTCCTCGTCATCATCATCTTTTTCTGACTCATCGTCTGTCAACTCATCACATCTCCCATATCATCTTTAATCTTTAGGGGTTCACCTTTGTACCCTTCAACCTCAGCATAAGCTTTTTGTTCTTTTCTCTAGCCCATCAATCTACTTGATAGATGCCATCAGAAGCTCATTTTAGCCTTTAGTGCATGGTGAGCTCGAACTAACACTCTCTTATGAGCAGCATTCTTCTCGTAAGTTGAGCAATCTGCTTTCCATGTGCGGTATTAACCGCTATTAGCTGGTTCATCTTATTGGCTCTCAGATCATCTAGAGATAAAAGCTTGAGCACCATCTATTTAGGCTCGCCAACTATCCTCTAACCCAACAGTGGGTAGAGTAGAGCCCTATGTTGGTGGGAATTGGGTGGATATGGAAACTTGGTGAGTAGTGGGTGTAGTGGTGGATGTGGTGTATATAGGAGTAGGAATGGAAATGGATTGTGGTGGAACTAATTTAGGTATGGTTGGTGAGGTAGGTGGGTGTGTATATGGGTGGGGGAGTGTCAGTGGCCGTAGAGTGGCAGTGTGGGTAACAGTGGTGGTGGTGTGGGGAACAGTGGTGGTGGTGTGGGGAACAGTGGTGGTGGTAGTGGCTATGGTGGTGGTAGTGGTTGTGGTAGTGGAATACTGATCAAGAATGATCTACCTCTTACCCTTCTTTCCATAGGTATGAGCCATCCTTTCCTCCTGGAACCCTTGGCTATAGGGGCTTCCCCTGAGCTAATTGGCTAGTCAGGTGTGTATATTTGATCTGTGACATCAGTATCACCACCCTTAGTACCAGCTTGGCGTCCACCAACCGCCTCTTTCCCTTCTCTGTAACCACAACTCGCTCTCGAATCTCCTGGTGAGAGGCTCATCATCAGACCCATCTTCTTCATCTAACAAGAAATCCTGGTGGAAAGCAGCCTACTTAGATCCACCAGGTGCAGCTGAAGTACTATATGGAGGTGGTGGAGATATAGTAGACGTGTCAGTGGCCCGTGATTGACTGGGGCTCCACGTTTGACCATCATCAAGGTCGTCATCATCATCGTCTTCTTCATCAGTAGGAACCACTATGGGCTCCACGTCTGAGTCACTGTCATTGCGATGCCACTTCTTACGAGAGGGCACCACATAATCCTCATTGGCCAGATGACCAAACAGTCTCCTAACCGGGGGCGTAACCTACTTCCCCCGGTACACCTTCATCCTCCTTAGAGTGGTGTCAACCATCACCTCTAACATAACAACATCATCCTTCTCCTTAGGCAGTAGAGGAAGCTTCTCGTCGATGATCATTTGCAAGAATCTTGAATACATGCAGAAGCCTTCCTTCCCATTGGCCTCGATGTTCTCAATCAAGTACGAGAAGAGCATAAGTGAGAAACTGAATGGGAGGTTCAGTACCAGTGCGAGAGGTTCACTATTAGGACACCGAGACTAATACCTTGAATTGTGCGAAAATGATCTTTCAATTTCGCATTGTGTAGTATATGGAACTTAGTTTCGCAGGTAGAGTAACTGTAGTTTTGCCTGAAACATGTTTTGATTAGAAATGGCTCAAAAGTCAACGAAAGTGTCGGTGAATCTATAGTTTCGCACCGCGAATATACTAACAAATCTATAGTTTCACTGAAACTAAAAACCTTAAAATTTTCTATTTTCCTTTTAATATATGATTATTTAGAAAAGAATTAAGACAAGGACAAAAACAAAAGAATCAAAAAGAAAATGTCCCACAAGACCAAACAAAATTCCTCATAATTCTGACAAAATAAAGGAAAATAAAAGGATATAAAAAGACGATAAGCTAAAGAAATTTTCTGGAGAATCAGAGTTCAGCGGGATTACTGATATACATGTCCTTTTAAGCTTATGCGTTGTTCTTTTTAACAAGTGAACTATAGCTTTTGTTATCATGGTTTTTGTTCATTTAAAGAAGACTTAAATGACTCAGTCCCCACAGACATTTAGCAAAGAAACTTATCCTGTTCTCATGATATGTTGAAAAAATGACAAAATCTGTTTGATTATCCCATTAAGGGCAACAAAGATCTTTTCCAAAAGAAGCACTGTCCTTATAGATTTCAAATGATGATAGCTCTAGGTTTATACTTACGTATAACAAAGGAGTTGATCAATTGAGCTTGACAGATGAGAGCTTTTGGTCTATAGTCACGTATAACAAAGAAGATCATCATATCGTGCTGATGAGAGCTCTAGGTCTATACTTACGTATAACAGAGGAGATCATCACTCCTGGTCAGTGTTGACAAATAGCAGAGGAGATAAGCACGTAGTAAAATTTAGCAAGGAGCTTCTTTGATACAAAAGTAGCTAGCAAGTAGCCGATGAGATAATATGGGGAAAGGAAACAAGGGTACTTTATAAAACACATCAAAGAAGGGTATCATGTTCTCAAGCCATTTTGAACAAGGACATGTGACTTTCTGAAGGCTAAAAATGTCAAGGGGATTATCCAAGTCAGAAAGTTTTCTTATCCTGTTAGTTTAGCCACAAGATTACTGTCTACTTCGCTTTCTGTCCGAGCCTATCATGCATATCCCAACCCAAAACTGTTGACCTCTTCACATCTTTCATGGAGCAATTAGTTTTAAGAAAGTTGCAAAAATGACAAGACAGACATTATTGTCCTCCCCTAAAATTTGTACAAATTATGTAAAATGAAGAAGGACTATGGAGCTTACAAAAAAAACTAAAATAAAGAAAGAAAACAATAAAAGGAATATGTACATTAAGTACAAGAGACAAGTCAGAAAACGAGTTTTAAATTGATATCAATCCTAACATGGAGATAATTTCATAAATACGAGTTTTATCAATTTCTTAGTGAAAAGATCAGCCTTTTGAATTTTAGTGTCAATAGGAATAATATCAATAAAACCCTTCTCCTGAGCATCACGAATTGCATGAATCCTTGTCTTGATATGCTTGGTGCGGGAATGATGAATTGGATTCTTTGTGATTCCAATGGTTGCTTCTTGTCACAGAATAATGGTGTATAGAGAAGGTGTATTCCATAGTGAATCATTTGATGTTTTATCCATAGCACTTGTGAGCATCAACTTGAAGCAGCAATATACTCTGCCTCCCCCTTGGAAAGAGATACAGTAGTTGTTTCTTGCTACCATGATACAAAACAATTTCCCAGGTATTGACATCCTCGAGTGACAGATTTTCTATTTAACCTGCAACCATTAGAATCACTATCAAAATAAGCATGCAAATCAAAACTTTCACTATAAGGATACAAAAGGTCTAAACGAGTAGAGCCTTTAAGATAATGAATGATTCGTTTAGCAACCTTCTCATGAGACTCCTTCGGGGTAGATTGTATCGGGCACAATATCCTACAGCAAAGGTGATGTTAGGACGACTTGCTCTAAGATACATTAGAGAACAAATCATGGATCTGTTAGGTGAGGATCAACAGGTTACCCGTTCTCGTTTGGAGTGAAGCATGTTTGAGCTATGAGTGGAGTTAGTTTAGGAGAAGCCTCATCCATCAATAATTCTTCAGAATCTCTTTGATATACTTCTCTTGATGAATGAGAATTCCTTCTGGCCTTTGTTCGACTTGCAACCCAAGGAAAAGCACATCGTCATGCTCATTTAAAAATGACTACGCATAACCTTCTCAAAATCCCTACACAGCTTTGGATTGGTGGAGCCAAAAAATGTCATCAATGTAGACTTGCACGATTAGCCTCTCACCATCCACCTCTTTCTTGAATAAAGTCATATCGATGGTACCACGAGAAAAACCATTGCTCAGAAGATACTATGTTAGAGTCTCGTACCAGATGCGAGGAGCTTGATGAAGACCATTAAGAGATTTATCAAGCTTGTAAACTTTGTCAAGAAAGTCTAGATCCTCAACCCTGGTGGTTGACACACATATATCTCTTCATCAATGTCTCCATAGAGAAAGGTACATTTGACATCCATCTGATAGATTTTGAATTTCTTGTTTGCTGCATGAGCCAGAAAAATCATGATTGCTTCAAGACGTGCTATGGGAGAAAAGACTTCCGTGTTATCAATCCCTTCTTCTGAGTAAATCCTTGAACCACCAACCTTGACTTGTCCCTTACCAAAAATATCCACGATCATCAGGTTTTTGAATACCAATTTCGTGCCTATTGGCAATTTTATTGGTAGTAGTTCAACCAGCATCCACACCTTAAGTTTCCTAAACTATTGTAGCTCCAATTGCATTAACTTAACCCAACATAAATCCTGAAGAGTTGCATGAACATTCTTCTGAACAATTTGGGAGAAAAAAAGAGAATAAACACACGTTTATCAAACCAAATTGACTTCAAGTCCTAACACCATCAGTGATTGATCCAATTATATTATCATGAGGATGGTCTTTCAAGGTTTTGAAATCAGTGGTTATGGGTAGTGAATTGGATGGAGGTGGGCTGATGGATTATTGTTGGGTAGATGATGGAGAAGAAGATGGTTGATCCGATTTAATTGGTAAGAATGATGGAACAGGTTGGAATGAGGAACATGTGGGTGCGAGGGAAGTGTTCGTCCATTAGATCAATTTGCAGTACAAATGATATGTTGAATCGTTCAATATCAAATACAAACAATAGAAAACAAAGATGAAGAAGATTGAGAACAATCGTAAATGAATCAAAATAAGTCAATTATGATCAACATACTCAATAACAACAAAGCACAATGATTTTCAGGAAATGACTTCTTACAATACTCACTTGCAACAAGGATAAACGAATAGGGTTTTTGAAATCTCCAACAATGAAAATGATAAAACTATATATAGCAGTCTTAGTTTCGTAGACAATTTCTCTATCAGCGAAACTATTCTGCTGAAACTATAGTTTCACCGGGCAGAAACAACAGTTTCGCCAGGAAAACTAAAAAACTGAATGTGAGGAAAACTATAATTTCGCTCATAGTTTTGCTAGACTATAAAACTAGACAAAATGAACTACATTCAAAAAGTAAAAAAACATTAAACCTATTACAAAGTAATATAACATAATCTAAACTAAACTAAGGTGAGTCTAACATATACTTGATTCAATACTCCCTGTAGTTGGATCTCACCGCCTTCATTTGTCTTGATTTATCGTGTTAGCTTAGTCTCTTTCCTGCTCCGATGTATCTATATCTATTCCTGCAGCTTCTTTCCGGGGGCTTCTGACATAGATTCTCGCAAGTCAGCTCCAGTCTCACCTGCTGCCTCTGATGTGTCTCTATAGCTTCTGCAGCAACCTCCTTAGGAGCTTCAGCAAATGATTCACTCTGATCCCCTCCAGCTTATTAGCTCTTCAGGATGAGCACTAGCTTGCTCAAACTTTCTAGCCAAATCAAAACATCCATGTTTAGATCATCTTGAGCTTTCACTCTCTCGTAAGCTCTTTCACCTCCGCCCTCACTCCTTTGATTTTTTAGCCACAATCATAATAGACTGGCTTTTTCTCGTCTCATCATCTACACTTGCTTTAATATGATTCTTGCAAAGAACTGGTAGGTCTTTATCACAAAATTTGAATAACTCCATGGATCAAACACTTTAAATTCACGCCCATTCTTTACCCTGATCACCGCCTCCCCAGTATTGTTGTCGTAAAACCACTTCTCAAAGTTTTATAATTGCTGGGGGAGGGGATCTACCAGTCTGACCCTGTTCACAGTCTTTGGGGGTTTTGCCATTAGCACAATCTTTCCCTTCCCTGTTTCGTGGTCCTTATCCTTCTTCTATCTTCACCTCTTAGCTTTCATAAAGCCTAATTACTCAAAGTTGTCATTCAATCCATTCTTTATCTCCTTCTCCAGCAATAAGGCTCTTTCACTTAGATTAGCATTTCATAATGGCAAAGCTACCAGCCTTATCAAATCCTATTTGGGTAAGGTCTGAACGCTTCCTCTTCTGCATGTAGGTCATCCCTCCCCCTTTCCTCTTGATCATAAACATTTTGAGGCCATGGTTATAACACCAACTAATAATCCTCTTGTCTGCCTCCTTTTTGCTCCAGTGGAGTCAGCTCTTCAGGCTCTTCCTCCTTGCCAAACCATTCATATTTGGCTATTTCAAACACATCTCCATCCTTGTCTCCCTTCTAGACAACATAGGTTAGGGGCCTCTTATCAACCTCATAGTATTATGGTTCTAAATCATAATCAACCAGTTGCTTATCCTTCTTCTTCATCAATTAACCCTTCCCTTTTTTAGCATCCTTTTCAACAGATTTCTCTCTCACTATCTCCTCATCAACCAAATCTTTATCAATGTCAAATCCCATGTTAAACAGCTTCAAATATTTCCTCAAAATTCTCCATATTTTCAGTTTCTTGTCTAACCCCAGAGCCTCATATCCCATCAGCCTCAATGCCTCAATCACCTCCAGATCTATCAGGGTAACCTCCTCTCCGGTATCTTTGTATAATCTTAGAACCCTCGAAACTATCTTGCTGTAATGATCAGGTAATTATCCATGACTTTGGGTATAATCCTCTGTGTGTTGCCTCTAGTATCATACTTAGCTGTTCTTCGAAAATCTCTAATGTGAAGATCGTAGACAGTAGTAGAGTGAGATATGGCATAAGCAATAGGAGATCTCTGCAGCCATCGGATGCAATCTCTAAATCCAGCTTCTTTGGGGTGAGAATCATCCAATATAGCAGTTATGTTGTTCCTCTCGTCAAATTTCAGATTTTCCGTTTAATCTGAAAAACAAATGAAACGATTAGAATAGGATATTAAATGATAATATTAAATAAAACTAAGAAAAAGATAAAAATTACACAAAAACCAAATTAATTTCGTTGGCCGAAACTGTAGTTTCGCACGAAGAATTTTTATTTTAGCTGGCGAAAGTATAGTTTCGTTAGCAATTATTCATTAGTTTCGGCAAGACAGTGAAGTAGATTCGACTGGCCACAAGTATAGTTTCGACATAGCGAAACTGAAGTTTACTCAGCGAAACTGTTAAATTCACTCGGAAGCATAACACCATAGTTTCGCTGAAAAACCATGAACTTTCGTTCAGTTTCGCTGGACTATCGATATTTTTGTAGTAAAAACTACGAAAGTACCGAAGAGTCTCAATCGAATACTCACAATGTTGCGGTTAAACTTCGATTAAGTTATAGTCCTGAGTTCGAAACTCACTTGCAAACAAGATACAATGGTCAATCAAGAATCAAAAGCACTAAAAATCAAAATCATACACGGAAGCGACTAATATGCCCTAAAACGCCTAAAACCCTCGAATGTGAGAAAATGAGAAAGTAATTTTGGAAATTGAATTATATAGCAGATAGATTCGCAGTAAGCGATAGCGAAACTGCAATTTCGCCGGGTGAAACTCTGTCGATAGATTTTACACTACACGCAAGAGCTGGTCAAAGCTACATTTTTGCCTGCGAAATTATCAGCAAAATTCCTGTAAACTTAAAAAAATTATTTGGTTCTCTTTTCATTTGAATAAGATAAAACATAAAAAAAGTAAAACATAAAAAAAATTAAAATATGGTAAACAAAATCAAAAGAAAATAGCCCCACAAGACCTCACCATTATTCACGATAAAAAATTTAATAACAAAATTTGAATAATATAAAAGGATATGATTGAGAAGCTAAAAAGATCTACTGGAGAATCAAAGTCTGGCGGGATTGTTGATATGCTTGTCCTTTTAAGTCCATGCCTTCTTCGTTTCAACAAATGTATCGCAGCTATTGTTATCCTGTTTTGGATTTTTTTCAAAGAAAACATTGAATGACCCAATCCCCACAGACATTTGGCAAAGAAATTATCTTGTCCTCATGATGTATTGAACAAATGACACACTTTGCATGAATCTTCCTCGCAAAGCAACAAAGGTCTTATTACAAAAGAAGCAATGCCCTTATAAACATCAGAGGATGAGAGCTCTAGGTCTATACTTACGTATAACAGGGGATGATCATTTGAGTTTTCCAGATGATAACTTCAGGTCTACGCTTACGTATAACAGAGAAGATTATCATATTGTGCCGATGAGAGCTCCAGGTCAGTACTATCGTACAGCAAAGGAGATCATCACTCTAGGTTAATGTTCACACATAGCAGAGGAGATAAGCACAAGATAGAATACAACAGAGAGCATCTTATATACAAAGATGAAAAAGCATATAGCTTTTAGAGATAGATAGGAATGATTTAATCCAAAGATACTTAGATAAGATAGCTCAAAATAAAGGTATCATGTTCTCAATCCTTTTTGACCAAGGACTTGAAACTTGTGAAGGCCAAAGATGTCAAGGGGATTATTTGAGTCATCAAGTTTCTTGTTCTATTAATCAGCTACAAAATAACGTTTACTTCGATTCCTGGCTGAACCTATCAAAATATCCCTACAATACTGTAACCTCCTTTACATCATCCAAGCTTCTCATTTTATTCTACAAAGGAAAACAAAAAGAACTTTAATAGATTTTTTAATATATTCTCCCCGAATTCTACACTTAAGAAGGGTGTGGAAAATCTTAGGAGCCCTTATATCACTATTATTTATATTAATATATATATATATATATATATATATATATATGTACGTAGTATTTTTTATAAAGTAAAAAAATTATGAAGAATGAAGGAGCGGACTAAATAGAAAGAAAAGAAAGAAAATCCAAAAATAAAAAGGAGTAGAATAAACAATTGCACAGAACATAGGTTTTTAAAGAAATGAGTTTTTTAAACGATATAAACTACATTAGAGATCAATACATAAAAGCGGGATTATCAAATGTTGTAGTCAAAAGATCTGCTTTGATTTTGGTGTCAATAGGCTAATTCAAAAAACCCTTTTCCTGGCGTCACGGATTGCATGAATCTTTGTCCAATGTGCTGGTTCGGGAAATGATGAATAACATTCTTGCCAATCCCAATGGCTGCTTCGTGTCACAGAACAACAATGTATGAAGAAAGTTTATCCCATAGTCAACATTGGTGCTGGATTGAGTAACTTTGACAGGATCAGTGATCACAAGTTTGATGTATCAGAATATAAAGCAGCGGAATACAAACACGAATTAGACAAATTGTAGCAAGCAACGATATTTGTAAGCATTAAGATCGCATA
Organism: Flaveria trinervia; assembly: GCA_025506515.1. Taxonomy (NCBI): domain Eukaryota; kingdom Viridiplantae; phylum Streptophyta; class Magnoliopsida; order Asterales; family Asteraceae; genus Flaveria; species Flaveria trinervia. The sequence continues at coordinate 52,501,146 of CM046449.1, read as the reverse complement.
CGGTTATAGGGAGAGAATATGTATTTCTGATTTCTAGGAATGTTTATAGATGTAGAATATTCTAATCGAATCAATCATTCATTCCATTCAATTACTCATTTCATACTACGATTACAATAGGTTGTCACTCCTTATATAGAGTGCAACAATCACTGCTGTTGTCACGGAAAGTGACAACTGGCAGATCCAATACAGAAATAACTAATTCTTAACAAACTACTGAAATGTTCACAACTACTGAGAACATATCAGCAGTTAAGTACAAAATATAAAACTACTGAAACTACAACGACTGAAGAACAAGCTCTTCAGTCGTTTTACAAAACTACTGAAACATAAAACTAGAAACTAGAAATATAAAACTGATATCACAACTACTGAAGAAGTACTCTTCAGCAGTTGTGACAACTACTGAGGCTTCAGTACTTGATCTTCAGACTTTGACCTTCAGGGTTTCATCAGCTGATGACTTCAGTAGATATCATCAGCTGATGTCTTCAGTCTTTGTCTTCAGACTTTGTACATCAGTTGTTGATCTTCAGCACTTGTGAACTCTTCAGCTGTTGTACTTCAGTACTTTGGTCTTTCAGCTTCAGCACTTGTGTTCTTCAGCTGTTGTACTTCAGCACTTTGGTTCTTCAGCTGTTAAGGTCTTCAGCACTTGATCTTCAGCTGTTGAAGTCTTCAGCACTTGTCAAACTACTGATGAGGCTTTCAGCAGTTGTTGTGATACCGTGTGGGACTTAGAGGTTTTCTGATCTTGGCTCATTGGTTCTTTTGGTCCAACAAACTCCCCCTGAACCAATGCAGCCAAAACCTCTAACTTATTTATACTCCCACTTATTGATGGCAAAAATGTTGGTCTTTTTCCTTCTTGATCAGTAGAGAAGATGACCCATGTAAGCTCCGGCCTGGGAAGAAATCTCAAATATTTGTTTGGCAGAGTATGAATGGGAACTCTGTTTTGGGGAACTGGACACAGAGTTGTTATCCCATTCATGAGATTTACTTCCCCATAATGAGTCTGTACGACTCTCTTGTGTAGGCCTCAAGGAAGGTGATTTGTTCCTCCATAGTTAGCACTTCAGTACCTCCTTCAAACAATGATTCAGGCCCATAATACTCAGACAGGTATTTGGCCTGTTTCCCATTCTTTAGCTCCACAGTTGTTATTATTCTGTAAGCAAACTCATCCGGGTGATTACCCTCTAGGAACAACTGAGCTCATTTTTCCTGACTTCCTCAAGCCTCTTGTAAACTAACCCCTTTTTCACTATTTTGTTTTCTAGCATCTTCTGAGGGGTTAGATTAGCTTTGTAGGCTTCTTGAAGTCTTCCAGGATTTCCCAGGGTGAAACTACAAAGACCAGAGAGATCACTTCATCTACGATCTTTTTCACCTGGCCAATGTATCTCTGAGGTATATTGTTCTTATGAATTCTGTGAGAGACCCTGGGATCAGGCCAAATCCTCACTCTTTCCTTTTGATATTGAAAGGTATGCCTGAGAGTGTAAAGTCTGAGGGCTTGCTCCTTCATATTGATGATAGAAGATGTGGCTGCATAAGCTTTGTCAACTCTCTTCAGCAATTCCTCATCATGCTGTTTATGAAGCTCTTCTTCTTCTAGCTTCACTTTAACCATTTGTCTCTGGACTTCAGGAGTATTGCTGAGGAGTGACTTGGGCCTTAGGCAACTGAATCACAGCTGAGAGCGGCAGCCTGTCTTCATCATCTTCGTCATCATCTTCTAGCCTCAATATCCTTCTCTTCTTCTTCAAGGGTATATCATCGGCTATGGGTTTTGAGGGTAAGGAGTTGGTTTGGTGGGTTGTGTTTTGGGTGGTTTTGGTGTGGGAATGTTGACAGGCTGTTCTAGCATCCTTGAGGTGAGTGTGGCTTTTGATTGCTTGGCTAGCTCAGTCCTGCTCCCAGCACCCGCTTCATTCAAAGCTTCAATGACAAGCCCCTTAGTATATACTTCAGATGAACAGATCTTGGTGGTGATTGCCAAGATACTGTCCCTGGACCAAGCTTTGATTTCGATCATTGACCTTCCAAGATATTTGCAATAAATCTGATCATGATTTCAAGCCTTTCTCTTTCTAACACTTCATAACTTGCCCATCTGTTCTGGATTTCTTCAATCTCTAGTCGTCGAATCTCAGAGTCAAGTTTATTGGTGTCATGGCCTTGCCTAAACAGCTGATCAATGATGTTGTCCATTGATCTACTGTGTTCGGCATCAGCCTCTTTTATCAGTAGCTCCAAGGCTTTATCTTCAGCAATGTGCTCATCAGCACCTTTCTTTCTCTTATAGGTGAGCATTGGTTGCTGTTCTTTCTCCTCCTCTTCCTTTTCCTCAGATCTTTTCCTCTTCCTTTCTTTCACTGCAGTACTCTCCCCCTTTTTGGTTGCATTGGAGGAAGGGGTTGGTACCGCAGAAAGAGTCTTTTGGACAGCAGCATCAACCAAGGGCTGTAATGTTGAGGAAAGCCTCTCATCAAGGGCTTTGATCACTATATCAGTGATTATTGGGGTGATGAGAGGAAGGGAATTTTGGAGTACAGCACCTATTTGCTCAGGAGGGTTCTGTTCCTGAGAAGTAGGGCCTGAAGCAGAGGCAGGTGGTTGATGTTGGGTGGCTCTGTGTTTGGGAAACCTTCAAGGGAAGGTGCCATCTGTGGGTGTATGGGGTGGCAGATGGACTTGCATCCTGAGACATCTTGGCCAGCAGCTCTTTGAGTCTGCTAACCTCATCCTCTAGAATGGTGTTTTGAGCAACTACATCATAGAAGAAGCTCAGGTCATCATCAGTCATGAATACTGAATCACCTGACCTCCTGCTTAGAGCAGGATTTACATGCACTGGGTGTAGACCAGTTGGTGCATGTGCCCCTTGTGCTTGGTACTGGGGACTTCCAGCCTCAGGACAATGTCCATCATCAGCTGTTGCCTCTAGGGAGGTCTTAGCAATGTTACCAGCCTCACTCTGGTCATGTGCTGAGTCAGAGGAGGTGGCAGCCTCACTAGATATTCTAAGCTCCTTGTCTACACCAGGAGATAGAATTGGGAAACCCCTGTGCTGTGGGTTCTCAGGTGCACTGTGTTCCTCCCCCTCAATTGTAGAGGTATTCCCAGTAGTAAGTGGTTTCTGGGGAGGGGGTGAGGAGTGCAATTGAGTCAGCACTTGTGCAACTATTAAAGTGGGCTGTGAGGGGCGGGTTTTTGGGGAAGGGTTAGAAGCAGTGTGCACCTGGGGTGGATGGTGCTCTTCAATGGCAATCTCCTCAAGTGAGTAGATCCCAGATAAGTAGGTGCCCCTTGGGTTGCTGCAGGCTCCTGTTGAGAGGAAGCCTGAGCGGCTGTGGCTGGAAGAGTCATTGTATCCACTAGGGGGTTTGGACTAGTGGATATATCCTGCGTTTGTGGTGCAGGAGCATCCTCAGGGGACTCAATTCCCTGAGTAGCCATTTTGGGTTTCTTTTTGGTGGGTTTGGTGGGGACATTGGATTTGGAGGTGGTGGCTGTGGGTCCAGCTGCGTGGGTTTCGCAGCTTGGCAGCCAGTTTGAGTGTCCGGTCAGAGTTGTGCGGGAGTATACTTCTGGCAGAACAGCCGTAGCAGGGACTCCCAAGCCAACAAGTCCCTCAGCATTAAGCTGGTCTATAATAATGGCCATTATGAACCGTGGATAGAGTATCCAACGGTTGGCAGTTAGTTTTTGAGCCATATCTTTGAGCTCTGAAAATATTAATTCTGAAAAGTTCAGTGGTTGTTGCTCAAGGATAGAATACATTACCTGCTGCCATTTGGGGACATTTGATCCCAAGACGATGTCTTAGGGGCCAAACATACATTGACCATGTGAAAAATCAGGCGCTCAGCGTCATTAAAGTGTTTCTTCATGATGGTGGTGGCACTGAGATCACCTTGATATCCATGCTGAGCAAATGATAGATCTATGGTGCCCTTCGGATATCCAGCAGGAGAGGTAGCATCACTCAGTTGAAGAATTTTACGGATTGTTGCAGGAGTAATCACTACTTCTTTGTTGTTGACGACTGACCGGAGGGATCGTGTGTTGCTCTCCTCAGTGTAACAGTAACGTTCATCCAAAATTGGTTCAAGGATTCGGCATGTAAGACGGGGTTCAGAAGGAATGCCTTGTTGTATTGGGACTGAACCATAAGATCGATAGCAGTATCGAACTTAGTCCAGATCGGCGATTTTGTGAGGTAGGCAACACAGTTGTGTCGCGGTTTAATTTGCATAGACGCCATGGAGAAGAAGTTTTGGAGAGGAACGTTAGGTTTGAAGAAGATGAAGCATGGAGAGCTCAGGTTAGGGGTATTTATAGGGTACGGGTGAGGAAACGACTGAAGGATGTGGTGTTAGTCATCAGTAGTTTTAAACGACCGTTGACATGGTATTATCCTTTCAGACGTTGAAACAGCTGAAGTCGTGGTGTTAGGCATCAGTAGTTTAGAAAACTACTGAAGACCGTGGTTTTGACTTCAGATGATTGAAACAACTGAGGACATGGTTTTGTCATCAGTAGTTATGAAACTACTGAAGACAGTGGTTTTGTCATCAGCTGTTGTAAACAACTGAAGACTTGGTATTAGTCATCAGTAGTTATAAAACTACTGAAGACGTGGTTTTGCTTCAGTTGTTTAAAATGAAACAGCAGTTGTACAAACGACTGAAGAGAAAGTTCTCTTCAGCTGTTTTCGTCAATTCTTAGCCTTTCAGCTGTTTCAAACTGTCCTCAACACATTCATCAGTCTTTATGGCTGATTCAGTTGTTTCATAGGACATCAGTACTTATCTGTTTTTACTGATTGCAGTAGTTATGACTGCATCAGTAGTTGTAACTACATCAGTAGTTTAGAACAGATGAAGTACTTCAGTACTTGTGAGACATTTAGCCTTCAGTAGTTATAAAACTACTGAGGTAAAAGAGCTCATCAGTACTTATATGTGACAGGTACTCATGATCATCAGTATGAATTACTGAGATCATCAGTAGTTGTCACCTATTCTAGCTGCAGCATACCAAGCCTTAACACCAGGTTTTGGAAAGTTGAACTATCCAAAGGCTTAGTAAAAATGTCTGCAAGCTCATCAGCACTAGGCACAAACTTAGGATCAATCAGACCTTTTTCAAAACAATCCCTTATAAAATGATGTCTGATCTCTATATGTTTGGTCCTAGAGTGCTGGACTGGATTTTTGACAATGCAAAGAGCTGAAGCACTATCCATTAACAATGGAGTCTTAGTCTCTGTAATGCCATAATCCAAAAGTTGGTTTTGAAGCCAGAGTACCTGAGATGTACAGCTTGCAGCAGCAATGTACTCTGCTTCCGCAGTGGATGTAGCAACTGAGGTCTGTTTCTTGCTCTGCCAAGAATCAAGCAGTTGCCTAGGAATTGACATCCACCAGAAGTTGATTTCCTGGTCAACTTACACCCTGCATAGTCACTGTCAGAAAAAGCAACTAATTTACCAGAATGTCCGGTAGAATACCATAAACCTAGAGATGGAGTGCCTTGCAGATATCTAAAGATCCTCTTGACTGCAATCAGATGAGACTCTTTAGGTGCAGCCTGAAATCTAGCACAAACACATGTAGCAAACATAATATCTGTCTAGAAGCTGTAATACATACAAGGACCCAATCATACATCTGTAAAGTGTTTCATCAACCACTTTACCTTTCTGATCTGAGTCCAGTTGTGTGGTGCTGCTCATGGGAGTAGAACAGGGCTTACAGTTTTGTAAATCAAACTTTTGCAAAAGATCTTTTGTATATTTGGATTGATGAATAAAAATTCCATCAGCCTTTTGTTTGATTTGCAACCCCAGAAAGAACTGTAATTCTCCCATGGCACTCATTTCAAACTTCTGTTGCATCAACTTTGTAAAGGCATCACACAACTTTGGATCAGAGGATGCAAAAATGATATCATCTACATAAATTTGAACAAGTAGATTATGCTGCCCAGCTTTCTTAATAAATAAAGTCTTGTCTATGGAGCCTCTAGTGAAATTGTTTTCCAGAAGAAAGTTTGATAATGTCTCATACCAGGCTCTGGGAGCTTGTTTTAACCCATAAAGAGCTTTATCAAGCTTATACACCCAATTAGGATGTTTATTGTCCTCAAAGCCTGGAGGTTGACATACATAAACCTCTTCTTTAATTTTTCCATACAAAAATGCACTTTTGACATCCATTTGAAAGACTTTAAGTTTTTGATAAGCAGCATAAGCTAAAAACAATCGAATTGCTTCCAGTCTGGCTACAGGGGCAAAGGTTTCATCATAATCAATACCTTCTTCTTGTGCAAACCCCTGAACAACCAGTCTGGCCTTGTTCTTAACAATAAGCCCATTTTCATCAGTTTTGTTCCTAAACACCCATTTAGTGCCTATTGCACACTTACCTGGAGGTAGAGGAACCAGTTCCCACACTTGCTGTTTCTTGAACTGAAGAAGCTCAAGCTGCATGGCATCAACCCATCCATTGTCCTTTAAAGCAATGTGATAATTCTTTGGCTCTTGCTGACTGATGAAGAGAGCATAGAAGCAGAAATTTGACAATTGACTTCTTGTTGATACTCCAGCAGTGATATCACCAATGATTGAGACATAGGGTGATTCTTCAGATCTTGATACACAATGAGATCTGTGCAAGTGTTTGTAGCCGGTTCAGCAGCAACAGATGGTGATGGTGAATCATTTCCTTGAAACCAATCAGTGGATGGTAATTCAAAGGAAGTTGAATTCGAAGAAATCTCATCAGCATTTGTTGTGGATGGTGCTACTGGCGCTACAGGAACATCAGGTCTAGTTGAGTCAGGCAGCTGATCACTAAACCTGAAGAGGTGAGTACTGCAATCATCATCATCATCAGCAGTACCACCAGGTGGTGAACTGTTGACAGGAGCAACAGCAGGAGTTTGATAAGGAACATATTGCAGTATGTCCAAATCAAATAACTCCACAGGACTTTGTGGAATCTTGTCCTTTGGAGATTCATTAAACTTAACATGTAGAGTTTCTTCAACCATCTTTGTTCTGCAGTTGAAGACTCTGTATGCCTTGCAAGTAGATGAATAACCAACAAAGTATCCTGCATCCACCTTAGGATCAAATTTGTGGAGTTGATCCTTTGTGTTGAGAATAAAACAGGGACACCCAAATGCTTTGAAAAATGAAATCAGAGGAGCCAAATGATGGAGAACTTCATATGGAGTCTTCATCAACCTCTGATTTACTAAAACTCTATTTTGCACATAACAAGCTGTGTTGACAGCTTCGGCCCAAAAGGTCAATGGCAAACCTGAGTCAGCCAGCATGGACCTTGCAGCTTCAATGAGGGTCCTGTTCTTTCTCTCCACTACTCCATTTTGTTCTGGAGTCCTTGGAATGCTGAACTGCCTTTTGATTCCCTTTGAAAGATAGAAGTCATCAAGTGTATGATTTCTGAACTCAGTTCCATTATCACTCCTAATACACTTGACTGGAAGGGAATACTGCTTCTCAATGTACAGCACAAAGTGGATAATCTTCTGAGCAGCCTCATCCTTTGAATGTAGAAAGAAAGTCCATACAAATCTGGAGTAATCATCCACAATTACCAGACAGTATTTCTTCTTTGCCATGCTCATTACTCTCACAGGACCAAATAGATCCATATGCAGTAATTGCAAGCAGGCAGTGGACTTGGACACTTCAATAGGAGGAAATGAGACTTTGTGCTGTTTTCCTTTTAAACAAGCAGTGCAAGTTTTCACAGTGGAACTCCTTTATTGGTAAGCCTCTGACTAAACTATTGTGGCTAAGCTGATTCATGTTTTTAAGATTAACATGACCAAGCCTCCTGTGCCACAGTTTAGATTCTTGAGAAGAGGCTTTGGAAAATAGGCAAGGATTGCCTTTGAGATCTATCTTCTTAGAGAGATCTAAGGCATACACTCTTCCTGTCCTGTTGGCTTTCAGGAGAGTGTGATCATCCAACACCTTGTCAATCAAGTGCAAAACTTTGGATGACAGAATCCTACAGTTTTGACTTGTGAAAAGGGCAACATGGCCTTTATCACACATTTGACTGACACTCAAGAGGTTGTACTTGAGATTTTCCACATGATTAACATCATCAAATTTGATTTCTCCATTGGAGACAAAGCCCTTACCGATGATGTAACCCCTAGCATCATTGCCAAAAGAGACAAATCCCTTCTTTCCTTGAGAGTAGTCATGAAGAAGAGAGATGTTCCCAGTCATGTGCATAGATCCCCCACTGTCTACATACCAGATGCTACTTTGGCATGTTGAAGAACCCTGCAATAATAAACAATCAGTTAGTTTTAGAGACCCAAACCTTTTTGTTTTGGGCCTGGTCTCATCAATAGATGGTAAACTAGCATGTTTATTTGTAACAACAGCCTGAGAAGAAGAAGATGGTGTAGAAGAGGAGTCCTTTGGCTTAGACCTCCTTTTCTGTGGTTTCAACATAGGAGAATCTAGTTGGTTAACTCTACCCAACAGATGTTGTACCATCATCACCAGCTGTGTCTGATTTTGTGATAAAGCTTTCAGCTCATCAGACACATTGCTAGTGGAGTTAGATAAGGTCCTATGTTGCACCTTCTTCTTTTGAGCACCCTCAGCTGTCACCTGTTTAACTCCTTCCTTTTTGGATTGCTTTAAGGACTTAAGGGTTACAGGATTTGATGTTGCTGATACAAATGTGGTCTCAAACTCAGTTTTCATTTTTACCATTTTCTCATTAATTTCTTCTTTTTGTTTGAGTTTGGAACCTCTTTTGTACCAACAATCATCTGTAAGATGATTGAACAAACCACATACTTCACATGGTTTCTTCTTCATCTTAGGTTGATCATCAACTAAAGATGGTGAAGCAAAGAAGACTTGTTCTTCAATGCTTTGGAAGCATTGGTTGCTTTCTTGACAGCCTCTTTAGTAGTCTTCAAACTCTTTCTACTGCCAGTTTTCTTCTCTCAGTACTGACAGCAGTTGAAGTTTGAACTTCAGGAGTTGAATCCTGCTCTCCAGTCCTTTCAGGACCTTCAGGATTGACTCCTGAGTTGATCAACTTATTGATCATGTGAATGTCAGCATTTGGACCATCAACATCAGCTGATAGGTTCAAGGAGGACTTGATGCTGACTGCTACTTCTGATTGTGCTGTATCAGAAGGTAGATCACATGATTTGATGGATTGGTTATCACTCTCACCATCAGATTCTACCTCTGCTCTTGGGGTAAAATCTGTAGGTGGAGCAGTGTGATTGTAGCCAATTCCAAACTTCACATTTGAAGCAGATTGCTTACTAAGAAGCATTTCAAAACCTTTGCATGATTGTACCCATCTATCACACTCGACCTGGGTAACTGCAAGGGTTTCTTTGAGATCTTTGTACTTCTCTAGAAGTACATCTTCTCTAGCCTTATCATCAATTATTTTGCAATTCAGTTTATAAACCTCATCATTTTTATCTTTGAGCACAAACTCAAACTCAGCTTTGTTTTTGGAAATTATTTGTTCTAGCTCAATGTTCTTATTAATTAAAGCTACATTTGCTTCTCTAATGGAAGCAAATGCTGCTATGCATTGTTCAGAACATAATTTGGCTTTTGCCTCAGAGGATACCTGTGATACTGAGGTGTAGAGGCATTGGAAGATGAAGTATCAGCAGACTCCAAAGCCATAAGAGCTAGATTCCCAAAGGGACTGTCACCACCATGTTGACCAGCACCTGAGAACAGTTGATCATGACCAGACAAGTCATCTGGTAAACTGCTCCAGTCAACAACTCCTGGGGTGAAGAAGCTGTGTTGTTGAGATGAAGGTTGTTGATGAGATAGGGAAGGCTGAGGTTCTGGTAATGCATGAGGTTGTGGTGTCATAGGAACTTGAACTTGATTTGACTGTGGCATGTAATAACAAGGGTACTGATATGGCATTTGACCCTGAGGAACAAAATATGCCGGAGATTGTTGTTGAGGATGATGACTAGATGTGACAGGATGTTGCCCTCTGTTTTGTTGACTATTGCCAGGAAAAGTCACAAAGGGTGCAGTAGAGTTTGATCCAGTTGATCTACACTCTCTTGCAAAGTGTCCAAGCCGTTGGCATTTGTGACACCTCAACTTGCTCTTGTCAAAACCAACTTTGGTTTTGCCAGAGAGTCCTGGGAATTTTCTTCCAGTTCTTTTGTAGAACTTCTGAGATCTGATATTTATCAAGGCCATTTGGCTCAAAATATCCATCTCTTCTAAGTCATCATCAGCAATCCCCTTGAGATCATCCATAATGAAACATAGATTGTCATTATTACACCCAGTGAACTGACCATCAACACTTACAAATGCAGAATTAGAAGTGCTCGGAAGAGAAATTAATATGCTCATCATACTGGCATTCAGATGAAGCATATTCTGACTCATGACCCACCAGGCAGTGTTGCCTTGTATAAGTCTTCAGTGAGCTTTCCAGATGAAGACAGCTTTCTCTTCTTTCTATCTCTCTCTCAAAAGTGAGCATTTCCCATGGAGTTGGGTGAGAGATAGTTTGTCCAAACTTGCACTGGAGCGTAGGACAATAGTATATGTGTCCCATCTCTCAGGCAGTGATCTGAGAAATCTGTTATTCATCTGAATATTGGTGTATTCAAGTTTGACCATTTTTAGTTCAGAGATCAAACAAGAAAACCGCTCATATTGTTGAGTCAGTGTCTCACCCTTTCTATGAGAGAATGTCTCATATTGTTGGGCAAGAATTTCCTATATTTGCCAAGACCTCATCTGTTCCTCCAAATTGTTCTTTCAAAGCAATCCAGAGGTCATGGGCAGTTTCATGATGCATTAGCCCAGAATAATTTCATTGGGCAAAGCCATGGCCAGAATTCCATGGGCTTTTGCATCAATCTCAAGCAACTTCTTATCCTCATCTGAGTATTGCTCCCTCCTCTTCGGAACCATTTGATTGGTTTCCGGGTTATTCACCATAGGCTTGTGTGGACCATGTACCACTGATGTCCAACACCCTGCGCTGTTAACAGACAGGTGATGGAGCATACGTCTTTGCCATATGTTATACTCATTCCTAACCAGCATAGGAGGCTTGGTTGAGGAACCAGTATTGTGAGGATCATTGGAGGGAGTGGTCATTTTCAGTTCAAAAACAGTTTAGTTCAAGTTTTAAAAAGTTTTAGACAAACCACAACAAACTCAATGAGAACCAAGAAAAATCTCAGGATGAATGAGCAGAAATACAGAAAATTCAATCTCTATAACCGTTTCTTGCAAAAATAAAAGCTAATTCAATCAAACTTGGATCTTGAATAGCAGTTTCAATGATCAATTATTAGATCGATCAATGATTAACCTGCTCTGATACCATTTGACAGGATCAGTGATCACAAGTTTGATGTATCAGAATATAAAGCAGCGGAATACAAACACGAATTAGACAAATTGTAGCAAGCCAACGATATTTGTAAGCATTAAGATCGCATACGGTTATAGGGAGAGAATATGTATTTCTGATTTCTAGGAATGTTTATAGATGTAGAATATTTCTAATCGAATCAATCATTCATTCCTTTCAATTACTCATTTCATACTACGATTACAATAGGTTGTCACTCCTTATATAGAGTGCAACAATCACTGCTGTTGTCACGGAAAGTGACAACTGGCAGATCCAATACAGAAATAACTAATTCTTAACAAACTACTGAAATGTTCACAACTACTGAGAACATATCAGCAAGTTAAGTACAAAATATAAAACTACTGAAACTACAACGACTGAAGAACAAGCTCTTCAGTCGTTTTACAAAACTACTGAAACATAAAACTAGAAACTAGAAATATAAAACTACTGATATCACAACTACTGAAGAAGTACTCTTCAGCAGTTGTGACAAACTACTGAGGCTTCAGTACTTGATCTTCAGACTTTGACCTTCAGGAGTTTCATCAGCTGATGACTTCAGTAGATATCATCAGCTGATGTCTTCAGTCTTTGTCTTCAGACTTTGTACATCAGTTGTTGATCTTCAGCACTTGTGAACTCTTCAGCTGTTGTACTTCAGTACTTTGGTCTTTCAGCTTCAGCACTTGTGTTCTTCAGCTGTTGTACTTCAGCACTTTGGTTCTTCAGCTGTTAAGGTCTTCAGCACTTGATCTTCAGCTGTTGAAGTCTTCAGCACTTGTCAAACTACTGATGAGGCTTTCAGCAGTTGTTGTGATACCGTGTGGGACTTAGAGGTTTTCTGATCTTGGCTCATTGGTTCTTTTGGTCCAACACTTGTGAATAGCAGCTCGAAGCAACAATGTATTCTGCTTCTCCTATAGACAGAGAAACAATGTTCTGTTTCTTGCTTGCCATGAAACTAGACAATTTCCAAGTATTGACATCCTCCGGTGACCGATTTTCTGTTTAACCTACAACCATTAGAATCATTATCAGAATAGTCGTGAAAGTCAAAATTCCCACCATAAGGATACCAAAGACCTAAACGAGAAGGGCCTTTAAGATAACGAAAGATTCGTTTTACAGCCTTTTCATGAGACTCTTTCGGGGCAGATTGGTATCAAGCACAATATCCTACAACAAAGGTGATGTCGGGACGACTTGCTGTAAGATACATAAGGGAACCGATCATAGATCTGTAGAGATGAGGATCAACTGGTTTCCCGTTTTCACCAGGAATGACGCACGTTTGAGCAGAAGCTTCATCCATCTTGAATTTCTTCAAAATTTCTTTAACATACTTCTCCTGATGAATGAGAATTCCCTCTGGATTTTGTTCCACCTGCAACCCAAGAAAAAGCACATCAACCCCATCATGCTCATTTCAAAGCGACTAAACATCACCTCCTTGAACTCCCGACACAATTGTGGATTGGTGGAACCGAAGATAATATCATGAACATAAACTTGGACAATCAGCATTTCACCATCCAATTCCGTCTTGAATAAAGTCATATCAATGGTGCCATGAGAAAAACCATTGCTTAAGAGATACCGAGTTAATGTCTCATACCAGATCCGAGGAGCCTGATGAAGACCATAAAGAGACTTATCAAGTTTGTAAACATTGTTAGGAAAGTTAGGATCCTCAAAACCTGGTGGTTGACACACACAAATCTCCTTGTCAATGTTTCCATAAAGAAATGCACATTTGACATCCAACTGATAGACTTTGAACTACTTACGAGTAGTGTGAGTGAGAAAAATTTTGATGGCTTCAAGATGGGCGACATGAGCAAAAACTTCGGTATAGTCAATCCCTTCTTCTTGAGTAGTGCCCTGCACAACCAATCGAGACTTGTTTCTTACCACAATGCAATAGTCATCGGGTTTGTTTTTGAACACCCATTTCATGCCAACTTGGCATTTGTTTGGTGGAAGGTCGACCAGTGTCCACACCTTGAGTTTTCTGAACTGTTGCAGCTCTAATTGCAACGATTCAACCCAGCAAGGGTCCTGAAGAGTTGCATGAACATTCTTTTGGACAATTTGGGATATAAAACAAGAGAATAGACAAACGTTGATCAGGCTAGATTGACTCCACATCCGAACTCCATCGGTGATAGATCCTATGATGTTATCATGTGGGTAATCTTTCAATGTTTGAAATAAGAGGGCATGCGTAGGATATTTGAAGACGATTGGCTAATTGGTTATGGATGGATAGATAAAGGTGAAGTTGATAGTAAAGAAGAGTCAATTGGAAAGATAGGTGATACCGGCTTAGATGAGACAGATGTAGGTGTGGAGGGAAGGTATGCTGAAACAGGTAGAGGTTGAAGGTCAAATGATGAAGATGAAGATACAATATCAACTAATGTAACATTGTTTGTAGATATAGGAGGAGGGTCATGAGATATAACAGGTGTGGGGGGAATGAGGTTTGTGTGAACATTGGAGATAGACACATCATCGTCGAAAACTAGAAGATTAAATGAGTTAAACACAGTATCAGAGTCAAAGAACCATGCTAGTTCAGATCGAACATCGGAGGAATTGGATTCCTACCAATCAATATAAAAGGACTCTTGAACAATACGTGTTCCCTTATTATATAACCTATAAGCTTTTTGAGAAGATAATAGCCGACGAAGTAACATTCATCAGACACGACACCAAACTTCGTCTTCTACGCCTGAGTATTCAATAAATTGCACGAGCAGCCAAATGGTTAGAAGAAGTCAATTAAAGGCTTTCTCTTATGAATAATTCATAAGGAGTCTTCATTTTATCTTTTACTATCAAAACTTATTCAGAACGTATGAAGCACAATTCACCGCCTCAACCAAAAAGATTGTAAGGCCCTGTTCCCGAGACGCTTACAGTTGGTCCTTCATCGCACATAAAACATATATGTTATCATCTTATGAAAAGCGTTGCAGCGGAACATTAAAAACAACATTTTCATTTCATCAAAATGCTTTTTGCAAACTATACAACCATTCATTACACAATATCATTTTTACATTTAATTACAAATCATAATAACAATGGATGTCATCCCAAAAGAACTGAGTAGTCACCCCGTGCCATCCTCAGCAACATACCTGCCAACTGGAAACACATCAAAGTCAACATTGTTGAGTGAGTTCTAGTTTTAAAGAAAACATACTTTACTTCCTTTATAAAACCATTCGTTACAGTCAAACGCGATCACACAACATACATACACAGGGATAATATAGTTATTATCTTCTTTACGTTCGTTTCATCCTTCATCCGTTTTATTCATTCATAACATCATTTCTCCCTTTTGTTCATTTCATACATATGGCACTTTTCACAAAAATCGCACCTTAGCATCAGCGTACCCAAAGTACACATCACACAAATAGCACACATGAGGTAGCTAGAATCACAGGCTACATAGCACACAGTAAATACCACATCGCACATATCAGAGAAGTTACGAAAACTCAACTCCCACTGTGTCTATAGTCCGTCATGATATCCATCATACATATCACACAAATCGCACCAATGGAATGGCCACCAAGACCGACTCCTCCTGTGTGTGTGAGAACTGTTAGGGTTTAGCCAGAATCGCAGGCTATCTCATGGGTTAGCCAAAATCGCATGCTACATAATCCACATGAGGTAGCCAAAATCGCACGCTGCATAGCACCACAGTAAATACCACATCGCATGTATCGGAGCAGTTACCAAAATTGAACTCCCTACTGTGACTATGTCCCCTTATGAGTTAGCCAAGATTGCACGCTATAGATACACACAGAGTTGAGCTAACAACTCTCAATGAGTTTTTAACCTCCTTCCTTACTCTTGCAAGCCATCCTTGCTCTCATTCCTTTGTTCATGCTTACATTCATTCATTGCGTTCCTCCTTTCATTATCTTCCACTTTATGTTATATAATACTTTCATTACATTCATTAACGCTCAACGAAAAACCATGGGAAGAAAATCATACATAATAAAATAAGGAACATAACAACATACACATCAATCACCCAAGGCAACATCGCACACCCATAACATACATCATGCACAACATACAACATGCACAATCACACAACAACAAGCATCACACGAATCACGCGCATCACAACATACAACCATACGGCATCACACATCATCATAAATCACTCCATCCTCATCATCATTCATTTCATGTGTATGGACCCAGTTGCATGCCATTCGGATGCATGGACCTCCATTCGGTCGCCTAGCCCTAGCTAATGCAGAATGCAGTTCATCCAAAACTGCAGCCGCCAAGTTCGACCTCCAAACTCTTCCGAACCACTTTTAAGGTCAAATCAACCATTCTAAACCTTAGGGAAGCATAATATGACGTCATTCAAGCAAAACGAAGCCCGAAATCAAGCCCCAAACGAATCATACACATACACATACATACAAAAACGGGTTTACACCCAAACACCCGAAAAATGATTTTCAGATGTGTTCCAGCCCCAAAATCATTCAAAAACGTGTAGAGAGGGGTCCTAGAACTCACTTAAATGATCTCGTCGAGTAGAGCTTCGAATTGACCCGCTACACGTCAATTTCCACGCTCGAATCAACCCGAACCAAGCTTTTCTCCTCTTTTTCTCCCTTTCTCTCTTCTTTGACTGAGTGTTGTAAGAATGGGGAGGGTGTGGGCTACCCCCTATTTATAACTCCACTCATCCAAGTTTCTCCTATTGGCAAGTTTGGTCCCTCGACTTTGGACTTTATTTATTTTCTTCTTTCGTTGGCTTCAAAGAAAATTTCCGGGTGTTACAAAGATGATGGGTATGGAGGATTCAATCAGCATTGTACGGGCAGCTTCAATAAGGGTGTGATTCTTTCATTTAGCCACACCATTCTGTTGAGTCCTCGCAACACTGAATTGTCTTAAAATTCCCTTTGCAGCACAGAACGAATCAAAGATCTAATTTCTGAATTTAGTGTCGTTGTCACTTCTGATTGCCAAGACCTTTCTCCTGCTTATCATCTCAATTGAAAGTATTAACTTCTGCAACTCCTCAACAACCTCTCCCTTGTGAGCTAGAAATCTCATCCATGAATATCTTGAAAAATCATCTGTTACGACAAGACAGAAAGATTTTTTTAGCACTTTATTTAACACTGATTGGGCCAAACAAATCAATGTGTAACAACTTGAGAGGACTAGATATGCTATTTTCAAGTTTTGGCTTATGTGGTTTCATATGTTGTTTGCCCTTGACACACGCCGTACATTTTTCACTCATAGAAAAATATTTTAAAGGAAGTCCCCTAACGAGATTGTTTTTAACTAATTCGCTTATAATTTTGAAGTTAACGTAGCCCAATCTGTGATGCCACATGAGAGACTCAGAAGTGGAAGCTTTGGACAAAAGACAGGTAATGGTAGACTTTGACTCCCTTGAACCCATATCAAGAAGATATGCATCCTTCTTTCGTGGAGCCCGCATAAGATTTTAAAAAAATACATTCCTTAGACTTAAACAAGACTGAAATGTCTTTATCAAGATTTGGGAGACACTCAACAGATTAAATGCAAGCTCAGGTACATAATTGACTTTCTCTAAGGTTAGAGAGCCATTGGAAACTTTGACTTGACCGATCATTTTTCCTCCTTCTGTTGTTGCCAGAAAATGCCACATAACCTTCATTTATAATCCGATAATTGGTCAACAAGTCTTTGAGCTCCGCCATATGTCCGGAGCATCCACTATCCATATGCCATACACTGTTTACAGCCTTAGTGGATGACTCCTGCAATAATATAAAGAACAGGTAACCAGGTGAGATTGGAACCCAAATTTGAGTAGCTTTGGGTTTAGGAGAGATAGTTTTCTTACAAAAGAAATTAATAACTAATTTTGTCAATCTATTCCCAAAATGAATTCCTTTGAAAATGTCTATGATGTAGTCCTGGACAATGCTTAACTACATGATCATCTTAACCACACATGAAACAGTGTTGTTTTAATCTTGGTCTATTATGTAATGAGGTAGGGATGAGATTAATATGTATTTTCTCATCACATTCAGACACATTGGAATCTACATCATTATATGTCTCATACATGCCATGAGGTCTTTATTTATATGAACAAGAATGGTTATTTACAAAAGAAAATGAATTATCATCTAAAGTACAAGTAGTACTTGTACCACTTGTACTAACTTCAAATGAAGATGATACCCTTTCGTTTGATAATGAAAATTCGTTGGGGTAAAAGATGGAATAGGATGAGAAAAGAATTTGTCAAAAAAACTAGTTTTATGTTTCTTGTTACTCTTTGCGGTGGAACTGTTCACACTATTAACATAATCAGAAATAGTAACATCATTACAATCCACAAAATTTGAAGATAAAATAGAAATATCACGAGAACACGATGAGACATTGTCGATTATAGATTCACTAAAAATAAAAATGGAATTAAACTAGATTTTCGATCTAAGACAAAATGTTGAGATTCAGGTGTACTAAGACTAGTGCTTCCAAGTCTACTAGTCGGTCCATAATCGTAGTCCTCACGAACATGCTTAAGATTTACACCTTCTAAACCTACAGGCATACGGTTAGTATCTGTTTTGATCAATCATTAGAAGGATGAGGAATAGGCATAGGAGAATAGAAGTAAGTACTAGGTGGAGGATAAACCTTAGCATTTTCATATCCCAATCTTGTTTAAATCCTAGCCCCCTGTTGAGATTTACATGTGTTTCATTCCTGATATTGTCCATTTATCTAGCTTGACTGAAGTTTGCTGGTTTCAAATTCAGCAAGTGAAACCCTTTCAGTCAAAGTATTAATCTCAATATTTCTTTCCAAGACTATTCGTTTTAGATGATCATTCTCTTTTAAAGCCTCGTTTAGTTTAAAAAAATATTTAGACTCATTTATTTTAAGTTTCTCAATAATTCGTTTTAAATCTTTCTCATTATCAATTAATAAATGATTAGCCTTGTAAACTCCAAATAACCTAATTTTACATGTAGAAGAACACATACCCTGAATAACTTCATACGGAAGTCCCATTACCACCTTTTCTGTTGCTAAGGCCTTCTTACATTGGCACACCGGAGTACTCGACTTACTTTCCTCAACAGTGATAGAAGCATCATCTTTATCTTTTCCTTGCTCAATGGGTGGACTTCCTTCCTTCCTTAATTCCTCAGATTTATCTTCTTTCATCCTCTCATCCTCCTTCACCTTTACCGACTCCTCAGCTTCACTTCTAAGATCTTTGAACGGATCAAAATCATATTCACAATCTATCTTTCCCTTTCCTTTCACAACCTCAGCCACTAGAGATTAATTAATCTCTTCTATCGTCTCTTCCACTTCAGCACTCCAATGAAAGTTTGAAATCAAAGCAGTCTCCTTTTTGTGACTCATATCCTCCTTTTCCTTGTTTGTAGTTAGTCGTGGAACTCCTGTATTACTGGTATCAGTGATAATTTGTAATGGACATTCACATTTGAAATGTCCCAGCTATTTGCAATTAAAACACCTCAGCTTGGACTTATCAAATCCCAGTTTGGAGTTAGAGCTTTGACCTCCAAAATTCTTTCTCCCAGTGCGCTCCATGAATCTCCGGGCTCGAAGTGTCAGCATTGCCATTTGCCGTTCAATGCCAGTCTCTTCCAAATCATCAGGTTCCACCTGATACATATCCTCCATCGTCATCCCTATTCCTTTCAACTCCCCCACCACTAAGGCTTCATAGCTCTGAACAAACATACCAAAAAGAGTCATTATCTCGGATGGAATTGAAGTTTCAACATTTGCTTTAGAATTAGCTTGATCTCTCCCAACACTTTCACAACCTTTAGAAAAATCACCAGTATTTACCCCTCCTTGACGAGATGTCGGCATAGGAGAGCTTGCAGCGAAAGACAATAATGCAACATTTTGAGTGAAACCAGATATAGGTATCATGGTTTGATTGAATTCCCTTCTTTTCATGTCTAGCTCAAAGGATTTAAGCTTATTGATGATGTCCATAAGCTTGTAATCGGTGAAACCTCTTTCCTGCTTTAGCATCCTCACCTGTAGGCTCCAGTGAGGTGGGAAAGAATCTAGCAACCTGTTGACTTGCTCACTATTAGAAAGCTTTTCATCGTATTTCTTCAGTGTGCTTGATACTGTCAGAAAACGATTAGTGAGATTTGTGATACTATCATTCTTGTATCCCATAAAGGAGTTGAATTCCTTCTCTACTTGAACACTCTTGTCTTCACCAACTCGTCATACCATCGTAGAACTCGCAAAAAGCGTCGAAGAGAAACTTAGCATTCTTATGCTCTGCGAATCGATTGTAGATGTCAGGTGAGAGACGAAGAGTCAATGCTCCAAAAGCTTTCTGGTCTCGATTAGTTAGCTTTAATCCTTTTCGTTGAATGTTGACGGGTCCTTTTTTGGGATACAACATCACCAACAGTAACAATTGTTATATGAGGACCAAAAATGATATATTTCCATTGATTGTGGTCAGTATATTAGAAGAAGGCTTTAAGACATCTCTTCCAATCCTTGAAATGATCCTTATTTATGAATCTGTTGGGAGCAACACTTTCAAGATCATCTAGGGTGAGGGAGGTCAACTTTGACATAGTAGTGTCGTTGGGGAGGAAGTAGTTTCGCTGGGGAAGAAATAGTTTCGCTGAAGAAAGGTAAATTCGTAGACAATTTCGCAAGGAAAATTAGTTTCGTTGAGTTTCTGTAGTTTCGCAGACAATTTCGGCAATAGTTTCGCTAGCCAAATGCCTAAAACAACTTAGTTTCACCGACAAGTTCGCATGAAACAAGCTTGAACTTTCGTTCAATAATACTTTCGGCAACAATTTCGCTTGTAAATCACCCACAAGCATTGTTGAACTTTCTTTCAATGAAATTAGTTTTGCAGGATAGCAGAAAACAACTTCAATGAGGATAACCCATGTAGCTTTGCTGGAAGAACTCGTAGTTTCGCTAGATGAACTGATAATTTCACTGAATGAAGCTGAAAAGCTTTTTCAACACGAAATCAATCTGAAATCATTAAAAACTCAATGGATTTGAGATCTGATGATTAACAGAGCTTCACCAACCAACAACCAACAAAATTCAAGCAAATTTCATATCAAACACACACAAATTTGATTTGAAATTGATGAAAACTTGATATTGAACAAAAACAACCAAAACCGCAACAAATCATGAGCGCTAAGGCTCTTATACCATATTGTTGGTCCATTAGATCGATTTGCAGTACAAATCAGATGTTGAATCCTTCAATATCAAAGAAAACAAAGATGAAGAAGATTGAGAACAATCAAAAAATGAATCAACATAAGGCAATGATGATCAACATACTCAATAATAACAAAGCACAATGATATTTCAGTGAAATGCCTGCTTATAATACTCACTTGCAACAAGGATAAACGATTAGGGTTTTTGCAAGCTCCACAACAATGAAAATGATCAAAACTTTTTATAGCAGTCTTAGTTTCACAGACAGTTTCACTGTCAGCGAAACTGTTCTGCAGAAGCAATAGTTTTGCCCGGCAGAAATAACAGTTTCGCCGGGAGAACTAAACAGCTGACTGTGAGCGAAACTGTAATTTCGCTAGACTACAAAACTAGACAAAATGAACTACATTCAAAAAGTAGCTAACATTAAACCTATTACAAAGTAATATAAACATAATCTAAACTAAACTAAAGTGAGTCCAACCTATACTTGATCTTCAGGAAGAGCTGTTGAAACAGGTAGGGGTGGAATGTCAAATGATGATGATGAGGATGGAATGTCAACTAATGTTGCATTATCAGATGATAATTGGAAGGGCTTGACGAACAAAAGAAACAATAGGTAATTGTTTTGGACATTGGAAATGGTCACATCATCATCAAAAACTAGAAGATTAAAAGATTTTAAAACCGTATTTGAGTCAAAAAACCATGTGGGTTCTAATCGGACATCTAAGGAATTAATGTTAGGATATGGTATTTGAACGAAACAACAATTGATTAACATGTTAAACCAAACCAAATAGTGCAGAATCCTATTTAATTGGCAATCCAATCAGTGAGAATGCACGTAGAAACAATAATGTATTGAAACTAACATCAAGAATCGATTAGGAATCGATCTACAGCGTTCTATGAACTTGGAGTATGAACTTAGAGGCTTCTGGATGGCTAGGGTACGTCTGGATTCGAAGTGGATTGAATGCTTACATTTTTCCATGAATTAGCTGGTATTTATAGGTTAGGGTTGCTCATTCGGGCGACTGAACCATAAGCATGGTTCATTCGTGCGATTGAGACATGCAGTTGATCCATTCGCACGGTTGAGTGTTCTGTCATGTGACTGAGCCAATCTCATGTTATAGTCATATGACTGATCCAGTCTCCTGGTTCAGTCGTGCGACTGAGTCAATCGTATGAAGGTGTTCATGCGTATGGTTCATTAGCATGTGCCATTTGCATGATACCTTCTTGTTATTATGAAACATAGTAATGTTATTTATATTAGTTCAATCAACCACACACCTATATAATCAAGTCAATATGCGTTAAACAACTCGTTAATGAAATAGTTAACATGATAAACACAACCAAACATTTGCATTTCATTTAGTACCCAACTATTACATAAGTGTAAGACAACAAAGACATATTACATTAAGATCAGAATCAAGGTACACATGTATCAACAAACTCCCCTTTGGACCTAGATTCATCTATTGTCTTACCTTCTTCATAACCTCCTCGTACTTCTTGTATTTTTCCTCTCTTGTGACTCCTGCATGTATTTCAAATGCAAAGCAGAGTCGTATCACATTTTGGAATTGAAGGGCTTGTACAATATCTTGCGTGTCATAGAACAATGGCCACTTGTATAGTGTGTAAACATCTTCAGCTGACAAGTTTGTAAGCCATATCGGGTCAAATACCCTAATAGTATCCATTCTGCCCTCTTTGTTTAGAACTATGACCGCCTCCCCTGTTCTCCAATCATAGTACCACCACTTAAAGTGTGGAGTGAAGTCCTGTGGCATTTCCCTGAGAGGGATTCTAGACATTGTTCTTGGGGGACTCCACTTCAACATTATTTTGGGCTTTCCAGTTATGGGATCAACTTCAGAACGTCTGATATACCTCGTAGGTTATTGAGGGTTGAAGTTGACCCACCTGGTGTGGTACTCTTTCTTCAAGGCAGCCTCAAACCTGCCTGACATCTTCCTCGGGTCAGCGTATAACAGCTTCAATTTAGCCAGCCGGTTGAGCTCAAAACCAGGTAAAGACTTTAGATCATGCGGAAATCTAAAGTACTCAATACCCATCTCTCTCTTTACCGCGTATACATTAAGATCATCAATATGAGCCCACGCAATAATCTTGCCTGACACCTTGTGATGTTTCTTCACTTTGTTGAGCTTGGTGTATACATTCAGTTTAAGAGCATAGCATTGTGCTCGGATCTCCTCAAAACATGCAGCCCATTCAGCCTTTCTGATATCTACATTGGTGTTTGAGGCTTGGGCTTGGTCTTCAACGTTCTCAGACTCTTGCTCCATCTTATCCAATATCTCAAATGTATCACTGTCTAGGGAATTACCCAGATTGGGGACCATATTTCCCTCTTTGTTAGCGTACTCGGGATAGTGCTCCACAGTGACATCGTCGATTTCTATTTCATCAATATCGTTCAGCTCGTCATCACTGGTTTCTACCAAATTTGGAGCATCCTTGACAATCTCATTGGGATTGAGCTTGAACATTTCTGCAATTTGCTCATCAGTGAGATTGTGAATTATTTCCCCTTCTTCAGGGGTGTAACTCACTGATCTCCTAACAATCCCTTGCAGATCTAGAATCATTGTTAGTTTAGTCTTGACCTACTGAAGGGGGCAATGTCGTAATCGTCCCTTTGAAAGTCTGGATCTGCTTGATTTAAACATTCAACATAACAATCATTAGTTACTAATCAAGACATACCCATAATAAGTGAGACATAACCATTTACATAACATATAAACATTCATTTCATTAATTTTATATATGATCCACATACAAATGATTTTAAATAACAATAAACCATCTAAGCATTACTCTTGTCCTGGATCATCGGCTCTTCTACTGCCGGGTTGGATGTGGAGGCACTCGGATCTTGAGTTTGTTTGGTCCTTCTTTCGCTCGCTGATGTAGCACCCGCAACTGAAGAGTCATCATCATCATCATCATCACTAACATCAGATTCACCATAGTGATCATCATCATCATCACTATCATCATCAGTATCATCGTCTTCGTCACCTTCTCCTATCTTTAAGGGCTCATCTTTGGACCCTTTAAGCTTTAACTGCAGAGATTTGTTTGCAGCCTCCAGCTCCTCAATCTTTTCGGCGTGTTACTCATGGAACTGAGACAGCTGATGAGCCTACTCATCGATCAATCGAGCCTGATGAGAAAGCTGCTGAGATTGGACAGTGGTCAGGTCTACCAACTATCGTATCTGAGTGGTATTCTCTTTATCTGCAGCTAACAGGCTTAGCACCATTTGGTTAAGTGTTGAGAGCTGTTCCTCTACCCCACTCAAAGGTAAAGGTGATCCTGATGGATATGGAGAGAAAGAAGATAGTACTGTAGGATGGCTAGTGGTGGTGGTGACAGTGGTGAAGATTAGAGATGGTATATATGATGGTGGTGGTGGTGTAGGTTTGAATGATGTGGTGGTGGATAGAAGGGTGGTGGTGGTGGTGTTGGTTAGAATGGTGGTAGGGATGGTGGCTATGGTGGTAGGTAGAGTGGTGGTGGCTGTGGTAGTATTAGTGGGAGTGATGAAGGTGAGTCTTCGCTTCTTCTTCTTCATTCCGTGGGGCTAAGCCATCCTCTTCTTCCTCGATCCTGTCAAGGAGGATGCTCCCCCTAGAACACGGCTTGGCGGATCAAGACCATATGTGGGATCAGTGTCAATATCTCCCGACCCGCCTGGGCGTCCACCAACCGCCCGGAGCCCCTGTTCTGTGGGAACGACTTTACTTCGCACAGTCTGGGTTAGTGGCTCCTTATCCGACTCCTCCTCTTCCTCACCAGGCATGAAATCCTGGTGGAACCCAGCAATCTCCGCTCCATCTCCAATGGGGGCAGATGTTGGAGATGTAATCTCAGCAGTGGGGCCCCTTGGTTGAGTGGGCCCTTCATCTCCAGCATCCCTGCTATCATCATCATCGGAGTCATCATTAGGGAGCTGTAGCTACTCTACCTCAGAGTCACTATCAACGTGATGCCATTTATGCCTAGCCGGCGCCACGTCATCCTCCTGGGCCAGATGCCCAAATAATCTCCTCACAGGGGGCTTAACCTGCTTCCCCCTATAGATCTTCATCCTACACAAGGTGGTATCGTCCATCACCTCGAGTACCACCGCGTCCTCCTCCTCCTTCGGCAAGGAAGGGAGCTTCTGGTCAATAATCATCTGCATAAAGCGAGGGTACATGCAGAAGCCCTCCTTCACTTTCCCCTCAATGTTCTCCACCAAGTAGGTGAAGATCATCCTAAAGAAGCTGATCGGTGGTTCAGCACCAATGCAGCATATGCGTTCTGGATCTGATCGAAAAGCTCATCAAAACCTCCCTTCTGAGACGCTATACACTTTAGCAGAACATGCGCAAGGTACTTGAACTAGGGGCACAGGTTGCTCTTGTTGAGCACCCCTGCATTGATGTCCCCAACCTAATTGGCGCGTAGGAAACATCCTCGGACAGTAAGGGGATGTAGTCGTGTGGGGCATTCAGCATCATCCCCAAGCTGCAGCACTATCCTGAGATCATCCTCAGAGATCTCAATGGCCTCTCCAAATATCAAACTATAGATTCGATGAGGCTCTGAGAATCTATCAACTACAACGCCTTCCCAGAAGGCCTGCTGAATAGAATGGTATGGTGTACATGGAGTAGAGATGGCGTGAAAGATCCTCGATCTCCTAAGAAACGTGATGATGCGAGAAAAATCAGGAGCGTGTCTGGATGATAGATCCAGATGAGCACAAATATTGTGCTTAGTGCTCATAGTCCACCGACTCGCCATCTGTTACACAATGAATATAGACATTAGTATCCGTTGATTAATAATATCATGAATCACTTGGGCTTGAAAATATTCCTTTTGATCTGTCGTGCGAATGAGACTATGCGACTGAGATCTAGTCGTACGAATGAGTAGTGCAACTGAGATCTAGTCGTACAAATTACCTCATACATACGACTTGTCATGCGACTGAGCTCATACGTATGTAAACTAATTCGTGTATATCAGTCGTGCGACTGAACTCATACGCATGATTTAGTAGTGCGGTTTATTCATTCGCACTACTCAGTCGTGTGACTGAAGTTCATCAACCTGTCCATTCGTATGACAGTCTGCTGTTCAATTCAAATTCAAGTTTTGACCAATTCTTATCATTTGACGTCGTGTTTTGGTTCATTGGACTCGCAATCATTATTCTTAACACCTAATAACATTAATTTCAGTTGTTGGCTTAGATTAATTTGGTTAATTTGTCAGCCAAGTTTCGGTTCTTGTTTTGGGCCGAACATTTCAATTTAGGGGTTAAATTGAATGAAACATTGTTGGATTGAACCGCATTATACCTGTACAGTCAGTGAAAATTGTCAGTGCACAACAATCAGTAGTATATAATGATCGAATGAAAATTTGGCATAGTAACGATAGTTCGTGCGACTTGGGGCAATTTTAGGGGTGGTGAGTGACTGCGACCGACTACCCCACTATTTATACTGGGGTTTCCTTCAGTCGTGCGACTTGCACAGTCGGTCATCTTCAGTCGTCCGACTAGAGTTGAGTCGTGCGACTTGGTCATTCGCCTACTCTCACTTGGCCGAATGGCTCATTCATATCAGCCATTCGGTTGAATGGTCCATACTCATGTCCATTCGACTATAAAAGGCATGAGTATGATCCATTCGTACGGTTGGTCCCTACACATGGCCCAGTCATGCGAATGGGTCATACTGTTGAAATTTTTCTGACTTTATGACCATTTGATTTTTAAACCCTTTTAAACTATTGAATTAACATTATGAACAGTTGTTTATCTCAGACATGATCATTTTAACTTGAAAAACTTTTAATCACCTCAGACATGATCCTTTTAAACAATTTGTCACCTCTGATGTGACCTAATTTTTGTTTGAAAGCACTTGTGGTCACCTCAGACGTGACCTTTTAGATGATAAGGTCCCTTATCAACTTCCATGACATAGTCCGATACTACACAAAACTGAAATAGACTAACTTTGTACTTACATAAAAGAAATACTACTGAAACTTAAACTAGGACATGTTTTGTGTTTTTGTGAGGGTAAATTCCTAAGATGTAGCTCTAAGGAATAATTTTTCTGAGAAGGCAGCCTCAATTCATTTAAACCATACGCAGACCTGTTCAATTTGGAATCATACATGATATTCAAATCATTCGGGACAAGTTAGCTAAAGCCTTTGATGCTCTATTCTTGTTTTTCATCTAGAGTCATTTAGCAAATTTAGGAAATCATACTAGTACTATTAGGTCCCCACACTGATTTGAACTTTCAATAATTATAGCCACGGTGATAGTTTTAAGGTTTGTTTATTTCAACGAGCATTTGTGGATCCCACACTTATATGGTAATCAACATTCCTCAGGAGATTTTTGAGCGGTCTCAAGGTAGTATTCAAGAAGAGACCATTCTTAGAACTTTCAAAGAGAAGCCAATCCTCATGTTAGTGCCATCGTACAGCAGAGAGGCGGCAAACAACAATGAGTTCTAGATTATATAGGTTATGCTTATCCTCAGGTCAGTGCCACTGCACAGCAGAGAGGCACATAACCTATCTTCTTCTTTGAGCAATTTTTCATTCTTTTTGCACAGATCTCACCAACAACATTTGTGGCGTTTATTTTGCTCACCACCCCTTATTGGAATCTTGTTGATTGTGTTAACCAGGGATAAGATGTTACCCAGAGCTAGTCAAACAATTTAGTTTAATCTTGAGATCACCAAAAAGGTCTAGTCATCTATTGTGTTGAATCCTGCACAATACATGTTCTCTTGTTATACACCCGATAAGCTTTTTAAGAGGATGAATAGCTAATGAAGTAACACTCGTCTGACACAACACCAAATTTCATCTTTTGTGCCTAGGTGTTTAGAAGGTACACGAGCATCCGAATGGACGAATGAAATCAATCAATGGCTTCCACTTATGGAACAATTCATAAGGAGTCTTCAATTTTGTCCTTTACAATCAACACCCGGTTAAGAACATAGAAAGCATAGTTCACCGCTTCAACCCAGAAGATAATTGGTAAGGTGGACTCAATCAACATAGTACAAGCGGCTTCAATAAGGGTGCGCTTTTTACTTTCAGCAACACGGTTTTTCTAAGGTGTTCTAGATTCACTAAACTGTCGCAAAATACCTTTACTTGCATAGAAGGAATCAAAGATTTGATTTCTAAACTCGGTACCGTTGTCACTTCGAATAGCCATTACCTTCTTCTTGCTTATCACTTCAATTGAAAGAATCAACTTTTGTAGCTCTTCAATAGCTTCTCCTTTATGGGCTAGTAATCTCACCCATGAATACCTTGAAAAGTCATCGTTAACAACAAGGCAAAAATATTTCTTAGCAATGGATTTAATGCTGATTGGGCCAAACAAATCAATATGTAACAACTCAAGAGGATTAGAAATGCTATTTTCAAGTTTTGGTTTATAAGGTTTCTTATGTTTTTTTCCTTTGGCACATGCCATGCATTTCTCAACAACAGAAAAGTTTTTTAAAGGTAATCCCCTAACATGATTGTTTTTAACAAATTTGTTTATATTTTTCAAATTACCATGGCCTAATCTATGATGCCACAAGAAAGATTCAGATGTGGAAGCTTTAGATAGAAGACAAGTGACAATGGATGTTGATTCTTTAGATCCCATGTCCAAAAGATATGTATCATTCTTTCTCGAAGCTCGCATGAGTATGATCTCCTTAGGAATATCAACCCCGGATTTCAAAAATAAGCATTCTTTGGACTTGAACAAAATCAGAATGTCTTTATCACAAATCTGAGAGACGCTCAAAAGATTGAATGCGAGCTCTGGCACAAAATTGACTTTCTCCAGTACAAGGGATCCATTTGAGACCTCCCCTTGACCAATCATTTTTCCACCTTTCTTGTTCCCAGCACACGTGAAATATCTTCCATTGATGATGCGATAGTTTGTCAACAAGTCCTTCAACCTTGTCATATGTCTGGAGCATCCACTATAAACATGCGAAACACTATTTACAGCTTTATTGGATGACTCCTAAAATAAAAGAATAAATAGATTAACCAGTTGAAATAGGAACCCACATTTGAACAACTTTAGGCTTTGGTAGAGATGGCATTTTGCAAAACAAAATATTAACCAGATGAGTTAGTCTACCGCCAAAAGAATTCTTATGAACATGTCTGTGATAAAGCTCATGATAGTTTTTAATTATGTGATCATCTTTACACATTTAAAACAATGAGATTTTAATATAGGTCTATTATATGATAGATCAGGGATTTTACCTATATATATTTTCCTCATCACACTCAAATCAGCTCGAATAAATATCACTATATGTCTCCTATATTTCTGTGGTTCTAGTTTTATCATTTGAAGTATTCTCATCTGAAGTACATATGGTACTTGTTCCACTTGTACTTGCATAAGAAGATGACATTACCCTTTCACTTGATTGTGAAATATTAATTTGGGTAAATGATGGAATGGGGTGAGAAAAGAATTTTTCAAAACAGTTACTTTTAGTTTTATCTTTACTCTAGATAGTTGAATCATCCATAACATAATTAACACAAGAATTAGAAACATCAACATTACATCCTAAATCATTTAACGAAGATGTGGAAACATTACTTAAACAAACCAAATCAATGTCTGTGACAGATTTTTTGGAAATAAAAACTGAACTTAAACTAGAGCTATGATTTAAAATAGAATATTGAGGTTTAGGTGTACTTAAACTATTGCATCCAAGCCCACTAGTCGATCCATAACCATACTCCTCACGTACGTCCTTAGAGTTCACACCTAAAACTGCAGACATATTGTTAGTGTCTATTTGAATCAAAACAAATGAAGAGTGTGGAATAGGCATAGGTGAATAACAATAAGTACTAGGAGGAGGATAAACCGAAGTAGTTCGTAACCCAAACCCATTTTAATTCTTGCCCCCCTCTGTGATTTACACAAATCATCATGTTTCATTCCAAAAATTGTCCATTTATCAAGCTTTGACTGAAGTTTACTTGTTTCAAACTCAGCAAGTGCAACTCTTTCAATCAAAGTATTTATTTCAACATTTCTTTCTAAAACAATTCTTTTTAAGTGTTCATTTTCTTTTTAAAGCTTCATTTAATTTAACAAAATTTATTGACTTGTTTATTTTAAGCTCTTCATTAATTCATTTTAAATCCTTTTAGTTATCAAGTAATAGACGATTTTCTTTATATACACCAATAACCTTATGTTGCAAGATGAAGAACACATGTCTTGTATTACCTCATATGGAAGGCCCGTCACCACTTTCTCCGTTGCCAGAGCCTTTTCACATTGACACACTGGAGTACTCTTCTTGTTTCCTCAATAGTGATTGTAGCATCATTTTTCTCTTTGCTATTCTCTTCTGTCTGGTTCCAGCTAACTTCACATTCTCACCTTCTTTTAAATCATCAACCGTCAAATCACCAGTTCCATCTTTCTCAACACAATCCTTTCTATCATTCTTAACACTTTAAGACTCTTTAGTTTCACTTCTGAATTCTTTGAACAGATCAAACTCTTCCACATTCTCCTCCTCTACTACAACCTCAGCAACAAGTGCTCGATTGATTTCTTTTTTAGTTTCTTCTGTTTCTGCACTCCAGTCAAAGCTTGAAATCAAAGTTGTCTTTTTCTTCTGTTTACTTTCTTCCTTATCTCCACTTGAAGCTAATCTTAGAACTCTAGAGTTTCTTGGATCAATGACAATTGGCAATGGACATTCTCTTTTGAATTTTCCTAACTGGTTGCAATTAAAACATCATAGTTTGGATTTATTAAAGCCTAATTTGGAGTTGGAATTTTGACCTCCAAAATTCTTCCTTCATGTTCTTTCCATAAACCTTCTAGCTCTGTGAGTCAACATCGCCATTTTCCACTGTATAGTAGTTTCTTCCAAATTATCTAGATCCACCTAATACATGTCTTCCATAGTCATTCCTTTCCCATTCAGTTCTCCGGCCACCAATGCCTCGTAACATTGCACAAACATTCCAAACATTGCTATTGTTTTAGATGGGTTTAACGTTCCAGAAGTAGCTTTTTAGTTGGCTTGATCTCTAACAAAGATAATACCACCACCAAGTTCATCACAAGAGATATTTGTATTCACTACTCCTTGTCTTGATGCTTTCCTTGGAAAGCTTGCAGTGGAAGTAAGCAATGCAGCATTCTATGGAAAACTAAATGATGGCATTATGGACCGATTAAACTCCCTTCTCTTCATGTCTAATTCAAATGATTTAAGCTTGTTGATGATTTCCATAAGCTTGTAGTTAGTAAACCCTCTCTCTTGTTTCAACATCCTCACTTGTAGACTCCACTATGGTGGAAGTGAATCCAACAACATACTCAATATTTGAAAGTTTTTCATCATATTTCTTTAAAGTGCTAAGACAGTCAGAAAAAGGTTTGTCAAATCAATAAGACTCTCATTCTTATAACCCACAAATGAATTGAACTCCTTCTCAACTTGTATACCCTTGTCTTTTACTAACTCATCATTTCCATCATAAAATTCACAAAGAGCATCATATAGAGACTTGGCATTCTTGTGTTCAGCAAAGTGGTTGTAGATGTTTAGTTTGAGACATAGAATTAATGCTCCAAATGCTTTCTGATCCCTGTCAATCAACTTCAGATCCTTTTCATTAAATGTGGTTGGGTACTTTTTTGAGACATGACATCTCCAACAGTAAATGGAAGTCCTTATACATAAGGTGAAGAGATCTATTCCCAGTCATGTGCCTGGAGCATCCACTATCTACAATCCACACATTGTCATTCTTGTTAAATGGAAGTCCTTATACATAAGGTGAAAAAGTTAGTTGTTATTGAAAACCTAAGCCTTGTTGGTCTTGGGCTCTTCTAATGATGTTTACATAATTAAACCAAAGTGTATGTATGAGGGTTCAATAGATATCTGTGAAGAAAAGATTTAGGCTGCAACTCTTGTTTGATCTTCCATTCTATCCCTTGGCTATTAGTGTAGATGAGCTTGATGAAGCTTGGGTAACATGGCATACTTCCGAGGCTTCTTTCTTCTCGGAAGAAGCTTTCCTTACCTTTTCTTCCAAGGCAATCTTCTTTTCAGAAGGTTGTAAAGGAAATCTTTTGTTCTTTTGAAAATTTGTTGCCTTATCCTTCGAAGCTATTTTTATTTTTGAAGAATAAGTTTCTTCTGAAGGCATCTTTGCTTTGGAAACAAGATTTCCTTTCCTCGTTACTTGGACCATGATAAGGTCCAAATGTAAAACCTTCCATGACTTCTTCTTTCTTAACATTATTTTCGTAATGTGTGCTTGCAGGATTGTAGTAACAATCCTTAGCCATGTGGTTGTGCAGACCACACATTATGCATGTAATGTTAACTTTTGTTGGAAGTGAAGATTGTTGTTTCTTGGACTTCTTATCTTTATCAGTACTCTTTCCCTTCAACTTCTGATCCTTTAGTATGATAGGAGTGTTGGTACTACACTTCTTTCCCAGATTAGACTTTCTAAACATCTGGAATACGGCTGAAATAAACTCACCCTTTTGCTTTGGGTCTATCTTCAACATCGATTCAGCCAATTTCTTGGCAGTTTTTCTGGCTGTCGTAGCCCTATTTCTTTTGAGTAGTTAAGGGCTAATCATCACTGGCGGGAATGGGTTGTCTTACCTGGTCCTTCTCTATAATGGTCTCCATAGTTGTATCATTCTTTAACTCACGGAGTGGTTGGTCAACAGTTGGTACCTCTTGCTCTATAGTCCCACATCTTGGTTGTCTTATAGACTCATTAAAGTGTGGTGGAGCAATTTCATTGGTTCTCAACCCTCCTTTGTTTTGATAACAAATTTTAGAGTGGGAGGATGATGCAAGAATGGCTTGGAAGTTTTGCTTAGTAATAGCATGCTTCCTAGCTTGATCCTTAACTGTGACTAGCTAGGCTTGAGCCTTAGTCAATTTGGAGATTAAATCTTTGATTTGAGTCCTATAGTTAGTATGCTCGTGTTTTAAAAAAGTACATAGTTTTCTCTAACTCTTCAATTTTCATTTTACAGTTAGATTCAGCCCTTTTAAAATCACTTTAAAGGATATTCAAAGACTCAATATCCAATTTAATTTCCATATTATAGTCCTATACATTGTAACTTTAGCAATACAAGTTGGAGTACAGAGGTGTTCAATTACCTTGTTGTCGTTAGTTCCAGCCATCAATGCTTGAACAAGAGTTACATCCTACACCATGAAGCTTTAGTCAACCTCTTTAGCAATAGCAACTGTGTGTTGTTCAGTTGACTTTCCAGCGGCTTTGGGTGTGGTAGGATGTGTGGTGGATTAAGTGGTTCCCAGATTGGATTTGGGAGACTTGCATTCCCTGGCAAAGTGGCCTAGCTGGTTACAGTTGTAACACTGGGCTTTGCTCTTGTCTCTTGAATAACTTCTTTGCTTGATAAGTTAACAGAGTGATGTGTTGGACAATGTCCATGTATTCAACATCATCTAGGCTAAAACATTCTAGATCATCATAGTAGAATTGAAAGTCACTAGAATGTCCATTTCCTAAGACAAAGGCATATCTGTCCTGGAAGGGACTTGACTGAGCCTATTGAGATCTTGGAGACTTAGGAAAGGTGATGTATGGCCTAGAAGAACATGATGGCTGCTAGGAGTAAGTCAGATACTGCTGAGGTTGGGGGGTCTTGAACCTTCAGTAACCATTAGAGCGTTGCTAGCAGGAAGGCTTGAGGGTTTTCTCACCTAGTGGCCTCTCTTGTTTCCCATCTGTACATATTATCCATCAAGGATGCCATATAGTTCAGTCATGATAAGAGAGTTTAAGTTCTTTGTCCTCTTGTTAGATACACTGTAAAGTCCACTCATTTGGAAGTGCACTCATGAACTTTCTTAACAGATGTCTCATCTCAAAAGTCACTCCCATAGACTAAAGTGATGAAATTAGATCCATATACCTCAAGTACTATTGACCGAGGGTCTCTCTAGCAATATAAGTTAAGTTTTCAAACTGTTGCTTCAGGGAATCTTTCTAGGAGTCATTGGAGCTAGCATACATCTAAGACAAAGCATCAAAGAGTTCTTTGGCTGGCTGGCAATGCTCGAATCCTACCATGATGGAGTTGGGTATGGTAGTCATAAGAACAATCATTGCTTTTCTATTGATCTCTAGCCGCTTGTGGTCTTCATAAGAATAGACTTTAAAAGCCTTCTCTATCATAGCACGATTTACAGTCGGTGCTGCAACCTTTGACTTGTAAGGGCCATTGGTGATAGACTTCCACATCATGCTATCTTGATACCTAATGAAGCTTTTGATATGTCTGCTCAAGGATCTAAAGTTCTCAAGGGTGATAATGGGAGCTTTAAACATTGTCCCCATCTGTAGATACATGTGTACCTAGTTTAGGAGCCTAATGTAAAATGTCTTTCATGTCTTACATATATGTCATTGAATGGGTATGAATGAAATACAATGTGTGGTTGATGCATATACTGTTTAACATGTAACTGGTTATTGTGTGATAACGCATATTGAACTAACTATATACGTTTGTGGTTGTTTACGTAATTCTTAGTCAATAATGATTGAGAAACATATTCAAACTTAATCAAGTGAAGTACTAATGCGAATGGACCATGCTAATGGACCATACGCATGAATACTTCATGCTAATGGACCAGTCGCACGACTGAACCTGGAGACTGGATCAGTCGCACGATTGAGACATAAGATTGACTCAGTCGCACGACTGGACCTTCAGTCGTGCGGATGGATCAATCGCATGCTTCAGTCGCACTATTGAACCATGCTAATGGTTCAGTCGCATGAATGGAAAACCCTAACCTATAAATACCACCTAATTCGTGGAAAAACATAACAATTCGAATACCTATGCACACAATCGTACCCTAGCCGTCCAGAGACCCAAGAAGACCTGTTCCAAGTTCATAGATCACAGTTGACGTGTTCTAATCATTCATAACATTTCATTAATCGTTAGAGTGATCATAAATGTGTTCTCCTTGATTGGATCGCCAATCAAATAGGATTCCGAACTATTTGAGTTGGTATACGCGCAGAATCAGTTAGTACTCTGTACCTAAACGGTCCTAAGAAGTGGTAACAGAGCTGTGGCTCGTGATTTTGCGTGTGATTCAATCATTATTGGTGTAAATCTCATGTTTTTGCAGTCAAAAACACCATCTTTTTGGTAAAACAGTGTTTTTCAGTGTCTCCAGGTCTAAAAGTTCACATTTTCCGGCTTACGGCAGATTAGGGTTTGTGAAAAATCGTATTTTTGTGTCAAAGTGCCAAAATCTTCGAATTTTCAAATCCAGCAGCCTCAGTCGCACGATAGGCTCAATCGCACGACTAAACTCAATTGCACCTCCCATACACACGATTGAACTCAGTTGCCCATCCATTCGTATGACTTAACACCCCATTCGCATTGTTCAACCACATCTGGTCAATCACACGATTGACTCATCCGCATTGATTCAATCGCACGATTGTGTCATCCGCGCGATTGGCCCAATCGCATCTCTCCATTCGCACTAGTTAAATAGTTTTGTTCTAACTCTCGAAGTATAAAGAAACGGAAGATCAGTACTCAGTGTTTACTGTAGGTAGGGACTCGCATATCCAGAACCTGTTACTTCTAGAAAACGAGATTGGGAATCACAATAAGCCGCCTAAGCTTATCACGTTAGACAATTACCCACAATGGAAGCAAAGGTTCGAAATTTATCTAAATGGTGTTGATCCCAATCTGTGGGAATCAATCGGGACTGGTTATAGTATGCCGGTTGGTGTTGATGGCGTCAAACTTACTCTAGGAGGCATGACTAATAGCCAGAAGGTGAAGTACAACGCTGAGAAAAAGGTCTATGCTCTGCTGACGTAGTCAATACCTAAGGATATATTCCACCAATTTTTTGAGAATAAGCAGGCAAAGAAATTATGGGAGGCTCTGGAAAAATGATACGATGGGAATGCATCGTTAAAAGCCCTAAAGGCTAAAGCTTTGAAGAAGGAGTTCGATAACTTCTCATCGATGGGCAAGGAGAGCTTGGATGATGTCATCGACCGATTCTACCATTTAATGAGTGAGTTGCACACTCATGGGGTTACAACGTCAATGGAAGATAAGGTCTCAAGCTTTGCCGATGGACTGCCAGAGAAGTGAGACTCGTTTGTGTCTAATTTGAGACAGAACAATTTACGGGCCAAATTAGACATAAACGACTTCTTCCTGAAACTAAGAGAGGAGGAACTGAGGATGAAGTATAGGACTCAGAAAGGATCTTATGATCAAAACTAGTCTCTGTATAATTCAACTTCCACCTCAAAAAGCTCAGGAGCACCACCTCAAACGACTTTTGTATCAAGTTCTGCAGCTCCTCCGTTAGCCTTTACTTCAGGATCTGAAATGTCTGGGTTAACTAGCACCCAATATATAGTACCTGAATCAAATGCGACGAAGTTGAAGACCGAGAATCTCGGGAATATCACTGTGGAGGTTGCAAAGGAGCATATGGACCTCTTAGCTGTAGTTGTTCACTCTTATGATGGTCTAGTTGCAGGAAAGATCGGAAATTGCCATCTGGCTGATGAGGATTACGAGCAGGTGGATGAGAATGAATTGGAAAGAATGGATATTGTAGAGATTAATGAAGAGGCTGATGCAACCTAAACATCCAATGTCTATCCTGCATGCTGCACAAGTGCTATGAAGAAGAATGCTTAGGAAGTTTCACATATGCAACAGAATTATTCTAAGTGTAAAATCTTCCAAAGCCAAGACCAATATCTTCCGAAACCAAATATGAAGTCTTTCGAAGCCTCAGAGACAAAGTCTTCCGAAGCTTCAACTCATGAAGACAGATTTCTTCCGAAGACTTTTAACACATGCTTTATCTGATGTACTTTTCCATAAAGCTGGACACCTTTCTGCTACACCTCTGTAAGGTCACAAACTTACATGAGTTGGTGAAAAGGTCCATGCTTTTGGTAACTGTACATTGAGGTCTTGATTCTGTAACTTTCTACTTCATGTACTTTATCCTTTTTGTAATAGATAAGGATGTGAACTATGGCATGTCATAGTCACTAGTCAAAAGGCAATCAGCCTTTTGACTCTACAGTTGATTTTGTTTGTGTCTAGTCAATTGCACCCAGCTGGCTTTAAAAGTATAGCCGGCTATAGGATGTAGTATAAGTATCTCATGTTCTTGTATCTTTCAATTATGCTTTGTAACACTTGTAATAAAACATAGAGAACGCAATATACTGCATTCTTGAAAACCATATACTTGTGTTCTTAGTATCTTTCTATGGTTAATCCAGTCTTACTGTATGATTAAGTTTTAGTTAATCTCCTCTTTGTGCGTTGTGTTGTAATTTACCCCCTTCACCGGTCCTGCATTTGGTATTAGAGCTTTTTAGGCTCTTGATATAAGATCCCACCATCTTAAGATCCCTCACACACACAAACACTAAACTTTTCAAATGGCAACCATTTCCAAGACTGATATGGAAACTGGAACCATGAACATGTCCCCACTGATCACTCTTGATGAGTTTGATACTTGGTGTTTGAGAATGGAAGGTTTGAACAGGTCTCTTGATTCAAGAATGTGGGAGTCAATTGAGAATGGACCTTTCATACCTAGCACCCCTTCTGCTACTGGTGTTGGTATGATTCCCAAGGATGTGGCTAACTACTCTGATGAAGATAGGAAGAGAGTAGAGATTGATAGAAAATTCCATGACAGCCCTTCAAACTGCCCTTTCAAACTCTATGTACAGAGGTTTCAAGAAGTGCAAAACAGCCAAGCAGTTGTGGGATGCACTGAAACTGATGTATGAGGGTTCCTCTGAAGCCAAGGAGAACAAGAAGGATCTCTTGAAGCAGCAGTTTGAAAACTTCACCTTCAACACAGGTGAAACCATGACTCAGCAATACTTTCAGGTATGTTCAAATTGTGGATACCCTTATGGATGGAGGAGTTTCTCTTGAGAATAGAGACATTGTAAGGAAGTTCATGTCCTCACTTCCTAGGCAGTGGACACACTACTGTGTGGTGCTCAAGAGAACTGAAAATCTCAAAACTCTCACTCTAACAAAGTTATATGGGATTCTCAGTGGCTACCAGATGGAGATGAAGATGCAAGGTTCATCTGGAAACTCCAACAATCGAATGGGTTCAGCCCTACATGTGGTTTAAAGGGATAGCATAGAACCCAAACATCATCTCATATGCTACCCTGACAACTCACCAAAGGGTCCTTTCATCACCTTTCCAGAGACACCAAGGGAGAACTAGACTCAAGGAAGCCCATTCCAAGAGACAAGCTCTTGTCAAGCTTTTGTGTCTTCTGATGAAAGTTGTGACAACTCTCTTTTCACTCTTGAAGACCTGGACTGTATTCATCCAGATGATCTGGAATACATGGAAATAGTTCAGCAGATGGCTCTTCTCACTCACAGATCCTAGAAGTTCTACAAGAGGACTGTAAGGAAGTTTCCAAGCAATGCAACCAGTGAAAAGTTTGGCCTGGACAAAGCCAAAGTCAAGTGTTACAACTGTAACTTGATGGGCCAGTTTGCCAGAGAGTGTAAGGCACCTAAAACAATTAGTGGCCAAACACAGTGCAGACCTAACTACACTGACAAAGCTCTCCAGAATGAGAAGTCAAAGCAGCAGGCTACTGTTGTTGTTGAAGAAGGAAGCTTTGACTAGAGCTTTCAGGTGGAAGATGCTTCTCCTAATCAAGAATTGATGGCAGATCATGATGAAGCCAAGATATTGGAACATCTCTGTACTCCTGAATGCATTGCTAAAGTCAATAGATACAGGTCCTATAACTTGGAAATGAGATCTGACCTTGAGTCCTTAAACATTTTAAAATTTGATTTTAGAAAGTCTGAAATGATTATAAACTAAAGATAGAGGACCTTGAGAAAACCATTTCAGTTCTAAAACATGAACACACAGATTATAGGACTCAAATCAAAGATCTCATAACCAAGCTGATTGAGTGCCAGGCTGAGCTTGGGATCAGCAAAGCCAGGGTAGAAAAGAGTGTTCTTGAAGAAGAGGCCTTCAAGAACATGATATCCTCATCCCTGCATAACAAAGTGTGCTATCAAAACAGGCAGAGACTGGGATCCAATGAGATAGCTCCTCCACACAATCTTGTCTGTAAGATCTCCTAGGTGTGGAACTTGTGAAGATGAGCTTCCTCTCATAGATCCAATGAGTGAAGAGGATGAAGAAGAGATAGTGAAGAATTCCTCTGAGAAGAGTGCAGAAAAGGATTCCAAGAAGGGCCACTATCCTTCTGAGGAGAAGAAGAAGACTGTGATGACCAAGTCCATGAGAAAGAACTTGATCAGAAAGAGCAAAAGAAAGGCAAGGAAGGCTCAAGAGATCAAGGCTACTTTTGACTCTAAGCAGAAACAAGTTTTCATATCTGTGGGATTCAAAATAGTAATGACTAAAGACATAACCCAAAACTCTTCTGCTAAGAGTTCTGGTTCTTGTTCAACTCATCTCAATAACAAGAAGAAGACTGATCTGCTGTGTACCACTGCTGCACAGCCTGGACCATCAAACTCCAAGAACAGTTCCCAGCCCAAAGGAACTATCTCAGCATCTGCAAAGATGAAGGTGGAGAAGGGACGTGACCAAAGATAGTCTTCTTCCCAGCAAAAGACTCTTGTGAAGAAGAAAATGATGTGTGTCATGTGTGAAAGTACCACTCACATTGCTAAGGATTGTCTATACAATCCTAAAGGTACTGTCCATATGATCAAGACAAAGACTTCAAAGAGTTCTAAGAAAATTCAAGCTTCGGAAGGAAAACCTGTTTCCTTCGGAAGCTCCAAGTCTAAGATGAAGGGAAGTGGAAAATTACCCTCGAAAGAGAAGTTGGTCTCGGAAGAAAGGAGTTCTTCCGAAGCACTAAAGTCTGCTGCAGTGTCTGCAAATCTTCTAAATATTCACTCATCAAAACTTCCGAAGTTCCAAAAGCTTCCGAAGTTTTAAAGGTCAAGTCCAAGACTCCAAAGGTGGCGTGGAAGTCTAAGAAAGACCAAGTGAGTGAGAATTCTCCATCAACAATAGCTCAAGATCCTCTTAGCACAACCATAGGATCTATTACTGTTGCATTACCTTCTGCATCTGAGCCCAAGACAAGCAAGGTTTGGGTTTCCAAATGTAACTAATTCTTTTCTTTGTGCAGGGACAGCTCAAGACAAACAAAAATGTCTGGATCATTGATAGTGGTTGTTCCAGGCACATGACATGCATTAGGTCACTACTCCAGAACTTTGAAAGAATTGATGGAGGACCAATTGCTTTTGGAGGAGATGAAGATGGTTACATTTCTGGAAGGGGCAAGGTCACAAATGGTAAGCTCAGCATTGATAAGGTAAACTTTGTCAAAGAGCTTGGGTACAATCTTCTGAGTGTATCCTAATTTTGTGATCAGAGTCATAACATGCTCTTTACTGAGCATGAGTGCATTGTTCTAAAGCCTGGTGTGGTCATTATGAGCATAATCTGCTTAGAGCCCCCAGGAAAGGGAATATGGTACAAGATGGATTTGCAAGAAACATCTCCCTCTAGAGAAGTTTTATGCTTTCTGTCTAAAGCCAATAGTGATGAGTCTTTCCTATGGCATAAAATAATATGCCATGTAAACTTTAAAAACATGAACAAATTAATTATGAATGATTTGGTAACTGTAATTCCAAAGAAAGAGTTTACAAGTGATGACCATTGTGTTGCATGCCTGAAAGAGAAGCAACACAAGGTATCTCACAGGCCTAAGGAAAGGAACTCCATCACTACACCCCTACACTTGTTACATATGGATTTCTTTGGCCCCACCAGTGTAATGAGTCTAGGAAGGACCTCTTACTATTTTGTGATCACAGATGACTTTACAAGATTCATTTAGGTTTTCTTCCTTAGAACTAAGGATGAGACTTTTGAGATTCTAAAGAATTTCATCTTAAAGATTGAGAATCAATCTGATCACAAGGTCAAGATCATAAGATGTGATCAAGGAACTGAATTTAAGAACCAAATCCTTGATACATTCTGTGATGAAAAAGGTATTACAAGACAATATAGTGCTCCCAGGACTCCTCAGCAGAATGCTATTGCTGAGAGGAGAAACAGGACACTAATTGAAGCTGCAAGAACCATGCTGTCTGACTCTAAGCTGCCCATCACCTTCTGGGCAGAGGCATTCAACACTGCCTGCTATGTGCAGAATAGAGTTTTAGTGGTCAGGACTCATGGCAAGACTCCTTATGAACTTTGGCACAAGAGGAAACTTTTCATTGGTTTTCTCAGGTCATTTGGATGTCCTTGCACCATCTTGAATACCAAAGATCAAAATGCCAAGTTTGCTGAGAAATCAGATGATGGACACTTTATTGGATACTCTTCTCAAGCTAAGGCTTATAGAGTGTACAATCTCAGAACCAAAATTGTTGAGGAGTCGGCCAATGTGACTTTCAATGAACACACACCCTGTGTGGTTGGTACTGGTCTTGATTGGCTATTTGAACTTGATTTAGTTACCAACTATTTTAACAAATCTAGTGAGAATGTTTCAGGATCTGCAGAAAATCTAAATTCAGGTGATCTTGATCCAAGATTTGAGCTAAGAAGACCTTCAAGTCATACATCTTTAGCTCCAGTTGGAACTACTTCTGCTAATGACGTTTCTATCAGCACTACAATGACAAACTCAGCTGATACATCTGGGTGCCTTCAAATTCCAGTTTAGAGGCTTCACAACCAAATAAGAACATCTCAATTGTGGAAGACAACAATGGTGGTGGTGACAGTGACCAAGAATTTCTTGATGCCACTAATCACACCATAGATGAGAACATTAATGATATCACACACTGCTTGGATCAAGTTTCTCTTAAAAAGTGTGTTGAGGTGGTGGGAGAAACATCCATGCTAGATCTAAATTTCTCTAATTTAGATCTTTCTCAGCAACTTGCTGTGATCCCTCAGCTTAGGATCCACAAGTCTCATCCCACCACAAACATCATTGGAGATGTTGTCACAGGGGTAAGAACAAGAGGACAAACTCATGAAGCAAATGTTGTTTTCAATCTTGCTTCCTATCCAAGATAGAGCCAAAGAAAGTTGATGAAGCTCTAAAAGATGGAAGTTGGGTTGAAGCTATGCAACAATAGCTGCTGCAATTCAAAAGGTAGAAAGTTTGGAACCTTTGTCCTCTTCCTTATGGGAAGACTACCATTGGAACCAAATGGGTATTTAGGAACAAAGCTAGACTAGTTGTTCAAGGATACACACAAGAAGAAGGGATTGACTACACTGATGTCTTTGCTCCAGTAGCAAGATTAGAAGCTGTTAGGATATTCTTGCATTTGCTGCATCCAAGAACTTTAAGATCTTTCAGCTTGATGTGAAGTGTGCCTTTTTGTATGGAGTGATTGATGAAGAAGTATATGTCAAATAGCCACCTGGTTTTGTAGACCTTGATCATCTTTATTATGTCTGCAAGCTTGACAAAGCTCTTTATGGGCTGCATCAGGCACCCAAGAAGTGGTATGAGACACTGTCTGAGTATCTTTGTAAACATGGATACATAAGAGGTACTATAGATGGAACTCTCTTCATCAAAGGATAAGGACATGACATATTGCTAGTTCAAGTGTATGTGGATGACATCATCTTTGATTCAACTAATCCAAAGCTCTGTAAAGACATTGAGAAGCTGATGAAAGACAGATTTGAAATGAGTGCCATAGGGAAACTCAATTTCTTTCTGGGATTCAAGTGAAGCAAGTTGAAGATGGCATCTTCATAAGTCAGTCAAAGTATGTCCAGGACATACTCAAGAGGTTCAACATGACGGATTGTAATATTGCTAAGACACCCATAGCTAGAAACCACTCCTTTGGACCGGATCTTGAGGGGGAGTGTGTAGATGAGCATTTATACAAGGCTATGATTGGGTCTCTTATATATCTTACTGCTAGCATGCCTGATATTATGTTTGCTACATGCATTTGTGCAAGATATCAAGCCAACCCTAGGATGTCTCACCTCATCACTGTCAAGAGGATTCTAAGATACCTCAAGGGTGCCTCAACACTTGGTTTATGGTACCTTAAGAATCTTGACTTTAATCTGTATGCTTATACAGATAGTGATTACGGTGGTTGCAACATGACTGCAAAGTCTACATCTTGGGGATGTCAGTTCCTTGGTGGAAGGGTTGTCTCATGGCAATGCAAGAAACAAGCATGTGTCTCTGCATCAACTGCTGAAGCTGAATACATTGTTGCTGCAAGCTGCTGTGCTCAAGTGCTTTGGATTCAGAATCAGATGCCGGACTATGGGTTAAACTTCAAGGAGACTCCCATTCACATAGACAACAATAGTGCTATCTCAATCACAGAGAACCCTGTGTAGCACTCAAGGATAAAGCACATCAATATCAGGTATCATTTAATAAGAGATAACTTTGAAAAGGGATTAATTAAACTAGTCAAAGTTCACACAGATGAACAATATGCTGATCTGTTTACAAAGGCTTTTGATGAACAGAGATTTAAATATCTAATATCAGCTATTGGGAAGATAAACTTTGAGTAGGTTTTTCTTAAAACTAATTCTTATTATTTCTTAAAATATGTGTCTCCTAAGTTGTCTAGTTCATCACTTTCATAAGCTCATTTTTTCTTTGGATGAAAATTTCTTTTTGAAGACTTTCCTTAGATTTTTGAAAATTTCTGATACTTTGGAAGTTATGCTTTTAACATCGGAAGCAAATCATGACTTTAAAATAAATAACTGTTTAAGAAATTTACCATCGGAAGAGTTCTCAGATCTATCTTCCGAAGCTTAAATACTTGTCTCAAACACTTACTTATTTTCAAGGACCATTTACTTCCGAAGCAAAATCAACTCTCAGAAGCTTTGTATTTCATATACAAAGCAATCATGTTTT
This sequence comes from Flaveria trinervia, assembly GCA_025506515.1. Lineage (NCBI taxonomy): Eukaryota > Viridiplantae > Streptophyta > Magnoliopsida > Asterales > Asteraceae > Flaveria > Flaveria trinervia. The sequence goes on along the minus strand of CM046449.1, from coordinate 52,457,233 downwards.
AAAGTTCTCTTCTGAAGCAAAATTTTCAAAACTCTGAGGAAAATCTTCCGAAGTCTTTTTAGCTTCGGAAGCTTTTTAAATTAAAACTTCCGAAGATAATAAACCTTCGGAAGCTTTTGGTCTTCCAAAAAACTACTTTTTTGAGCAAAAGTAAACTACTTTTTCAGAGGTGGGACCGACATCCAGATTTCAAAGTTTATCCTCCATTAAACTTTATCTGAAATCCCTCTCACATATAAACCCAACGGTTTCCCCCTCTTTCGATCATCTGTTCTTCCTCCAAACCTAAAAATCTAATTTCTCTCTGAAATTTCTTTCTTCCTTCTTTCTTCATCTTTAAGCTACCTCAAAATGGCCAACCTTGCTCACAGAAATGATCCCAACTTTACCATGCAGCTACATAGGCAACACAATCAGGTTGCTCTGTTAAGCTCCTAGAGGTTTGTCGATTCTTAGCTTTATCAAACTACTCACCTCCCTAACCATTGATCCTCCTCTCTATGAGGATCAGCCGCTTGATTTCCGGAAGACCTGCCAAGAGGTCATTATGGACGGGGAGAAGGCAATATCTGCCACAGTGCAGGGGAGAACAATCTTCTTAGGCTGCATCAACCACCTAGTTTTGTAGACCCTGATCATCTTGATTATGTCTGCAAGCTTGAAAAAGCTCTTTATAGGCTGCATCAGGCACCCAGGAAGTGGTATGGGACACTGTCTGAGTATATTTGTAAACATGGATGTAGGAGAGGTACTATATGATAGGATCAAATGATTAAATCTGTGATGATTTGTAACACAATTCAATTAAATTCACACAAAGTAATCAAATCAAAACAAGATATCAATAAAATTCAAGTTTTCATTAATATCAAGCTAAGACAATTACAAGTATGAAAGCAGATTTGAATATCTTGTGTATTCGTTACTATCTACCTGCAAATCTAAGCTATTTATACTGAAAACAAAAAGTAAAGGAACTAACAAATTACAAAAATAGTCCCTATACTATTACAAACTATCAAAAGACAAATAAAGACAACATGTTAATCTTTCTTAGAGCACTTAACAATACCCCCCTAAGATTGACATGGTCTTCTGTCTTCAAAATCTTCAAACTTTGACTGCTAACTTTATCTTCAATTCTATCGTCAGCCTTGACTTCATCATTCAAAGTAATCTGCTGGTTCTTTTTTGACTTTGAACATTGGCTTCTGTTTGTACATATCTAACTCTTTCAAAGCTTTTGATATTGCAGACTTGAATTTACTTGCAAGAATGCCTTGTTCGGGTTTAGCTTCATTTGTTTTAATCTCCATCTTGTCCATTCTCTCCAATGTGTCTTTTGAAAGACATGAAATATCAATATTAGCATATAACTCAATAGGCTTGTTACTTTCCTTGAGTACACTTCTAATACCCCTTTCCTTGATATTCTCATGAATTCAATATCTTTAATATCTTTCTTGACAATGTTGGCATACGCAAGAACTTTTCTCAAAGATATTCTTTCCATGGCAGCATTCATCACATTGATAATAGAAATGAAATATTTCTTGTCTTGCTCAGCCACTTCAGGAGATACTTTCTCAAATTTTTGTACTGACAAAAATGAAATATAACTTGGATGTAACAATTTTAGTTCAGAAACTCCAAATAAAGTAATCATGTCCTCATCCCATCTTTCTAGATTTCGGACTAACTTCAGCTCAAATGTCTCAGTGTTATAAAACCATTTGAGAATTGGCTTTGAGTTTTGATTACCGTCAATCACTTTCAATCCAGGAGTTGTAACTTTTTCAAAATGTTTATCACAAAATTCTATCAAAGAATGTTCTTCTTCTGAATGGACTCCCTTAAGCTTCTTGTTTCTTCATAGTAGCAAAGTACTCTTTATCCTCTTGATCACATCTTGTGTTAAGAAAATTACTCGATCTATCCAATCCTCTTCTTAATAATTCTACAAACATCTTCCCACGCTTTGAATCAGAAGGATTGATCAGAGGTAATCTATTCAGCTCTTTTAAATCTTGCACAGGAAGTTTTATGATACTGGAGTAAAAATGATAAACATCACATACAACATTTACTCTCTTTATTAAAATGCATCAAACACTTCATCATACTTCCATGCAATGATCTTTATTTGTTGGTAAAATCTGGAGCAATCATAGCATTCAACAGTTCAGCAACTGATTGTCCTTTTGCAATATGTTTCTTACCAAGTCTCCGGTTGTTCTTGAACTATCAAGAATATGCCTTTGTTTAGTTGATGCTTTATAAGTCTGTCTTTCTGGATGAGTTCTATCAATTCTTTTCTATGAGCATGAGCATCATCAAATCTTGACATTTGTTTTATCTCCTGAGGCTTTAACATTCTTGTTCTTTTGTTATTTCAAGATACTGAGGGTTATCTGTATCAAGCACTATCATTTTCTTCATTTCTTCTCAGTTTCTTGAAAGCTTCTAACAAGATTTCTCAGAGATACAGATTGTAATCTTTTCAGCTTCCTCCAAGGGTAATTTCTAGCTTGCAACCATGATCTAAGAGCGGGAATACTCATATCATCTGGATCAGGATGGTGCAGCTCAGAACTAGACAATTCTTCTACATTTATTACCTCTTTTGCTCTAACCATTCACCATGTTCAACACAATTTCATTTGGATCTATTGAAGCAACTGACTCTGCATAGATACATTTCTCGTATTCATCATTAATTGAGAAACAGTCAGTCCATCCAAATATACTCGATTGTATTTCATGTTCATAAGATAATTATATTTTTCTTCAAAATCTTGTGGTACTTCATCTTGTACTTGAATATGTTCTTGTGAAGAGAGATGTGACACAAATTTAGCTTCATCGATATCTTCATTATCTAGAACTTCATCATACCAATCATCATTGTATATTTCTTCAATATCATCTAAAGCATCAATTTGTTCTTGAACATTTTGCTCTTCAATGGATTCTTCAGTTCTTTAAAGCTTAGAAGAAGATTCAGTTTGACCAATATCTTCTAATTCATTCACTTTCCTTTTGTCTTTTCTTTGCTCAAGATTTTCTTCAACCTGCATCTCAGTACTGATCACATGTACTAGTGATATAGATTTCTAAGCTTCTCTTTCCTTTAGCGATTCAGCTTTGAGATTTTCATTTTCTTCAGATAATTTCTTGAATTTCTCCTCAAGACTATCATAATCTTTAATCATTACTTCAAAGTTCTTGATCACATCTTCTTTATCTTTGGCAAACCTTACAATCTTTTCATCTTTTAATGCATTTTCTCCAGATAACTTTAAATTTTCATCTTTGAGCTTTTGAATTTATTTTTCACAAGATCTGATTATCTCTTTCATTCTTTCATTTTCCACTTTCAAATCTTCAATCTCTTTTTCTTTGCTTAAATTTTCTTCTTTCAATTTTTCAATCTCATCAATGTCAATTATTTCCTCTGTTTGTATAGACACATTGTGTGACATACTAACAGGGATTTCTTCTGCTCTTTCATTTGTATCAATTTCAAATACTGGATTGAAAAAACTATCATTTATAAAGTCAGACTCAAATGTTTGATTTTGAGAATTTCTTTCTTGTACATCTTCCTCAACATTTTCTTCAATCATAGGTTGTGTCTTATTTACAGTATCTTCTGCATTTCTTTCTTCATTTCCTTCTTGATTTGCTTCAGTGGCATCATCATCTCCATCATCATCATCATCACTTTCTTCACTTGATGAAATTTCAGATACATCATCATCACTTTCTTCATCAACTTCTACATCTTCAATCAGATCATTTGGATCTATTGGTTCTTCTTCAGTTAGATGGAAGTGTGGCTGAGTAATATCAACTTCATCCATTGATACATTCCTGATATAATCAAAAACTGGAATTTTTTGAGCACCAGTGATCATTGCCAGTCTTTTGTAAACAATCTCTGACATGTGCTCTAACTGAATCTTTTCACCAATAACTTCTTCAAATACAGATCTGGATTTGCATCATTAATAAGAAGTTGAAGAATCTTGGGTACATCAAATACTTATGCCTTACTCCTCTTTCAAGATTAAAAATGAATCCATTCATTATCCACTTAGCCATATTAAATCTTCTGTTTGTGGATAAGGCTATAATTGGAGATGCAATGTCTACAGGGAATGAATCCCAACCTGCACTTCTTTTTGACATACAATGTTGAAAGATATAGCATAAAAGCTTCCAATGCTTAAATACATGAGCTCTGAAAAATTGCTTCTTAGGGAAATGATCTGGATGACCCATCTGTATAAAAAAAAACTCTACATTCATTAAATGTATATTCTGATAAATCTTCAGGATCATTATCACCTAGTCTTAGAGCTTGTCTAATTGCTTCTTCAGAAACTTCAAGCATTCTTTCTGATGTGATGACGGCTCTTAAAACTTTGTTCCTTGATCATCTCTTTCAACTTGAGCAGTTCTCCAGAATTTTTTAATCATTCTTCCATTTATCATAGGCCTTGCACACATGGCATACACATATTTTGTTCTAAGTAAAAATCTGATAATATCTTCATATCCAGTAGCTTCTCTATTTTCATCATCTAAAAATACAGCTACATTATGCTTTGGCTCAAATTTTAAATCTGCCATCTGCAAAACACAACAAAAGAATTATGAGAACATTGAAGATTGATTAATGAAATTATTTCTACATATGACTTTTGATTTTGACTTTTTAATTTGACCTTTTATTTTTACTTTTGAATTAAGATTTCAAATTGTAAAATATTATCTTTATTCATTTTGAATTATATTTAACATTTCAATTTTGATTTAATTTTTATTTTATTTATTTATTATTTTCAAAGAATGACTGTCTGTTCATCTTCTTCTTCTTCGACTAGGTAGAATCGACTGAGTTCATCATCAACAAAAAGTTTTCACTTTAAGATCAAAACAATACATCAACAGACTCGAAAATTGTTCTTATCAATAATCCAGTATCAATTTTGATATGATACTCATTTGATCAGATTAAACTTGGATTATTTGTTCGAACGCCCAAATAGCATTCAACCGTCTATGACAAAGCACTGATTTAACCCAAAATTTATATATTTGAATCACAAACTTACGTTTATATATTCAAATACAATGTATACTCAAAGGATTTGATTCGATCGATCAGATGAAATACGGATGTGATGATGCTCGACAGTCGTAGTTCGAGGGTTTTGTTCTGATATTTTGAAGTGTAAATGAGAAATATGCATAAGTGTTCAATTTATATAAGTGAAATTTTAGGCGTATGAGAGTTCGGGCGTATGAGACTGTTCGGACGTATGGTCCCTGTTTGGGCGTATAAAAACCTAGAATTCACTTATTTGTTAGACGCATGAGCACTATTGTGCGTTTTAATCAGAGCATGAGAACTGTTCAGACGCATAAGCACTGTTTAGGCGCTTTTGCACTGTTTAGGCGCTTTGCATGTTTAGTCGCATGGACTTTGTGAAACGTCTAACACTTGAAATTTTGAAACTATTTAGACGATGAGACATGACAAACGTCTAACACAGAAACGTATTAGACGCATGGAATTATCACAAACGACCAACACTTGTATTTTCATAGATGTATTACAACTGTTTAGACGCATAGGAATGAATCAAACGTCCAACACTTTGTATAATCCTGAAAATTTCATCATGCTCCTATTGAGGCGCATGTGCACTGTTTAGGTGCATGAGTTGACTTTCATGATATTTTCCTTTCTTCACTTACACACTTTTTCATTTAGATCCCCAAATTTTGAACTTTTTGCATATTGCACTTTCAATTTATAAAATTTTTATTTTCTATTTCTTTTTAATTTCTTTTGTCCCTTCATTTTAGTCTCAACATAAAATCAAATATCATCTGATTTTCAACTTAAAAATCATTTATTTGCAAAGATTATGTAGATTCATATTGTAATTTTCAAACACATTCTATTTTCAGTTTACACAAATACTTTAACATAAACATCATCCTTTCAATTCAACATTTCAAATTTTGATTATGATTATTGAATATTTTCTGAGAACAACTCTTTCAGTATTACTCCTAAACTTTTAAGTTTGAAAAACTTATAAGTTTCTTATGAAAGAGAATAAGATCACACAGCACATTGAGACATTGCCTTCACACACAAAGATGCATAAAAGAAAGATGAAAATAGAATCAAAATCTAATATTAAGCATAGAATAAATGTCTGCAGAGAGATCATATTAATGAAGATCAGCACATTAAAATAAAATAAATGTGGAGAGTCATAGACAATGAATAAATCCTGATCAAGTGTTTCCAGGTCAGTGATATCACAGCAAAGGAGACACAAGATCTAAGGACAGACAATGAGTGTTTTTGACACAATTATCAACTCACTTACTTTTCAATTCTTGGATTGATTAGTGTTGATTTAGATATGACATGATGTAAAGCATACAGAGACTAAGAGAGCTCAACTATCATCATGAAATGTAAGAAAGAACACATGCTCAACTTATTACCTGAAACATAGATATCACCAGAGTTCATGTTACTTAGTTATAGAGGATGATCATGGATAACCATTTGATCAGCTGACTATTCATTTGAATAGGTTGTGCACATTGGCATCTTTTTGCATCAAAAAGAGAATCCAGGTCTGTAATGACTTACAACAAAGGATATCTCAGTACTTCAGGTCTATGATGACTCATAACAGAGAAGTGAAATGATGCTTTGTAACAGATCTCATGATTTCACATAGTTTCAACAGGTGTGAGAGATGTATCTTAACAAACATTCATTCTGATAAGCTAAAAAAACTCAAAAGTACTCAGATGAATACACACAAATGTATGTTTAGTTTGATCACAAGAATTTACTTTTTCAGCATAATAGTCAGATATTGTCTACACATCATATCTGATCATGTCTAGACTTTATTAATGAGTGAAGTATGCAACTGATCTCACTAATGTACTATCATTTCTCATGTTGCAAAACATAATCCTTTTAAAAAAATTTTTGTATTTTTATATATATTTTTGTATTTGATTTTTCTATGAAAAACATAAAATCACACACACACAAAAATATAAACAGGCAATTAACAATGAGAGTATCACTTATTATGATCTTTTGATTTAGGGAGATCACATATGATTTATAAGACCAATTGATTCTACTAAGTACTCAAACCGTCTTGGTAGGAAGGCTTTAGTAAATAGATCTGCCAATTGTTTTTCTGTTGCAATTTGAATCAATATGATTAATCCTTTTTCAGAGTTATCTCTAAGAAAATGATATCGAATTTCGATATGTTTTGTTTTTGAAGTGTTGAACAGGATTAGCTGTTATGAACATAGCAGCTGTGTTATCAATGTAAATTGGTGTTTAAGAAAGTTGAATCCATAATCCAGTAATTGATTTTGCAACCAAAGGATTTGACATCCTGCTGATGCAGCAATGTACTCAGCTTCTGCAGTTGAAACAGAGACATTTGTTTGTTTCTTACATTGCCATGAGACTAATCGGGACCAAGAAATTGACACCCACCCGAAGTAGATTTTCTATCTTGACAGCATCCACCATAATCACTATCTGTATATCCATATAGTTCAAAGTTACCCCGTAAGGATACCAAAGCCCTAAGGCTGGTTTACCTTTGAGATACCTGAATATCCTTTGACAGCAATTAAGTGAGATTCTTTCGGGTCTGATTGATACCTGGCACATACACAAACAAATACATAATGTCTGGTCTAGATGCAGTAAGATACATCAAAGATATCATCAAGATCCAGATCATTGATCTGTATAACGTTGGTCAATAGATTTTCCTTTTGGATCAGGTTCAATCTTGGTGTTAACATCTGCTGGAGTTCGTATGGACTGACAGTCTTGCAACTTAAATTTCTTTAAGAGCTTGTCAACAAACTTTTCTTGATTGATGAAGATTCCATCTGTAGTTTGCTTGACTTGAAGTCCAAGAAAGAAGTTAATCTCTCCCATAGAACTCATTTGGAATCGAGATTTCATGATTTCTTCAAATTCATTGCACAATTTTGGACAGGTAGAACCAAATATGATGTCATCAACATACACTTGTACACATAAAAGATCATTATTATCCTTCTTTATGAATAAAGTTGGATCAATTTTCCCTCGTGTGTATCCATGTTGGATTAAGTGTTGTGATAACGTCTCATACCAAATTCTAGGGGCTTGATGAAGTCCATATAAAGCTTTACTCAGTTTATATACTCGATGTGGAAATTGTGCATCCTCAAAGCCTGGAGGTTGCTTCACAAACACATCATCAGTGATTGGACCATATAGAAATGCACCCTTTACATCCATTTGATACACCTTGAATTTCATGAATGAAGCATAAGCCAGAAAAACTCGAATTGATTCAAGTCTTGCAACTGGTGCAAACACTTCATCATAATCTATACCTTCTTCCTGTGTGTATCCTGTGCAACAAGTCTCGCTTATTCCTTATTACAACACCACGATCATCAGTTATTTCTAAATAACCATTTCGTGCCAATTGCATTTTCTCCTTCAGGTAGATCCACCAAATTCCACACTTCTTGTTTGCGGAATTGAAGTAATTCTTCTTGCATGGCTTCTATCCAACCATTGTCCTTTAATGCTTCGGTAACATTTTTAGGAACAATTTGAGAAAGAAAACAAGAGTATAAGCATACGTTTGCTTGTTCTGATTTACTGTTGTTCTCTCATTCAATGAACCAATAATCTGAGAAATTGGATGATTCTTGTGAATGCGAGATGTAGTAATCTCATCACATTGAACATTAACATCCAGATTTGTTTGATTCAAGTTGGAAAACTCATGTATCAAAGTAGAAGAATGTGGATTGAAGTTTGGAACTTGAGTAGGTGAATTGACAAAGTAATCAAAGTTACCTGTATCAACTACATCACCTGAAATGGATGATGTTCCAGACTCAGGTATCACAAACTCATTACCATCATTAGGAATATTTTGTGATTCTTCCTGATTAATTGACTCTGAATGATCTGAAACTGTAGTTTCATGGTTTTGTATTGTTGAATCCTTGACAAATGACAAAAATGGGTAGTCTGAGCTTGAATCATCTGGGTCATCAGAATCTGAATCTTCACTGAAAGATCCAAGATCTCCTCTTGAGTTCTTCTTATCTGTAGAATTAAGACAATTTGGTTGATCAAACAAATTAGATTGAAAAGAGTTTGATAATGAATCTAAGTCAAATAACCATGCAGGACCATTTGAAACTGATGGAAAAGAATTTTCCAGAAATTTAACGTTGAATGTTTCAAGAATTACATTTTCCTAGAGTTGTAGACTCGATAGGCTTTTGAAACCGATGAATATCCAACGAAAAATCCATTATCAGATTTTGCTTCAAATTTCCTAATTGATCACTTGAATTAAGAATCATAACAGGACAACCAAATGATTTTAAAAAGTTTATGTTGGTTTTCTGCCAAACATTAACTCATATGGAGTTTTCAGTTTATCTTTGACGATTAAGATTCGATTCTGAATGAAACACGCAGTTGATATTGCTTCATCCCAAAAAGTGATAGGGATTTTTGCATCAGCTAACATAGAACGAGCAGCTTCAATCAGTGTTCTATTCTTCCTTTCAGCAACTCCATTTGTTGAGGAGTTCTGGGAGCACTGAACTGATGAGCTATCCCTTTCTGTGCACAAAACATTTCAATGTTAGCATTTTTGAATTCCGTTCCATTATCACTTCTTATTATTTTCACTTTGTTTTCTAATTGATTTTCAACTTTAATGATAAATTCTTTTAGTAATTCAGCTGTTTCAGATTTGGCATAAAGAAAGAAAACCCATGAAAATCTTGTGAAGTCATCAATGATAACTAAACAATATGATTTTCGTCCAATACTCTTGACGTTTGTTGGTCCAAAAAGGTCCATATGTAACATGGAGAGGTTTGGATGTTGAGTTTATAGGCTTGGACTTATAAGACGCTCTGTGTTGCTTTCCCTTCAAACATGCTGAGCAGTGATCATTTGTTGCAAACTTCTTAGATGGAAGTCCAATGACATGATTTCCTGCTACAAGCTTGTTCATGTTCTTGAAGTTTGAATGACCGAGACGTCTATGCCAAAGCTGGCTTTCATCATTTGATGCCTTTGCAATTAGGCATGTTGTTTCAGTTGAAGGATCAACTTGAGACATATCCAATTTGTATACATCTCTGTCTCTCTCAGCTGTAACAATCACCCAATCTTTGCTTATCTTGAAACCTGGCTTCAAAACATAACAGAATGAATCATCAACAGAACAGAATAAGATTTGTCACATATTTGAGATACGCTTAAAAGATTAAAGTTCAACTGTGAACAAAAGTTGACTTTATCAAAGCTTATTATCCCATTGGATACTGTTCCTTCTCCGGTTATTTTTCCTCCAGCATCACCACCAAAGGCGACGTGAGTTCCATCTTTTGACTTAAAGTCTTGTAACAAGGCAGTATTGCCTGTCATGTGCCGACTACACCCACTATCCACATACCATGTATTGATTGGTCTTTTTGGGCGTACCTGCACTACAAGAAAGTTAAGTTGAAATATCTACCCAAGCCGAAATGGTCTTGGGCTTTCCAAATTTATCAACAATTGTAAATTGTTTATAATGGAGATTTTTCAAATCAGGTTTATTTTTGATGAATTTACCAATTTTATTCTGAAAATTATTTGATTTATTTTTGTGAACATTCATACCATTTGATTGATCATCTTTTGAAATGTTGATGACTAACAATTTTATTATTCATCCTTACAGGTCTTGGTATGAAGTGTTCTTGCATGTTATGTTTTGAGCTCATATAATTGTTCTTAGGAAAAGATCTCAAACCTACATTAGGTTGATTAATGTCTCTTGAAATCCATTAGTTTGATTTCTCAAATACTGTGGATTAGCAAATCCTTTGCTCATGTTTGGTTTTGCAAAGTTTCTAGTGGGAGATCTATTTCTAAAGTAACAATTTGCAGTGTTGTGAGTCTTTTCATCACAATAAGTACAATATTTGTTATAATAACAATCTGCTGTCGAATGATTTCTCATGTCACATATGTGACAGTACTTGTTGAAGTAGCACTCAGCAGTATTGTGATTTTTCATATCACAAATTTCACAGTACTTTTGTGGAGTTAAAAACAACTTTTTGTTAACTTTTGACAATGACATAATGTTTGATTTTGGTGTCAATAGTTAAACTGTTGTCTTTCATTTTTCACAGTTTGATTTTGTGTCAGATTATTGTTCATTGTTTAACATGAACTTCCTTCTTGAATGTATTAGAAACAAATTTTTTGCTACAGCGGAAGTCTTTGAATCTGAACTAGATTTCAGATCAGAGTTTGATTTGTTCATAATATTTGCTTTATATTTGGAAGAGAATTCATATTTAACATACCTGCTGACACAAATTTATTGGTTTTAGTTTTGATGTTTGATTTGTTGCTTTAATCAAATTTTCTGAACTTTTGTTTTGTTCAGATGTTGCTTTTGCAGATTTCTTTCTTCTTCTTTGATTCTTTGATTTAGAAGAACTTGGTTTATTTTCAGATTGAACATCATCAGAAGAAGATTCCTTTTCTGATTGTAATTGTTTCATATTGATGGTGTTTGAATCTTCTGATGTTCCTATCTGTTGTTTATCCTTGTTTTGAACTCTGACTTCTTCTATTACATTATGAATTTGATCAGAAGATATTTTGTTTTGGTTGTTTGGTTCATATGATTTTATTTGATTGGATGACCATTTTTGATTTTTTCTTGATCTTTTTCAACAAACACTTGAACATTTTTTTTCTTCTTTTGCATTCTTTTTTTTGAAAGGAAGCTTTAAGCTTTGCTTTATTTTCATGTGAATGATCATGAGTATTGAAGTTCTCTAGTAGTGTGTTTGTGATAGATTCAGGCATAGGTTCATGAGTGAAACCTAATCCTGCTTTTGTTTATCTTTTCTTTCACTGATTAGTTTTTCTACTATCATTTTTGAACTCTTTACTTTTGCCAGATCAACTTGAGTAGCAGCATGTGCTATTTTCTCTTGTTCAAGATTCTTGGTCATCTCTTCTAATTGTTTTGTAACAATTTCTAAATCTTTGAGTGTTTTGTTCCATGAAGTTTGAAGAGAGATAATCTTTTGATCTGCAGTTTTATGATCAGATTTAAGTTGGTTATGCATAGATTCCTCTTGTTTTAGCTTTTCACAGATTTTGAATGAATAATTTTTGTAGTGTTCAACATGTTCATAGCATGATTTGGTGCAAAGCTTTTCTCTTATTCTGATGGTATTTCAGGAAATTTTGGAACTATGGTTTCAGGTGTTGAAGTAGAAGAGTTAACCTTTGGTTGATCAGACTGAACCATTAGAGCTACTTCCTCTGTATCCTCTTTAGGATCAGACTTGTCACTCCAATCATAGTATCTTCCTCTTCATCACTTTCCACTTTTGGGTCATTGTTTTCTGACCAATCTTCTTCTTGAAAATCTGCAATAAGAGATAAACTTGATGTTAATTCATTTGTAAATTGATCTGCATATGCACTCCAATCATATCCATCTTTTATGCTGACTACTAGTGCTTTCTTGTTTCATCAGATGATTTGGTTTCATCTTTAAGCTCTGGCATAGGAAGACTTTGATAAGGCTTTTGAAAAGTCTTCTGAGCTTGTTGAAACCTTTGATTATTTGAGCTTGATTGAGCACTTCCTTCATTCCTTGGAGCTTTGCATTCTCTTGAGAAATGTCCATAACTGTTGCAGTTAAAACATCTAGCTTTTGACTTGTCAAATCCAACAGTCTTGTTTGCACTAGGCTTGTATTTCTTGTTGACATAAGAATGTTTTTGAGTCCTGTAGGCAATCATCACCATCTGCCAGTTCAGGTCCATCTCTTTAACATCTTCAGGATCCATCTCAAATAAATCCTGCAAAACAAAGTCTAGTTGAGTTAAATGGCTACCTTGATATGCTTGAAAGCTGGCCATAAATGCAGTGAATGCAGTTTTGGACTCTTCATCCTCTAATAGGATGTTAATCACATCTTTAAGTTTGCTAGATTTAGCAGAGTTAGATGATGAAGAAGTCTCTGTCTGAATATTTGATGATTGGGACTATGGTTTAGGAGGAGATTGAGAATGAGACTGAGTTGTATATGCAGGTGCACTGGTAAATGATGAGTCAGTGAAAAATCCTGCTCCAACATACAATCTCCCTCTTCTTCAGTACTTTTCTCACTCTTTGCCATGAATGCATTTTCTATGGTGGTTGCAGGAGAAGCAACAAACTGATATTGAGACATTGATGCTGCTCTATTTTTGTTCCTTGAGCTTTCATCAATCTCCACTGATTCTATTTTTGCAATAAGAAGATCTAGATCCATTGAAACTTCTCAGTATGCTTTAGTAGAGTTACAGTTTGTTTCCATGATGATGGTAAAGCATTGAGTAGTCTGAGATTTAAATCTTCAAGATCAGGTTTGATACCAGCTGTTGACATCTCAGTTATGAGTTGAACAAATTGTTCATCATTTGATTTATTGTCTCTCCAGACAAATGTTGAAACAATTCTAATTGTCTTTTCAGCTTTTGTTTCTTTAGATTTTGAATCTCCTTACCTCCTTCACAAATGATCTTCAATGCTTTATATAGTGTATATCCAGTTTGATATGCATCAAGCCTTGTAAGAACTTCCAAAGGCAGTCCTTTACACATCAATGAATAGGATTTAATATCATTCTTAACTCTTTTCAGATCATCTCCTTGAAGATCATCTTCTGGATAAGGTTCTGGAGAATCTTTAGTATACACAAATCCTCTGTCCGGTCCATCAGTTGTTATAGGAATGTATGATCCTTTTTCTATAGATTTCCAGAGATCAGTGTCAATGGAATTAAAATGTTGTTTTAGTCTAAGCGACCAATTTTTGAAATCAGCTCTATTTTTAAGTTTTGGAACTCTGTTTTCAGAATCTTCTGATTTTACCATTCTTATATTTTGAATTTTAAAAAAATTGAAAAAGTTTTCAAATAATTTTCTAAAAAAAATTCTAAGTATCAAGGTTAAAACGTCTGAACAGTATTCAAACGCCTCAATAGTTGATGCGTCTAAGTTGAGAAACGTCTAAGGGAATGCCTTAGAAAATTTTCCAAAACGTCTAAATATTAATGCGTCTGGAAGGTTTAAAAGCGTCTAAACAGTTGTCAAACGCCTGAATAGTTGTCAAACGCCTAAACAGTTGTCAAGCATCTAAACAATTATCAACTCAACAAAGGTGATACGTCTGAGATTCTTCTCTTCAACAGTACTCAAACGACTGACTAAGAACGTCTACACAGTGTTAATGCATCTAACACTTAGACAAATTCAGTCAATCTCAGCTCATTCATCATCTTCAAATGAATGTAACAAACTCAAATCTTCTAAATTCTTCAAATGTTGATGAATCCGATTGAAACTTTTCAATTAGACGAGTTTTATGCCGATAACATTCTTCTTAATATCAATTTCTTCAAATTCAACAACAAATTCCTCAATTTGAGAATTTTAGTTCGAAACTTCAAACCTTTTTCGAACAACAAATTCAACAAATTGACTTGAATTTGATGAATAGATCTGCTAATTGTAATTCAAATCTTGTTTCTGATGATGAAACACAACTGAAATTCACAAATTTTTAATTGAATTGTATCTCAATCACAAATTCAGTGAGATTTTTAGGTTTTCAAGTTCGATGAACTTAAAAAGAAAAGCAATCACTAACAGCTTACCAACAGCTCTGATACCATTTGATAGGATCAAATGATTAAATCTGTGATGATTTGTAACACAATTCAATGAAATTCACACAAAGTAATCAAATCAAAACAAGATATCAATAAAATTCAAGTTTTCATTAATATCAAGCTAAGACAATTACAAGTATGAAAGCAGATTCGAATATCTTGTGTATTCGTTACTATCTACCTGCAAATCTAAGCTATTTATACTGAAAACAAAAAGTAAAGGAACTAACAAATTACACAAATAGTCCCTATACTATTACAAACTATCAAAAGACAAATAAAGACAATATGTTAATCTTTCTTAGAGCACTTAACACTATAGATGGAACTCTCTTCATCAAAGGATAGGGAAATGACATATTGCTAGTTCAAGTGTATGTGGATGATATCATCTTTGGTTCAACTAATCCAAAACTCTGTACAGACTTTGAGAAGCTGATGAAAGACAGATTTGAAATAAGTGCCATGGGGGAACTCAATTTCTTTCTAGGAATTCAAGTGAAGCAAGTTGAAGATGGCATCTTCATAAGTCAGTCAAAGTATGTTCAGGACATACACAAAAGGTTCAACATGACTGATTGTAAGATTGCTAAGACACCCATAGCTAGAAACCACTCCCTTGGACCTGATCTTGAGGGGGGTGTGTAGATGAGTATTTATACAGGGCTATGATTGGGTCTCTTATGTATCTTACTGCTAGCAGGACTGATATTATGTTTGCTACATGCATTTGTGCAAGATATCAAGCCAACCCTAAGATGTCTCACCTCATCACTGTCAAGAGGATTCTAAGATACCTCAAGGGTGCTTCAACACTTGGTTTATGGTACCCTAAGAATCCTGACTTTAATATGTATGCTTATACAGATAGTGATTATGGTGGTTGCAACATGACTGCAAAGTCTACATCTGGGGGATGTCAGTTCCTTGGTGGAAGGGTTGTCTCATGGCAATGCAAGAAACAAGCATGTGTCTCTGCATCAACTGCTGAAACTGAATACATTGTTGCTGCAAGCTGCTGTGCTCAAGTGCTTTGGATTCAGAATAAGATGCTAGACTATGGGTTAAACTTCAAGGAGACTCCCATTCACATAGACAATAATAGTGCTATCTCAATCACAGAGAACCCTGTGCAGCACTCAAGGACAAAGCACTCAATATCAGGTATCATTAATAAGAGATAACTATGAAAAGGGATTAATTAAACTAGTCCAAGTTCACACAGATGAACAATATGCTGATCTGTTTACGAAGGCTTATGATTAACAGAGATTTAATATCTAATATCAGCTATTGGGATGATAAACTTTGAGTAGGTTTTTCTTAAAACTAATTCTTATTATTTCTTAATATATGTGTGTCCTAAGTTGTTTAGTTCACCCTGAGTCACAAATGTTTGTGAGTGACAAAGGGAAAAGAAAGATGGCATCTGAGGAGATAGTGGAGGAAGAGAGAGAGAGAGATAGGAAAAGGAGGCTGAGGGGAGAAAGTTCCTTTGCTGAGTCTTCAAGACTCATGGAGTCTGCTACCAGGGCTGCCCCCAGACCAGACACTTTGAATGATGATTTAAGGGCAGCTAGGATAAATTATCTGCAGACAACAAACTATGACATAGACAGTGTCATCTCTCTCCCCTTAGATGAGTTGAATGAACTGGTTGACCTGGAAAGGTCAAAGGAGAAGAAGGAGGCAGAAGATGCAGAGCTTCTAGTACAAGTCAAAGAAGAGAGAAGAAGAAAAAGACTGTACAAGGATATGCCTACCCTCTCCCTAGTTTAGGAAAGTCCTGCACAAGAAGATGTGGTTCAACAAGAACCTCAGGTAGACAAAAAAGAAGAGAGGATCAAGATGATCAACTACCTGAGTGCCACAGGCTTCTATCAGGCAGATGCACTTCATCCCTTGTCCTGTGACTATGTTGAGTTTGAGTACTTAAAACAGCTTGAACTTGAGATAGTCAAGGATAGAAAGACAACTAAGAAGAAGCTGAGGGAAGAAGCTGCAAAATCAAGACCTATCATCCAAAAGAGCATGAAGAAGTCTGCTGATAGGCAGAGGATGATGAGCTTCTTGAAGCTGTATGTATTCTCCGGAAGGAGACTTGGCCCCATGTCTCTATTCACTATGGATGAGCATATTAGGGTGATCAAGAAGAAGATCAAAAGTGGAGAGCTCATTGACTTACACTCCACTCCAAGTCAAGCCCCACTTGAAGTGGAGGTTAGGTTGAACAACCTCCCTCTCCTTCTGAGCCTGAGAGAGAGGAAGTCCTAACTGAGAAAGACAATGAAGCTTAATCTGGTACTGCAGGTCTGTCTACTCAGTTAAAATCTTCAAAGAGAAAGAAGAGGATGGCTTCTAAACCAAGGCCAAAGAAGAAGAAGACTGCACCCTCTTCTAAACCCTAGGATGAGTCAAAACATCTTGATGTTGTGTAGCCAGAGGATGCTACATCAACTCCAATTCAGACAGCTCCTCTAGCATCAGGAAGACCCATCTTGTCTTGGACATACACCACAAATCCAGAAAGATGGCATGTCATTAGAGATCAAGGCACTAAAGACATTTACACATGGCAAGACATGTTTCAGTTGCCTCTGCATGACCTCTTTGATATAAGAAGACATTTTGACAGTCTGAAGGATCCTGATCACCTTATGAAGAAAGGATTGATGATCATCCTAATAAGGACTTTTGATATCTGAAGTCTACTAAGTGTTTTAGTAGCATCAACCTAGAGGGAGTTTGTAGATATTAATGAAGAGGCTGATGCGACCTAAACATCCAATGTCTATCCTGCATGATGTACAAGTGTTGTGAAGAAGAATGCTTAGGAAGTTTCACACATGCAACAGAACTATTCTAAGTGTAAAATCTTCCGAAGGCAAGACCAATATCTTCTGAAGCCAAATATGAAGTCTTCCGAAGCCTCAAAGACAAAGTCTTCCGAAGCTTCAACTCATGAAGACAGATTCTTCTGAAGACTTTTAACACATGCTTTATCTGATGTACTTTTCCATAAAGTTGGACACCTTTCCACTGCACCTTTGTAAGGTCACCAACTTACATGAGTTGGTGAATAGGTCCATGCTTTTGGTAACTTTCCATTGAGGTCTTGAGTCTGTAACTTTCTACTTCATGTACTTTATCCTTTTGTAATAGATAAGGATGTGAACTATGGCATGTCATAGTCACTAGTCAAAAGGCAATCTGCCTTTTGACTCTACAATTAATTTTGTTTGTGTCTAGTCAATTGTATCCAGCTGGCTTTCAAAGTATAGCTTGCTGTAGGATTTAGTATAAGTATCTCATGTTCTTGTATCTTCTATTATGCTTTGTAACACTTGTAATAGAACATAGAGAAAGCAATATACTACATTCTTGAAAACCATATACTTGTGTTCTGTCTCTTACATTAATTGTGTTCTTAGTATCTTTCTGTGGTTAATCCAGTCTTATTGTTTGATTAAGTTTTAGTTAATCTCCTCTTTGTGTTGTTGTGTTATAATTGACCCCCTTCACCGGTCCTGCAGATATTATGTGGGCATTGGCTAGTGTTGTCGTAGAGCAAGAAGTTTGTGAAAAAGATTGGACAGAACTTGATAGCCACAAAGGATACTATTTTTGGTTTCAATAAAACCAAAGTTACTTGTTTCAATTGTGGAGAAAAGGGGCACTTCAACGTGAATGTGTGAAGCCCAAGAAGACAAGTAACGGTAATCCTTTCTCATTATTCAACCCTAAAGACAAACCCACAAGTGAGGCTGCATCATCAAGCAAAGATCCTAAAGTTCTGACTACTCAAGATGACGAAGGTCAAGATTGGAACTTTTGTTTTGTTTCCCTGGGTGAGTCCAACATTGCAAATGTTGAGGTTTTTGATGATAACACTACAAGTGAAGGTGATATTGCAGTTGAACTAGTAATGTTAGATCGTGAAGATACTGCTACTGTGGTCACTCACCTGAATGAAGATGGTCCAAGAACAACATGTTCAGAATCACCAGCACCCGAACAGTCAAACTCTACGATGATGGCCGATTCAACCGAACCTTCTCAGGTAAGTACCATAGACCAACTTTTTGATAATCATGCTTGTACTGAATGTAATAAATTTAGAGACAGCATAGATTCAAAATTTGCTAGTTTATTAGAACACAATGATAGCTTAGTAAATGACTTGCAACTGTGCATAGAGGCTAACCGAATTTTAAAACAAAATAAGCACAGTTACAAAGAGAAAATAGAGCTTTTAAATAAACAACTACGGGAAACCGAGGTTGTTGCTTTTAACCAAGCAAATGACATAAAGTTCTATTTAAACTCCCTAGAAGAAACTAAGAAAGAAAAAGCAGTTTTGGAAGTTGAAATAAAGTCATTAAAACAAAAACTGCACAGTTGGACAAGTTCTTCTCATATAGTACAACATTTAGTGAGAGAAAGAAACAATAGGGAGGGGTTGGGATACAAAGTGGTTCCACCACCACATGAGACAGTGTTAAATGCAAAATGTAGACCAGTAAATAACAACCCTGTCAAGGATAATGTGGTGTCCACTCCTCTACTTAGTGATCCAGATACCACGAGTAAATTGGAGGAATCTGTCACTAAACAGAAGGAGGCCACTTTTCAATCTAAAGGTAAGTTTCCTATTGTTAATTTGGATAAACAATTTGAAGAGTTTAAGATAAAGTCAGGTTCAAGCATGTCTCACACTGAACCCAAAAAGTCGAAACAAGTAACCAATCACGTGCACCATGTCTTAGTCCAAATAAACAAAAGGTTAAAGATATTAAAAATGTTCAAACCATGAATTTTGTTAAAGAAGTGTCAAAACCTAAACAACCTAAAGTTACACATGTGTCACATACTTCCCCATAGAAACCATTCCACCAACATATAGAAAGTAGATCATGCTACAACTGTGGAAAGTATAGACATATCACTTCTCATTGTCCTTACTATCAGACACCAAGGAATAAAGTTGAACTTCATGACACTAAACCAAGTTCTTCGAAACGGAACTCTATCACTCCACCAAAAGGATTAGTGAACATAAATTTCAAACTGTAAGCCAGTCGTCTGTTTATCACAAACAGGCCTTACATAAAACTGGCTTATGGAAGGAAAAATTATGTCAGCGTCTGATAATGAGAACAAGAAGAAAACAGACCTGCCCTCACCTTCTACCGGACAGTGGGTAGAATTTATGATGTGTGATGCCTCTGGGTCAGCTAAGCCAGTTAAGGCTTGGGTCCCTAACCTAAACTAATCATTTCCTTCAAATGTGCAGGGTGTCCGCTATAGTACTTCTACAAATACCTGGATTGTTGATAGCGGAGCATCAAGACACATGACTGGGAACTTGTCTCTCCTTTCAAACGTCAAACAAATTAAAGGAGGACACGTTTCGTTTGCTAGAAATAAAGGCGGATACATCACAGCTCAAGGAGAAGTGGGAAACCAGAAAGTGAAGTTTGATAAGGTAAACTATGTTCAACAACTTCAAAATAACTTACTTTCAGTATCCCAAATCTGTGATAAAGGATTTAAGCTAGTCTTTGACAACAAGAAGTGTTATGTGTTGAAAAAGGATTATGTAATCCTAGAGGACCAAGTCTTAATGTCAGCTTCAAGATATAGTGATGTGTATGTCTTCAATTTATCAAAGGCCTCCACCACTAATCATCAAGTATAATGCTTCTTGTCAAAGGCAACAGAGAAAGACTCCATCTCCTGGCATAGGAGAATGGGACACATAAATCCCCAGAAGATGAACCACTTGATCCAGAATGATCTAGTGCGTGGAGTAAACATTAAGAACTTCCAACTAACGGATTTTTGTGTTTCTTGTAAGAATGGAAAACAGTCCAAGAAGGCTCATAAGGCTAAGAAAGTTAACTCCTTGAGTTGCCTCTTGAGTTTCTACACATGGATCTGTTTGGTCCAGTCAGTATGAGGAGCATTGCTGGCGACCTGTACTTCTATGTATTTACGGATGATTACTCAAGATTCTCTTGGGTAATGTTTCTTAAATCCAAATAAGAGACATTTGAATCATTCAAAGAACTGGTAACTACATTGGAGTCGCTCTACAAGCTGAAGGTAAAACAAGTTCACTCAGACAATGGTACCGAGTTCAAGAACCAATGGATGGAAGCATTCTGCAAAGAAAAAGGAATTATGCACCAGTTCACATCTGCCTACACTCCTCAAATGAATGGAGTTGCTGATAGAAAGAATCACAACCTAATAGAGACAGCCCAGACCATGCTAGCAGACTCGAAACTACCCATTCAATTCTGGAATAAGGAGTTGCAAATGCATGTTACACCCTAATTGAGTCCTAGTGGTCAAGCGTCATGGTAAAACGTGTTACGAGTTACTACAACGACGTAAACCCAATCTAGAGTACTAGAACCGTTTGGAGCACCATGTACTCTTCTGAAGAAAACTCAGTCAGGGAAGTTCAGCGAGAAGGCTGAAGAAGGTATCTTTCTAGGATACAACATAATGAATAAGAGAGTTTACAACAACTCAACGGGTCAAGTAAAAGTGTGGTGCAACGTCGATGTTCAGAGATACACCACCCCCAAGCGGGCAAAGGACCCGTATTCTTCTTTGATTATGATGGATTATTTAAGTCCTTCAACATCCTTCTCTCCCCTCCTAAAGATGAGTTGGCAACCAAAATGATGTATGATGTCTTAAACACACTATCACAAGACTCAACAACATTAGGTTCACAAAGTGATTCTTCCAGTCATTTAGGGGGAGCACTGGAAGTAAGTGACTCTTCCTAAGATGATGCAGATATGGAGAATGATTAGGTGGATCAGGAGGAACTGGTTCCTACTACTTCAAGTACATAAGCATCTGATGTTGATGCCTCTAACACTTCGGAACCTCACACTCCACTGTTTCAGATATCGAACCTGTTGTTCACAATCTGGATCATGAGGTAGTGGTACCCACCACTCCTGGATCATGCTTAAATGTTTATCATCCTCTGGACAATGTCACTGGAGATGTAAGATCAAGAGTTCAGACAAGAAATCAGCTTTACTTAGTTGATTATGCCTCGGTGATGGAAAAGGGATATCTTCACGATGGTGTGTATCGATGTTTTGTGTCTCAATTTGAGCCAAAATATGGCATTGAAGCCTAAATGACGAGGTATGGGTGAGTGCCATGCAAGAAGAACTTCTTCAGTTCAAGAAGATAGGTGTATGGACACTGGTGGATAGACCTAAAGTGCTAAGGTCATTGGCACCAAATAGGTCTTGAAATGCAAGAAAGATGACCAAGGGGTCATAATCAGAAACAATGCTCGACTTGTAGTTTAAGGATTTCGACAAGTACAGGGGATTGATTACAATGAAGTCTTTGCACCTGTGGCAAGAATGGAAGCAATCCGTATCTTCCTAGCCTATGCATCATACATGAAGATTAAGGTATACCAACTGGATGAAAAGAGTGCATTTCTTCATGGTGAAATCCGGGAGACAATGTATGTCAGTCAACCCGAAGGATTTGAGGATCTGTATCATCGGGACAGAGTTTACAAACTAGACAAGGCTCTCTATAGGCTCCATCAAGCCCCAAGAGCATGGTATGAAAAACTCTCGACTCATCTTGTGAAACACGGATTTCACAGAGTAGTAATTGACTGTACACTGTTCATCAAAGAAAAGGATGGTGACTTACTGATTGTTCAAATTTATGTTGATGACATAATTTTTGGTTCCAAAAACGAAGAACTATGTAAAGAATTTGAAGCAGTATGAAAGCCGAGTTTGAGATGAGTGCCATGGGAGAGATGAAGTTCTTCTCGGGTTACAGGTGGATTAGACACCAAAGGGCATTTTTACATCAGACCAAGTATGTAGGTGATATTCTAAGTGGTTCGATATGGAGAATGCTTCCGGAGCTGGGACTCCACTTGCTACAAACCATGACGTAGCACCCGACGAAAATGGTGATCTGGTGGATGCCACTATGTACCGAGGAATGATCGGATCCCTCGTTTACCTCACTGCATCAAGACCTGATATCATGTACACGACATGTCTGTGTCCAGATATCAGGCAAAACCGAAAGTCAACCATCACATAGGCGTTAAACAGATATTTCATTATCTTAAGGGTACTTCACACTTGGATTGTGGTATCCTCATAATGATGACTTTGAGCTTACAGCGTATAGTGACTTGGATTATGGCAGCTGCAAAATGAACTACAAGTAACTTCAGCAGGATGTCAATTCTTTGGAGACGATTAGTCACGTGGCAATGTAAGAAGTAGACATCAGTTGCTCTATCAACTTGTGAAGCTGAATACATTGCTTCTGCAAGCTACTGTTCACAAATCATCTAGAATCTACAGCAAATACGGGACTATAGTTTGAAATTCTCTAAAACTCCTATATTTGATAATTTAGCTGCTATAGTCGTAACTAAAAATCCGGTCCAACATCCTAAGACCAAACACATTGGGATTAAATATCACTTTATACGTGATTGTTTTGAAAAGAATTTAATCGATGTCGTTAAAATTTATACAAATTTTCAACGCGCGGACCTTTACACAAAAGCTTTTGATAAACCACGTTTTCTATATTTGTTGGAGGTCAATGGCGTTAAAAAGAAAAGTGAAGTGATTTCTGACGAAGATAGTACTTAGTCCGACAAGTAGATGTAATTTTTCTTTTTATTTTTTATTTTATTTTATTTTCTTTTATTTTATTTCTTCGCATATAATATTCTAAACGCAAAAACATTTTCGGTTTTAGACTCTTCGGGGGAGAATAGGTTAGATTAGTTAAATTAGTTGTTTTAATTTCAGTACTGAAACAAACGAGAGAGGAGGATAGTCTAGCTAATAGAAATGAGATCGTATCTGTGATACTGATTTAATGTCTATGGAAAATGATAGTACACAAGAACAAAGAGTTTGGGACTTTAAAAGAATGAATTGTTTAAGATGCAAAATTTGAAGTATAAGTCTGAGAAGTCTAGGCAACATAAAAGGAAAACTGATAGTAAAACTAGCTGCTTCTAAGGTAACACGGAGAAAGTAGACCTAGAGGTTGCTAGACCATTAGATGATGTGTCGGTAGATTCAACACAGTAGATAAGTAGACCTCGTTGGTGATTTCAAGTTCAAACTAAGTTGTTCAACAAGCTTTGGGTTATCATCTTATCCCTGGTTAACACAATCAACGATGTTCCAATAAGGGGTAACGAGCAAAATAACACCACAAATGTGTGCGGATGACCATGAAATGAGCAAGCACATGAAAAATGCAAAAAGCAATCAAGCTAATAACCTATGTTGTTGGTGCGATCTGTGCAAAAAGAATATAATTGCTCAAACAAAAAGATAGGTTGTGTGCCTCTCTTCTGTGCAGTGGCACTGACCTGAGGATAAGCATAATCTAATTATTCTAGAATTCATCGTTGTTTGCGCCTCTCTACTGTGCGGTGGCACTGACCTGAGGCTTAGCATCTCATTGAAAGCTCTATAATAGTTTCTTCTTGAATGCTACCCGTAGACTGCTCAAAAATCTCCTGAGGAACGTTGATTACCATATATGCGTGGGATCCATAAATGCTTGTTGAAATAACTAAACCTTAAATCATCACCAATGTGTGTCAAAATCTGTGTGTGGATTTAAGAGGACAAGTATACTGACAATCATCATGAGCTGCAACTCTCGAAAGTCAAAATCACTGTGTGCATCTTGTAGTTCTAGTATGATTTCCTAAACTTGCTAATGACTCCGGATGAAAACAAGAATCTAGCATCAAAAGGCTTTGGTAAAATGTCCCAAATGATTTGATAAACCTGTATGATCCATAATGAAACGTTCCAGTTATGATCAAAGTAACTAGACGCTATACTGTCCAAGACAAATCTGGTAGATACTTATCTTAGGATCTCAACCTCACACAAAAAATACAAAATTATGTTTTTAGCTTTTTTTTATTTCTAGTTGTTTAATTTAGTTACTGTCAGTTAATTTAGTAGATAAATGTCAGACTATGCATCAGAAGTCAATCTGGGAATCACTTAGTAAAAGGTCACGTCTAAGGTGACAAATGGGGTTTTCAAATGTAAAAGGGTCACGTCTGAGGTGACAAACTGTTTTGTTCTTAAACGGATCACGTTTGAGGTGATCAACAGTTTTCTAAATCAAAATAGTCATGTTGAGATGATAAATGGTCAAAATGTATTATCAATAACTAAAAGAGTTAAGTGTATGAATGTTCATAAAGTCAAACTCATAAGTATGAGCCATTCGCACGACTGGATCATGAGTATGGACCAGTCATACGATTAGACCATGCGTATGAGCCCAATCGCATGACTAAATCACAAGTATGGTCCAGTCGTACGATTGGACCATCAGCATGGGTCAAGCCATACGATTGGTTCATCAGACTGAACCAATCGCGCGAATGGAGGTGACAAATAATTCAGTCGCACGACTGAAACCTAGTCAGGCGACTGATGGTGACCGACGGAGCCAATCAACACAACTAAGCTCCAATCGCACGAATGAAGAGTGTGAAGGATCTAGTCGCCCGATTGAAACCAAACTCATTATAAATAGGGCTAAAGTCGGTCGCATATCTTCATCACCCCTCAATCGCCCTAAAATCGCCTGATAGTAGCAAAACTCTGCCAAAAATCTGATAGAATCGTTTTCCCTTCATATTGTGATACTAACGAGTTGTTACATCTTCTGCAGGTAATAAACGATCTATCTCGCACAAAATGCACCGTGAAATCTAACCCTAACAGGCCTAAACTGTTTAAAATCAAGAAATAAGGCGAAATCAAAGAACATAACACAAACGTGCAAATTGGTTAAATTGAAAGACTTAATACGACAATTTAAGTACATGCGAGTCTAAAGAACCTAACCACAACATTTAGTTTCTATTTTTGACCTAGATTCAGAATTAACGGGTCGAACAGAGAAGTATACGACTGGTCACTCCGAATGAACTTCAATCGCACGATTGATTTGGGCGAATGACACAATCAGCCGAATGAACTAGGCGTATGAGCTCAGTCACCTAATTGACTCAGGCAGGCTTAGTCGCTCGATTGAAGTTAGTCGCATACTCGGTCGCCCGATTGAAGTTAGTCGCATACTCAGTCGCCCGATTGAAGTCAGCCGCATACTCAGTCACCCGACTAAACTCAGTCGTATGGTTCAATCGCACGATTGAACCAGACTGATTTCAAGACACTAAGATTCAATAGTTTCTATTATGGACAAACCTAATGTTTATGTGTCTTGTGTTACAGAAACATGGCAGAGAAGTGGATCATTAACACCAAGCATAACATTTGTGCTCATCTGGATGCCACTACCAGGAATGCTGCAGATTTTGCTGACATAATCACATTTCTGAGGAGATCTAGGATCTACCGGGTTATATCCGCCCCATGCACTCCCTACTAGTCTATACAGCAGGCCTTTGGGAAGGTGCATCAGTCGACCGATCAACTGAGCCTTACTGCATACGCGGCGGCATTTTTGGGCATGAGATAGAGGTCACAGCTGCCGACCTTCGACGAGTTCTGGCTCTGGGTGATGATGCTGCTCACCCAACCAGGTTACACCCCTTGATTGTTCGGGGATGCTTTCTCAGGATGAAGTGCTCTGGGGACATCAATGCCGGGGTGCTGAACAAAAGTAACCTGTGTCCTCAACTTAAGTACTTGGCACACGTCATTCTCAAGTGCATTGCATCGAGGAGGGGTGGATTTGATGACCTCTCTGACCCAATCCAGAATGCCTACGTGGCACTGGTACTAAAACCCCATCAGCTTCTCCAATATGATCTTTGCATACATGATCGAGAACCTAGAGGCGAAGGGGAAAGAGAGCTTTTGTATGTACCCTCGATTCTTACAGCTGATTGTAGATGAGAAGCTTCCACAACTGCCTAAGGAGAGTCATGATACAGTCTCTCTCGAGGTCATGGATGACACCACCCTTGGGAGGATGAAGGTGTACAAGGGAAAGCAGGTGAAGCCCCCTGTAAGACGGTTTGTTGGGCATTGGCCCGAGAAGACTACGTGGCGCCAGGGAGGAGGAAGTTGCACCACGATGATAGTGACTCAGACGTTGAGCAGATTGCTCTACCATCTGATGACTCGGATGAGGATGACAATTGTGATGGTGGAGACACTGGCCCCACCCACTCTAGGGCCACCACCACAGATGTTACACCTCCACCATGCACTCACGGAGAAGGGGATACGGCTGGATTCCATCAGGACTTCTCTCCTGATAAGGAAGAGGAGGATGATGAGAAACCGCTAGTTCGGACGGTGGGCAGCAGGGTGGTTGCCATCGAACGAGGGATTAGGGCAGTAGGTGGACGCCAGGGTGAGTCTGGGGAGGCTTCTACTGATCCATCTTACACCCTAGACCCACCCATCAGCCAAGGGGGAGCCACTGTGTCTAAAGGCTCGAGGAGGAAGAGAATGGCTCACCCCTGTGGGAAAAAGGGGAAGAGGCAGAGATTCACATTGACCACATCTACTCCCACTGCCACTACCACCACTACAGCCACCACCACCACATCCACATCTACCATAACTACCACCACAACCACTACTACCATACACTCACCATCACTACCACACTCCCTTCACCACTATACAGGCTACCCTTCGCCACCCACTCATATACCACCACCCATATTCACCACTACCACCACCAGCCACCAAGCCGGACCATCATCCCACCTTTATTCACCACAGGATCATCTTTGCCCCCTATTGGGGTAGAGGAACAGTTGTCAGCACTCAACCGAATGGTGTTGAAGCTGTTGGTTGCTGATGAAGAGAGAGCTGCCCAACTATGTCAGCTTGCGGAGCTTAATGCTACCCAAGCACAACAGATCTCAAAGCAAGCTCAGCAAATAGCCCAACTCCAGGAGCAAAATGACCAATCAGCTAAGAAGATTAGGGAGTTGGAGGTTACAAACAAGACCATCATGCTCAAGCTCAAGGGATCAAAGGATGAGCCATCAAGATAAGAGAAGGAGATGATGATGATGATGATGATGATGATGATGATGATGAAGATGATGATTTTTTATTTGCTATACTCCTGAAGAAGGAGAAATCATTCATGACCTTACTCATAACCAGTTTGCTGAGATGTTCCGGTTCAACCCGGACGAGATTGTCAAGGACGCTCCTACTATTGAAGTTACAAGTGATGATGAGCTCAATGAAATAGATGAAATAGAGATCGAGGACGTCACAGCTGACCATTATCAAGAGTATGCTGATAGAGAGGGAAATGTAGCCCCAATCTGGGTGTTACTCTCATCAGTGATACGTTTGAAAAACTGGATCAGATGGATCAGGAGTCCGAGAAGAATAAGGATCAAGCCCAAGCCTCAGATGCCAATGTCAACATCAAAAAGGCTGAATGGGCGGCCTGTTTTGCTGTGATCCAAGCCATGCGCACTGCACAAAAGCCTAATGTCTACACCAAGCTGTACAAAGTCAAGAAACACTTAAAGGTGTTAGGCAAAATCATCACATGGGCTCATTTTGAGGATCTAAATGTGTATGCCGTGAAGAGAGGAAAGGGCACCCACACGATCTAAAGACTCTACCTGGTTTTGAGCTCAACCAGCTGGCACGTCTAAAGTTGCTATATGTTAATCCAAAGAAAAAGTCAGGCTGGTTTGAGGCTGCATTAAGGAAAGAGTACCACACCAGGTGGGTTAACTTCAAACCTCAACAACTGACGAGGTACATCAGACGGTCTGAAGTTGATCCCATTACTGGAAGCCAAAGATAGTGCTGAAATTGAGTCCTCCACACAAAATGTCAAGAATCCCTCTAAGGGAAATGCCACCGGACTTCACTCCACACTTCAAGTGATGGTACTATGATTGGAGAACAGGTGAAGCGGTTACAGTCTTACAAAAGGAGAGCCAAAGGATACTATCCGGGTATTTGACCCTATGTGGCTGACCAACTTGTCTGTTGATGATGTTTATACTTTATACAAGTGGCCATTATTCTATGATTCACAAGACATTGTACAAGCCCTCTAGTTTCAAAATGTTATAAGGCTCTATTTTTCATTTGAGATACATGCCAGAGCTACAAGAGAGGAGAAGTACAAGAAGTTTGAAGAGCTGATGAAAAATGTTAGACAATAATATAAACTAGCTCCAAGGGGGAGTTTGTAGATACATGTGTACCTAGTTTAGGAGCTTAATGTAAAATGTCTTTCATGTCTTACATATATGTAATTGAATGGATATGAATGAAATACAATATGTGGTTGATGCATATAATGTTTAATATTTCATTGGTTATTGTGTGATAACGCATATTGAACTAACTATATAGGTTTGTGGTTGTTTACATAATTCTTAGTCAATAATGATTGAGAAACATGTTCAAACTTAATTGGGTGAAGTTCTCATGCGAATGGACCATACGCATGAATACTTCATGCTAATGGACAGTCGCATGACTAAAACAGGAGACTAGATCAGTCGCACAATTAAGACATAAGATTGACTCAGTCGCACGACTGGACCTTCAGTCGTGCAGATGGATCAATCGCATGCTTCAGTCGCACAACTGAACCATGCTAATGGTTCAGTCGCACGAATGGAAAACCCTAACCTATAAATACCACCTAATTCCTGGAAAAACATAACAATTTGAATACCTACACACACAATCGTACCCTAGCCGTCTAGAGACTCAAGAAGACCTGTTCCAAGTTCATAGATCACAGTTGATCATGTTTTAATCATTCATAACATTTCCTTAATCGTTCGAGTGATCATAACTGTGTTCTCCCTGATGGATCACCAATCAAATAGGACTTCGCACTATTTTGAGTTGGTATACGCGTAGAATCAGTTAGTACTTTGTACCTAAATGGTCCTAACACCATCTCACCTTCAGATGATTTTTGGTTAAAGAACATTTTGAGTGAGGTGAGTATATGAGTGAAGAAAAAGGTTGATTTGGATGGTAAGATCTCACAATCAAGAGCCTAAGAAACTCTGATACCAATTACATGATCGAGTTTTATCACTCAACAGAAATATTATCTCTCAAACTCACTAAATCACACTCAGTTTGATGATGCAGAATCCCTTAAGAGTTGATAATAATATACTAAATAAACAAGAAGATAGGTTTTCAAGATACTTGTATATTACTTCTCAACTCAAAGTGTTACAAGGCTATGTTAATAGAGTTACAATGAGAAACTATATATACTACTATCTACTATCGATTATACCTTGATACCAGTTGAAAACTTACGACTAAAGCAAATACTACATTGTAAAGGTAAGGTATCTTAGATAAGAATAATATCTAAGATTTGATAGTCATGACATATCCATGACTTACATGCAGGACCGGTGAAGGGGTCAATTACAACACAACAACACAAAGAGGAGATTAACTAAAACTTAATCAAATAGTAAGACTGGATTAACCATAATAAGATACTAAGAACACAAGTAATGTAAGAGACAAAACATAAGTGTTTAGTTTTCAAGAATGCAGTATATTGCTTTCTCTATGTTCTATACAAGTGTTACAAAGCATAATGGAAAGATACAAGAATAATTGTAGAGTCAAAAGGCAGATTGCCTTTTGACTAGTGACTATGACATGCCATAGCTCACATCCTTATCTATTACAAAAAGGATAAAGTACATGAAGTAAAAAGTTACAGACTCAAGACCTCAATGTACAGTTACCAAAAGCATGGACCTTTTCACCAACTCATGTAAGTTGGTGACCTTACAGAGGTGCAGCGGAAAGGTGTCAAGCTTTATGGAAAAGTACATCAGATAAAGCATGTGTTAAAAGTCTTCGGAAGAAATCTGTCTTCCTGAGTTGAAGCTTCGAAAGACTTTTTCTCTGAGGCTTCGGAAGACTTCATTTTTGGCTTCGGATGATATTGGTCTTGGCTTCGAAAGATTTCACACTTAGAGTATTTTATGTTGCATGTGTGAAACTTCCTAAGCATTCTTCTTCAATGCACTTACGCAGCATGCAAGATAGATTTGGATGTTTAGGTTGCATCAGCCTCTTCATTAATCTCTACAAACTCCCCTAGGCCGATGCTACCAAAACACTTAGTAGACTTTAGATATCAATAGTCCTCATTAGGATAATCACCAATCCTTTCTTCATAAGATGTTCAGGATCCTTTAGACTGTCAAAATGTCTTCTTATATCAAAGAGGTCATGCAGAGGCAACTGAAACATATCTTGCCATGTGTAAATGTCTTTAGTGCCTTGATCTCTAATGACATGCCATCTTTTTGGATTTGTGGTGTATGTCCAAGACAAGATGGCTCTTCCTGATGCTAGAGGAGCTGTTTGAATTGGAGTTGATGTAGCATCCTCTGGATGCACAACCTCAAGATGTTCTGACTCATCCTGGGGTTTAGAAGAGGGTGCAGTCTTCTTCTTCTTTGGCTTTGGTTTAGAAGCCATCCTCTACTTTCTCTTTACAGGTTTTAACTGAGAAGACTGGCTGCAGTACCAGATTGATCTTCACTATCTTTCTCAGTTGGGATTTCCTCTCTCTTAGGCTTAAAAGGAGAGGGAGGTTGACCCTGCTGTGGATCAGAAGATGAAGCTTGCTGAGTTTCAGCAGGAGGTCCAGGTTGTGTTTGAAGGGTTTCTTGAAGGATAAAACCGAGTTTAACCTTTTAAACTTTCAGAAAACGCAGCGGATATGTATATATTTTAAAACATTATTTTAAAGCTGAAAATACATGTTTTATGGTGACAAATATATTAAAGAAACAAACCCAAAACAAAAGGATCATTTATGTGAATAAACAAGCTATGAACATAATGAAAGTCTACATAAAATCACAGCTACATAAAGCTGTGATTAACTACCTTTCTCCAGCTGAAATGTCGACCAAGGAAGAGTGATTAGATGCTAAAGATTCGGCCAAAGCTTCAAGGAAGGACCCCTTAAGCTAGTATACCCCAAGCACTATCACAAAACACCTTAGATGCTAGGATTGAACACCAAAACAAAGGATAACTCTTCTGGAAAATCCTTTCAGCCGAGTTCTCTTCAACAAGAACAAGAAAACCCTTTTCTTGTGTTGTTATATTGCATGTGGGAGAGAGAATGAGATGGAGTGAATGTGTATCTAATGTGTGTAAGTTATCAAGATTATCAAAAAAACCAAGAGGAGGCCATCCATAAAGGGGTGGCCAAAACCTCACTGAGTTTTTAGATTTCCCCCCAAAAGTTAAAAAATGAAATATAACACATTAACAAGTCATTTATAAAAGTTGTTCATTCAATTAACCTTTTATTAGAATAACACATACACACTCACTAATTGTTTGATGTTATTTAAATAACTTAAATAACATTACAAACAATATCTATAAACAAAATATCCATATAAAATGTTCAATCTCACATGCAACTTATTTAGAAAACCCATTTTCTAAATTTGGTGTTATTATTTAATTGCATGATCATATCATTAATTGAATAATTGTCGGTGATTGCAAAGCTTGTTATTGGGTATAACCCGACTTGGATCATGACACACTAACCGCATCAATGTTCTATGTGTCTTGGGCATATAGAATCTAACAATCTCCCACTTGCATAAGATTCATAGAAGATTGATGCAAGTAGTAAATACCGCCTAACAACGGTTTACTACCCTTAATACGCATGACTTTTAGCCATTCAATAACATCATCCCATTCAAGTATCCTACTTGAAATGATTTAGGTGAATAATCATCTATCCTTTTGTTACAGATGTCATGTCAAATCCAAGGACACAGAGTGATCATTTCTTGTTGATTTGTCTTATCCAGGCCTTAGACATCTAACTCTCAACGAATAAGAGGAACAAATCCTATCTTGATTACATACGTTCCTCACAATCACCTTGTGTCACACCTGAACATAGTCTCATGTACTGCCCATTATTTCAGAACAGCGGATAACCAGATCAAGGTATGACACTTGGTGAATATCAAAACCCAATATGTATCTCAGGTCTGAGGATACCAAATGATATTCTCCTTTACTCAAAATTACTTATGATCAATCTATAAGATTCCATGTAGTAAAGTTTGAGTTGCGGGTTAGTCCAATATTTGTATCCCACAAATATCTATGAACCTTGGTAGCAACCCATTGCTCTATATTCATCCTTATGAATATCAACCAATCCAAGTTCATAATAATCTTTCTCACACTTGTTCCCACAAGTCCGAACGACTACGGACATTTAGAGTAAGCAACTTACTCATGGATTAAACATGCTAAATTGGAATATTAATTGAAACATTATAACCAAATAATTTTATTCAAATAATAAAGAGTTCCACATATCCAAATACAAAATTTACAGATCAAATCCAATCACTAGAGTATCGAATTCCCATGGCAGAAGTATGACCTTCACGCTTTGCCTTTTCAAGGAGCTTCGTGAGAGGATCCGCAATGTTCTGATTCGTGTGAACTTTGCGAATATATATCTTTCCCTT
Source organism: Flaveria trinervia (assembly GCA_025506515.1). Lineage (NCBI taxonomy): Eukaryota > Viridiplantae > Streptophyta > Magnoliopsida > Asterales > Asteraceae > Flaveria > Flaveria trinervia. The sequence continues at coordinate 52,423,807 of CM046449.1, read as the reverse complement.
TTCAACTTCATCTTGTATGTAGTTGAATCTCCGCTCAATGTGCCTAGTCTTTTGATGAGCACGAGGTTCCTTGATTTGAGCAATCGCACCCTCGTTATCACAAAAGATCTCTAGGGGGTCCTGAATGGAAGGTACAACCCCCAGATCGGCAATGAATTTCTTCAACCATGCAGCTTCTTGAGCTGCCAATGAGGCGGCGACGTATTCTGATTTTGTAGTTGATAGAGCCACCACATCCTGTTTGGAGCTCTTCCAAGAGACCGCTCCTCCATTCAGAATGAAAATATATCCCGACTGTGATCATGAATCATCACGATCTATTTGGAAACTGGCATCCGTGTAACCTTTTACAACAAGTTCCTCATCACCAGATCCATAGATTAGGAACATATCTTTTATCCTCCTTAGGTACTTAAGTATGTTCTTAACAACCATCCAATGACTGTTTCCAGGATTTGCTGGTATCGGCTTGTCATGCTTAAGGCGCATGACACGTCCGGTCGAGTGCATATCATTACATACATGATGGATCCAATGGCAGATGCGTATGGGATTGCCTTCATTTTTTCTTGCTCATCCTTTGAGCTAGGACATTGAGTCGTACTCAATATCGTTCCTCTTTGAATAGGTATCGTACCTTTCTTAGAGTTCTCCATCTTGAACCTTTTCAAGATTTTATCAATGTTTGCACTTTGATTTAAACCAATCAACCGCCTTGATCTATCCCTATAGATATTTATTCCCAGAATATTGGCGGCCTCACCAAGATCCTTGATGAAAAAACAAGTTCTAAGCCAGGTTTTTACACCTTCCAAGGTTGGAATGTCGTTTCCAAATAGTAGTATGTCATCAACATACAATACTAGGAAAGTGATGATGCTCCCACTAGCTTTCTTATATACACAAGCTTCATCAGCGTTCTTGATGAATCCGAATTTAATTATTTCTTCATCAAAACGGTGATTCCAACTTCTCGATGCTTGCTTCAATCCATAGATTGATTTCTTTAACTTGCATACTTTATCAGGATGTTTTGGATCGACAAAACCTTCAGGCTGAACCATATAGACATCTTCCTCAAGATATCCATTTAGGAAAGCGGTTTTGACATCCATTTTCCAAATCTCATAATCGTAATGAGCAGCTATGGCAAACAATATCCTTATAGACTTTAGCATCGCAACAGGTGAGAAGGTTTCATCATAATCAACCGCTTGAGTTTGAGTGAAACCCTTTGTTACAAGTCTAGCCTTATAAGTATCCAAGTTTCCATGCATATCGGTTTTCTTCTTGAAAACCCACTTGCTTCCAACTACTTTGGAGTTAAGAGGTGGTACAACCAAGTCCCATACTTGATTGTCATGCATGGATTGCATCTCAACGCTCATGGCCTCGAGCCATTTGTCACAATCCGAATTGGACACTACATCATGGTATGTGGTTGGTTCATCTGAATCTACCACATAGCATCCATCCATGAAAAATCCATATCTTTCAGGTGGATTACCAGTTCTACCACTTCTGCGAACGTTTTGTGTGTATTGATCAACCATTTGATCATTTTCAACATCCTCATGTTGAGTGCTTGTTTCAACCAAACGTGCATCAGGTTGTGGTTCTTGATCCTCCTCAAGATCCATTGTTCTACTGCTAGTTCCTTCCATAAGGAACTTTGCTTCTAAGAACTCACCCTTTCTGGCAACAAACACCTTTTGTTCTAGTGGATCATAGAAATAATATCCCATAGAATCTCTAGGGTATCCAACAAAGATACACTTGGTGGATCGGACTTCCAATTTGTTTGGGGTGGGAGTCTTAACATAAGCCTCACAACCCCAGACCCTTAAGTATGATAAGGATGGAACTCTTCCATGCCATATCTCAAAAGGTGTCCTTTCCACCTTTTTGGTTGGGGCCATATTTAAAATACGGCCGCGGAGAGCAAAGCGAAACCCCAAAGTGGTAGAGGTAATGTGCTTCTAGCCATCATAGATCGGACCATATCCAATAAGGTTCGATTCCTCCTCTCAGACACACCATTATGTTATGGTGTTCCAGGTGGAGTGAGTTGTGAGACAATCCCACAATTCCTAAGATGATCTTGAAAAGCATCATTTAGGTATTCACCTCCTCTATCTGTGCGGAGAACTTTAATCGACTTGTTGAGTTGATTTTGTACTTCATTTTGAAAGATCTTGAACATTTCAAAAACTTCATCTTTGTGTCTTAACAGGTACACATACCCATAGCGACTATAATCGTCGATAAAGGTAATGAAGTATCTTTCACCATTCCTAGTCATTGGCTTAAAAGGACCACATACATCCGAATGTATGATTCCTAATAAATCTTTTGCCCTTTCGTTAGTTCCACTAAAGGGTGCCTTAGTCATTTTACCTTGTAAAAAAGATTCACACACATCAAATGAATCACATTCACTTGTTTTTAAAATACCATTCTTTTGTAGTGTTTGAATTCTTTTCTTGTTTATATGACCAAGACAACAATGCCAAAGATAGGTATCACTCAAATCCAACTTGAGTTTCTTGGTGCTAGTTTGGTACAATGAACTATTTAAAGTATTTTCATGAACCAATTCATAAATACCATTAATGGGAATAGCTTTAAAGTAGAACATATCATTAAAAGAAACATGAATATCTTTTTCAACAAATGATAATACATATCCAAATTGTTTTAACAGGGCTACAGTTAACATTCCTAGTCAAACTAGGAGCATACAAAACATTGTTCAAAATTACTTCCAAACCATTTGGAAGTTTCAAGATGTAGTCACCACGGGCTTCAACTTGAACTTTAGCCCCATTGCCCATGTAGAGGCTAACATCCCCTTTCTTCAAGTCACTACTTCTCTGAACCCCTGCAATAATTGCAAATGTGAGTTCCACATCCGGTATCTAATACCCATGTGTTAGAGGATATCATGTTTAAATCAATATGGATCATGTATATTGTACCTGAGGTTTGCCCAGCATCCCTCTTTGCTTTCAACTCTTGGAGATGGACGTGACAATTTCTTGCCCAATGTCCAATTTCCCCACACTTGAAGCATGGATCATTGGTAGAAACCTTTTGCTTCTTCTTCTATGGTTTGGGTGGCACCCTTACCACCCTTTCCCTTTTCCCCATACGGGTCCCTTGCCCTTGGCAATCTTTGCCTTGGGTGTGGGATGAGGCGTTTTCTTGTTCCCACCTTCATTCATGGTGAGAACGGGTAAAACCCTTTTACCCATGGCTGCCTTGGCCGTTTTGAGCATTGAGTGAAGTTCACCAATGCTTTTGTCCAAAGCATTCATGTTGTAATTCGACACGAATGTCTCGAACTTCTTGGTAAGGCCATTGAGGATCAAATCTGTGGCCAATTCCTTCGAGACAGGACAATTAAGCCTTTCGAGGTGGTCAATGTGGCTTTTCATCTTAAGTACATAAGATGAAACTGATTGGTTGTCGTCCATACGACATGCATGGAGTGCTCGAACCGTTTCGAAGCGCTCAACCCTTTCTTGCTGTTGGAACGTTTCCTTCAGCTGGGTTATCATGTCATAATCTCTATGATGTTCATACTCCTTTTGGAGATCCGAGTCATGCTCGCCAGCATGAGACAAGACACTTGGACGGAGTCCTTAGTGTACTTAAGCCAATCGTTATAGGCCTCCTCATCATCCTCAGCAGGTTGATCGGGGATAGGGTCATCTATAATATATGACCGTCTCTCTTGCTTGAGAACGATTCTCAAGTTTCGATACCAATCAATGAAATTGTTATGATTTAGACGTTCCTTTTGGAGAATCGCTCGTAATGATTGGGCGGACGCGGATGAATTATCATGATTATCATTATGGGTGGCCATCTACAAAATATAACAAAGATCTATTTTAGTATTTTCAATATTGCTATTTTAAATAATTAATACCTTTTAAGGTCATTTTTATATTAAAATCTACAACCCAACATTACATTTAAATTGTGGTTAGGTGACCTTTATCCACGATTTTAATTAATAAGGTGGTCAACGATTGACGGTTGCAACCATTTGCAACTTCTAGAGGCATGGGATGGACTTTAAACATCATATGTAAAGTCGGCATGTAAATCCCATCAACACCATTTGGAATAGGTGATCCATTTAAAATGGTTTTCAAATCAAGTTACCCTACTTGCACACACATGTGAGTTTACCAACATAAGTGGTTAGGTGACCTTTATCCCACAAATGTGGTATCTCCACCTTAAGTCACAAGTTCCCTCTAAATGGTTAGGTGATCTTTATTCCATTAAGAGTTTCAAAATGACTCAAGTGTTGTGCAAAATGATGGTGTTAAACTTGTTGGAAATATAGTTTGAAAATATTTAGAGATTTCATAGTCTTAGTTTAGAAACTCTATGTACTTGTACTTGCATGCTTTCAAATACAAGATACCCTATGGTCCTTTGATTAAAACCCATTTTAATCATTAAATCATTAAATCATTTTAATAACCTTTTATTTCTTTTAATGATTAAGAACCATTTAATTAGATTGTTAAGTTCATATAAAAGTTTGTTAAAGCAAATATCACATACATGCTATCAACCACAATAATATAAACAAAACAACATAGCAATGTGATAACCATAGAATCTAAAGAGGTCACATTTGTTTGCCATCACAAGTGTGGTCCAAAGGCATTCCTAAGGGTCACAAACAAATCACATAGAAAGCTTCCAAAAGCCTCCCACTTGAAACCGCATCTAAAATGCTCCATGTTTCTCCTTTGTGCTTCCAATCCATATATCTTCACATTACAAGATATAAAGTCCTAATACAAGATATCTAGTAAAATGAAAATGCACCTATTCTATATATTACAACCCAATAATAAATAAATTACACTTGAAACAAAGCACAAACAATAGATAATACAACCCAATTGAATGAATGAATACAACCATTACAAACATCCAAACAACACAAGGTCAATGGCTAGGTTATGCACTAAAATAAACATCCATCATATCATCCAAAATATAACTATTAATCCCCTCAAAACCCACGAATTTTTAGCCAACATAAACTGAAAATTTCGGGTTTAGATATTGTCCAAACAACACAACATATCAACATACATATCTTTCAAGGTTTAATCACAAGCATGTGTAATATAACCTTGAAAGTTGGGGATTCAACAAAATAGAATATAGCAGCCCTTAAAAGGGTTATAAAGTCCCATAAAACAATTATAAAGGACAAGAACAAGCAAGCTATCCACATAACCGGCTCTGATACCATTGAAGGGTTTGTTGAAGGATAAAACCGAGTTTAACCTTTTAAACTTTCAGAAAACGCAGCGGATATGTATATATTTTTAAACATGATTTTAAAGCTGAAAATACATGTTTTATGGTGACAAATATATGAAAGAAACAAACCCAAAACAAAAGGATCATTTATGTGAATAAACAAGCTATGAACATATGAAAGTGTACATAAAATCACAGCTACATAAAGCTGTGATTAACTACCTTTCTCCAGCTAAAATGTCAACCAAGGAAGAGTGATTAGATGCTAAAGATTCGGCCAAGGCTCCAAGGAAGGACCCCTCAAGCTAGTATACCCGAAGCACTATCACAAAACACCTTAGATGCTAGGATTGAACACCAAAACGAAGGATAACTCTTCTGGAAAATCCTTTCAGCCGAGTTCTCTTCAACAAGAACAAGAAAACCCTTTTCTTGTGTTGTTCTATTGCATGTGGGAGAGAGAATGAGATGGAGTGAATGTGTATCTAATGTGTGTAAGTTTTCAAGATTATCAACAAAACAAAAAGAGGAGGCCATCCATAAAAGGGCGGCCGAAACCTCATTGGGTTTTTAGATTTCCCCCCAAAAGTTAAAAAATAAAATATAACACATTAACAAGTCATTTATAAAAGTTGTTCATTCAATTAACCTTTTTTAGAATAACACATACACACTCACTAATTATTGATGTTATTAAATAACTTAAATAACATTACAAACAATATCTATAAACAAAATATCCATATAAAATGTTCAATCTCACATGCAACTTATTTAGAAAACCTATTTTCTAAATTTGGTTTTATATTTAATTGCATGATCATATCATCAATTGAATAATTGTCGGTGATTGCAAAGCTTGTTATTGGGTATAACCCAACTTGTATCATGACATACTAACCGCATCAATGTTCTAGTGTCTTGGGCATATAGAATCTAACAGTGTTGTCTCTGGTTGTTCAACCTTAACCTCCACTTTAGGTCGGGCTTGACTTGGATTGGAGTGTAAGTCAATGAGCTCTCCACTTTTGATCTTCTGCTTGATCACCCTAATATGCTCATCCATAGTGGATAGAGACATGGGGCCAAGTCTCCTTCTAGAGAATCCATATAGCTTCAAGAAGCTCATCATCCTTGCCTACAGCAGACTTCTTCATGCTCTTTTGGATGATAGCTCTTGATTTCCAGCTCTTCCTTAGCTTCTTCTTAGTTGTCTTTCTGTCCTTGATTGATCTCAAGTTCAAGCTGTTTTAAGTACTCAAACTCAAAAAGTCATAGGACAAGGGAAGGAGTGCATCTGCCTGATAGAAGCCTATGGCACTCAGTAGTTGATCTTTGATCCTTTCTTCTTCTTTGTCTACCTGAGGTTCTTGTTGAACCACATCTTCTTGTGCAAGACTTTCCTGAACTGGGGAGAGGGTAGGCATATCCTTGTATAGTCATTTTCTTCTTCTCTCTTCTTTGACTTGTACTAGAAGCTCTGCATCTTTTTCCTCCTTCTTCTCTTTGACCTTTCCAGGTCAACCAGTTCATTCAACTCATCTAAGGGGAGAGAGATGACACTGTCTATGTCATAGTTCCTTGTCTGCGGATAATTTATCCTGACTACCCTTAACTTATTATTCTGAGTGTTTGGTCTTGGGGCAGCCCTGATAGCAGACTCCATGAGCCTTGAAGACTCAGTAGAGGAACTTTCTCCCCTCAGCCTCCTTTTCCCTCTCTAACCTCCTCCTTAATCTCCTCAGATGTCATCTTTTTTTCCCTTTGTCACTCACAGACTTTTAGGACTCAAGAGAGCTTTGGCCTTTATTGCTTGATACAGCTTCTGAGCTCTGGTTAGAGAGAGGTTGAGAAGCACCTTCACCAGTAGGTGGTCCAATAGGAGTGTGGATCTCTGCAACAGTTGATGATGATTCTGCCACTGGGCCTTCAGTCAAGGTTTCCCCTATGAAACTAATCTTAGGGTCCACCTCAACATCCAGTTGACCGATGGCATTGCCTGATTGCCTAAGTCTCCTTCTTAAGCTGAACTCTGCAGTGATCCTGTCTTGGATTCTTTGAGCCAGTCTGTTAGCTTGTCTTGATTTGCTTGGGTTGACAAGTGGCATGTTGACTAAATTCAGACCTTCATAGTAGTTCAAAGTCTGAAAATTGAAGACTTCTTGCTGTCCTTGAACTCTTATGATGATTAGGGCTTTCCTGATGTTGTCATACCTCCACCCTATGATGTGATTGGAAGATGGTGAAGATGACATAGCCCTCGGTATCCCATCCTCAAACAAACTCTGTATGAAGGAGTCTGTGTAGTCCATATTAATGTGAATTTGAGGAGGTTGCTGAGATTGCACAATTGCAAATGGTGACTCCTCAATGTCCACTCTCTCTGAAGAACTCCCAGGTTCTGTGGTTGTAATGACTTTCTCCCCCTTTTTGGTAGCATCACCCACTTGCATAGGTGAGCTGGAAGATAGGTCATTCACATCCACAGGTTCTTGTGTTCCTGGTTGAGCTCTTCTTAAGGGTCTCCCAGCTAGTTTTTCCTTAAGATCTGAAATCTCAAGTTGTTGTTCATTGATCCTCTTGTGTAAGGTAGTCACCTGAGATTTAAGGTGATTGGCCTTTGAGACTAAATACGTGCATTTTTTAGTCAGTTTGTGCATCTTTAGTCTTAGATTCCTCTCATCTTCATCAGAAGAATCATTGGGGGATGAGATGATTGGACCAAAGTCTTCCCTCTCACCACCAGCTTCAGGTTCTTGGCTATTGGTTTTCCTCTATTCCTGGCAATCTCAGTTGAGATGTTAGTGGGATGACTTGCCATGGTTGAGATCTTAATGATGTAATCACTTTCAGAAGTGAGAGCCTCTTCCATATGGACATCCTGAACAGGTTCAGAAGTGTCAACCTCAGTTATAGGTGACTGATATGGGATAGATATAGGAGACTCAGGAGCATTCATCTCTCTTTGAGTAGGGGTAAAGAAAAAAGACTCATTATACTCACTGAAACCTAGATCTTCATCAGTATAGAAATCAAGGTTGGGAATTGGTTGGTTGAGATCTATAGGCTGGGGATGGTAACTGTCCCCTGAAGGTTGATCACTTGAGTGTTGAGACTCAGAGTGATGGCTTAAGGCAATTAGGTTAATGAGCTCATCAGGCTGAGCATGAGGAACCTCAGCACTGATTGTTGGAGAGATGGGAGTGGTCTGCTCCTAAAGAGAAGTGGGAGCTCCAGTGTCCACTTCTTCCTATATGGGTGAGTATATGGGGGCCTCCACAGACTGAATACTCTGAGCATGGGTTTGTTTGGACTTTCTTTGGTAAGAGAGTGATTTTAGGCTATATGGGGTTGGGAGGTAGCAGGTGGGGCTCAACACTAGCTTGTGATGCAAGGTTATCACCTTGAGCAGTGAGCTCTAACATTTTTAGGACCAGGGCTGTTTCTACCCCAGAGAACCAATAGTGGTTTTCTTAGTATTTTAAAGATACCAGGCTTCATCTATCCCAATTTAAGAATGTTACCTATTTCCCTCAACTGTGAGCCCAGTTCACAGTTAAGAATGTACTGGACATATCTAGGAAACATGTAATATTCTAAGAAGTCTAAATTAGCAAGTAAATTGGTATAAACAAACTGAGAATACTGAACTTGACCCCTTGAACCATTCCATGGATTATGAAGGAGAGATCCTCAGGAATCTGGTCCCATCCACCATGCTTGTTTGATAAGCTATGAATGACCACATGGAGCAGGAATCTCCACTGGGATGAGACCTTCCCTTTCCTAAAGGTCTTTACAGAGAAATCTCCCTTATATCCCATCTGCTCAAAGGAATGATTAACAGCTTCCTTTGGGAAGAACACCTCACCTTCTTCATCATACAGCTGAAGATGCCTATTGATGATGGCTGGAGTGATGAAGATTGTTCTCCCCTACACTGTGGCAGATAGTGCCTTCTCCCCATCCATAATGACCCCTTACCAGGTCTTCCAGAAATCAAGCAGCTGATCCTCATAGAGAGGAGGATCAATGGTTAGGGAGGTGAAGTAGTTGGATAAAGCTAAGAATCAACAAACCTTTGAGAAATGAGGATCTTTCTCAGAGCTTAACAGAGCAACCTGATTGTGTTGCATGTGTAGCTGCATGGTAAAGTTGGGATCATTTCTGTGAGCAAGGTTGGCTATTGTGAGTAGCTTAAGGATGTAAAAGAAGGAACAAAGAAAATTCAGAGAGAATTTGGGTGTTTAGGTTTGGAGGAAGAACAGATGATAGAAAGAGGGGGAAACCGTTGGGTTATATGTGAGAGAGATTTCAGATAAAGTTTAATGAAAGAGGATAAACTTTGAAATCCGGATGTCGGTCCCACCTCTGAAAAAGTAGTTTACTTTTGCTCAAAAAGTAGTTTTCTTGGAAGTCAAAAGCTTCCAAAAGTTAATTATCTTCGAAAGTTTTAATTAAAAGGCTTCTGAAGCTAAAATGACTTCGGAGATTTTCCTGAGAGTTTTGAAAATCTTGCTTCGGAAGATAATTAAAACTTGATTGCTTTGTGTATAACTACAAAGCTTCCGAGAGTTAATTTTGCTTCGGAAAGAATGGTCCTTGAAAATAAGTAAGTGTCTGAGACAAGTATTTAAGCTTCGGAAGATAGATCTGAGAACTCTTTCGAAGGTAAAATTTTCAGACACTTATTTATTTTGAAGGCATGATTTGCTTCTGAAGTTAAAAGCATAACTTCCGAAGTATCAGAAATTTTCAAAATCTAAGGAAAGTCTTCAAAAAGAAATTTTCATCCAAAGAAAACATGAGCTTATGAAAGTGATGAGCTAGACAACTTAGGACACACATATTTTAAGAAATAATAAGAATTAGTTTTAAGAAAAAACTACCAAAGTTTATCATCCCAATAGCTGATATTGGATATTTAAATCTTTGTTTATCAAAAGCCTTTGTAAATAGATCAGCATATTATTCATCTGTGTGAACTTTGACCAGTTTAATTAATCCTTTTTCATACTTATCTCTTATTAAATGATACCTGATACTGATGTGCTTTGTCCTTGAGTGTTGCACAGGGTTCTCTGTGATTGAGATAGCACTATTGTTGTCTATATGAATAGGAGTCTCCTTGAAGTTTAACCCATAGTCCAGCATCTGATTCTGAATCCAAAGCACTTGAGCACAGCAGCTTGCAGCAGCAATGTATTTAGCTTCAGCAGTTGATGCAGAGACACAAGATTGTTTCTTGCATTGCCATGAGACAACCCTTCCACCAAGGAACTGACATCCCCCAAATGTAGATTTTGCAGTCATGTTGCAACCACCATAATCAATATATGTATAAGCATAGAGATTAATGTAAGGATTCTTAGGGTACCATAAACCAAGTGTTGAAGCACCCTTGAGGTATCTTAGAATCCTCTTAACAGTGATGAGGTGAGACATCTTAGGGTTGGCTTGATATCTTGCATAGATGCATGTAACAAACATAATATCAGGCCTACTAGCAGTAAGATACATAAGAGACCCAATCATAGCCCTCTGTAAGTGCTCATCTACACACTCCCCCTCATGATCAGGTCCAAGGGAGTGGTTTCTAGCTATAGGTGTTTTAGCAATCTTACAATCAGTCATGTTGAATCTCTTGAGTATGTCCTGAACATACTTTGACTGACTTATGAAGATGCCATCTTCAACTTGCTTCACTTGAATTCCCAGAAAGAAATTGAGTTCCCCCATGGCACTCATTTCAAATCTATCTTTCATCAGCTTCTCAAAGTCTTTGCAAAGCTTTAGATTAGTTGAACCCAAGATGATGTCATCCATATACACTTGAACTAGCAATATGTCATTTCCCTGTCCTTTGATGAAGAGAGTTCCATCTATAGTACCTCTCTTATATCCATGTTTACAAAAATACTCAGATAGTGTCTCATATCATTTCCTGGGTGCTTGATGCAGCTCATAGAGAGCTTTGTCAAGCTTGCAGACATAATCAGGATGATCAGGGTCTACAAAACCAGGTGGCTGCTTGACATATACTTCTTCATCAATCACTCCATACAAAAAGGCACACTTCACATCAAGCTGAAAGAACTTGAAGTTCTTGGATGCAGCAAATGCCAGGAATATCCTAACAGCTTCTAATCTTGCTACTGGAGCAAAGACATCAGTGTAATCAATCCCTTCTTCTTGTGCGTATCCTTGAACAACTAGTCTAGCCTTATTCTTGATGATGATGCCTCTATCATCTTTCTTGTTCCTAAACACCCATTTGGTTCCAATGGTAGTCTTCCTAGAAGGAAGAGGACAAAGGTTCCAAACTTTCTGCCTTTTGAATTGAAGCAACTATTGTTGCATAGCTTCAACCCAATTTCCATCCTTTAGAGCCTCATCAACTTTCTTTGACTCTATCTAGGATAAGAACAAGAGTGAAGACAAACATTTGCTTCATGGGTTTGTCCTCTTGTTCTTACCCCTGAGACAACATCTCTAATGATGTTTTTGGTAGGGTGAGACTTGTGGATCCTAAGTTGAGGGATCACAGCAAGTTGCTGAGAAAGATCTAAATTAGAGAAATTTAGATCTGGCATGGATGTTTCTCCCACCAGATCAGTACACTTTTCAAGAGAAACTTGATCCAAGCAGTGTGTGACATCATTGATGTTCTCATCTATGGTGTGGTTAGTGGCATCAAGAAATTCTTGGTCACTGTCACCAGCACCATTGTTGTCTTCCACAATTGAGATGTTCTTATCTAGTTGTGGAGCCTCTGAGCTGGAATTTGAAGGCACCTCAGATGTATCAGCTGAGTTTGTCATTGTAGTGCTGATAGAAACCATTAACAGAAGTAGTTCCAACTGGAGCTAAAGATGTATGAAATGAAGGTCTTCTTAGCTCAAATCTTGGATCAGGATCACCTGTATTTAAATTTTCTACAGATCCTGAAACATTCTCACAAGATTTATTAAAACAGTTGGTAACTAAGTCAAGATCAAATAACCAATCCGGACCAGAACCAGCAAAACAGGGTGTGTGTTCATTGAAAGTCACATTGGCTGACTCCTCAACAACTCTAGTTCTGAGATTGTACTCTATAAGCCTTAGCTTGAGATGAGTATCCAATAAAGTGTCCATCATCTGATTTCTTAGCAAACTTGGCAATTTGATGTTTGGTATTCAAGATGGTGGAAGGACAACCAAATGACTTGAGAAAACCAATGAAAGGTTTCCTCTTGTGCCAAAGTTCATAAGGAGTCTTGCCATGAGTCTTAACCACTAAAACTCTATTCTGCACATAGCAGGCAGTGTTGACTGCCTCTGCCCAGAAGGTGATGGGTAGCTTAGAGTCAAACAGCATGGTTCTTGCAGCTTCAATCAGTGTCCTATTTCTCCTCTCAGCAACACCATTCTGCTGAGGAGTCCTGGGAGCACTGTATTGTCTTGTAATACCCTTTTCATCACAGAATGTATCAAGGATTTGGTTCTTAAATTCAGTTCCTTGATCACATCTTATGATCTTGACCTTGTGATCAGATTGATTCTTAATCTTTAAGATAAATTTCTTTAGAATCTCAGGAGTCTCATTCTTAGTTCTAAGGAAGAAACCCAAGTGAATCTTGTAAAGTCATATGTGATCACTAAACAATAAGAGGTCCTTCCTAGACTCATTACACTAGTGGGGCCAAAGAGATCCATATGTAACAAGTGTAGGGGTGTAGTGATGGACTTCCTTTCCTTAGGCTTGTGAGATACCTTATGTTGCTTCCCTTTCAGGCATGCAACACAATGGTCATCACTTGTAAACTCTTTCTTTGGTATTCCAGTTACCAAATCATTTATAAGTAATCTGTTCATGTTCTTAAAGTTTACATGGCACATTCTTTTATGCCATAGGAAAGACTCATCACTATTAGCTTTAGACAGAAAGCATAAAACTTCTCCAGAGGGAGATATTTCTTGCAAATCCATAGGATACACTCATGAGGAATGACCACACCAGGCTTAAGAACAATGCACTCATGCTCAATGAAAAGCATGTTATGACTCTGATCACAAAATTGGGATACACTCAGAAGATTGTACCCAAGCTCTTTGACAAAGTTTACCTCATCAATGCTGAGCTTACCATTTGTGAGCTTGCCCCTTCCAGAAATGTAACCACCTTCATCTCCTCCAAAGGCAACTGGTCATCCACCAATTCTTTCAAAGTTCTGGAGTAGTGACCTATTGCCTGTCATGTGCCTGAAATAGCCACTATCAATGATCCAAACATTTTTGTTTGTCTTGAGCTATCCCTGCACAAAGAAGTTGATTAGTTACATTTGGAAACCTAAGCCTTGCTTGTCTTGGGTTCAGAAATAGAAGGAAATGCAATAGTAATAGATTCTATGGTTGTGCTAAGAGGATCTTGAGCTGTTGTTGATGGAGAATTCTCAATCACTTGGTCTTTCTTGGACTTCCACACCACCTTTGGAGTCTTGGACTTGACCTTCAAAACTTCGGAAGCTTTTGGAAATTCGGAAGTTTTGTTGACTGAACCTTTGGAAGATTCTGCAGACATTACAGCAGACTTCAGTGCTTCGGAAGAACTCCTTTCTTCCGAGACCAACTTCTCTTCCGAGGGTAATATTACACTTCCCTTCTTCTTAGACATGGAGCTTCCGAAGGAAACAGGTTTTCCTTCCGAAGCTTGAATCTTCTTAGAACTCTTTGAAGTTTTTGTCTTGGTCATATGGACAGTACCTTTAGGATTGTATGTACAATCCTTAGCAATGCGAGTGATACTTTCACACATGACACACATCATTTTCTTCTTCACAAGAGTCTTCTGCTGGGAACAAGACTGTCTTTGGTCACATCCCTTCTCTACCTTCATCTTGGCAGATGCTGAGACAGTTCCTTTGGGCTAGGAACTGTTTTTGGAGTTTGATGTTCCATGCTATGCAGCAGTGGTACACAGTAGATCAGTCTTCTTCTTGTTACTAAGATGAGTTGAACAAGAACCAAAACTCTTAGCAGAAGAGTTTTGGTTTATGTCTTCAGTCCTTACTACTTTGAATCCTGCAGATATGAAAACTTGTTTCTGCTTAGAGTCAAAAGTAGCCTTGATCTCTTGAGCCTTCCTTGCCTTTCTTTTGCTTTTTTTGATCAAGTTCTTTCTCATGGACTTGGTCTCACAGTCTTCTTCTTCTCCTCAAAAGGATAGTGGCCCTTCTTGGAATCTTCCTCTGAGGCTTCAGAAGACTTCATGTTTGGCTTCGGAAGATATTGGTCTTGGGTTCAGAAGATTTCACACTTAGAGTATTTTTTGTTGCATGTGTGAAACTTTCTAAGCATTCTTCTTCAATGCACTTGTGCAGCATGGAGGACAGATTTTGGATGTTTAGGTTGCATCAGCCTCTTCATTAATCTCTACATTACCTTTTGTCACCAACTAAAGTTGGTAACTATTCTAACTGATAAGGAATGAACAGTGGAATAAAGTATGGTCAGCGACATGGGCGTGGGAAAGCACTATGCAGTAACTCAGAGGTTGTAGCGGCTTGTCAAACGGAACATACTTATGTCCACCGGTTCATAGTAGGTTCTCCTAAAGGTTAACTGGCTTTCGAAGAACAAGTTCTTCCAAAGACACTTATATTTCGTAAGATTCCACTTCTTACATGGCTTGTGATGATCTTTAGGACTTCATACTTTGGAATTCATTGTCTTGAAATCTTGTAAGTATTGAACTTCGAAAGAAGGAAGACTTTGTCTTTGGAAGTTGGAGTTCCTCTAAGGAAGCTCTTTTGGCCTTGACCCTAGAAAGTTCAGCTTTTGCCTTCGGAAGCTATTCATCAATTGCACCAAAAATGTTTTAAGTGTCTTTTTTGTTGCACCATCCTTACTTGATCGAACAAAACTTGATCCAACGGTATTATTTACACAACACACAGGATTTATGTTGCACTACCTGAGTCGCATAAAAGAAACAAAATGAATAAAACAATCGACTTCACCATTCGAGTACAACTGTACTTGTATTTATAAATTCAAAATTGACCTTTCATTCTTACTAAAATTGAACCCAAAAGTGACAAAATCAAACCATAGTAAAAAGAAATCGAAACCATGTTTAGTAAAATCGAACCACAGTCACCTGTTAGTATATTGGACGTGAGAGAACCGCTGGACGAGAACGCATGATGACATGAGAAGCGACGAATGGAATCAGAGGCTGAGAGGAAGCTTCGGATTGGGGTCTACTAATAATGGCAGTGTAAACATATTAGGGTTGGGGTGTTCAAAAATATTTGAATCCAAAATTTCCAAAAATCCAAAATTTTGGATATCCGAAAAGTCGGATATCCGAAATTTCGGATTCGGATTCGGATCGTGATTTTGAGAATTACATATTCGAAATATCCAAAATATTTTATAAAAAATTTAAAAAATTAAATATTAATTAATATTTAGGGTTTTTTTAAATATTTTGGATATTTTAATAAAAACTATGGACATCCCAAAAATATTTCAATAAAAAAATTCTATTTTTATAAAATTTATTAAATAATACAACTTTTTTTTAATTCGTATATCCGAATCCGAATCCGGAATTTCGGATTCGGATTACATAGTGAAATCTACTATCCGAAATTTTTGAATATCCGAAATTCAAATTTTAAACACCCCTACATTAGAGTTATAGTGAGGCTTGTTGATCCTCTATGTTTAACCCGCATAGCAAAATGGGTTAGGTTAGTATCTGCCTGTATGTTTTAAACTTAAGTCACTATGTTTGTGACACGTAGTTGTATCTTCTTAAAAGTTTGCCATTTGGCAATACATAACATAGAATCATGCCAAGTGGTTGAAATTCTTTTTATTAATTATACTAGGTTAGTCCTCGTGTAATACACAGATTAAAAAAATAAAATATTAAATAAATATTAGTAATATTTATGCATTATAAAATCATGTTTAAAGATAAAATATGATTATAAGTACGTACAAATAGTTACATTAAGTAAATAAACAATAATTTATTTTTTAAAACTTTTATACTTTAAAAAAATTGTGATTTTTAAATATATTGTTTTAAGAAAAATGATTGTTATAAACATTTCGTTGTATTTTGTATTTTATAAAATTTTGTTTTCAAAAAGTGTGTTTTTAATAAAAATAGGTTTTCTAATTTACTAAATTATATATATTTAATTTGAAAACGACATGAGTAATATTATTCGTATACAATATTATTATTAATAGTATAGAGAAATGAAAAAGCAAGTATAATGAGGTTTACAATTGTTTCATGCTTATTTTAGTTTTTTTATAGTTAAATAAGCTAAACACTCATTAAATAAACATATTAGATTTTAATGTAAAATATATATACATATATATAGAATAAACATGAATGGTTACAGTTTAATATTTTATTGTAAAATATAATTAAAATTTATATACGTAATATTTAAGAAATAAAACAATTATACCATTTTTTAACTCTTTTATGTAAATAGTTTCAGGTTTAAACATTTGTTTTAAAAATTTTTATAATTTTTTTTATAAAAAAACCTTTAGAAAAAATATGATTTGTAATTATTCTGGTTGTTTTAATTGGTTGTTTTAAAATATTTCACCTAATTATATTTGTTAGAAAAAAATGAATTAAAAAATTTGTTTTAAAAATGTTTAATGTTTTTAGAAAATTTCATATTATATAAAACTTTAGTTTTTGGTTATTTAGATTTTAATTAATAGGTATTAGTTTTAATTACCTTTATAAAATCTATTTGAAAAAAGATAGGTTGATTTAATAAAATAGATAAGAGAGAGAAATATAGCTATTAATAAAATTTATTTTTATAATAAAAAGAAATTTGTATGAGTATTTTAATTATTATAATATTTTTTTGGAGAAAAAATTAAGTGTGGATGTGTAGAAAAAGAACAAATAGCAAAAACATAGGTTAAGAAAATAACAAGTGACAATATAAACATTGCTTTATTAGATGCTATATATTTAAATTTATATTTAAATTTATATTTATATTTACATTTAT